>JAJQWJ010000007.1:5317500-5917500 GCA_023637945.1 Phaethornis superciliosus
AATATTAATCTCAAAATAAAGTAATTCTTCCTTTGAATTTTTCTTTTGGATGTGTGTTCTTCATGCACATGTTGGTGTTTTTATTATTTACTATAAGTGCATTATTTACCAGTGAATTAATTTTTTTTTTCCAAAATAAGAGATTTCATTCTATTTCCCCAAAAGTATCTTTGAAGTGATTCTCCACTTGTTTTACCATAAGAAGACAAATGTGTTTTAAAACTGTAGCTTTTTCTTGTCTTTCATGTTTGGGTGGACAATTTCTTTCAGAATTACTTTAATAATTTGCACACCAAATTTGAATAACTTGAGTGAGATTTTGTGAGAAGAAAAAGAATTATGCTAACATCTTATGACATCCATGCTAGATGCATTCTAAGAAAAACAAAATGAAGAATAACTTTTTTTTTTTTTTTTTAATTCTAGTTGTGGCTTTTTTCTGTTGCAAATGTTCAGACTTAAAATCCTTTAAATTGTGACATTATTTTAGTACATCTGTTTTGGGCTGTTTTACTTGTACCCCTGACAGATTTATGGATAACACTAATTCTTAACACATGGGTCTCCAAAATATGTTTTTCAGAGCCTCGGTCTCCCACAAATTACAGACTACCCATTTCTGTTTAACCCATTCCTCCCAAACTGGATTGCTTCTTGCTTTAGCTAAATTAGGAGTTGGTAATCAGTAACTCTATGGTAGAACCCCACCTCCAAAAAAGTGCCCTTTTACTTTGGGATTGCTTCTAGTCCTCTTCAGGACTAGATTTAATTCGATGGATTCAGCTCACTATTGCCTTTCCCTGAAAAGTATTAATAATACCTGTAAAGCCAGCAACAGACAGGAGATCTAAGAATCTGGCAGGAGTACTTGTTTTTGTGTCAGAGATTGTTAACCTGTTAACCTACTGTGAGAAATTTCCAATCTATTTCAGAATGGTGGTGAACAGATGAATATAAATCTTCACTGAAAGTGATTTCACCCATCTGTCTTTACCCAGAATTGCACTCAGTTACAGCTACTAACTGTGCAAGTTATTGTTACTTCTCCCTCTGTTACTGTTCAATTCATTATCTCAGAAATTCTCATCCTGTGTGTCCAGAACTAGGATTCTGGTAATCTGTCTCTAAATACACAAGGTTTCTGTCTTAAAACTAGTCCCCATTCCTATCTTCAACCACGGTATTCTCTGTGTTGCTTAACTTAGTTTTATCACATACTTATTTGTATATAGATGTGTGATTTGTATATAGATGGTATGCTGTGGCTGAAGGCAAATAGCCTCTGTAGTACAGCTCCACATACAGTGATGAATGTAGCCCAGATCTGGAAAAAACAAAACAAAACACCAACCCAACACCCCTTCCTGCCCCCCTCCCTAAACTGCAATGTATCTCTCTTAAACAGGCAGTGAATGAGTCATCCTCACGCAGCTTATTTATTCGTGCCTGGAGGCTAGAATGAGTAGAATAGCCTACAGCCCCTCTGTCATTCTTTAAAAGTGCACAAGGGTTTAGCTAGTGCTGTTTAGAAACCAGTTGCTGGAAACTTCAGGCAGATCGGAAAACTTAAACAGGAAGCGTCCCTGCCTCTGCTGCAGACCTCTGACTTCTACTCAGAGTGAACTCATGTACTCAACAAAAATGGACTAGCTGATAAATCCACGGCCAGTAGCCTGCTCTAGGAAGATCAGGTTGCAATCCTGCCCTTGGAGCTTTACACCACCCCCCTTCAAAGTGAGTTGGTGGAGGATCGTATTTAGCACTGATTCAGGAATTCTCTCTTTCTCTCTCCAAGAACTGTTGCTAGGAGTCTGGTGAGTACTTTGTAACAGACTTTGTTCTACATAAAAGATAATATTTTAGCTGGCAAAAAGGAATATGTATTATTATGTTTTCTTTAGAGTGCTGTAGATGCAGTAGTCAGATGTTTAGATTCAAAGTCCAGCTGTAAGTGCTGCAAAAAAGGGGACTCTGATTTTGAAACAGTAGGACAATTAATATATTTTATGATTACTAATAAAACTAACCTTTGTTTGTCACACCTAAGGTATTTTGGGCTCCAAGAAAATTCTTTCAAAGAAAGCCACAGTGAAGATTAATATGTTAATTTTGAATAATAGCTGGAGTTTGAAAAAAAAAATTGTTTTTTAAAACAATTTATGTACTAGTGTAGCCCCAAGGGACACTTGATTTAGACAAAGTGGCCTGCCAGTCTATTTAAAATCCTTCTAAAACATGTAGCTTTTGAAGCAGTTAATATTTTGAGGCATGCAAGAACTTTTTTAGGAGAATCAATTTAAGCTGATGGCACAGCTTCACTCAAAATGCATACTGAAATTTTCACCTACTAAACACTTGAACAATGAGGTGAGTCATAAATGAGACTTGTAGACCTTGGTGTCAATTTAAAAACAAATACAACTTCCTCCCTCCTCCCCAAACCCAGAATATTATTGATGATTTCTGTGCTATTTTATTTGGAAGAATTTACATAAACTTCTCTTTCAGTAACTATGTAATGCAAACCATTGATACTAGCCTGGAAGCCTGTATTAAAACAAAAAAAGAAAAAAGAAAAAAGTCAACTAAAATTTAATTAACAGTGGTTTTGGAAATCTAAATACAATTTAACTGAGGAAAAGGCATGAAACAATGGGAAAAGTAGAGTAGGACGAAAAATAGCAAGTTGGGTGGGGGGACTTTGTGAAATGTTGATGTGACTCAGTACTCTTAGAAATTAGCCATCAATGTACTTCGTGGAAACCATGTAAAGATATAAACCTTCCTTCCTGAGTGTCTTATGGGCAGAGGAAAAGACAGGAAATCCAGCTGTATAGATAGTAAAAGCAAAGGCATGATCTACTTGGGAAAAATTGTCAGCTTTTCCCCCTTGTAATCTTCTGCTGGTTCTTTAGTTCTGCTAGGAGAAAGTTTGTGGTTGTGAAGGCAGCAAGTATTTTTATCCACAGTAAATTAATTTGAATTGTTGCTTATATTGAATTTGAGTAATGCACACAATTAGAGCAACACAGAGAAGACAAAGATGTTTAAAACACGTTCTGCTCCAGCCTTTTCTCCTGTCAAATATATCTGATGTGAAAGGGTTAATTAAAAAGTATTCATGTGGGCAATTGCTTGATAAATAATTTTCTTCTAAATTTTTATAATTTCTATGATGGAGAATCTCCAGGTGCTCTTCAAGTTGATTTTCAGTAATTTCTATGTTTACATTAAGAAAAGTGCATTTCATAATGCACAATCTGGAGATTAAAGCATTTTAGCTCTCTGGTGTAATTATATGACCTTAAAAGTGTATTTAACCTTTGTCAGAGAATTTTGAGAGAGACAAAAGTTGTCAAGATATAGTGTGTCTAGGAAACAAAGCAAAGGTATAAAAGAACAAGCTTCCTAATAGGGTTTCAGAGAACATATTCAGAGCCTTCAGAGAGTTTGACATCTCACCTCTAGCTAGACCAGACCCTCAGTCAGAGGAGAATTACTAAATGTCCAGATCTAGTTTCAAGGACTGTTTATATGTTTCTCTGATAGCCCTTCCATAAACAGGAGCAGGTACTGGCACTCAAATTGCCTGCTTTCCAGCAAAAGGGCACTGGTAGCCTTTGTCTTTTTCTTCCAACTCTGACTACTTCTAAGGACAGAGAACACAGACTGCTCTTAACAGATAAATAAATGGGATTAGGGTTGTTTCTGGACACATGAATATTAAATCTCCTCTGAAAAAAAAGAGATATTGACACCATCTTTCCTATTCTGGAAAGGTGCTTTGCCACCTTATTTATTTTACAGGATGATTCTGGCAAAAAAACTCTTCTGCATTTTAAAATAAAGTGGTAGCTGTTGGTAATGCTGTGTAACCATTAGGATTTTGCTATTGTGCATTCAGTATGTCCTGAGATTACCTGCCAGAGGAAGTCAGAGCATGTGTACAGGAAAAAGAAAAAGTTTTTAATAAAAAAAAAAATAGACCATCAGTAGAGCTTAAGAGCCTTGAGAATTATGTGACTCTCATATCTTGCAATTTTGGAGAAAACTGTTTAAAATCTGTCTCATTGCTGTATTAACTGTTGCTCTTTATTTGGGTTACATTCCAAACAGTCATATTTTCTCTCTAAGAACTAGGAGAAGCTGAGTTTCTAAAGAAACCAAAACCAGCTAGGTGATTTGGTAAAGGATTGAAGGTGGGGTCTTCAAATCTGCTTCACACTGAAACCAGGGACAAATTACCTACTTCTGTTTCTTTTAGCAAACTTTTTACAGAGTGTCCCTAGGGACACCATGAAGCAAAACCATATGGGGAATTGTATAATTGCTTTCCTCTTGTAGCTATTTCACAGCAACATAGACTTAGTTTTAGCCCTTCTACTTTTCTCTCATTACCCCGTTGTTCAATTTCCTTAATTATTTCCTGTTGCTGTTAATACAGCTGTTCATTTTTCATTTTTAGTATTGTTGTCATCTCCCCTGCTCTGTGTCATTCATAATTGAGTATATCTCTGAAGTTAACTGGTTAGTTTGGTGTTATGTCTAGTGAAAAAAAAAAAGACTAGGCATTTGCATGTGATCTGGTCATGAGAAAGTTGATTTTAAATTTATTCTAAACCACTTATATTATAAAAACAGCAATTGTAGCAAGTAAATTAAGAATAGAAGTATTATATGAAAGGAATACTTAGCGGGTACAGTTTTTGTGAACTTCATGGAAAGGTCTGCAGGAGTCTATTAGCATTTTCTGTAAACATTTCTGCTTTGGCTGAGAAGCATTTTTTCCTTCTATATTTGTACAATCTTTAACATAATGAGGTTCTGGACAATGATTTCACTGGTCAGAGAAAAGGAAGTGTAGAAAATTGAGGCTGAAGTTTTCAATGCTCTGTGACTTATCTGATGAATGTTTGAGGTCCATGGAAGCTGGCACTGCCAGCAGAATAAGCAGAGCTATCTATACTGTGGTGGAAGATGAAGGGAATATGACCCTTTCTTTTCTATGGCAGTGCTATCTGATGTTGATTTTAAGTATTTGCAGGGTGATAATCTGAGGCATTCTGTATTTGGGGTATTTCCACTGATGACAGTTACAGCACTTCTAACCTGTAATGATCCAAAAATTGTGCATCTATTAAAGTAAAAAAAAATTATATGATGTCTCCATCTGAGAATTTAGACAGGGTGACTAGGTTTGCTTGAAAAAGCAAGGAAACTTGTGTTTTCATCTTTGATGTGTGTGAAAAATGTGATCTGTATGATGATGAGGTTACAATTTTGACATGGTCAAAATCAGTCCTGAGAAGCATCATAGTGGCATGTAATTTCCTCCTGCATCTGCCTGTTATACTTTCGGTAACAGGCACCTTAACTTTAGGGAAATTAAGCGTTTTACTTCTGTAGTGTGTACCATATTAACTTACACACAACTGAATGGATAAAAAATAAACAAGGCTGATATTATTCTCTCCATTAGGAAAGAGGATTGTGCTAGACTGGCCTATTACATGACTATTTATCAATAAGTACCTCTGAGATTTGAAAGCATATGCTATGCTATTCCAGTCGAAAATGCTGGGGGAAAAAAGCATGCTGTGTCCCTAAAAACATAACTTTACTGCATCTTATTGGGTTTGCTAGTGGTTTTTGTGCTCTGCAAGAAGGTATTAGTAAAGGCATTCCCTGTTTGACAGTAGGTCAGAGAATCATAGAACGGGCTGGGTTGGAAGGGACCTCAGAGATCATCAAGTCCAACCCTTGATCCACTACCGCTGCGGTTCCCAGCCCATGGCACTGAGTGCCACATCCAGGCTCTTTTTAAATATCTCCAGGGACGGAGAATCCACTACTTCCCTGGGCAGCCCATTCCAATGGCTGATCACCCTCTCCGTGAAGAAATTCTTTCTAATATCCAACCTAAACTTCCCCTGGCACAACTTAAGTCCATGCCCTCTTGTCTTGTTGAAAGTTGCCTGGGAAAAGAGCCCAACCCCCCCCTGGCTCCAGCCTCCTTTCAGGGAGTTGTAGAGAGCGATGAGGTCTCCCCTGAGCCTCCTCTTCTCCAGGCTGAACACCCCCAGCTCCCTCAGCCTCTCCTCACAGGACTTGTGCTGGATCCCTTCACCAGCCTGGTTGCCCTCCTTTGGACCTGCTCCAGGACCTCAATCTCCTTCCTGAACTGAGGGGCCCAGAACTGGACACAGTAGGTATTCCATGACCTGTAATTTTTGCTACAGTTTCTGTCGAAGTAGCACGGGAATGTGTGTGGTGGGTTTGGTTTTGGGTCTTGTTGGTTTTGGGGGTTTTTTTGTTTGGTTGGGTTTGTTTTTTTGTTTTTTTGTTTTTTTTTATGATTTCTATAATTACATAAACTACCAATAGGTTTTAGTACACATTTAAAAATAGGAGCAAATGAATATTCCCTTTCCTTGTTGGAAGCTATATAGGTAGCAAAGGTTTACCTCAGATCAGGATGTGGCATGGTGGGTAGATAAAGCTCTCACATCTAAACACATAACTAACATATTTCTTTATTTCTGTTTGAATGGGCTGGGAACTGGATTTTTGCACAGGAATTAGCAGAACTCATCAAAAGAGCTTTTAACTAGATTACAAGGGGAAAAGGCATAAAACCAGTTGCCAACACTTGTGATATGGATATCATGAATGTGAGGCCTTGACTAAGTTAGGTAAGGAGTACTCAGAGGAGGAAATTAGGGTCTGGAGGTGTGTCACAAGAACCATTGAGTTGACACAGGATGGCAAAAGTACCTGGTGCCAGGTGTGAGTTGACTAGGAGAAGCAAATAAATAGGTGCTGGAGCTAAGTTGGGAGAATGGAATACAGTTCTAGAGTACAAGTGAAAGAAGTTTACAAAGACAAGTTAAAAGGCAAGAATGGTCTGTAGTGATATGAAAAAAGAAGAGTGATCTGGTGACGGGTTTATTAATTTTGTTGTTTTGGGGATTTTTTGTCCAGTTTAAAACACACTGATGTTTTCAGTTTACCTGTTGTGCTTGCAAAGCAGCATTAACAATGTTAATAAAAACAGAACCTACGTAGGAGTTGAAATCTAAAATATTAATGTTAGGTTGTAACACTTCTCAGCATAAATCTAATTGAAGACCTTAGTTTTCTTCCATTTTCAGTTTACTTTCACTTGGGAATTCCAGAGGCTTGAATAGGGCAGCAGCAAGTCAATATTTATGTTAAATGATAGAAGATAGGTTACCAACCAAAGTTCCCTTTCCTAACAAGAAGGAATTTTGAAGTTCTCGGAGGAATAAGGTGGAGTCTCTAGTCTCAGGACTGACTATTAGAGCTGCTACTGTAGGGCACAGGAGGGAGGTAATTACAGAGACAGGAGTTTCAATAGCTCATGCTTTCAATCAGTAGGGTTTGTAGGATGATGATGCACAGGAGGCTGTTTCCCTTCTGAAGTTACTGGCACACTGTAGGGCTTTGCTCTGTTTAAATTAGTTTAAATGACAGCAGACACTGGGACTTAGAAAGTTAGAGCATATATCATCACTCTTTGTTCAATTTGCAGCAGAGCAGAGACAGTAGAATTCATACTTATTTCAGTCTTCATACTTACTCTGGAGTACATGAGAAAACATAATGCTTCAAACAGCTGAAAAATAGCACGTGTAAAAAAATATTTTTAAAGGCAATGCTCAGATTGACAGTTGGGAGACAATGCTACAGGTACATCTAATTAAATCTCTGCCATACAAGTTTTAGCAGATAGTACAAGATACCATAGGACAAAATGTCTCTGAAGTGTAGTGAACTGAGAAATGTCTGCTTTTGCTTCGGAGGTCCTATAACCCTAAAATATACCTATTTATCTTTAATTTTAGGCTGTAGTAAGTTAAGTCTCTGATTATGCACATGTTGTTAATTCCTCTATTTGTTTTGTTTTGTTTTTGTGTGTGTGTGTGTGTGTGTATTCATGCCTCCATTTCCTGGGCTGTCAGTGTGAATGAGTCACTCTTACAGTCATTACAATGCCACTTCATGCCATTTTCTAAAGATGTATTTGACTGCTACTGGAAATGTGAGCATTTATTTTACTTTTTCCAGTTATCTAGTTAGAGATAAATGTCAGTCTGGAGAAATATTTGGTTCTAGATATTCTGATGATAGAAATTGGTGTTGAAGAGACTTAGTAAAGTAAAAGAAAAATTATATATATATATATATCATATACACACACACATTTGCACATGCAGACAAAAGATCTGGATGGAGAAGCTGCAAACTGCTCGGAGAACACACTCAGTTTTATGTTGTCTTAGTAAAAAGAAATCTAGAGAGCTTTCTGGTGTTTGTGAATTTAGTTGACATCTTAAAAAAGGCCTAGTTATTAGACCAGGTAATAAGGATCTATTACTAGCAGCCTCCTTGATTGCTTGTTGCAGAGTCTACCTATATTCCAACTTGATAGAAGCTGATAGCATCATTCACAAATGGAAGCATTTAATTAAATCACTGCCAATTATTATGCATAGACATTTGATGTCCTTTTCAAGTAACTTAGATGATGTCTGATACAGATATAAAAATGTCTCATTTAAAAGGTTGTTTGGGAGCAGCAGAGTGCCAGTTCCAAAGGAAATGTCTTAGGAACTGATGACTTTTCCATTAATGAAACTTTAATGTAGAGAAAAGCCAAAATTAATGACTGATTCCTTGCTGTTATAAATTAGGGCCTTAGAGTGTTTAATCCCAGAGATCTTTGATATTTGGCCTAAATAATCAGACCATTTAACATTAAATAATTAAACTCTGAGCATGTCTTGCCTTTCCTGTGAGAGCAAATCCTTCAAAAATGTAACCACTTGATATTTTCCTGAGCTAAATGTCATAGTTGGAGTATATCATAGATGATGACTGTGCTTCCTATATAATACAACAAAAATAGTCATAATGCATTGAAAAAAATTTAAAAATCCATATCATAAGAGGCTTACAGCTTTAAAGTTCTGTTACTTATCAGCTAAACATTAAATCAGAAAACTCAGACTTTTCTAAGGAGTTTGTTTTTTTTAAATTAAGATGTAGTGCCAAGTTCACTTTCACCTTGGATGCCATAATTACTTTAGGAGTAATAAGAATTAATTAAGCTAAAGGATATAACTATTTCAGTATGAAAACCTTCACCCCCTTCATCTAACTTTCACCCATACCCAATAGGATGTTCTGGCAATGTGTGACCTTGGGAGAAGGTTAGTAAGATAATTAAGGAGATTGTGTTTGCTTAATAGACTTTGTAATAAGGCAGATGTGCATTATACAGCCTAAACTTTGCCCCATTGGAAAGTTTGATTGTTTTCTGTATTTTACTTCTACTTAGGGACAAGTTTTTAGGGATACTGGATGACTGAGTAAAACTGGATTATTTATTGTGGTGAGATACTGGCACAGCTTGCCCAAGGAAGCTGTGGATGTCCTCTCTCGGGAAGTGTTCAAGGCCAGGTTGGATGGTGCTAGGAGCAACCAGGTCTAGTGGGAGGTGCCCATGGCAGGGATGTGGAATGAGATATCTTTAAGGTTCCTTCCAACCCAAAACATTCTATGACTATGATTCTATAATTTTACAGTCTAAATCTACACTCTGCAGTTTCCTGGAAGAAGGAACCAAGAGACTGAACTTAAGTGATCCAAAAGTGAATTCAAACAGAAGTTTCCTGAACTAGCGAGAGTTTTGCTGTTTTGTTTGGAAAAACTCAAATGTAGGAAATGTGAGCCCAGGGGCAAACTTGCTATTAATCCATGGACAACTTATGCTTGTGCAGTTTTTCAGATTTTTTTACTTATTATTTCTCCCCAAACAGTTTTTTTTAGTTATGGGTTCATTTTAATTTTAGCTAGCATCAGACTAACATAACTTAGATCTTTTTCAAAAAGAAAATCTTAAACAACTTAAAGTTAACTTGTACACTGTTGTTTTCTTCTTTTAAATAGTGACCGGACTTTTTATCAGGGGTGAATAAAAAAATTTGCTGTGACTATTTCTCTAACCATTTGATAAAAAAAAAAGATAAAATTCTTTCAAGGCCATGTACCACAAAGCTTTGCATGAAAAAAAAACTGATATTTGGCCAAATTCATTATAAGATGTATTCTGTGTCTGGAAATTATAGAATGGACTATGAAAGCTGAAAAGAAACGTTACCTCTCTTCACTTGGTGCAGAAATATACTCAATAGAACTCCTTTTCAAGATATTTTCTTAGATTATTTTTGGTTTGTGCTACACTCTTGCATGGTATTGTTTTGATGTGTTAAAAGCTTTGCTTGTTACACATGGTATTTATATTTAGCCTCTGTAGCCTGAGACATTGTTTTTGCCAGAAAGTGTACACACATCTATTTCTGTGGATCTTTTAGTATTAAACTTCATTCACTTTCACAGAAACTCATCAAATTCATGGCAAACTTCCTGAAGCTGTGACAGTAATGTCAAGGCTGGCCATTGCCCTTGGTCTGGCACAGATAATTTGCTTTCAATTTAAGTAACAGTATGTACTGTACTTAGAAAAGATGGAGAGGGAATATCTGTTCTTGACTGGAAAACTGAAAATTATCTGAATACTGACAAGAAATTATGAGGATATCCCAAAAGGAGAGTATGTTAATGCTAATGTCAAGGTGTGTAACTCAGAAGTATTCAATGCATAGCAATGAGCATTTCAGTAAAGACTCTTCTTTAAAAGTAATATATTAAAATGTCAGTGGTGGGTTAACACTGGGAAAACAGCTGGGAGGAGGGTTGCTTTAGAAAACAGAAAAAATTGACTAGCACATAATCCTCACTTAGAAACAACAGACTCCCAAAGTGACAAAAAAATAAAGCAAGTAGGAGCAGATGAAGTACCCAGGTAAATGTAGCATTAATTAATGTAATTAAGTCTAAATGTCGGTCATGATAGAGTGAACTGAAAAATCCATAGCACAGTGCCATGTGCTTTTGTCTAATGTTTTAGCAATACTATAGATAAAATACTGTGGACATCCAAGTGGCCCAGAAGTAATTCCTCCTGTAAAGAAGTTGAAGAAAAATAATTAATGGATTAATCACTCTGAATGGAGCAAACGGATAACTAGAAATTTGTCACTGGGAAAAAAGAACTTACTTAAGAAAACTCATTAGGTTAAGCTTTAATCTGTAATATAATAGAGGAATATAAAACTGGAGTTCTAGTTAGAAACATTAATAAGAACACTACTGTTTCCTTGAAAAACACCTGAAAATGAGTGATTGTAGCTCTTGCATGTTTTCTCAGTTTACATAATGGTTCAGAATTTGTAGCAAGATTGTGTCTATTCCAAAAGTAGCAATTGAATCTCTAGTAGAAAGAAACAAATTCTGAAATTGTTCATAGAAGTAGAAAGTCTTTGAGGAATGTTTCTTTAAAAAATTAAGCCTTTGAATGAGCTTAGAAGGAATGAAAGATAATCACATTCTTCTGTTTATTTTGGCAGGAAAGCATAATGAAAAAGTTAATGCTTTCATGTTTTCTGGCTAAAATATGACATCCTTTGATCCCAAAATTCTGTTTCTTTACAAGTAAAATAATCTGGGATGTCTCAGTGTTTGTCACTACAATATGTACTGAAGCCTTCTAAAGGGAACTGTCAATTAAAAAATATATGCAAATAACTAGTATTACTCATGGGCTGTAATTTCACCCAGACTTATTTTTTAGGAATGAGTTTCTTTCCCACCCCATATGCCACAAGTTAAGAAACAACTGAGTATGGGAAAGGAAAAGATGGTAAATTTTCAAGAGATATATTAAAATTCTGTCTCTGGTTTGGTGTTAGAGATAGAACTGTACTTTCTAGCTCTGGCTCAGTTCAGATCGGCTGTAGCAAACTACTTAATAAAGGGTTAATCTCTTTGTGTGTATCTCACCCTTCTGAGATATTGCTTGCTAGTGTTTTCTTAGATACCATAGCTATGTTTTCCTTCTAACTTCATAGACAAAGATAACTTCTATTAATGCCACTTGGCACTTCAGCATCATTTCTTTAGCTTTTCTACTTAAAAAGCTGTATCCAAAGCAGTGACAGGTCACCCCCTCTACTCCCACATGCAGTCCTGCCCTTACTGTTTTAAGTATGTGCCAGAGTGCTATTTTCACAGGCAAAACCACTGAAGACAAAACAGTGTCTGAAGGCTAGGAACTTCCTAGTCCTTAGATCTTTTGTTTCTGTTAGTTGTATTTAACTTAGCCAAAGTTTGGTATTGTATTTTGAGAAAAAAGGATATCTGTAGGGAGTCCATTGGTAGCTAAAGGAGATATTGAGCCTATTCTCTAATTAGAATTCCGGGATCCTTAAGGAACTTTTTTAGTTGAAAAATATATTTACTAAAAAAGTTAAAGCATTTGCCTGAAATAGTCCCACAGGTGCATGCATAACCTCATCTTTGGCAACTTGAACATGCCAGCTGCCATGAAATAAGTGTTTTCGTTGTGTGGATGACTGTGATTGCACTGAAGCTGTGTGAAAAATAGCAGCTCTGCACTTAAGTGTTTAATAAGAGAGAGATCTCTGGGATACAAAATACTTCTGAAAATATTGAAAGCCATTTTGCAAAAAGTTTACTGACTCCTGTAGAATGCAAATTTACACAAAAGTACATAAATCACATAACTATGTATTAATGAAATATTTGTTAAAAATAGAATCCTATGTTTGTGGCAACAAATCTGGGTTTTGCAAATGGAGTAAAACGTTTTGGGGAGGATTGGATGTGCAAAGCTATAAATCTTGTTTTGACAGTGATTGCAATATAGTTTAACTAACATATCTCACATTATTTCAAAGTTCTCAGTTGTAAATCTACACATATGACTGCACTACTCTGCTAATGACTGACAGAGCAGAATTTGATTGAAGTGTATAATATCATTTATATGTTATACAGGAAGAATGAAAGGAAGAAAGAAAGGATGTTCCTTACCTTTAATCTTTATCTTGCTGTTCATCTGCATCACTGGGCATGCAACTACTGGCTTAGATGACAGTGAAGAAGAGTATATTCTGGGTAAGAGGCTACAAAAATTACACTTAAAACTATCTCTAACAACAGAAATACTATGCACTGTAGATGTAATTCTGCACTTGAGAGCTTTTCTGGGAACTTTTGAAAGTGGAACTAAGCTAAAAACACACTGGTTTTTAACAGAGAGTAACCAAGTTTTGCATTAAGCTCTAACAAAATTGCCTTCTATAAAGGTTTGCTCCCCATGCTTTTTTAAACTTTTAATCCTAATCAAATATTCTGTTAGTTATCAAGATTACTCCCTAAAAGCTGTGCTTTAGGACCCGTGGAAAAGTTCAGCATTTAGGGAAAAGAACACACATGTGGTAAACTCAGGTTTTATCTCCCAAGGCAACTGGGGCAGGAACACAGAGTCTGATGTTACTCTGTCCTGTGCACAGCTCTCTTGAGTCACAATTACTTTGGGAAGTTCGGTCTGAAAATGATGCAATTATGGCCCTAGTTGTTTTTCTTGGCTTTGAAGAAGCTCTTTGTGTAGCCCCAAGTGATTTCATGTTGTTGGATAAATAAAAACTCACCAGCTGGAGATTTTTGTTAAGAAAGATATCAGAAGTGTGACTGTTAGAACTGGGGATCTTCTTGAATTTTTACCATTATAAGGTCATTGTTTGCTTTCACTTCATTAAAATTAAGTTAGGTAGACCAAAGTTTTATGCTGGATATAATTGTGAAAAATACTTTAATTTCCTCACAAACAATTTTGATAAGACATTTGAGGGAAAGTTTTGGTGGAGTTGAGGAAAAGTTGAAGGAGTTTTTTGGCCACATTAATTTCCTTCAGGAAAGTGTTTTAAATTTGTGATCTCTTTCTTAAGCTTCAGAGAACTATGCAGTGGATAGGTCTGGAAGTACATCTGGGAATACAGCAAAGGGCAACCTTTTTTTTTAATGTTGGCTCTTCACTTAACCTGCCCATTACTTGACTGATTTCTGGACAGATGATTTCTCTCTCTCAGCAGTGTTCCTTAATACAAAAACATTAACTGTGCACAAGCTGGAGATTGAGGGCTATGTCACAATTAGTCACTACAATGTAAGATATGCATGTTTCTGCATAAAGGATATGCGTGCCATGGCTGGGTAGTCAAGACTGTTTCACACAGAATAAATTTGTTTCTCTTTATCCCTGAAGTATATAAACACCCCTCTTCTTTGAGGCACATTTATCTTTGCTTTGCCCTGCAGCTCTTAGTTTTATAAAAATCCTTTGCCTAAACTTGCAGCTCATGAAGACCAATTTGTCTTGTTAGTTAAAATAATAATAACAACCACCAGAACAAGAAATCTGATGGATTTTTTTTGCTATTTACTTTGCTTATAAAAGACAATTAAAAAATAATCTCAAGGAAATGAAACAGTGCTTTATTGGGCACTCTTTTATTACCAGTTAGATTACACATCCAGTAATTGATCTGGTACGAGGAACATTTCTGAACTTTGTGGCTTGTATTCCAAAGAAAAAAACAAATAAATGTGATGCTTAGAAACAAAACTTGAACACTGTCTTTTAACACTGCTGAAAGTGTTAAACACTGCAACTAAAGCCTCAGTTGCAGTGTTTACAAAAGAAGGTATTTTTGCAGTTTCTACTAAATAATTAGATTGTTACTTATTAAAATTATATTTGTGGTTTCTTAAAATTGAAATTCTGGTCTCAGTGAATTTAACTGTAGAAATTTTGTAGGCTGCAATTTCAGAGATATAATTCATTTTCTGAGTTAGATGTTTATGAAACATTGGCATACATTAACATAGAATTCAATAAAATGTGTGCATCCATTATTCATAATGTCATACTTTTGGATCACATTGCCTACAGTGCTTTGTGAATCTAAGACTTTTTTGTGTCAGCTAATATTTAAATTATACTATTAATTAGGATTGTAAGTCCAAGGGGATAAAAAAGGAGTCTCAGTTTGTTCTCTTCCAGCTAAACCTGACATTTTTTTCATTAACAAGTGAGTGTAACAAGATATAAAAATGACTAGTTTATGTATGTTGTTCAGTAATACCTCATATGGTTGGGTGCACTTTAGTTGATGTTTTAAGGCCAGCAGAAAATTACTCACAAGTTGAATGTGCTTTTTATTTGTATGTGAAATTTATCAAAAAGAAATGTGACTGCTTGAGTAGGAAGCACATGGGTTGGAGGAGCACTGAACAGTGTGTGGGTGGGAAGCTGTCAAGCTGACAAAGATGGAGAGAAGAAACAGCTATTCATAAGTGACAAGGTGCTTAGCATTGATACTACTTATCAAAAGAGACATTTACAAAAAAGCTATGAAAGATGGTAGCATATCTTTATAATTAAGGGCAACCACAGAATCTCACAAATTTGGGAACCCATAGCCTAAACAAACAAAACCAGCAATTATTTTACATAAAATGTCAGAGATATTTCCAAGTTTTATTTTCGCAAGTTAATTTATATAGTTCTGTTTTGAAGAGAAACTGCAATAATACTGTTACCTTTCATATTTATTTATGTCCTGTGTATAATGCAGAAATCAGTTCACTTTCTTCTTAAAATGATGTTATTAACAACCAGTCTTGCAGATTACCCTTATGAGTCTGAAAGTCAAGTTAGAGAACTTTATTGTGCCTATAGCCAGGGGAAAAAAAGTATTTGTTTTACTTGTTTTAATGTATTAAAGAGGCTAAGAGACATTCTTCTCCACTTCTGGTTTTCTGATATTCTACTGCTTACCAGCAAAGTGATAATAGTGCTGTGCATTGATGATACAAGGTCCACATGCTCAGGACTACCCAATGACTATGTAGATTTTTAGAGCTCTTAAAATGAAATTACTGCACGTTAGTTAACAGTGGCTGCTCATGTGTTAAACACCCATGTCTTGAGCTGCAGAAGTCACCATGTCAATGACAATAAACTTGAGAATGGTTATGCTGTGTAGGAAGTGTTTTGTCCAGTACCCAGTTTCTGACAATTGCCAAAAATAGGAATAGAGGAAGAAGGCAGTTAATAGAAGTATCTGACACTAAACTCACAATCAGTATGATCTGTTTCATCAGCAATACTTTGCAATTACCACGAATTACATGGTAAGATTAAGACAGAGCAGAGCACTAGATGCTTAGTGTCTCCTGTCAGGAAAACCTATGTGGCTGATATAATGAAGTCGTTAAATTAAAAAATCAAGGAGAGGAGAAGAGGCTATGCTTTGCTTTGTTTTGCTTCTACTATGGCAAATATTAACTTTCGTGTGATTGTGAGCATCAGTTGTAATCATTACTTAATGTATTTCTAGCAAAACAAAATAAATTTGGGGGGGAAATTAGAGTAGTATCATTCTATATTTTTCTCTATATAAATTTCTGTAGATTTACTAAGTCTTTTTGGACCAGATGCCTAAGTTGGACGAGTAATAGGTAAGATGTCTGAAAAACAATATGTTCTAGTGTTCAACAGCAGAGGGCGAGACCTTATACTAAGGATTTGTTTTCTCAAGATACATTCCACATGCAAAATTAGTCCAGGCAGATTTGTATCCATGCAGATCTATTGGCCAACACTTGTGTTTGCCTTCTCATCTGCTTCCCTAATCTGAGAAGGAAAGCTAATTTTAAATCATCTGTGTGTGTGAAGTGTTCTTAGGTGTAAAATAATTGAGAATTCTTTCACTGTTCCCAGACCATGAGAGTGATTCAGTTCCCATGAATCCTTTTGAGACTTTTTTCTTCAGAGCTAGTTGGTTATTGTTCAAAGTTGGAGGACTTGGCCTCTGGGGGGTTCATAGGGTACAGATTTTAGTCAAAGTATGCTAAATTTCTAGCAGTCCTAAGGACATAACTGTCTTATTGCCAAATGTGTGACACAGATAGTCATTATGTTGGCTGCAGATGTCAGGACATCTGACAGTGGTAGCATTGTCACCCTGTCTGCAGAGGAAAGGCAGTACTTACAAGGTAAGCAAAACAATGATTTACTTCTGTGGGTTTGATGGGAAATAGGCTGGGAGTTGAGACCAGAAGGTTCATAAGATAAACTTTACTAAGCCATTTTTTCATCATTTTAGTGTAGTTTTGCAACTATGCTTGCACACTATTTTTGTTTTGGTAGCCCACAAAATTGGTTTGGCATAATGTAGCAAGCAAAATGAGCTGACGTGACCCTGTCTGAAATTCCAGTAGTTAGGAAACCTAGGAAGTTTTCATAACCTCTTCTAGATTGAAGTGGGTCACTGACAGAGGTTATGTAAGAGAACTCATTTCTTGTGTGCCAAGAAAATAACATGTTTGTAAATCCGCTGCCAGACCTAACCTCAGCCATGTTTGTGTTGGGTTAGTTTCTGTGGCAATCTGAATGTTTGATTTTTACCATTCAGGAGTAATTTCAAAAGTTACTGAAAACTGTGATGTTTGAAGGCATTGTTGCCCTATTACTGAGCGGGGGAATTCCCAAGTTTCAGTTTTCAATGCAATAGCCTTTCATCTTTTCAACTTGAGCCTTTTTAAAGTCCCTTCCAAAGGATTCCTAACTTGTTGGAGAACTTTAGACCTTTAGGACCAAGTTGGAATCTCTTGTGACTACTAAGTCTTCATGAACTCAGGAAGACCCAGATAAAGGAACTGACAAGAAACAATATTTAAAAATCTGCTCTGCAAGTTGAGTTGCATGGGAAGTTTACTTAATCTAATATTTCTTTAAAATATTTCTTTTTAATCATCCATATTTCCTGTTACACAGACTTCAATGATATTTTCAAATCTATCTTCCTAACTTCAAAATCTGTAAATATAATTTCACTAATTAGGAAACAGTCACAAACTATTTTAGATACTGATGTTTCATGAAAATTTTGACATTAGTCATCTTAATCTGTATTTTAACATCACATTTTCCATTTTTAGAAGATCTAATTCTGTGCTACAATTTTGGTGTTGATGATAATTGTGCAACAAAAGTTAATTTTTCAAGGATTTAAATGCTATGAGTTAAAAGATTTTATTTCTGAAAAAGGCTTTTTTCCTTGTACGTTTAATAGTTATAAATCACTCAAATGGAATAAAATTAATAAACCTCCACTGACATTAGTATCTATGAGGATTTATCTGAGCTGTGCATTTCATTTAAAAATTAAATAGTGAGACCAATTTTAAGTTAAAATTAGATATCCACAGAGCAGGTAGATAGTAGTTATACTAATTGCCTTTTTACCATGTCATAAGGCCTAATTTTTGTGGATTCTTTTAATTAAAATGGGAAACTTAATCTAGTTAGCAGTAGGAAGCTGTATAATAGTAATGTAAACTCCTGTCTTCATCCTTTTTTTCTTCCTGTTTCCTGGGCCACTGCAAAGAGCACTGATGAATACTTTTGCACATATGTGTTAAGAGATATAAGTGTTCTGATTAGATCTAGGGCAATAAATGAAAATTTCAAGTCTGTTCTGTTTGCTATTTCAAGTACATGAGATGTGTAAAGCTTTCAAAATCCTCTGGGGTCCATTGGAAAAGCAGTGCAGGGGAAGATATTAATCCACAGATTGATAAAGGAACATCATAAACTGGACCATCAAACAAACTTTCCTGCTAGACAGTGACAGTGGATAGACATTGCTAGTGTTTGTTGAAGTACATATGAAAATTTTTACAAAACCTTCTCTGACCTAATAATGTATGAAGAAATTACATAATTTGAAAAGAGATTTTCTTTTCATAAGTTTCTAATTTTGCCCATCTTAGCTCTTGGGAGCTTTTATGCAAGAAGAGTGACCTCAAAGAAAATGTGACAGTGTGATGACCTTTTATTTATACCAGATATGTTGATGTGCCAGTAAAGTATAATGAGGTAGGGGAATGGTGCCCTCTGCAGGGCTGTCTTGCTTAGTTCTTCCCACGCTTCATTACGAGATGTCTGTGTGAGTTATGTTCACCATTGGAACTGAATGAAAGGAACCCTCTTTCTGCTCTTTTTTAAGCAGAGGTCTTTGGGAGCTACTAGGATTTTCTTGATGTATTTGTATTTCAGAATTGATCACTAGCTACTCTGACTAAGCTACTGTTAGGAGATTCTTTTGATGGAGTGTGATTTTTAAGTTTATAATACAAGCTGGTTTGATTAAAAATTGATAGTAGAATTCATGTCCATTGAATGGAATTTGTGTTCCAGCGCAGATTATTTTCGTGTCTATGTTTAGAGTATTCAGAGCTTTTCAGCTCTATGTTCTGCAGTTCCACTCTAGCAGAAGATACAAGTAATTTCAGTTTGTAGTTAGGATGTGCAGTGAAGCAAAGTTCTAACAGTTATGCTCTTCTTTCTGTATTACAGGTGCTGCTTTGCCACCACTGAAACTAGGGCATTCAGTCTGTGCCATGAAAGCAGATGAAGGTCCATGCAAAGCACTCCACTTGCGTTATTACTTCAATATTCAAAGCCGTGAGTGTGAAATATTTGAGTATGGTGGATGCCATGGCAATGAGAACAACTTTCTAACAATGGAAGAATGTCAGCAGAAGTGTGTGGTTAAAGGCCAGTACCTATTCCTTTATCCTATCAGTCCTTCTATTTGCAAATGTTACTTCTCATCCACAAAATACACGGATTTTGGAAGTAGAGGACCCTCTTCAGCTCTTTTTAATTCAGTAGTTTGATGCCTTTAATTATGTTCCCAAACTTTATATTGTGTTTAGTCATCTAAATTATTTTACTTTAAGTAAGCAAGCATTCCAGATTTGGAAAGATGCGTAATTTTTTTTTTTTTTTTTTTAAATGGATCTGTGCACTAGAGATACCAATGCAAGCAAGCTTATTTTTCTAGCTAAAACCCTTTTTTGAACAAGTTCTTCAAGTGCAGTTGATTTTGAGGCTGGGTGTAGGCTGGTGGCTGGGCAACACAGATGTTCTTATTGCTTTCAGAGTATCTAACCCAATTTTTGATTCCAGGTTTCTCCTTCAGCTGATAGAAGCTGTCCACAGTCTTGGACATCTGCAATGGTTCAGCCTAATTAGAACTACAGTACTGAATAATTCTCATTGAAAATTTCAGTGATGGCTGTTTATCATAAAAGATTTGTTTTGTTGAAACCTCATCAGTTAGTTGTTAGAAAGAAGCAGATGACATCCAAAATACAATACACAGCAGAATAAGCAGATAAGAATGCTGGGTTTGCAATTTAAAGGGAATCTCATTATTTACTAAGGTTTTCAGCTTTATACAAGTACCCAATTCCTATTACATACAGGAGCATAACAAATTAGAAGATTCCTTGAATTGGCAGTTAATGGCGGTGGAGCTAGAAATTTGGCAAGTTCATATTTTTAGAGACTGAAGGAATTCCAGTCTTACTGAGACTTTCCCCCAAAGAGCCACTGTGGACCTTGTTTTCATGGGAATTAAATGGAATGTGTCTGGCTTTGTAAATGGGAAGTGATAGTGAGGGAGATACTGAGAGGGAGAAATACAGAAAAAAAAAATCAAGAGTAAAGAGCTTCTCCAAGGTGTGTGATAACCCCCAGATAGTATACCAGCTATGTGGTTTTTTTTTTTCCAAATGAAGCCATATATTGGCTGTTCATTTACTTAGTCTTTGAGGTAAGATGTAAAGATGCATTAAGGTACTTTTCAGTACATATGCCTTGTCCACTGGCAAAATATATCCCTAAGCATTGCTCAAGACAAGAGTGCTGGGCAACCTTGCAGCAGGGAACAGTTTACAAGTTATTCTGAGGATGGGCAGAATAGTCAGATGAAAATTCATAACCTCTCCTGCCTATGAGAGGTGTGCCCTGGTAGCACCCTACTGCTGTGCAGATCTCTGTATCACTTTCTTTGCCCTATTTACATGATTTATTCCAGCCCTGAGCCTTTCCATAAAACTGGAATTCTGCCAATGTACCTTAAGCACTGAGCTGGGTTGCAGCTTATAAATTTGTACCTTCTAAGATCAGCATAGGTCACTTTCATGGACAGCAAGTTTTATATATATGATACAAAATAAATTCCAAAAATGTCAGATTAGAAAGTTTATTTCAGAAGCTTCTTTTTGGGTTTTGTGACTCAAACAAGACAGCTTGTCTAATATATAAGATATATATGACAATAGATAGATATGTAGATAGATAGATAAAGTCAAGCTGATTTATAGCAATGTGATTTGTAATAAATGTAAATGTCTCTGTTACCCATCTCCCATCCCTTCCAGAATTCACGTCTATGTAGCATTTAGATCAGGCCTTACGTCTTTTACATTGCCTGCTTCAAAATACATCTGTATTTCCTGATAAAAATTATTATGAATTGTGTCACTAAATTTATTCTAGACATCAAAATATGTCTCAGAGTAATGGCTGGGGATGGTGTGCCCATTACACTAATATTTAATAATGTTTATTAATTAAAATGCTTCTAATCCCCAGAATGTGCAAATGTACTGATCATACCAACAAGCCAGGTGCTGTAAATGAGCAATTTATTGTCTTCCCTTTCACTGACAGAAAACAAAAAGTGGTAAGGTTACAGAAAAATAAATTAAGTCCACAGACTGTGTTAGAATCAGAGTAGGGAGAGCATCTGGCCTTTACTTGACTAATAGATGTGTTTTCATATGTCTGTATGACTTGCATAGTATTGACATATTATACAGTCTTAAAGCTATTTACACTTTCACGGGATTGTTCATCTGTTTCAAATATCTACAGGTGGGTAAAATAAAGGGACAAATTGATAAAATGTTTCTGCAGGTTCTGTGTTTTCTTATACTGCTATTAAGCTGCCCATATAGGTAGTTGCTGTTTCCTGGCAGATGTGTTTATATAATAGGACATGTTTGAATACAAACCAATGCAACAGCTGCACATACAACTGTCTAACAGAAATTTTGCAAATTTATCAAGTCTGTAGTTAAGTTCATGTAAATGAAATGACACTTCAGCCCTCAAGAATGAGCTTTTGTGCTACTTCTTTAATAAAGAGAAGAAAGAAGGGGAAAGTGTTAGTCACTGCTAAGCACTCTTGTATCACAGGTGAGACTTAACAGGTCTGCTTTTGATAAAAAAATTTCTTTTTTTATTGTAGAATTGCCTCAGAAGAAGATGCTAACAAAAATTAAAAAAGGTAATTATGTTTACATAGCAATCTAAGGCTCTTATATAGGGATAAAGGATTGAGCTTCCTTTGATAATTTCTTTATGTATTTTCCAAGCTATGTTGTAATAAAAAAAACAAGGTTGGACTTGAGTGTGTTCTTATTCCCAGTGTTCTTCTGTATTCATCTTTGAGCACAGTTGTGGTCACTGAAGATAGCTACAATCTCTTCTCCCCAAAATAAACAAATCATGACACATTTATCACTTTCTTCAATAAAGACAAAAGAAATCTGCATAGATTCAAGCACTGTATAATTAGCCATGATGTGGAGACATAGTGTGTTTTGATAATAATCTAAATATTTCCTGCACTGTCAGCAAAAATATGAAAAAATCATTCTGCAACAGAACTTTTCAAGCATTGCCTTTGTAGGACCTTACAGCTTAGGGAAATGCCCTAATTACTCATTAAGCAAGGGGGCAAGTTTCCCGGTCCTGAAGGAGCAAACAGTTTACAGAAATTTAAATTTCCCAAACTTCCTAAAGAGCCAATGATTAAGCACTGAAAATCACTTGTCTATAACCAGTTGTTCTAGTGAGGTGACCCGTGTTCCTAACAAGGACACTTAAGTTTGGCAATTAAAATGGAGTTTGTGAAGACTTAATTCACCCCACTACCACTTTCCACAATGGACCCTCATCTGGAACGGTGGCCAGAGTTCCAGAGTTACTTGAGTAAATTTCTTCACAAGTCAGCCTCTCTTTCTCTGCTTACATTCCTTCCCTTATTCGTCTTCCCACTTGCTTCCTCTTGAATTTGTGTGCATTTAACTCCTCACAGAAATACCAGTATTTTCATGAACATTTAGAAATACATGTTTATCTTTGCAGAGTGGTACTCTGGAGTATTTTCAAACTGAGACAGTGGTTTTCCTTTCCTGTTTTCTACTATCTTTTCCATTCTTAATGCATTTAAAAAACTAAGCATGATTCTATGCTATGGGAGTCACTAAAGTTTATTTTCCACAGATGCTGCAGACTTTTGGCTCTCCTTCCTTTAAGGTCTGACCCTAGTTCCCTGCTTTAAATGACAAAACAGAACTTATTCTGTTGAATTCAGTTTGTGGCTACCATCAGCATAATTACATGTTTACTAGTGTTTCCAGAAATGCAGTTTTGAATATTGTGTCTCTGGAGAAACACATGGTATAATAGTTTGTATAGTTAGGATTATGTTCTTTCATGAGCTCTCTCTTCAAAAGTCTCTACAAATGTTATAAATGTTAGATGTAAGCTCAACTCATTTAGCCTTATATTTCCTTTTTCTGCAAGAACCATTTTAATGTAATGATACTCTAAATGAAGAACAGCTGTTTTTTAAGAATCAGTGATAATCCTGTAGTGTCTTTATTTACCCTTAGTACTATCTGCCTTCCTTTCTTAGTTAATACCTAATAATATTTTTCTGTTATTTCACAATACTATGCAATGTTTGATGAAATAATTGTTTCTTTAGATCTAATTTTTTGTGAGCTCCTAGGAGATAGTATATGGAACAGATACCATTCTGGTAGATTATTACTTGCTTCTCATTTCCATTACTGTTTCATTTCTATTCTCAGCTCAAAGCATTATCAAGTGCCTTGTCCATAGCTTTTGTATTTATAGGTCTGTGTAAACTCAGTTTCATTAATCTGTAAACATCAGTAAGTGCTGCCTTTGAATATTAGGAAACATGAAACACCTTAATTGTAGAATATATATACACACTGGCAGAGAATGCAATTTGTAGTGAAAAATCAAAAGTGAAACTATCCAGAAGTGCTAAAAAGAGTTGATTTTGTTACTTTATGCACTAACTTTTTAATGGTTTAATTTTACTTGCGATCTACAAAAATGACATTTTACTGTTCATGAAACTTTATAACAACTGAGACACAATGAATTCATGGAAAAACTCTAATGATGAGCTGTTACATTATTTATAAAAATAAATGATGTGCATCCATTTAAAATATTAATATTATTCTAACGAGTATTTTTCACAGATAATTGGCTAAAATAGATGTAATAGGACTAACACCTTTAAAACTCTATAGTCTACCATAAAAATGTTAAGGAATTCAAAGTAATACGTCTGTAGTAATTTTTCTTAAAATAGAAGCTCTGTCCACACTATTTTAGTCTCAATATTCTATTAAGTTTCACAGCTAAGGAAGCACTTTGCATGTCACATCCAACAAGATTCTTATACAACAGCTAAATACACTTTTCTCTGCAAGTCACCTCAGCCAAGAATCATATTTCAAAGTATCTACTAGTAAGAATTAGAGAATATCTCTATACATATTTCATTATTTTGTCCCATGAATTTATTTTAAGAACATTGTTTCAAGAAAAAAATAAAAAGAAATATGGTGAGAAATTGGCCTTTGAGGATTAGTGTATGGCTACGTGTTTTTCTTCCCTGCCAGAAGCCATGACAGCTCGTATCAGTGAAACTATGCAGTATTAATTTGTTAACTTTTTCTTGGTTTAATTGTTGTTAGTGGATGCAAACTGGGACTGAAGAATGATAATTAGAATAGCTGACCTGTATCACAGTTTTCTTCATCATTTTATAGCAGTAGATTGTCCCAAACAAAATTTATTGTTGGATTTTTTTTCCCGTTCTTTTTTTTATAACTATTTCCTTTTTCCTTCTATTTTTACCTTGCTTTGTGTAAAATTCACAGTAACATTGACTAAAATGAATACATAAATGACAAGAGTGTGCAATAGAATTCGAATAATCTGAGATTTAAGACTTGTTTTAATTCAGAGTAAAAGCTATTTTTCATCTTGGAGCTTCAATGTAGGAGGATACTTAAAGGAATCATTAGTCCTCATGTTCCAAGATATAATTTACTGAGTACTTGAGAAGCAAAAAAAAAAAGCAATAAAAATCTCCCTACAGTGCTCCAGCAGAATATTGCAGTTTTATATATAGAATAAAAAGCAGCATTTATTTTACAGTTGGTCTTCAGTCGAAAGTGTCAGGTTTCTTTTAAAAACTTTGTCTAGTTCTATTGTTGTCTTGGAATGTGTGTTGATTTTTTTCATCCTGACCCTGTTCATCAATTACAATTTTTTGCAGAAAAGCCCAACTTCTGTTTTCATGAGAAAGACCCTGGAATCTGCCGAGGCTATTTTTCCAGGTATTTCTATAACAAAGATACAAAGATATGTGAAGTGTTCAAGTATGGCGGCTGTCTAGGAAACCAGAACAACTTCAAGAATTTGGAAGAATGTCAGAATACCTGCCAAGGCAACTGTAAGTTGTTATTCTCCTCTGTCTTGTATAAACAGTGTTGTTGTTGAAGGTATCTTGCATGGAAAATATGGCATCTTAGGTTACCCTGAGGTGACAATAATTTATATTGAAATAATATATGAAATTAATATCAGTTATATATTTTTAAAAATAAAAATACAAAACAAAAAATTAACACAAAAGCCCACTAAGTACTATTAATTTTAATGAGTATTACAGGAATCCTGCTTTTTTACTTTTCTCATGACAGCTAATTGCCTGCATATATTATTCTACAACCCTTTGCAAAATATGTACTGAACTTGTGTGTGTAAGAAAGGACCCTGTATTCATTTTAAGAAGCCTGCATACTATTTGATATATCTAAGCTGAAACAAATAGGGTGTAATACATAATATGAAACAGTATGAGAAGTAATACAGAAGGATGAAGTAATTAAAGTGAAATCAGTTTCATTTGAAGAGAGGATTTGATTCACAATGAGTTCTGTTTCCTGGATGTACCTTGACATTAGAGCATCACATTTCTCCATTAAACTCAAACACTTCCTAGGATATATATTTTGGAAATTTTGGTTGAAATATATTGTAAAAATATTAGTACCATCATTGAAGAAGGAAGACACTTTACAGTAAAAGGAATTATAATGACAGGGACCTATTCTGGTTACAGCCACGTAAACTGTTCCATGTTATCTAAAATCTGCCAGCTGCTTGGCTTTACAATATCAAAACATGTCTATACCTGTACTTCAGAATACACTCTTTTCAAACCAAGCCTTGTAATGAAACGAGGTGCCAATATAGGAATTTCTGACTTTACTGTTTCTTTTTTTTGGATTGCTGGCTTCCCACCAAAGAATCATGGGAAATCTGTCCCTTACTTCTTAATATTTTGGCTGTGCAGTTTAGGCTACAAAACAGCCATTCAGACTGTAGGTCATTTATGCACTCCCTCATCCTACTAGTTCCTATGAATTATTCTATATCAGAATATATTAACTTTCATAACTCCTTTCTGCTTCACTCATACTTCATTTTAATCATAGGCTAAATACATTTTCCCACCCAGATCCTATAGATCTTTTTGTCTTGCCTGTGTGTAGCAGGCCTTTTTCCAGGACTGTTGTGTAATCTATCATTTTGGTAAGGGGAACATGAACTTACTGAGATTTAGAAAAGACCCACAATGGTTCTTTTTAAAAATTAAAAAAAATATATATGCATGTAGATCCATGTCCTTTTCCTCTACCTTTGCTTAAGCATTTCTTCCTGGTCTCTGATTCCACTTCAACTTTCTGGACTAAAAGATGCAAATAGATTTTTCTCCCACCCCTGACTTTAATCTGAAATAAACCCTCTGTGTAAATTTATATGAATACCCAAGAAGGAAGAGAGGATTAAGGGACACTGCCATGATATCTATTTAAGATCAGAGGTTTTTTGTATTGAATCACTGATACCAATTTGGTTTTATGTTTTTCCTCATTGTTTTTTTGTTTGTTTGTTTTAGCAAACACATTGCCAGTTGTCCCAGCTGAAGAGTATCCTAACACTGGCAATGGTAGTTCTCCAGAAGAAGAACCCAATCAGTTTCCTGGGATTTTGGGTAAGAATTTGGTTTTGCTGTTCATATCTACCTTCTTTTAATGCAGACACTCCTTGGCTTGTCCTTTTATTTTCAGAGTTTTTCTTCGTCTAGATAATCAGTCACTTACTGCTACACTTTTTTTTCCTTTTAGTCAGTTTGTTGCCAACTGCTCCAAATGAAAAGTCCAACACTCTGAACATTACTTCCCCAAAGGAAGAGCGGAACCAGTATCCCATATTTTTTGGTAAGAATTTTGCAGTTCTTGGCTCTTAGTCTTTTGTATGTGCTCTGGATTGCTTTTCTGTTTCCACCCGTTTTCCAGCATATCTGATACTAAAGAATAGGCTGCCATCTGTGTCAAATGTTTTGATAAGCAGAGAAAGTGAAAGCAAAGTAGTAGTTTGCATCATCCAGATCTTCTACTGATAGCAGAAAGTAGAAGATTGACCACATCTTGTACCCTTCTGAAAGTGTGTGCAGAAGGTCTGATTAATACAGAACTTTAAAGACCAAAATGAAAAGCAGTGATACAGAATTCATTAAGTGAAAATTAATATTTTGAGGAACTTAATTGAAAGCTCATTTAAAGCTCCCCTTTAAAAAGAAGACCATGTTAGGTTTTTGGAATATGGTACAACATAATCATCATAATAAATAATTATTTTTACTAGGGCCATATAAAACTCAGTTCTTGGTTTGAGTATATTCAAAATGAGTGTGAATTAATTCTGTGTCTGCTTCAAGGTATTTTTGCACCCACTATTATAATGCACGTGAGATTCTGGACCTTTACCATAGAGAAGGATAAGTTTTAACACTTTCTGCAGCTGGATACTGCCCACTCTAGCTTGCTGGTACTTGCTCACACTGTATAGAGTGATTCAATCTGAGGAATGTCATTTTTATGATCCACAGTTATCCAAGAAGAAACAAGAAACAGTTGGAAAAAGCCTGAGCATTCCTACCAAGTATTTCTCTTGGTTTTTTTGCATTTGCACTTACTTATACTTTGGGGAATTCAGTGATGGCATACAGATTCATTATTTTTACTTTATTTTATATCATCTGCAAGATAATGGACATGTAAGGTAACATTCCTGTGCTCTTTGCTTAGAATGACACATCAAAGAAAACTTGAATATGTGTTGTGTTCTACTTTTTGCCTGCACTGTGCTCCACACGTACTGTTGGATTGAAGCAAGTTTCTGTGATAGTTTGTTTGATTATGACATACAAAGCATCAATATGCTGTTATTAAAATTACTGAATATAAAACAGTCAAGCTTTTGCCAGCTTATTTTGCTGAAAAATATTGGAATGATTTAAGGCCTGTTAATAAGTCTAGGGACATAAGAGCATACGTGTTTCTTGAAGGTTTTCACTCATAATATGAATCTCCAAATCCCCAAAACAACTATTACATACAAGTAAAGGGCATGATTCACTCTGTTTTCTCAGAGGAAATAGAAAGGTTCTTGATTGTGTCAGTTGTGAATTTTATGGTAGAGAAGATATTAGGAGGGAGAGGTGAGGGTAAGAGAAAGGGAAGACTTGAAGGTTAGTCAAAGCCAAGTTTGGGGAAGAAGGGTGAGTGAAGTGAGTGTTGCTGAATGAGCCAGGTAAGAAATGTGACCTTGTAAGCACCTTTATGTTTCAATGGAAAGTCTGAAGACTCCCACGGGTTTTGCACAGCCTCTTGCTGCATTCTGTTTATCAGCCTGTACCTTTCAGGCTGCTGAGATGGGCTAAAATCCTGTGCTGTTGTGCAGTCTTACTACAGGGGGAGGAAAGGGTAGGGCCAAACCTGACAGAGCAGAGAACGTAGCTTCCATTCCTGCTCTTACTAGAAGCAGAGGTGTAGACTACAGTTGAGAACTAAAGCCATCTCATGCAACCATGCACTGGAACTCAGCAATGGACAAGAATCTGACTGTGTACATATGAGGTCAGGATGGACTCATTGGACGGGTGTGCATCTTTTTTACAACAGGCAAAGTAGCTGGTATGCCACTCTAATTTTTTGGTTGCCTGTATATTGGCCTGGCTGTCTATCCTTAAAAAAAATAAAATAAATACATGACCACCATTAAAAAAAAAATATGAGGAGTTGTCTCTTACAGAGTACATTATCTCACAACTGAAATGCTTTTTCATCTTGATTTCAAGTACGTATCATTGGTGGTATGTACAACTCTGTAATGATATCAGCTTAATAGCTCTCCAACAAAACTCTTGATCTTCAGAAAATTAACTTCCTCTATGTCCAAACAATTTATTTATTTATTTATTTATTTTGTGCTATATATAAATATGAAACTTCTAGAGCTGTCTCTCAGCTATAACCTCCTTGCAGAGTGAAGATTGTTCCTGGTCTTACTCTGCTGTGAGATATAAAATAACTTTTATTCTGGGAAAGTTAAGAGAAAGTGAAGTCAAGAATCAAGTGTTTCATTTTTAGATTATATGAAGTGATTTATGTTAGGAAATCATGAGTGCTATACTATACATTTGCTTTATGATATCTAAGTGGGATGCAGGATCAAAAGTCAATTTTCAGCTCAGCAAAAATGGAATGGCACACAGAGATTTCCTGCTCTCAAAGAAAGGGCCCTATCTTTTGCTGATATAAATTGGCACGGTTCTTTTCACTATAGTGGATCTGTACCAATTTATACCTATAGAGCATAGTTAAGAGCAGATGACTTATTATTTTTTCTAACAGCTTGTATACTTGAAGATTGTTTTATTTTCTCTGAAGTCTGGATATACAGCAAATCTGGCAATATGTCTGAAGCTTCACGAATGTTACACGCTGTGTCTAGCAAAAGAAAATGGAGAAAGGATTGTTTCTTATGCATCTCACCAAGATAATTTCCAGCTTCTTTTGTACTGTGATCAATTAGCTGTTCATTGTCACACAACCCCATCAAAATCTGAGGGATAATGGTTATTGCTGCAGTGCAGGGTTGAGGTTATTTTTTGGTAAAAGTGAGTCTATATCTAGATATGGATATTTCAGAAGTCTGAAGTAAGATCATGTAATCTGTGAGCACAACGAAGAGGGGTGTTCTGGATTCAAGAAAAGGCTTTATAAGAAGAATTAAATCTTAAACCATATGCATGTAAAGATTAGTTAGGTAGCAGTGAAGGCTAAGATGCAATAATCTTTTTATAGGGAAGAACACTAGCCTTTTTATCTACTGTGTATTTCATATAACTATTTTCAGCTTACCTATCTTTTCAGAAACAAAATATTGAATGCTGCAGTTTTGGGTCTTGTTGCCTCACCAAAACAAAATCAGTCTAGGCATCTGTATCATCAAGAAAAACAAGTAACATAAAAATGTGATATAAGGGAAGTCTACACTGTATTTTGTTATTGTAAAGCCTTAAATCCACTTGAGAAGCTCTGCAGAGCTAATGTCAAGAGTTCCATTTCCCAAGCCCCAATTAAGATGGGTTCCAAGGACTAATTTCCTTCAAACCTTTTTAATGGAATTGCCATGTTTCTGAGGAACAGAAATTAGTATATCATTGCTTTTTCCAGAAGAAAACGTTACACCTGGAAATGCTTGACTAACAGCTTGGAAGCTTTAATTTGTCCTTTCCTTGTATGAACTGTAAATTCTTTTTTTCCATGCCTATTCATGACTCAACTTGTATACTTTTGGCAAATAATTTACATAGCAAATAACATGTTATGAATTTGCTATTGCATATTTAAAATCTGTTTAAATCATGTATTTTGGATAAACAGAATAGCATGAACACATGCGTGAAGCCAGAGTCTTATGGCCTGTTGCTGTCATTGTAAATAATAGGTTGTTTTCTGTAGAAATTATATAAAAGGCTACAGGATGGTCCTTTTAGTTGTATGGATGAAGAAGTTAGAAAGTATTTTATGACAGTTATTAATTTTTAGGTTTGAGTTATATACTTTATGAGCTGTGTAATATAAAGAGTAATGCTACATGCACTATGAAAAAAAAAAGTCACTAGAACGTAATCTAAATGGAGAAAAAATTATAGATACAAAGAGCATTAATTTCTCAAGTAGTCTCTTGGTAAAACTGATGGCTGTACTTCAAAGGCCTGTTATTATTAGTTTAGGGAAAAACAATTCTTGTAATGAGGCATGTGTGTCTGTTTTGTTTTACTGTTTTTAGTGTGTAACCCTTCCTCCCTGTGTAGTTTTGTGGGTTGTGGGATCTGCTTTCTTTTTCTTTTTTTCCATCATAGAAAAAAGCAGGAGAGAAAATATTTCAACTCAGAAAAAGTTCACAAAGCAAAAAAAAAAAAAAAAAAAGAGGAAAAAAAAGCAACCTCAAGAACAGGCATAATATCTAAACTTACTTTAACATCATACACATGAGTAGAACAGTAGAAACTGTGGATGAACAGAGAAAACCTACATGTATTTAATGCTCTCTTTGACCATGAAATACAGGCTCACTGCCAACAGAGAGCTGGACATGACACAATAGACACTTTGCGTTCTCAGCAACTTAAAGCTAACAGGTCTTTTAGTGATTGGTATCTTAAAATCAGTTCATAGTTTTATCATCCTCGGTAGATGGGAAATTATGATAAGTAGTTTCATTTTAAATATGTTGTATTATAATGTTGAAAAAAAAGCTCTATGGCAAAATTAAGAGGTTTTTTTCATAGCTAGCTGCTTCTGTGAGCACAAAGAATATTCAGATATTTTGAAGACAAACAGGAATAGTTTTTGGTACCGGAGGCATTTATCTAGCAATGATCTACACAAAGAACAACTTCATTTTTGAATTTTTGAAAGTGTACAAGAGGCATTCTGAATAGCATTTGGTTGCTACTCCAGCTGTTCCATTATATGTACACAGTTAGTTCTTACTCACTAGTAACCACTTCACTGGCTCCGTGGCTTCCCTAAAGCTTACAGTCATTATGAAAACTCCTTCATAAGCAGACTCTGGAGTCTCTCTGGAACATTCTACATAACAGATAAGTAACTGACAAAGTATGTATTTAAATTCTGTTACATAATTAAGAATTAATTAAGAAATCTATGCTACTTGGCCCCTTTGTCAATGGCAAGCCTTTCTCTTTGTTCTGTTTAGGTTCAGAAATTATCAGGTTAAAATAGGTAAGCTTTTTTTTTTAATGTTGCTGAACATATGTTTCCAAAGCTAACATCCTTTTCAGATGAAGAGAGATGAAATTAGTTCTAGGCACAAGAGTTTTCAGAGCAGTACAGATAATTTAAACTATCATCTTCATTATAAATATAATTTATATTAAATCTACTGTTTTATCACATTGGGGGCTTTTATTCTGAGTGAATATTTTCTTACAGTAATGTCACAGTAAGAAAAAGAAATGGTCATATTTATTTTATAAACTGAAACTAAATTAATCTATCTTGATAAACCAACTCATTACTTAATTTTTGTGTTTCAGGTTTCTTTTAGAATGGTATGATGTTGCTGACATAGCTTCAAATGTGCTATTAATTTCATTTTACTGTCTTAGCTTTCCGTAAATCATCACTCTGTTTCTTTCACAGCAATTTTGCATACTTTTTCACCATGCCAGTTCAGCTATTATACGCACTGATAAACCTGTTCAGCAGATGTAATATGTGTAAGACACGAAAGATGTAGAATGCTCTTTTTAGTTATTTTCTTGTCAGCCTTCTGAATTGCCCAAGGTAATTCATAACTTCCTGCTTTCAGCAACATCTCTGCTTCCCACTTTTGTGTTAAATGGATTTCTTCAGCTCTGTTGTAACAGAAATTATTCCCTCAAGTTTTTACTTGTTTTTTTCCTTGGAACCACTTCTACGGAACCACTTCTACCTGGCTTTGGAACTTCAAGGAAGCCATCTGTCTAGCTTTACCTTTCCATTTATGCACTCAGATCTCAATTGTTTTGTTACATTTTAAAGGAAAATGATACTCCATTATGTCCCTCATAACTGATAATATAATGGCTCCTGTTCAGTTTTGTGCATCCTGTGCAGCAGTTTTGTCAGTTCTAAGTTTGTACATGAGTCACTCCAAGGAGATATATGATGGAGTTTCTCCAGGTTTGGGAATTCTGGCATGGATTTTCTTCATGAATTTGTTCCAGTGCCCAGGTACTTCAGATATCTCAAGTTCACCTTCCAGTGTCTCACTTCTCATACTCTCACTGAAGAAACAAAACATCAGCCTACTCCTTAGACTGGTAAAAACCTAATAGCAGCACTAAAGCACCACCATCTCAGTCACCTTGTGCACTTATTCTCCACGTTCAATCTTTTGTTACTCTGCGAGTAAAAAGCTATTTCATGATAACTGCTCAGTGTTTTTCAGTAGACCAAGTTCTGTTGCCCAGATCAAGCTTTCTATATTCACACAAAAAATTCAAGGTATTGAATCTCACATTGTTGGGTACTTTTATGTCCTATTTGATTTCAGAATATCTAGCAGTAATTAGGAAAATTCACTTAATTGTCATAAATATTTACCAAATTTTTAAAGCTATCCAAGTCTAATGTATTTCACTTCAATTTCTACAAAACCTTCTCTTGAAACTTCAGTCATTGAATTTGAATACTATATCCTATCACTGTAATGACAATTTTATCACTAAATATATAAATATAAACAGACCTAACTTTCAAGTAAGGTTTGAGAATAACATTTTTCGTGGCATTTTTTGTAATCGTAAAAAGACACGTGCCTCTGTTAGTTTCAAATTTTTCATTTACAATATCAACGTAACAGAAAACTGTTTAACTCCAGTGTTGTCTCTAACCTTGTTTTTCTTGGTATTTCTAGAACCACCCCCTATCCCGTCTTTGTGCATGACCCCTATGGACAGAGGACTTTGTAGAGCCAAAGAGATACGATTTTTCTACAATTATTCAACTGGAAGATGTCGCCCATTTAGCTACAGTGGTTGTGGTGGGAATGAAAATAATTTCACCTCCAGAAAGTCATGTTTGAAGATCTGCAAGAAAGGTATGGGAATTGATGCTGCCACAAACTATCAAGAGGTAAATATTATGCAGTGAGAAACATTCTTGCAGCTTTTGGGTAGTAAGTATTGGTCTGATAAAATATAATAGTTGAAAGTCTATAAAAGTGAAAATGGAGATCAGAAGAGAAACAGCTAGAGAGAGACAGATGAACAGTAAAATACAGTGTTCAAGAACAGAAATATGAAACCTTGGCATTGGTCAGGCATATGAAGACTTCAGGTAAGACAATGTTGCTTTTTCTTTTTTTAAGACTATTACTTGAAAACAAGATGTTTATTTTTTTATAAACTGGGATGTGTTAGTCATACAGCATCTAATCTTATTTTCTTCATTTTATCTTTAGGGTTCTATAAAAGTAAAGGTGGAAGAAGATTAATAAAGATCAAGAAGAAAAGAAAGAAACAGACAGTGAAGGAACTAGTTGAAGAAATCATCCCTGAAAGAAGACAACTTTGATTAGTATGGAAATGTGAAGTAAACTACTTTTCACCTGTGACTGAAAGTCTTAAGTGTACTCCATTTAAATATATTTACTGTACTGATATATTTTGATTACATATTACTAAGCTGCTTATTTTTATTATGTACTCCTATTTCATTTTAATAAACATTACCTTTTACTTCGATAACGGCTCTTAAAGCGTAGTTTGATTGTATATAATTGTCAGAGCGGAAACAGGACAGAGTAGATTGTGTGGGCATATAACTTATAATGATTAAAAAGTAGGAAAGATTCAGATTTCCTTTATTATGCAATTGTTCTTTTGTGAAAGCTGTTTTTGTGCTAATGAAAGCATAATGCTTGTCAGAGATTAATCACTTGTCAAGCATGATTGCTTCAATCGTAGATTGAAAGGTAAGTCTATTACTATAAAGAGGAAAGAGACACTGGGTTTGTTTTAATCAGATTTATTTTAGATTATACAAGCTAGATTCAAATCCATCAAGGTGCATATAATTACACTATTGTAAAATGAATGAAATCAGAATTAACCCACCAAAAACCATGAAGAGGGTGTTAGTTGTAAATGTGTGAAGCAATGTGAAAGGTATTTGTAAAGTGTTTTGTTTTTCTAATTGTTGTTATCACTAATTTTTATCCTTGTTGCTGAAGTAGACTTATGGCTAGCAAGTTAATAATTTCCAGAAATACGTACTAATTTTCTACAAAACCCAGAAAATATTTCTTTCATAGAAATAAATGCAGTTGTTTTGAAGACAACACTTACTCTCTAGTTGACTTTGACTGGGTTTTTCGTAAGGTTTTGTTGGGCTTTTTAAGAATGACATAAAACAGTGGCACGGTTCCTGCCCTTCTCCAAAGCATCTATCTTGAGTAAAACTTTTATAATGAGATTCCTTTTTCAAGGAAAGGAAAAAAAGTTGTTTTCCTATTAAGGTTTTTAGAAACACCTTGCTACCTATAAAACAAAAGTTAGGGTGATATTTTTAAAACTCAATTCTATCTCTGATGTAAACTTTTTTTTTTTTTTCCCCACATATTTTGTCTTTATGCCTAGACCTACTGAGGATAGTTACAATTCTGGTTGTTAGAGGTGTTTTCAGCTGCTCCCCAGGACTGTGCAGTCTGCATCTGCTGTAGCTAGGACAGGACTGACGGTTACTGCCCCATGCTTTCCCAACACCTAGTTGTGTTATGCTAAAGAAACTTCTTGTGCATTCATTTTGAAGTAACAGTGATGAAATAAGTGACCCATTGACAGATCTCCTTTCAGTGTTGAGACAGAAAAAGACTTTATGGTCATAGCATCTCAACAGTACCTCTCTTTCAGTTTACTAAGAGAACATCACAGAGTAATGAACCTTATAGGCTTGTGACTTAGTGCAATGAGAATGAAGACTGTATAAGGTGCAATTGCTTTGAGAGTGGACATTCATCTTGGTGCATATACTAGGTGTGGCCACCATAGGAGTTACCTAGAGTCTTCGTACCTCCTTTTTGTATAGCTCTGCAGTGTGTTGAATTAATTTTTTCCCATAAAAAGACCAAACTGCAGTGTCATCTCATTTTTCATCTACTCTCCAAGAAGTTTCTTTTGTGCCCTTCTCCTCCATTTAATTATTTTCATTCCTGTATCTCTAATGTCTACAGAACAACCAAATGCAAGAATAAGAAATAAGATCTGTGCATTTCTCAAAGGTAATTCAAGGGTGGGTGTAGAAGGGGCCACACAACAGGGAAAATATAGGGAACAATACTGCAGAATGATGAAGAGATCAGAAAATGGCACTAGGTATGCTGTTTCCATGGCTCGGTATTTCCAAATAACCAGAGTTCATTCATCCAGTCATTCCATCCCAGAATCTGCCCTGGTCCCTTTGGAGTAAATGCCCAGGGTGCTGTGAAATTTCTCCTGCTTTGTATGATGGCAGCCAGCAAGCTGAACCAATTTCATGGAGCTTTGCTGAGTTTCCATATATCATCTGACCTGACCTGGTTCGTGCTCTTAGTCCATAAAGATGGTTGAAGCAAAAAATGGTTTTGAGAAATAATTTAAAGTCTTTTGACTCATTCTCTTTAACTCACCTTTTTACTAGTATGCCCTCCTTTTCTTCTTACTTTCAACCTCTTTTCTTTACGGTTCATTTGAGACAGCATTTCTCCCTGCATCCCCAATCCTTCTACCGTTTCAAAACTGATACATTAATTTACATTTTGAAAAAGTCTTCATATTTCTGGATTCTACCTTCCAAACATAAAGTAGACATGAGGATGGTTTCATAACTGGTTGCTTTAGGTGGTATCTTCTCTTGAGAAGGAACCAGGTTTAAGTAAAGTAGAATATATATTTGTTGTTGTTTTTACACATGAACTCAAGTTTTTATTCACAGCCAATACATGTGAGGAATTCCTGGTTTTGTTCATCCCATAATCTCTTTAGCACCCGCACCAATGCAGCACTGCAAATCACTCGCCAAGGATTTGTATTTTTGCTTGTTTGTCACTGCCCCGGCTAAGGCAGGCATCCTGTCTCCATGGGAACGGGACACGGGGTTAGATGTCCCGCTTCCAGCCCTCGGTGGGGTGCCAGGCCGTCCCCCATGCCGTCCCCCATTCCCTACCCCATTCCCTACCCCATTCCCTACCCCATTCCCTACCCCATGCCCTACCCCATGCAGTACCTGGGAGCGGGGCCGGTGCTCGCCAGAGGGCAGCGCCGCGCCGTGAGCCGGGCCCTGCAGCTGCACCGCGCTGCCGCCAGGGGACGCCACCTCCCGGGGCTGCGGGTGCGGGGCGTTGCGGGAGCGGCACTGCCTGCTGCGAGGAAGCAGAGGGGAGAGGGGGGCCAGGAACAGCCGTGCCACAGTTCCTCTGGCTTCAGGGGACAGGCATTTGTCACAGCTGCGACGCTAGAGAGGGATTCTCATAGCTGACCATGAGGGGTCTCATTCTTTGCAAAGCCGTATTTATCCTTGAGCTTTTTAGAGCCCATCAAACTTTATAGCAAGAGGGGGAAATTGATTTTTTTTTTCTTGGCGTGGTTTTAAGTTATCCCTGATTAAAGTACAGCCAGTTTTGCGTATTTAGATCCGTTTTGAACTGCTCGCACTCATGCTGTTGTTAATCAAGGCAACCTGTATTGGTGTAATTTTGGTGCCTTTCATCTGGAAAAACAGGATGCTGAGGTGGTCCAGAGGCCTTTGCTTCTGAAGTGCAAATTGCACCAGCTGAGATGTCTCAAATACATCGAGTAGGAATAAGAAGTTCCAATGATAGCTAGATAAGTAGAATATAAGGCTTTTCAACTAAAAAAAAAAATCTCAAACTCCACACAACTCCACTGAATTTGACATCTCAAATTGAACGTGGCCTGTGTAATAAATCTCTCCAGCTAGTTCAGATGCCTGTCTTAAACACATGTTTGGCTGGAGTACGCAGATTATTTTATAACAGTGTATAACATAACCACCTTGTAGTCTATAGCCTAGTCCCAGTTGGTCTCAAATAATGTATCTAGGCTGACTTCTGGTGAAATTTCACTACCTGAGGTGACATTGTTTATTTCAGAGTAATTTCCCTCACCGTGAAAAATCGGAGCTAATTCTCAAGTTATATCTGTTTACACTGCTTAGAAGTTTAGAGTGCCAGTTCTTAGTTCTTCAGTGATTATAAAATTCAAACATTCTCCTGTTGATGTAAGACCCTAGAAGCACCAACACTCACGTATGCCAAATGAGTATTGAAGTCATATGCCTGCTCTTTTACTGACCCTAGGGTGTGATTTCACAATTCATATTGCCCAGTGGCCATATGGATTTAAAGTATTCCTGCCCTCTTTTCCCTGTTTCAGTTTTTCTTGACCCTTGCTTTTTGGGGTTGGTTTTTTTGTTTGCTTTGGATTTTTAATTGCCCTTGTTATGTTTCTTGGCATTTTCATTTTTGAGGAAAAGATTTCCAATGGACAAATGAATTCCCTTATCAGTTTCTCAACATGTTCCACAATATGTTTTTGCCAGTAAACTGGATGAGCAACAGGTAGTGAGAAGCAAGCAGAATACTTTCCCTTGTTTCATGAACCAATTGCATGGTTGCACCTTTGTTGAGCGTTTACAGAACCTTTGGGAATTCCTTATGCCCATCCATAAGGAATACCGATCTTAGAAGTGTTAGCAGTATTTGAGCTTAACCCCCTGTAAATTCCCCATTTTTTCAGCAGTGTTGTCATGTGCACACAGCAGCTGTCGACTGATGTGGAGAGCACGGATTCTGTCTGTAGTACAAGTATCAGTGGCACAAAGAATAAGCGATGAGTTGCTCTCAAAGAAAAAATTTAACTCCTGATACAAAATTCCTTGACATTGGTAGGAAAACTACCATTAATTTTGTTTTGACCTTTGTTTTTTATGGAAGTTTTCAAACCGGGCAGTTTATACTTGTGTTTTCAAATTGCTGGCATTTGAAAAGGAAAATCAAGCCTAGAGTTGTGTGCAGCAAGGAGTAGTATCCCCCCTGCCTTTTACTGAAATGCATGCAGCGTTTTGTTTGGTGGGGTTTTTTTTTGTTTTGATTTTTCTCTTTAAATTATGCACTTTCTTGTATTTGAAAATTTGATTCTGACCTTTCCAGCAGTCGTTACATTTTAGGAATAGAAGTATTTCTCTGCAGAGGTTTTCAGCACTTAGAGTGTGGGACACAGTGCAGCCCCTGCAGTCCCTTTCTGGCAGAGGTGAGGCGGGTCACCCACATTTACAGGAGGAATGCAGCTATTGCATCGGCCCTGAAAAGAGATCCAAACTGATTTATTTCTCTGGGTCTAGCTCCCAGAGGAGGACGAATCTCACTTGCTGGGTAGGTGAGAAGCCGGGTCCCTCGGCGCCTTGCTTTCCAGCAGCAGGAGCATTTTCCGACTCCTTTCAGCTCTTCACAGCTTTTGTTCGGGGCGGGGGAGCTGCAGCCGCCCTCAGGCAAGGTGCGGGCGGAGCGTCCCGCCCGGAGGAGCAGGAATGCTGTCAGGGAGCAGATGGCAACTCTCAGTGCTCGGGCAGCTCCTTGCTCCTCTCTGGAACCACCGGAGGAGCCCGGCTTCCCTGGGACATGCCGTTTCAGAAAGAAAAGTAACTTAACGCCGGCTGCAGGCGGGGTCGGGGTGATGTAACAGGAAGCTCTGATGTTTCGCTTGCCGCCGCTCCTCGCTTACACTGACACTGCCCCGGGTCCCTGCCTCCTCTGCCCCTCCAGCCAGCGGCTCCCCAACTGGATTATACCCAGCCCCAAGACAGGGCTCGCCTCGGACTCTCATTTGCCCGGCGAGGCAAGGAACTAACATCGTTCTCCCTCCCTGCGAAGGGAAATCAAACTGATTGTCTCAAAGCATTCTCGAAAAAACCTCAGAGCGGTGAGTACTTATCAAGGTGTTTTCATCGTGTTTCAGTGTCATCTATCTGAATGCATTGATGGGTCTGTGTGTGTGCATGCTTTTCCACCAGCCTCAGCCTGCGATGGGTAATCTGCAGGGAGAAAGGGCTGTGAGAGAAAGCTGCGTTTATTTTTGGTCAGCGAAACGCTGGGCTGATTTTATAACTGGTATTGTAATATATGCTTGAGGAAGTAATCAGCGATAAATAGATAGAAAGGGTGATAAAAATAATCTAATCACTTAAAAGGATTCTGTCTAAAACTTCTAATATTAGCTAACCAATTTCTCTCTTCGCATCTGGAGAGAATTAGAGGCTCATTGGTTTCAAAAGGCTCCTTGAGACTAATTCAATACAACTGGAGTTCTTTCAGGAGAGGCTGGAGTAGGTGATTAAGTGGTGTAGATTTTCTTACTGAATATTCTTTTAATCTTCTTGACTTTATGGTATTGGAAAGAGGTGATACTTGAGATATTTCATTAGGTTTTATGTTGTAATTACACAACTAAAAAGATAAAGCTTCTGGTTTGTTTGGACTTTATGTTTGCTTGAGAAAAAGTTAGCTTGAGTTTGATGCTTGTATGTGTGCTGGGATGTTACTGTTTGAGATTTTTCCCACAAACTCTGAATTGATTTGTGAGAAAGGTAGTTGTCTCCTATTTAATTTCCTTGAGAAACTACTGAACAGTGGGAAGTGTGTGATTCTCTGCCTTCCAGTATCAGCTGAGAGACAGCAATGAGTCTTGCCACTTCTTCAGCTTTCCAAAACAGATGTGATACTCTGCTTTCACAAATGCTGTTGCATTGCTGTGAATGCTACCTCTAGTTATTTGAGCATGTGTGGAAGCAATGGATCTGTAGAGTCAGGAGAAGAAAGCTTGTTTCTGAAGGATAGCTATGAAATAGCATAGGCTACAAATCACACTTGGAATTGATCTGTGATGACTCATGTAGTCATCCTTACGTTTTATAGGGGTTTAGACTGAAATAGTAATAAAATATCCGAGGTTTTTTGTTTTTATTTTAATTTCTCTACCTTCATAAACTTATGCCAGATACTCTGGGGCCAAATTTTGCTGCTCTGACAATTGTGCCAATGCAATCTTTCTAGTTATATAGTGCATACTGTGAATCTTTTAATTCATATTCGGTAATAATGCATATAACAGTTCAAACCTGTTCAGATCAGTGGTGTGCTAAAGCTGATTGTTGTGCTGTGAATATGAGCTCCTCTCAAGGGATTGAAAGGAGATGCATTAGATCTTGATAAATATGAATAAGATCAGATCTGGATATGTGTTTCCTTTCAAAGTACACATGCCATACAATACTGTCTGTAGTTCTCAATTAGAAATTACCTGTATTTTTGTAGTATTTACTTATGTGGTCTGCTCAAACTCTCATTGCCTTCGCTGTGAATATGAGCAATCCCAAAGTCTTTGTCCAACTTCAAAGATCTTTAGTACAAAAGGCGCTTAGTGATAATAAATAAAACAAGGTGACACTTCATATAAGAAGTGTTGATGCTGTTTAAATGATGAGTGCAGTAGGAACAACTGTGTTCAGAAGAATTTCAGCTCAGTTTTTTAGATTGTTTTATGTTCTTCTCAAGTAACTGGTTTAGTGTGTGGTGGTACTTTCTACAAAGAAAGTGTCAGGCATTTATCTGCTTGCAGGTTTGATGCCAGAATCTGCATTATTTGCAAAGGCCGTGGCAGGAGAGTGGTGTAGAAGAGCATGACTGCATTTTATAGGGGGCAAAACTAAGTGCCTGAATACATAACATGCATGGCAAGTTCAAGACTTGTGTGATATATGTCCTGTCAACTTCAAATGTCACTGTACTCTGAATTCCTGATCAGCGAGACTCTTGGTCTGCAGTAATGTAGTGTTTGTCCCTTCAAATAGGCTTTTCCTGATACAACACAACTCTTGAAATCTCGGCCCATTCAGAGCCAGTGGGAATTTTTCCCCTGACACTCAAAGGGTAAGATATTCATAAACAGGGGTATTTTCCTGTTGAAGGAATTATACAATTATCACCCATCTAGTCACCTGTGTTCCACAGTCTGTTGGCAGCTGTTTTTTTCATGACTTCTCTTAATTCTTCAATGCTCAAGTTGAAAAACCCAGTACTTCATGTCTTGTTCTTGGTGACTGATGTCTCAACTGGCTACATGAAGAGCCTACCAATATAATGACTAACATGGTTCTTTATTCTGTGCATTCAAGTTAATCACCTGCTTCCAATAACATTCCTAACATGTGCAAGAGCTGAGTAGGATTTGACCTGCACAGGTCCACAAAATACTGCAGATAGATTTTTACCAGCTTGTAGTCATTTGGAAGAAAATGTTGGTATTAATAAATACACGTACACAGTGATATTTAAAATGTGTATATCTAAGAGCTTCTATAGAAAATAGCTTCTATAGAAAATAGCTCCTATAGGAAATAGTTTCTAGAGCTTCTATAGAAAACACTAAAATACATAAGCTATTTATGAAAGCAGTTGAAGGAATTTCTCGAATGAGAAGTCCAAGCTTACAGTTAGGAAAACAAAATAAAAATTCTCTTTAAGAAGTTGCTCCCATGTGTTCTCAATATGTTTACAGTGTTCTTGGTCTGCTAGCAAAATTCCTTCCCTGCTTCTGAGTAGCTGTCATTCCTGTAGAGTGTATGGGAACACAATATTGGCATTACAACAGTGTTATGGTCACCTCTGTTCTAAAAGCATGTGTAGCTATGGCAGTGGGTGTCATATGTAGTACTTTCCTCAGTTAAGCCTTACACTTATTGAAAACAGCCTCTTAGTTTCTCATGTCACAGTTCTGGAACTAGGAAATATTTTGAGTTTTTGGTGTAGCAAATTGTCAGACCTCTGGAATTAAATGCATCCTTTAAACCACTGTGTCAAGGAAGGAATGAATGCTTCTATTACCAAAACAGATGTGAGTTGACAAACAAATAACTTTCAACAGTAAAATAAATCTGGATTTGTGTTTGTATTTGTGTTTATGAGAACTAAAGGCACAATATAGTATATAATACATTATTTCTATGCATATATGTACAATATATGTGGGCCTCTATCACACTATATTTTATTATTGCTAATACAGAGCTAAATAGAGAACAAGTAAGTTTTTAAAGTGCCTTTCAAGTACATTAGTCCTAAACCCCATCCTTTGTTTAGAAAACCATGAGTCATGAATGTTAGTATTTTAAATTTAATACATTTGCATGTTGTTCCTTTTAATATCTAAGAGAAAGGAGAAAGTTTTCCATGGGTGTTCACAACTCATTTTTTTTCTTTTTTCTTTTTTTTTTTTTTTTTTAACTCATGTTGGCAATTCTGATGTTTTCAGTGTAAAAGTCTTTCACAAAGAATAGCAGAAATTATCCTATTACTTACTTGTTATCCTATTGGAGAATTCCACAGGCAGAGCAGTATAATATAAGATCTACTTATTAAAATTGTTTCCGTTAAAGATTTTGTTCTTAGAGATACTTTTTTCTTTTTGTCCTGGTTCAGAATCTCGGTAAAACTGGACAGCTAAACTTCTGCATTTTCAAAGTTTTGTTTTCACAGTTATCTCTCATGCATATCTGTCTTAGTCTCCCAAGCTTGTTTATATGGTTTATATTTTCCCAGAAAAGTCCTTCTTTTTCTGCCCAGGTTCTGTGCAGACACTTTCAATCATTGCTGCAGTATGTGCTGTCCAAAAGAACAGAAGTGATTTATTTAGAGTTGCTTTTGCTTGGAATGATGCATTTGAAATGCATTTAACTGAATGTAATGCATTAAAGAAAGATTTTCCATGAGAGAAGCAAAGTACTCCCTTCAAGAAAAGAAAGGCTCTCAGCTGGTGTAATTTTGCTTGTCACTCTGAAGTTGTTACTTTTTAATACAGCATAGATGTCACCCAAGATTTTACTGACAATTTTGGCCACTGTTAAGCTCTAGCTGACCATTAAGGTACTAACTGATTCTTAGGAAATAAACCAATGTTGTATTTCTGGATTTATGCCTGGATCATGTAGGCCTTATTTAAAAAATATCCCAAGCACAATTAGTGACAATATTGTTTCATGAAGCTTATACCAGTCTGACTCCCTTTATAATAACAAGAACAAGGACCTGAACACAGTAATTAGTGATTTTTTTAAATTTGATTTTATTATTGTTATATATATGCTATGGTAAACCATCAGCTACGTTTAGGCTGAATATCTTTTTAGTTCCTAAAAACTGTGTTGTATCTTCCACCTTTGATAGTTTTGACCTTGAAAACTTGATGTTTGTATGAGCATAAGGTATTATTCTTTGTATAATCATTTAGATTTTCCCCTTAATTTTTTTCTCCCCCAGTGGTAAAGGTAGAGTGGTAAAATCTTCTTAATTTTACTAAATCTTGTAATATTGCAATGCTGCTAGAGTTCCATTAAAGTAAAGCAAAAGATGTACCAGAAAAAATTTATCATACCAACACTCATTTATTTTAGTCTTTTAAAGTATTTTCCATATTAATATTATCAGAAATTAATACAGTTTATCTCCCAATGTTGTGCTCTATAATTCTTTCTAGATATAAATTTTAAAGCGTTGTTTCAGAAATTACTAAGGAACATCGGATCTCCTACTTTTTTCCTTTGTGGTTGCATATATTTATTTACTGTCCTAAATTAAGCAAAAAATATGATTCTGTGCAACCTTTATTACTAAGGTGCACATTTTTGCAATGATTATCCTGAAATATTCTGAATATCCTGAAATATAATGGGGATATATGTCCTTTTGTTTCTGTTAGTGAAATCCAGCAGGTGTCACTCTGGGGATTAAGTAGGGAATATTTCACAAATGTATATAAGTTTGTTTGGGAGATGAGATGTAGGATTTATTTAGCATATATGTATTCTAACACAGTTTTCCAGAATAATTGCTTTCATCATGAATGCCTTTTTAATTATTTTTTTTTAATTACATGATTTATCATGTGCATTCATCTTTGAACATGAAAAATGACACCGTAGTTACTATTGGACTACCCAATGAGAAGTTTTACTCACAGGAGTCAATTTTGAGTCAGAGAGAGCTGGCAATCAGTTGAATATTTCCTTTATGATTTTAAAAATGCTTTTGTCATCTTTCCTGGGAACTGAAATTCTTCTTTTTGTCAATGGAAATTCTAGTTGCACAAGTAATGTGTTTTCAGTTACGATGAATCCGAGGAGGTGCTCTGCATTAGGCTGCTGTATTTATTGAAACTGTCTACATACTGTTTTCCATTTGAATTAGCCTAAATTGACATGACATGTGGCTAATTACCCAAAGTTTCACAATAAAAATAGTTGGAGAGGAGAAGCTTTTTCACATTGAATTGAATTGCCAGTACAAGCTCTATTTTTTGTTTTTAATTTAAAAAAAAAAAGGTCTCGTTTATTGTGCAGAGTGTTTCTTTAAGGAATGGTAAAACAATGTGTTTGCTGCTTTCTGGTGGATTTTTACATTTTACAACTCCATATTCTGTAGATTTTCTGTTGTGAATATGAGCATAACTTAAAAACTTGTGGGTTTCTAGAGGGGAAGTCATGCTTATTTCCCTTGTCGTGCTAGTGCCAGCTGGTACCAAAACAAGTACCTCAGGAGGCAACTTTGGAAGGGAAGCCACAACTGTGTCTCTTTTCAGAGAGAAGTCTGTTTTTATAAATGCATGCATATATACATGTATTTTTGTATCTACATAAATGTGTGTATAGGTATGTAAGTTTTATATGTATATAGATACATTTTACATAAATATACATTATTTTTTTTTAAATCATCTTGTATAGAACTTGTAACCTCAGGCCACTTTTAAACAATCCAGTTTCCTTTCTCTCACTTCTTTCTCCTGTTTAAGCCCCCATCCTGTTCCGTTTTTTATTCTATTCAACTTCCTTTCCTGTGATGACTCCCAATGAGTCACTTTGCCAGGCATTAAGAGTCTGGTTTGACAGTATTTCCAAAAGCTCATCCTACACTGCTCATGCAGATGAAATTAACCTCTGCCTTATCCTTCCTCTCAAGGAGAAATGTGTCTTTACGGGTCTAGTTTCTTGGAAGGGGAAGGTGGGGCAGAAAACCCTTTCCATAAATGTGTATAATTTGAAATTCATAGTCATCTTCCTTGAAGAGACAGATGTGTGTACTGTAACAGTGTCAAGATTGGTAACCTTTTTTAAAACTGATTTAATATGTAGTCGGGAAGAAGTTAGTTTAAACAAGTTCAGGAAAGACAAAAATTCTGGCTCTTTCCTTAGGGCTATTCAATTTTTCTCTGTATGGTCACCATTCTGGATTCTTAATTTTTTATTAAATGTGGTTTTTATTGCATCATAATACATTGCAGGTCACAGGATTGTGCCTTTTTTTCTAGGTAGCTAGAATTAATCGGAAAAAGCACATCCTTAACACTAAGTGGGTACTTAAACCATGAACAAATCTGCAGTCTTTCTTGTGGTTATGGGCATGCTAGTGTAGTGTGTGGCTTTGGGTTGGGTTTTCTGGTGGTTTTTTTGTTTGTTTGTTTTTTGGTTTTCCCTTTTTTTCATTTTGTCCCCCTTTCTCCCCCTTTCTCCCCCTTTCTCCCCCTTTCTCCCCCTTTCTCCCCCTTTCTCCCCCTTTCTCCCCCTTTCTCCCCCTTTCTCCCCCTTTCTCCCCCTTTCTCCCATTTTCCCCCCCTTTTTTCTTTTGTTTTTTTTTCCTTTTTTTTTCCTTTTTTTCTCCTTTTTTTTTTCTTTTTTTTCTCCTTTTTTTTTTCTTTTTTTTCTTCTTTTTTTTTTCCTTTTTTTCTCCTTTTTTTCCTGCAACTGTTGTAATTGGAAGATAATTCTCTCGGAACTACAATCATTGGGTATTAATATGTGTTCATTTAAATTTATATTTCGTTTCTAGAATGGAAATGCTTAATTTCTGACTAAAAGAAAGTGATTTGACCAATTTTCACATCATGACAATGTTGTTCTTTGTGCAAGTTACAGCAGGGTCTTACAAGAGCCATTCTTCCTCCACCCTGCATGGTGGATCTCTAGCTCATGATTTCAGGTAAACTAGGCAGGAAAACAACATTCAGATGTTTCTAAGCTTTTAGTATGAACCACTGGCATAGCTGCTGGGCATAGGGTTTTTTCTGTTTGTTTGGGTAATTTTGTTTGTTTCTTTTTGTCTCTCCCACTTGTTTCAGAAAAGAGTATACAATCTGAGTTTCTTCTCTGGAGAATATCCCTCTTCTAAACAATATGGGTGCAATTCAAGGGTAGAATTCAGCCAGCGTAGTTTAACTGGACACTTTTTTTTTTTTTTTATTTAGAGCTACAGAGATCAAATAGCCTGCTGACATGCTAAGCTTTTCCTAGAGTCACATTACAGCCCAGTAAAGGACATGGCAGTAATTCAGGGTTTGTTGGAAGGATGGCAGGATACCTGCACTGTCTGTGTGGGGGCACTGGGGCAGGAGAGCATGTCACTGCCATAGATAAAATTAGGTTTATACAGTTCAAGGCACCAGAACAATGATTCCAAGCCGATTTTAGGGACCAGTTGCAATGAGCTTTCTGGGTCATGTTAGGCAAAGATATCAAAGGTACTGTTGAAATTCATTTTGTCCAGTGAAGACAGATTAGTATGATAGACAGTTACCTGCAATAACTCAGCTTTCTCAGGGAATGCGTATTTGCTAAACCAGAGTGTTTAAAAGTATCTTTATAGTACGCAGGAATGTGGAGCTTAGTTTTGTTTGATTTTATTTTTTACAATTTCTTTACTCTTTATATTTCCTAGATTTATATTTCTTAAATATTTACAGCTTTTAAGCAGGACAGCTCTCTAACTCTGCCTTCTGTAAGCAGAGAATCAAACAACAAAGGTTGGTAGCAAGGAAGTTAAAATGATGGCAGGAATGAAAACTGCACAAAGAAGAAAAATGAAAACCTCAAAATGTAGTTCCCATAGGAAAGTAAATTTGAACAAATCAGTAAATTGCATGATGTTGCCTTTAGCATAACCTTCTAATTGCAGAGACAAAGCTGAGTCAGTTATCCTGTGGTCAATCAAAACCCATCTATTTACATACTAAACTGAAATATTCCTTTAGATGGTGAGAAATCTGTGTTTGGAAATATGTGTATGACACGAATTCACACTAGGGTTGCTAAATTAATTGGGTATTCAGTATTTTGATTTGGCAACAAAAGCAGATACTGGGTTTCAGTACGTGATCCAGCTAAGATGCCAGTAACTGTAATTGCAGGGCTAAGTTAGCTCCTCATTTCTCACACAGAATGAAGGTGATACATCCAGTTGTCACACAAGGAAGATGCTTATTACCACATCTCTTCTTAATCTGCAGAAAGAAAAAGTTCCTATTTCTGCTACCGTGCTAACCTAAGATGTACTGGCTATAAGATTTAAACCTCTCAGAATTTAAACCTGTGATTCTTCTTTTTTATTCTCATTCTTTTTGTCTGTTGCCTATCATAGGTAAAATGACTGTCCTACCTTCTCAAAGTTTACAAATTCTTCAGGCTTGTATAGGTAAACAGTTTCATTTGTCTTCTAGCCGTTCAAAGACATGGGGCTGTTTTGTAAGGCTCCACATCCAGCTAAAAGCTCACTCAAAACTTCTCTCAGTGTCAGGGTCTTTCTCTCACCTCTGTTATGTGCCCTGATTTGTGCACGTGCAGTCCCACATCACATTGGTTCCTTTGCTGCCATGCATCCGCTATTAAAAAAAAGCAAAAAACTGCTGAGTGAGAGTAATAGACAGGAACAATGGGCTATTACAGGATGTTCAAGACAGGGTCATTAGAGTATATTTTCTTGTGCAATCTTGTTATGGACAACCTTCATATTTACTGGCTTGTTTCATTTGTCAGCACCCTCTTATTAGTCTTGTAAGGCAATGAGCTGCATGTCTTGTTACAAAGTGTAGTTTGATGAAATACAAATTTTACCTAATAGGTCTGTGGAAAGCTTTTCAAAATTGATAGTAGTATTCAGTATTTATTTATCATTATTGTTAATGAGAAAAAAAGGCAGGGAATTTTTCACTATTGAACTGCAAATTAGCTCTAGTGTACTTAGCAAAATGAAATCACAGAAGCTTATAATGAGCTGTTGAATTGGGAAGTCTAGATAGATAATTTTAAAGTAAATATTTTGCTTTTGAAGTTTGAAAAGAAAACATTTTATTTACAGTGCTGCTTTTTGACATACAGGGTATTTCTTCCCTAATTTCCAACACCTGGAATCCAAAGGGTTGATTTGATGTAAAATGTGGAAATAAGAAGGCACCTACTGGGCCTTCGAAACAACTGTGGACTGGTTCTGTGATGTGTGATTAAATAAACAATTCTTTAGCTGAAGGACACCCACTAATGGGCACAGCTGTAAACATTTAAGAAATTTTCCAGCTAATGTGGAAGAAGGAGTTCAAGCAAGTGAATGCTGTCAAATTTGGGATTGGGATCCAGGAATTAGTAGAATAGACTTGAAACCAGTCCATGGGGATTTGGGATGCTGATGAAAACTGCATATGTTTTCAGCATTGGATGAAAATGTCTCAATCTTTAATCAAGGCACGTAATTTTCTTAGATGTCAAAATGGTCTTGTTTGTGTTCTTGGAATAAACACAGACTAATTTCGAATACTGGGCTATATTTGTGTAATGGAGTCTAAGGAATGGAAAACTAAGGGTACTGTAGGTCAATACTGAGGCTGGCAGAACTTGAAGAGGGAAGTCTGGCTGCTGAATGTCCTACAGCCTCTCAGTGCTGCCTTCTTTTACATGCAAGGACCCAGGGGTTGGGAGGTTCAGCCACTGCAGCATTATACATGTGAGTCTGATTCTTGCAGAATAAGAACCATGTTAACTGATGTGAAGTGTCAGTGGATGAGGTCTGAATTGATGCTACTCATCAAAACCTTTTCCAAACTGTACAGCTTTTGTCCAGTTTGACAAATGGTTTATCAGAAGGATTAGAGAACAACTGGTTTTCTTCAGTTCTCTGACTCCATTTGGCTTTTGAGCCCTCATCCTACAAAATCCTCAAAGTCACAAATAGTCACTCAATTCCACATACTTAGTGAACCTTTACAGATGATATGCAGAGCACAAAGCAGGGCCAGGGGTTTGCAAAACCAGCAACAGTCCAAAGTGAGTGGCAAGAAAATATTGAAGAGAACGTATGTGTTGTAGAAAATGTCTTGTGTCTGCTGGCTCTACCCTGCTGCACCTTTTGAAAGGTTAAACATAAAGAGTGCTTAGTAATTATTTACATCACCTAATGTTAATTATATCCATTTAGCAAAGAATTTTAACGTATTGCTTGATAGAGGGAGTGTGCACTGCTTAATGTAAAAATAAAGCAACTAATTAACACAAATCAACAGCATTTCCGTCACATTAGCTACAGCACAATAGTTCATATGTTCTTCTTAAAACAACATATGATCTCATGTGCATGGATGTAAGCAGTCTTTTTAACTGAAAAAGCTCCAAAAAATACATGTGGATTTCTGGGATCCATTTGTAACTTTTTAAAGTCAACATTTAAGTATTTACAGCATTGAACATGTCAAAAAGATTACATGTGATGATTTTTTAAATCAGCTGGGTTTTCTTGGAGTGAGACCATTTGAAAGAGCATTAGATTTCTTGGGTGTATGTCATGCCAGGAAAGGGACCACAAAAGTGGTTTAAAATTATTTCTAATGGGGTAGCATGCAACTGATTGCTAAAAATCTTCATCTTGACTCTCTCAGGAGAGAGATTGTAAGTGTACGCTAGTGGAAAATAAATTCTACTCTCCCAGAGGGGAATGCACTTGGCTTGTCTCAGAGAGGCAGTTGTTTCCTGACATTGGACCCTTGGTTAACAACTTCCAGTGTTTGAAGATGTCACAGGTCATATGGATTCTGTGTGCTTGTGGCCCTTTGGGCTTAACAGGAAGGTCAACAAGTTATCAAGCAACTGCTGTCTGTTTAAAAAGATTCGACTGCCTTTCCTGCCCCACTGTTGGAGAATCTCAGCTTTCAAAGAGAAAACAGTGCTTCTTCTGTGAATTTGCCAGTATCTAGACCTTGTTTGCTTGTTAAAAGCAGACAAGAAAAGAAATAATAAAAAAATACTGGTGCCGTTCTTTTCTTTCTCATTTCCTTTGTGGTCCATCTGTCCCTATTGACTCTCTTTTCATCTAGCATAATCCCCTTGGAACAACCAAATATATTAATATATTTTGCCTCCATTGCTTTTTCTGTGCTCTCAGAGTGTTGGAAAAAGCTGTCATTATTCCTAAATCTTAGGGATTATCCCTAAATCTCGAGAAAGGGTCCCATTTCCCTTGCAACCCTCTGGAAGAACATACTGGTTTCTACATATCTCTTGAGAATATGTTGTAATGAAGCAATGGATAGAACAAACCATGTTCAGCAAAACTGTATGATTAATACAAAGAGTGGTTGAGGTAAAAACTGCCTTCCCCCATAGACCTTTTGACTTACTTTATCCTGATTGTATGAGATCATGGTTATCAGAAGACCTGTTTCTAAGTTGCATCTCTTTCAAAGAAACGCAAGATATACATATGGAAATTCTACTTATGTGACCATTTGCAGGAATGTCACTACCTCTGTTTTTGCAGCCAACGTTAAGGAATAGGTAACATAATATCTGAATTGTTGTGGATTTTATTTATTTTTTTTTTCTTCCAAACAGTTGCAAGCATGTAGTCATTGTTACTGATGGAAGATCTTTTTTCATATTCTCTTAAAAAATTAGCTGTTTTCCTTGTTTTGTGTAAGGAAGGTAACCTTTGTAACATCTTGTTTTATTTACCAGCCCTATCTGAATGCTGCAGGAATCCTGTGTGTGAAGTCACAACACAGTGCTGAAGGAAGACAGAAATCCCTGATCTTTATTAAAAAACCATTTGGTAACAAGCTGCCTTTGTTAGGTAACAAGTTTGCCTAATCAGCAAACAAGTCTGTGCCTCCTGTCAGGTGTTTGGTTTAAATAGCACCAACTTACACGTTTTTCAAAACTAGAAAGGGTGAAGTGATTCAAATGAAATCAGAATTTTTCTTTGTTTTCCAAATTCAGGCTGTAGCTTATTGCACATTGGTGATTAATGGAGAAAGAGAGTTTTCTTACTGATCACTCCTCCTTAAAAGTTCACACGCCTCTTCAGCTCCTACTCTTTTGCTGGAGTTGGAATGAAAGTACCAAAATACTATGGAAAAAGGCTGCTCTTGCATTATTTCTGGCAGGCTTATAAACTGGGAGGATCTAAAATGTCATCAGAAAGCTTGTCCTCGTGAGATTCCTATCCAAATTTCCAGATCAACAAACCTGGAACATTGTCCAAAACAGATAGATACTTATACAGCCACACAATTAGAGCAGGGCTTGCTGTTGAGAGTTTTGGTGCTGAGGGCTTTTCTGGTTGCAGTTATTCCCTTGTCACTTTTTATAGAAAGATATTTACTTATTTTTTTTATTACTTCGATATTCTTTCACTCTTCTTAGCTGAATTTTCGTTGTCCCCTTCCTTTGTAAATGTTTTTAAATTTAGATTGGTAATTCTTCATTCTCAGAAATGTCATTTTTAATCAACAGTCTGTTAATGTAGATGGTGATGAGAATTTCAAAGAATGACCTATGGAACCTTTTCTATACTAATTGTCTAATTATGACTGTATCGCTACTGAAGATTAATCCACATCTGTGGGTAAATATTATTTAAGAAATATTTTTCTGTGCTTAGTTGCAGATAGATTTAATAATGAGTTTGCATGCTACTGCTATGTCTAATTCTCCTTACTAACAAATCTTTGTTAGATGTAAAAGTTTCATAGTCTTAGACACAGCTCATTTCTTCATGCAAATAATACAATACCTGCAAAAATAATTCTGGAAAAGCTCTGTTTAAAGCAGTGGCCACCATGAGCAAACAGCTTGGTTGCTAGACTGTATAGGTGATGTAGTTGTCAATGCTATTGCTGCCTTAGTATTCATCAGTAATTAATTCCATTGCTTGAACAAGAGTGCTCAGAGACCATGTTATCATTCTTGGCAGAGTTCTGCCAAGCAGCTGGTGCTGTTTCTTGTGTTTGTTTTTTACTCGGGGAAGTAGGATTGAGCTCACTGGAAATGTTTCTCATCTTTCTCTGATATAAATCAGCAAACATAATCAGTCAAAAAAACATTTGGCACACATTACCTATATGGACAAATATATATTTTGCAGTGTGATTGCGAGTTATGGTTCCTTAATTCCATAATAAATAAACTAGTAAGATATGTGTGACATAAATTTTATCTGTGACACTGGCATCCATCTTCTCTTAAACTGATCATCTCCAATTCAGTGATCACATAAGCTTATTAATTATATTATTTCCTTTTTAGGAGGAAAAAAACTTTATGTGATGAATGTGAAGGGAAAAAATACTACTCGGCACAACTTGTAATTTCAGAAATGTATTAGAGTACTCTGTTAGAATGTATTTTTTTTTACTTACTGTGTTTTCCTGGGGAAAGATTACTTCTCTAGCACCTACATACTGTTGCAGCTGCTCTGAAATATTTACATATTAGAATTATGTTTATAAGATTCCTCTGTTTGGTGAGGACTTAGGAAAATATATTCAGTGTGAATAAGGAGGGGGAAATCCAGCTCTTGGTAGACTGTTGCTGTTTTTACACTGAGCAGACCTGTGCTAGCATCTTAGTACCCCCTTCGATTCAGCAAACATTAATGAGTTTATTTTCAAAATTGTACTTTTTAGATAATTTATTGTAATTGAGTCCTCTTTTAATAATATAGAGGAACTTTTTTGTTCATGGACGAACATCAGGTATACAGGAAGCTGTATGGTTTGTCCAGCTATGCTAATACTTATTTAATGAACTGAATTTGTTCATCAATTCCCAATGCTTGGGCTTCAGCTTCAGCACCCTCCCACCCTGCTTACTGTAAATTTGTAAGGAATTTTTCTGTCCACTTACTGTGCAGATCTACCTTAAAACAGCACAATGGAAAGTCTCCAAAATAAATCAAATCAGAGAGGACTTGCTACTAATAATCTGCTTTCAAGTCTGAGATGGTTTAGGTATGTGCTATTATTTACTGATAAACTTGATTTTGATTTCCTTTGCTCTTAATCTCTGAGTTGGCTCCTGGCTATTGCACCTGAGTCATAACTTAGTTTTCACAAATTTTAAGTGGCTATCAGATAACTTACAACACAAGGACCACAAATTTTGTAGTTTAAGCAATTTCAACGTGCTGATGGTCTATATATAATTGCACCCTATCTTCATATCATATTCTACTCATATTTCAACTCCACAGCAGTTGCTGTAGCTTGAGAAATATTGGAAAACTGACAGAAGTGCCAAGTCTCCAGTGAACTAATGAAAATGTGCAAGTTTGTTTACACATACTGGGACTGAGCTCTCTTTTTCCCACCCTCACCTTCTCTCAAGTCCTGATGATTTTTTTTTTTTCCTAAGCTTTAAAATGTTTGGCTCCACAACATTGCTCACAAGTCCAATTAATGGTGTGGAAACAGATGGTTTTGATTTGTTAGCAGTGACATGTTGTTTTCAGGGGTCAGAATATCACAGGGATATATATATTAGTAATGCAGCTCATGATTTTAATTTTTTGAAAAATATTAATATTAATGCTGTTTGACAAGTATAATTGAACTGGAATCTTTACACATAAAATGGAGGATTTCCTGTCATGGATGAAATCTGGGCCAGTGAGATCTAGTATCCTACTTTTGATTTCTGGCTGCCCCCTATGCATGGTGTGTTCTAAAAAAAAAAAATTATGCGTCACCATAAGAAACTGAATTTATTTTTGCAGTTCTTTACATGAAGAGAAAATAATTTCTCCTTGATGATCTTGGGAGCTTACTACTCTGAAAATCATGTAATTTATCTAAGTACAAAATTATCTAATGAAAATAGTATAATGTTACCTGTCTGAAAGCAGTTGAGTGAAAGACCTGTCATGTTTATGCAAGCTATATGCTGGGCTATATAAAGTAACACAGTATTTTTATAATTATCAGCCATTAATTGTGTTTACTTCCTTCTCCTCCTAGAATTAGCACAGAAAGGAAGGCGTGCTTGTTTTGTTTAATACCTCGATCAACAACAGCTCCCTAGCTTTCTTTTTTACTTTCTAAAGTTTATTGGCTCGTACATGGTATTTGCCATAGAGGCAAAATTCACATTTGCCAGGTAGGCAGTACCCTTTTTAAGACTGTTTCAGTTCTCCAAGAATGTTATTGAAACTTGTGTACAAAGACTATTTGAGGACAGGAGCAATACCACATATTCCAGTCTTGCTCCTTCCTCCATCAATATAAGAGATTTAGATTAATAATGTGAGCATGAAGTATTCTGCATTTTAATAGTTTCTGACACCCTCAATGTGGTAATAATATTTCAGTGACTGTTTTCTCTCCTGATGGAACAAGGGCCAATAGAGCATGGATAAGAGTAAAAGAAACATAATCACAGTTCCTGTAATGAGGAAGCTTTTCAGGGAAGAGTCATGATCACATCCAGGCTTCTCCTGTGCTGAGAGAACTGACAAGCCACAGATGACTGACTTAAGTGGAGTAACACTGAAGAACTGAGATTGAACAGTAGGCTCCCAGTGTCTAATCAAGCTGCAAGGAGAGAAATAGCACCGGGAAATGATAATTGTGTGAAGACTTGCATTTGTAGCTGTCTTAACAAGTGTGTCTGTGCAGTTAAATGAAATAACCCCCAACAAAATTAACTGTCAGATGTACCCAAAAAATGACAGGGCTTCAAAAAAAAAAAAAAGATTTTCACAGTTCTAAACACATCATAGCTCTTTAACAGTTGCTTGGGAGATCAGTTGTGCTATATGTTAAGACTAGCCTCTAGAAATTGTAGATTTTTACATCTTAAGCAGGTCTGATTTCTTACTTCCATGGTTTTACTACAAACAAAAACTAATGTGCAAATAACACAAAGTTATTGAAATATTGCATGCCTTGGCCATAAAGGCAGCTAATGCTGTAAAAGCACGGCTGTGAAGAACAAAATTCTGAAATCCATAGCTTAGATAATAGCTCTGTGCTATGACTGCTTAGTTATCCCAGTGGGATGTGGTAGATACAGCTATGATGAGGAATGCTAACAAACCTTAGGATGTAGCAGCAAATATGTCATAGCAGCCTTTGCCAAGAAACTAATCCAATCCCACGATGATCAGCTCCACCTATGTCACAGTCCTGTAGCAGAGAAAGGATGTTGCTTAAGAGAAATGCACTTGAGTTGTTTTATATTAGAAAAGAGAAAACATAGAGATTCAAAGGTTTTCAAGGAGTATTTAATATAAACTAAGTGAGTTTTTAAAATTTTGAGTTGGTTTTCGGTTTGGTTTTTTTTTGGTTGTTTTTTTGCCTTGAAGCCTAGAACAGATTACCATAAAGAAAACAGCATGTAAAGCTGGTCAGATGTGAAATGCAAATGATATAAAAGTGAATTACAGACTAGACATTTTGCAGCCTAATTTTTTGTTTCCAAAAAATACTTCAGAATTACACACTGTAACTTTCAAAGCTGACTACCCAGATATATTGAGAAAGAAGGTGTAATTCAAAATAATACACTTAGTGTAGCATCTTTAATGAATAAGACAGTTTTAAGTTAAAATATCATTGCATGAAAGCTCCATAAGCAAACAGTGTGGTAATGAGTGATGTTCCTAACAGAGATTCACACAGTTTTGGCTGTTGGAAGCTGCATTGTTAGGCTGCTGGCTGGGACTCAGGATATCCCTTACTGCTTTAAAAAAAAAAATCTCTTGGGCCCTTTATTTCCATCTAAACAGTCACTAAAGTTCCATGGAAGAGACCTTGAGCAAAACTTAGTCCTAACACAGCAATGCGGATGCATTTTCAAATTTTTTAATTTTTTTATTGCTAGATCTGTTTGGTCCTTTAAGCTCTTATGAGGTGAAAATACTTTATTTGATAGAATTGTTCAGGGGGCTCTCTGGATTTACAGCCTGAGGTTTTTTTCAGCAAAGTATGGCATTTCTCTTTAAATATATATTTCTTTGTCAAATATTGTCTCTGCAAAGGTACATTTCTTTTTGAGCTCCTTTAGGAAGCAAATAAGTGTTCTGTTGTGCTGCTTTTATAAGGTTAAACTTTCCATTTTCAGGACTGTTTGGCAAAGCCCAGCAGTGTGAATTACAATCACAGAAGCTAGCATCTAAGCTCCAAAGATAATGATACTTAATTAAAAATAATTGTCTTGTGGAAGGATACCACCCTTTCCTCCACCTGTACTTGAAGATCATTAGAATCTTTTGGCCACTTAAAATCTGGGAGGAGCTGTTTCCTGCAGAAATTACTCCATATTTCTTTATCTGTCCACGTTTCTGGCATACATTGTTTAAAAAAAAATAAGAGTGTAAACAGGAGAAATTAAACACAGCCTACAGTACTGATCTACTCCAGTGACTGTAACATTACAGTTGCTGGAAAACAGCATGAGTTGAGTTTGTAACATTGCTCAAGCTATCTGGATTCTGACAATCATGCCACCATGATGTTTCAGCTGTTTGTTGGGATTTCACCCAAAATTTGCATAGTTCTCTGTACAAATGTTACTTACCAATTTGCCCTTTCTTTGCCATCTTTGGAGACAGTCCATTCTTTAAGTGTGACCCCCATTTTCACATGACCTTTGAGTTTGAGTTGTTTGTTTCTATTCTGGGCATGTCATGACTTAGTGTCTTTAGTGAAACTGCTAGGAAACCCAAAACATAAACATGTCATGGTTTTTTTATTCTTCATAAATTTTTCATTTTGGTGGTTTGTTTGTTTGGTTTCGGATTTTTTGTGCGGTTTTGGGGGTTTTTTTGGTGTGGAGGTTTTTTTTTTTAGGTTTTTCTTGGCCTTTCCTCCTGCTCATTCAGCTAAGCTCATTATGGGATAGCCATTAATAGGGGAAGGATTTGAAGCAATAATGCTTTGGGTGAGGGACAGTGGCTTCATTTCTAATGTATTTTTTTTACTTTCTGGAATATTCCTATTTCTCTTAGGCTTTTGCTACTGTAAAAGATCAATTAAAATTGAAAGGATGATCAGGATTAGCCAGGCAGGTCCATTTCCACTGCAGCAGTGCTTTTTGTGAATGTGCCAAGGGAATTTTTTAGACAGTAAAATTGTCAATGGTGCTGGTACTTAAAGCTATAATTAGCTTCTGAAGTTAACACCCTTTCAGTTCTATTGTTTTGTTTTGAGTGCAGAGATCTGAGAAATATTTGGTGTATTGGGACCACTATGAAAAAACTTCTTCTATTGAAAGTCCTTTCAAGGTTGGTCAAAATCACTGTTAGTGTGAGAGTGCTTTAAAATCTACATAGATTTGAATCTTATGTTGTTAGCTTTTAAAATTGATATTCAGTAATGATGATTATCAGATACCAGTTTTATTAATCTCCTGTGGTTTGACCTGGAAACAGAGATCTTACATTTACTGTGCATCCTGTTTTAATGTAAGTTGTATTCTGTTTCACATTCTTACATTTTTTACAATTTTCATCTAGGAATATGTTATTTTTTCAAGTAATGATAATTTTGTTATGGTTCCTATCCTTTCTTAACATTCTTGTCCATTAGCACATGTTTAACAGGTCAGACTATTTATTTGATATTGTTCATTCTGGCATTATATTTATATAATTTATAATAACAATAATGAGAGCATCAGTTTGGCTTCTGTCACCGGGTGATCACTTTAAACACCAAGTAGTGTTTAAAACTCAATGTATTTTAGGTGTTTCTGTTTTGCCTGGGGTTCTGTGGAGGTGCCCTCAGGATCCTCATTGATAAGGATGGCTTGATACCAGTTGTGATTCCTTTGTGATTATGTGTCTATGGGAGGAATGAAGGAATCATGAAAATCAGCGTGGCTGGCATTACATTTCACTACAAAGTCGTAGGTCTTAAGTTGTCAGTTGAAAACTGATAGTACACTATGAGTAGGCATATTTGTTCTGTGATTGGGGCACATCTTTTAAGTTACTAAGGTGGCTTCAAATAACTGCTACTATATGCAACTCAGTCTGTATGGTGAGTGCTTGGAATTGGTAGCAAATTGTTAAAAAGAGATAGAGCTGGACACAAGAGTTCACTTTAGGTAATGATTCAGTTCAGTGTACAGGAAAAGCCTACTTTGCGTTTCTTAGGTACAAAGAGAATATTAAGGTAGAACATGTCACTCAAATAACCCTTAACACTGGGAATTTCTTGTGGGAGATGTTCCCTCAAACACAGCATCTGAAGCATCCCTAGTGCTAACCACAAACATTAATGTTCATCCCACAGCCTGAGAACAGATTTCTGGTCTGAGACCATCTTACAGACTGGTAAGTGCAGTTACAGGTGAAAGACTGGTGTAGAAAATAAATGATAATTTATTAGCAGAAATATTGTGTTATATTTTCCTTGTCTTTCATTTGTCTGGGTTTTATCTTACTTAGCCTTAGGACTTTTACTCTCTTTTTTCAGTCTCTTTGATAAGAATCCCTACAGAAGTCCATGACAAATCCATTGGTGGATTATGAGTGGATATGTAACACAAAAGTGTGGTGCGGTGTGGTGATAGGCAAATCACTTGAATTAAGTTGTTTTTTGGGTTTTTTTGTTTTATTTTTTTAACTCAGACAGATCAGGGATTTTATTCCTCCTAACCTTCAAAATTTATCACCTCAAAAACTGTAAATTAAAGCAGACTGATTCTCAGTATTCTTCTCATTAGTATTCTTTCCTACAGAGAATAAAATTTGTATCTGCAGTTGAAAGACATTTAGATTCACAGGACTGCCTGTCAGACAGTAAGCTGTTTAAAATCCCTCTCATCATAGATATGTCTTTTAGGACCCAGACACTGCTTACAAATTCTTTCACAAAACCTTTATTGAAGACAGCAACTGACTCTCAAATCTGATGCATGATCAGTATTTTTAATTATCTTGTTCTCACCTTCCCTTTATGTCCTTTCTTGGTTCTTTTCTTTGACCTTAAAGGAAAAAGAAATACATTGAAGGATTTGTTTGTTTCTTTGTTTCTTGATTTTGGAACTGAATTAATTTTCTTCATAGTGTAATCACTCTGCGTTTGGTAGCACTATATAGTTTCAGTAGCTGATTTGGCTCCTACATTTGAATTAGTCTCAATTTCTCATCAGTTTGGTATTTTGATTTTCAACAGATGTTTTAGGGTCATCCTTCATGCAATGTCTGACCCTCAGAGATGGCCAGCCAAGTGGGGTTCAGAGTTCAGATCTCTGGGTGATGGCTACTTCAGATTTAAAGTTCTCAGCTCCTCAACTCATTAAAGGTTTATTTCTCCTCTTCATAGCCTTGTAAAGTGGTATGATGAGACAGCTTGAGAATCAATAATGACTTTAAAGTTAGAAGTTGTGTGATAGCAATGACATTGGACTGAACTGACTTTAGTTTAGAAGTTGTAAATGATGCTTACTGATATCTCAGCATCCTGCTGGTGATTCCTTTTAGAACAGGACAAACCAAATATGGGTAAAGTTGTCAGTGTGCCTCTTGCCCAGAGTTTGTATCTAATCCATTTTGTGCTTTGCTTAGAGAAAGGCAAAAGCATTTAGTTTCTAGTCTAGAAAATGTTTATATGATATCCAGAATAATCAAGGCCATCATTAAAATGCCACTAGTTTTGTGATGATGTGCAACAACTGGATAGCTGTTTACAGTCACTAAAGATTTGGGATGTTGCAAAAGAAAGTGAAGAACAAAGATTATCTTGTGGGTTTTGTACACTATCTTCATCATTGAGCAGCCGTAAAACACATGGGTGTTGTAACTGTTTTATAGTATTCTTCTGAGAAAAGGAAATACATTTACTGAATGGGGAGGAAACCCAACCAGGTTTTCTTCCTGCAAATTTTTATTTCTTTTGAGAAATCTGGAGGTGATAGGGCAATGAGAGTTGGCTCAAGAAATGTCATCTGTTTTCTGTGTGGTATAGAACTGCAGCAAGAGCCAAGCATTTTTAATTCTATAAAATATTTACAAAGTCAGTAAGACATTGGATTGACAGGAAACTGAACGTGAGCCAGCAGTGTGCCCAGGTGGCCAAGAAGGCCAATGGCATCCTGGCCTGGATCAGGAACAGTCTGACGTCTTTTTCCATCACATATTCTGGTTAATTCAGAATATCACATTAATTACATGATGTGCTTCAGCAAATATCCTGCTCTATCAACAGCAGGAGCAAGCCAGTGCAGGAGAAATCTGGATTTCACCAAAGGAAGCTTGGCATAAGCTACCTCTATAGAAATAAATGCAGAATTTTTGTTTGTTTCTGAATGGTTCCCTCGCATGGAATCAGTTGGGTGATGTTGTTTCCGTTGGCTCCAGCAATGTCAAGGCCATTGATGATGAAAGTTTTGTACTGTTTTTCCCCATGGCTTGGAAAACTGTCTCTTCTCCTCCCCCCCTCAAACAAAATCCCTGCCAAGCAAGCAGCTGTGAACTAAATTTCTCAGCATGATGAATATGAAGTTTTGCATGCTCAGTGGAACAGGATGCACAAATACAGCTTTGAGAGGGTAACAGTTGAGGGGTGCAAGTCCAGGCTCTCTGAATAAAATGTGTGTGCATGAGGTGGGTGAGCCTTTTAAAGACTCTTAATAAGTTAAAACATGCAGGAAAGAATTAAAAATAAAATATATGCAAAATTTTTTTTTTCATACGGAATTTTGGTACCTCTGTCTGAGCTAAGAAATGCACAAAAGTTTGACATCCAGGCTTTGTTACAAAAGTCAGTTAGCAAACTAGTGAATATGTGTACTGCAGCTGCATCTGAGACACTGGCAAACCACTGGAAGGAACTGGTCTGTGGAATTACAAACTCAATTGTGTATCTTTTAACTTGATTTTGGTGGACATATCTTTACCAAAACTTCCCATCAAATTCCATGCACTGATTCTGCCAAGGATTTTTTTAATTGAGTGTGAAATCAGTATGAGAATTCAGTATTGGTCTGGGTTTTTTTTTTTGTTTGTTTTTTGGTTTGATTTTGGTTTTTGTGTTTTTTTTCATGAAAATAAATGCGGAAATTGAGTATGCATGAAATAGGGACACCTCTATTAAGCCACCTAATATTTTCTATGCTTGCAGTGGAAATTTTCAGCTGCTTGCGATTTTTAATCACAAAAAATATTTAAGATTTTCCATTGCATGTTTCTGCCTTTGTAGTATTAGTATTATTGTTACAATTGGAGGGGAAATAATGTGCTTAAATGTTTAAATGGCATATAAATAACATTAATGCAAAATTTATGACTAGAATAGCTGTGCTTGATTCTCATTCCTCTGCTATAGCTGTAGTGCTTGTAATGTTTTATTACATTTGGTATGTAATATTTCATCTTCATGAAATTCCTTGTCCAAGAGACACTCGAGTATTTCAAGGCAGTTATTTTTGTGTTCAATTTATGCATTATTTTTAATGTTCATAGTTAATATTTTATTTTGGTTTTCATTCAGGTAAGCCAGGGTAGAATACTGCAAAAGGATATGGAAAAGTCTGTTTGCAATTAAAGAAACACTAACTGGACTTTAGGGACTGTGTGTAAGATACACCAGTCTTTCCCACGGCCACACCCTGAGCATATGATCTTTAACTGAATTCATGGAAACATTCACACTGCTTCCTACAGATTGCAGCTGGCACTGCCTATAAAATCTCTGCTTCACAGAGCACAGGATTTTTATGTGATAATGTGCGATGATACATTTCATTCTGATGTTACTACACAGCCATGTGAAACAGATGGAATGCATTGCAAAAAGACTATAATATGCAATGCAATTATGCAGTAGCATTGAAATCCTGGTAATGATCATCTTTGCAGTTCTCCTTCAGAGCATGTGAAATAGTGCAGTGCTTGACCATCATATATGTGTGTGGCTTCCTGACTCCATGCCAGCTGAATTCTTAGATGAGCCACCAACTGCCTTTGCTATTTCAATCTTTTAACATTGTTCCCAGCAGGACAGCTCTGCTAGTTGTTTTTTTCAATGCCACAGACTTGCTTTTCTGTTAATGGGCTAAAAACATAGTAAGATGTCAACTAAAATACAAAGCCAGTTAGACCTGGGCCCACCCAGTTTTCAGCAGTTAATTTCTGGTATTAAAGAAAAGAAAAAAAGAATTAAGACTTTCTACAAGATGAACGATAGGCGAGTTTGAAAATTAGAAAAGAGTAGGTTTCTTATTTTTGGGTAAGGCCTGATGTATATGATTTCAGGTGGAAAAAATTTTACCTAAGTATTTCAGAAAAGATATACAAATGTATTATTGAATTAATGCTAAAGATTTCTATGAGGTGCTCTCCATATTCAGAATAAGACTGTCCTTATGTAAAAGAAATTATTCTTTTAAATTGTGCCTTTTGTCAAAGATAATGGATAAAGAGCACCCCATAAATATCTTCTGTTTGGTGAACATGGCTTTAGCTCTCTAAAGAGTCACCAGTTCCTGTGGGAGGATTGTATGGAACGCTAGAAAAGTATGAGACTCTTGCATCTCAGACTGGTGCCAGTTGTTCTGTGTTCTCCGTGTACAGTTTCAAAAAAGAACTAGGAATGCATAGGGCAAATCATGTAAGAGAGGTTAGGGTAAACACTGGCTTGCAGTTTGAAGGATCTCACTTCTCATTTTGCTAAGCTGGTTAGTTAACTGCTGTGATCCTGCAATTAGCTTTTAAACCAACAACAACTCAAGCAAAACAAGTCTCTCTTCACTCCTGGATGCTTCAGTCTGTCAAGAGTTATGGTTATGTCAATATCCCTGTGGGTGTGGCAGGCTGTAGATGAAGCTGAAGGGAATTCCCATTCAGAAGACTTTGAAACATTGATGGATAATATTTTTCTTAATTTGTCAACACTTACGTTAAATCAGATTGTAAAGAAATGAAGTTAATGTAAAATGCCATTGGTGTAGCAATGTCTTGCTATGTGTCTTCACCTGAAGGAGTTGTAGGCAGAGCATAGGAAAATCCTTTTGTCACCCTGCCTTCTTTATGGCTACTTTAAGATGGGTTCTGCATTTAGTCTGTGAACAGAAAGAGAGTTGTGTATAAAAAGAAAAGTTCTGGTTGTAAATGTAAAGAGAAAAGCTTTGATGTTGAGTTTTTAATCTGTCCTTTGAGTATGTGCATCCATTCCTTTCTGTCATTAGAACTCATTCACAGACCTTTGTTCTTCTTCACTGTACTGTGTGTAGTCTCTTGGAAGCTTTGACCTGTGTCTGTGGGTTTTAAGATGGACATATAACAGTGTGCAGCTGTAGACTTTAAAAATAGATAGAAGTTAGTTTCTTTCCATGCTATTGAGCTTCACTCCAACTGCTTCTGGGTTTTAATGTTCTTGAGTCTCACAAACTCCTTTACGGGTGGCATAGTCTGTGTGAGCCCAACTTTTGCTGCTTCAGTGCAATTTTTTGGAATATAGCAGATGAAAATACCTAAGAAAGATGGGAAATATCTGTTGCTAATTAAAAGAAAAGGAGACGAGCTTCTGGCCACTAGAATTCAAAAGGTTGGCTTTGGCTGCTGTTTGTTCTTGGCTTTTGCTACAGAACAGATTAGTAATTTAGGACAGTATAACATGTATTCTCTAATATGCAAACAGTGAAATATTCCAGATCTTGCACTTTTGACTTCTGGCATGTGAAATTTTAAATTCTGACTTAGGCTGACCTAGTAAAGGCTTTGAAGTAGGTGCTGTTTTATTTTGTTTCAAATTATATACCAAGCTTACTTTTTCTAAAGCTGATTTAAATTTACCTGAACTTTTTTGGAATAGTAAATGAATCAAAAGTATCCCACGAGAGAAAACTTGGATACTTGGCATCAACTTCCCATGTGAAATTTCATTCTCAACCAGAACAAAATTACTTCCAGTGGAAAAAAAAAAAAAAATCCATCACAAAATCAGAAGACCATAGTGCTTCTGGCATTTCCATGGAGAGTTTCTCTATATTTGGTTCATCAGTTCTGGTGAAGTCGATGACCAGTGGTAAACCCACAGTTTGGACACCAGTTCTGATGCAGTGGCTGCAGCAGGACTTTGTTTATGCTGGCATAAGCAGTTCCCTTTCCTGGCCACTTACTCCCTCCCCATCCTGCTCTGACTTGCTGGTGTGGATTGGTCCACCTAAAAATTAGTAATATAATAAAAAAACAATTAATTAATACTTCGTTGTTTTATTGAATAAGAGCATGCTTATGTATATTTGTGAGTAAATATTCACATTTAGAAATAAAAGATGTAAAACCTGTGAGTTTCACTCAATATGCTTCACTGACAAACTGGGTTGAGGCCAGTGAGAAAAAACTTGAGTAGTTAAGCTCAAAAAAAAAACCCCAAAAGTCCTGATGCTTTTTGGTTAACCTGTTCTCCCATTCCCCTTGCCTTGTTCTGACCTTGAGAAAAGTCTTTGAACTGTGGAAATACCATTCTTGTAAAATTAGCATGTGTCAATGAAGAAATAACAAAAAACTTTAAAAACTCAGCCAGCTGAGAAAATTATTTCATGCTGTAAACATTTTCACAAAGAAACCTTTGGATCTCTTTTGGGTCATTACTTGGTAAACAGCATCAAACAGAGTCATTCAAAGAAAAACACTGACTGAAAGGGATACACAGAGCAGCAGTTCACGCTGCAGCCTTTAAGCAGCAGTCTGGGAAATGAAAAAACTTGAGACATCTGAGTCAGGGCTTTTATACAAGTTTTTATATAAGTGTTAACGTCTATTAGATGAATTCATAAATTCATATTGCCATTGTTTTAATTCAGAACAGTAATAATTTTGCCTGGAGGTGGAGAAATCTTCTTTAGAGGAATATACCGTATCTTTTTCACATATATTGTAGATCTCAAGTTGACAGGGACCCATAAGGATCAAGTCCAAGAGCCTGCTCCTTGCAGGACTATCTAAAACTGAACCATATGACTAAGAGCACGGTCCATGTGTAATTGTATATAGATAACTAAGATCTTTTTGTGTGTGTGTACAGGCTACACTTCTGTTATTAGTAGCAGTAGGTGCATGCTGAGGAGTGAGATGTGAAGTATTTTTGTTTTCTCTAAACTGGGGCATGTGTTTAGGGTCCCCTGTTCTCTCTCTTAGTCATAGCAAGGAAGTCAATGTCTGCTCTCAGTTAAGGGCTGCTCCCACACCCTGCAGTGTTTTCTAAAGGCTTTTCCTAAAACTTTTAAGACATTTACTGGCTTTGATATACATCTGGAATGAAGTAATAGAATTTGGGCTCGGGCAGGAAATTTCAATAGCTCTGGTGGCATACTTGTGATGCTTTGCTATACTGTGTAATTGGGTTTGAGGTTATGGCAGTAACACATCCCTATGAATTTTGGGGTTTGACCCATAAAGTTTTGTTGCGTATGACTGTGGGTATCTTGCTCCAGTTTTAATGACAGGGTGCTTTTGTTGAACATATGAGGAATGCAGATTGGCAAAAGGTAAAGAGGCATTAAAATATACCTTATAGGTATGTGAGAAAACTCTTACTTTTTCGTACCATAAAATCCACAAAAAAAAGAACCTCACATGCCATCCCGTTGTATTGTAGCAAGGAACATCCTTGCCACAGCATAGCCACTGCTTTGAAGGAAGAGAAATTCCAGGGAAGTTTACTGAATATGTTTTTAACTTAAAGATTACAATAGAATGAAATCATAAATATGGTTGAAAAAAAAGAGGTAGCAGCACTAAATTATCTTAATCAAGTTAATGGAATGTAATAATTCATTATTCTTATGTCATCCTCATTTCTAGTAATTAATTTTCATGTAATATTTTCTAGAGGGTTGGGGTTTTTTTGTTCTAGGGTGTTTAATAAATTGTTTGATAGTGGCCACCTGGGCATGTTTACAGATAACTTTGTTCAGCAGAGCAGCCTTCATTCTAAGTTTCTTTGTGCTTGAATGAGTAGTACAGAAGTTAATCACCATGGTTTATGGAACATTGAATTGAACTTGATGAGTTATACCTAAAAACATGGAGCTATGCTGATGGATTTTAGACAGCAAGGTACACTCTGGGTTAGGGCTATGGAATGGGAAGTGTGCTTGTTAAGTAAGAGTGCCAAGTGCTTACAAAGTGGTATTCAGATAGCACTCACTGAACAATCTGGAGACATTAATTACTACACACTGTTGTAAATCACAGTTACATCTCTAAGAGTAAGCCATGTCAGTCTGTTGATAAAGATTTCTTTTGCCAGAATCTCAGTTGCCTTTAACACCTAGTTACCCTAAAGAGAAGGATTTTGGATATTAGTATCACTGTATAAGATAGTGTAAAAAATACTATAATTTTAAGAATGCAAGCAGTGAAGGAAATATACTGAGCTTTTTGTTATTTCAATAAAATATGTAAAAAAGCATGTTAGTGGGGAACTAACTTCTGCAGTAAAGGTTATTTTATAGGTTCTGCCAGCTCTTGCTCTCTCATTTCAGCCTAGAAATACTTATACTGTATTGCACTATCAGACTCTGGCAAGGGTTTCTGTTTTGAAGCTCAAATAATTAGTACTTCAGGCAGAAATTTCTATAACCAAGAAAACACTGTGAAGTTATTTTGGAAATCTGGACTGTTTTGTCTCTTAAATAATTTTCCTCTTCTTTGATATTTTCAAGATTCATATGCTGCATTTATTTGGCACAATAGAGATACCCTGCTGATCTGTGAATACAGCCCTTGTTAACTACTTTCCTATATTCCATTTGCAATGGCAGCATTTGCTACTGCTGAATTTATGTGTCCTTAAGTCCAAAGGAAGTTTATCATATTTGAGAAGGAGGGGTAGAACCTTCATCATTGCTAGGAAAAGCATTGAAAGAACAGAGTCTAAGACCTGTTTATGTGAAAGCAAGGAAAGAATACTCCTACCTTTTTTTTATCAGTGGAGCCAAAAAGAGCCAAAATTTAAAGAGCCAAAATTGATGTGATGGACCAAGGCCCAAAGACATCTTAGCTCTGTAGACTGCTCTGTGGAGAGAGGTAAGGTTGCCCAAGAGCAGAAATTGCAGGGGAAGAACCTTAATGGGCATTTTCTCCCACAAACCCTCATTTGGAGGGCTATGTTGTGGTGTTTTTTTTCTGTTTGTTGTTTGTTTGTTTGTTTTTTTAACTAGACCTCATAGCTTGTGTTTCTTTTCCGGATAATTTACAATGTTCATGCAAACCTGTGACCTAGCTGAACAGAAAAGTGTCACAGAGTAGTAGGGGTTCCCTCCTCCCCTGGAAAAAACTAGCACCACTATCACTCTATTCTTAGGATTTTAGGTAGTATTAGAACTGGCCAAGAGCCTTGTCAATTACTGCTAGTAATTTGTGTTGGGTGCAGAAGACAAACTTAGCTGAACAGTAGCCAAAAGCTATTAATGGGAAAGAGTACATGGGAGTAATTTAATCTGTGTAATCTTATCTACAGCTGGTTCTGCTATCTCTGCAAGGATGCTGGCAAGAAACTAGAGTGATGCAAAAACAAAATCCAAAAAATGTGCATGCTAATAGAGAGAACAAGAGATGCGAAACAACTTCATGAACTAGACCTAATTTTCTACTTGCCTAAGACCTTGTGACACACATACCATGTGGCCCAAGGAATAAATAAACAGTGAGGAACTCATTGTGAGCTGAACTACCACCTAATACCTTATGGAGTAATGTAACAGAACAATAAAACTAAGATATGCCACTCTATTTATTCTTCCTTTATTTCAATCAAGAAGAAAGTAAATGCTGTTGTGTCACAACTGCTTCCTAGGAAAAACACCTGGAAAGAAAGGTAGAGGAGGAACACTTCTGTGGGCTCAGCGAATGAGATGTCTCAAGAACCTCAGCTTGTTTATCAATTTGGGGCTTATATCATAGAGTACTTTTTGTGATGTTTATAAGACTATTGCAAATATTTTCCTAATTACTGATTCGGTTGTAGAGATTTTCATGGACCCCATAAACTTCCATTCTGCAGTGCAAAAAAAGGGATCTCAGTTTTTCCCTTTGTAATCCACTCCATTTCTCAGACAAGCTCTTGGTGGTGTTTGTGGTGTTTTGTCTTTGTGATGCTACTTGTTACCACTTAGTGGTACACGCAACGATCTGTCATACTACTTGTAATGAGTTTAAAATAGTATTGGGAGCCTTTGCTTATTTGTATTGTTTCATTTTTCCTGACCTGTGCTAACTGATTTGGAGAGAGGACATCAAAGGGGAAGTTTGAAAGAATAACTGCAGCCAGGATAGGAATGCCTTCTTATAGCAGATAATTTGCACCAGTGCTCTGAACCAGTATAGTGAGTTAAATTGTGTTTATTTTAAAATCCAGCAACATACAGATCTGACATATTTGTTTAATATACCATTTTCTTCAAGTGAAGGAGAATAAAAAAGCAAAGCCCTGTCACTACCTGAATGAATAGTGCAGCAAAATCTGTTGGAAGTTGCAAAGAGCTTATGCTTCTGTGCTGGAAAAATTGTCTCCAGGAGGAACACATGCTTTTCATCTTGTCTTTGTTGTTTTAGGAGTCTGTAACTGCTGATGGCTGGGTCTTAATTCAGAGTGGTGGTGAGTAGTGAATTCTAGAGCTGTGAAACCATGCTACTCAGAGTTCATTAAATTTGTTCTATAACTCTTATTTTGGGGCTTTTTTAACTCTGTAATTATTCAGAGGTAGAGTGATTCCCACACATACAGCTATGAGCTGTTATGTGATACCATCAGAGCAGTTTCGTCCAAATCCTGGAAGAAGTGTTTCCCTCAAAAATGAGGACATTTTACCTGCTTAGGAAGATTTCCAAATTGCCCTGCTTTACTGTCTAAGATATGTATGGAGATTTTGTCCAGTTTCAGGATTAAATGGATCTGCTGTCTACTAATGCTTGGCTGGTACTTCCCACTTGCAAGGTCCTTTTTAATTCGAAGAGAATCTGCCGCTTTGCAAGCAGAGTATTTCCCAGAAAGCTTAAGTGAGTGGCTCTATCTGTAATTTCATTTAAGACTAGTGGTTTTGTGTTTTTTTCACAGCAGTGTACTATAGAAAACTGGGAATGCTTGAAAAGGGTTGGGCATTTTCCATCTTACTGATTTTCCCTCAAACAACCAAACATTGCCTGGGGTTTTAAATAATTGTGAGTTGTATGCCTCCCTCTAAAAAGAACCAGAAATATCAAAATAGCATGTATGTATAGCTATTTCTGAGAGATATTGCAACAAGAAAAAATAATCGGGGAGTGCTAGAACAACTGTAGGGTGTGTGGAGGCAGGAGCTGGTAAAGGAAATAGCCATCCTTACCCCCATTTTCAGTCTAAGGAAGGCTGTACCATCTGTATTTGCACATGCTCAACTTTGATGTTGCAAGATCATAGCACACTGCAAAATATGTAATTTATATTACTTTTTTTTTTTTTTTTCATGAGCAAATCAAAGATAATTGGCAATGTCTGTGTATGAATGTACATGGAATGACATGCAAAGACTTTCCCTCCTATCTCACTCCTATAGAGCTGCAATCTGACTTGAAGTCAGAGCTGAAGGCAACTGCTTAAGGTAGAAGCTGCTTGTGTTTTTTATTTTGTACTAGTTGTGGTTAGGTGATTTAAGTTCAAAAAATGCTTTTTCTTGCTGACTGCTTTTTTAACCCTTTTGCTGTATCATTGAAATGAGAAGTGTCTGGAGCTCAGCAGGGATGATATTTACTCTTGGAAAGATGGGAAAAGGTTAAAAGTAGAAACAGCTGATGAGGCAGGATGGCTCTGTAGAGAAAGCAGGAGGAAGAGAAACATGAACATCTGTTAAAGCTATACCAATGACTATTGTGGCTAAGTTCAGCTTGCAGTTCCTTTTTATTTCCTTCTTCAGTAGATGTCACTGCTATCAGTGACAAACATGATAAAGGCCTTTGGAGTATCATCACTCTGGGTGACAGGGAATGTAATGAAGAGGAAAAACAAGAAATTCCATTTAATTTTTAAGTTATCCCAGTCTTTGATACAACAGGCATTAAAAATAAAAATGAGGTTTTCAAGGTTTAATTTGCTGTCACAATTCCCCAACTTCATTCTCTTTTACTAGGAAAATATTTGGTGAGAGGGCTGCTCAGTTATGATGAGCAGTTGTGATGTTTGGTCCACTAACACACTTTCATTTAATGCCCATCATGTAAATCACAGTTACTGGACATTCTTAAGAAAGTTTTTAGTGTTCCTATGACAGTTCTTTTCCAAACTAACTGGATTTTTTTTTTTTTTCTTTTTCTTTTTTTTTGGTGAATGAATTAATGTAGTGATACAAGAAGTGCTCTCCTGAAGTCCAAATAGGCATCTAAGTGACCTTCATCCTGCATTTTGTAATTAAGTCCAAAAGTGGTGAGGTTCAGAAAAATAATTCTTTTCTGGTTTTCTCTAAGATTTTTGCAGTATATAACTGTGAGAAATGAGTGGAAAGCAGAGAGTGAATTATAGACTTGACTGAACATCTTATCTCCTGGGAAGAATTAATAATTTAGCAGTGGTAGTAAATAGTTAGGAAATGTCTACAAAACCACTAGGTGTGAAAAGATTTGGACTATTAAAGAAACTGAATTAAGGGGTGATTTTTGATATTGTGAAACAGAAATAGTGATGGACTGTGAATTAAAGCAGATAAATTCTGCCTGTGTTTATATGATATTGTATCTTTTAGATAAATAAAAATAAGGAAGGCTTAGTGAGGACAATACTTGAATATGCATTTTAAATTTCCCATCCAACATTTGTTTTAGCAAAAGGATTTTTGGAACTATGGTAGAGAAAATTATTTTGAACTCATGGATACCTATATAGAAAAACTGGGTGAGAAAAACTTCCAAAGACAGGAGCAGGTATGATCCTGGGGAGAGAATGTGGCTTGGGTCAGGAGGCAGGTTCGGGTGTGGGTACTCAGCTCCCAACATCCCTCTCAATTCAGCAGCAGTGGGATCTTTGAGCCAGGCATATGAGCCCTTCAGTGTGTATGAGTTTTGTATCTTAGACAGTAGTGTGTTATTTGAAGTGAATTAATCTGTATAAAGGAACTAAACTCACTCAGATGTGGTCCCCTTTATTTTGGTTGATAATAGCTTCACTAATTCTAATATAGTGTATGAGATTTTGAAGGGGGGTTTAGTTGTAATAACTTAATCTAAATGTGGAGAGGCTTTTTCCTACCATGCAAGAATAGATGCTCTTACTTCGGTTTACATGAGAATTCTCTTACACGGTTCCCTTCATTCTGAGGGAGTTTTCAGAGCAGGATTATGCTGCATAATGTGCAAACTTTGTGTCTATGTGCAAACTTTGGATACTTGATGATTTTGCACTTGAAGAATCAAACTGTAAGAGGATTATAGATGCTTTGGATACCTCCAGATACAGTAACTGGTTTACAGCTACTGCAGATACAGAAGCTACTTTACAGCTCATAATTAATTCTTTCATTGCTATTGTCATCCTTGCAAAGTTGTAACTCCATGCTGAAGTGGCTACTTACTAGATCAGTTCTTATGACAGAATCAAAGCTGATTTGAATAGAACAGGAAATAATCTGTGTGTGTATATTTGTGAAAGTCTATTTTAAATGAAACTGAACTGCAGTTTGCTGTGGTTGCCCAAAGTCAGAGATGTCAAGGGCCTGATTGCTACCTACCTGTGAGTGCTGATACCACCTACCTGACTGAGATAAATCCATTGCAGAACAGGCAATGGAGACAGGAGTGCAAGAGAAGCCCTCCTGCTGGAATTCACTCCTAGTGAATTGAGTGCATTTTTTTTCACATCATGTTGTACTTCTCCATGTATATTACATGGCATCACTATGTGTGGATAAAAATTGAGATTACTTCCGTTGATATATTTTAATTCAGAAAGAAAATCTGAAGGTTTAATCAGTTTTGGTGTTCATGAATTGCTAAATTTCTTCCTTTTTTTATTTTTTTCCATTGCAGTTTGAGTTTGTTGAAGTACAGTAAGAAAATTCACTGCACCAGATATAAAAATGACAGAAAATTTCATCACATTTTTGCTGTTCTTCTTATCAGTTACTATGGTGAGTCTTATGAATTTTTAAAATCAATCCCTGTTCATGCATGTGTGTGCAGAATACCACAGAAATTATTAATACGGAAGTGCAGAAACAGCTTATCTTGTGTTCAAAAGTAGTATCTGCACAGCTGGATCTTTATCTGCTTTCTGTTCTCCTTTTAGTTCCTATGGTAAAAGAACAGAAATAGTATTTACCTGCTGAATCCAGTATAGCCTTTGCTAGCAGAGAACTTGACACTAACAGTAGACAAGGGATTGATATGCAGTAGTGAGAGGAGTGGAGGAGCCATCTAACTGAGATTCAGAGGAGATCCTTGCAACTTTTATTTTCTCCCCTTGTATGACAGTGGTACAGTATTTCAATCTGCATCCTTTTTTTTTCCATGAAGCTTAGTAGCTTCACATAAAATAATTAACGTGTTTTTAAGATGTACTTAAAAGATTCAGGTTTTGATCAAGGTCTGCTTCCTTGATTTATTTTTTTTAACAACTATAAAAGCAGATGTCATTTTTTAATATCTTTCTTGTATTCTCTGGGTTGACTTTATGGTTCACAAGAATATAGAGAAACCAAGTAGATCTAAACAAGCCATAATCTTCCATGCACACAGTACAGAGAAACTCACTTTTCATAAAGGATCATTTTGGGCCTGATTCAAATGCCTTTTATACTAATGTATATGCAATTTATATGTAATATATACGTATATATATATGTAATTTATATGTAATATATATACTAATGTATGTACTTAGATATATTTTATTGGATTTTGCAAAATGTTTGTGTTTGACTGTCTCAGCACTTTCAATGTATTATTCCATTATTTACACATCTTGCAGTTTGTTACTCCCCCATGCTTGTTCAAGGAGATTTTGTCAAGATTCCTTTGTAAAAAGAAAACCACAAAATTGTATTATCAGTTTTAAGATTTCATTATCGTTTTTCTGTAGTAAGATAATATTTTAAATATAATATTTAAAAATATTCAAGCTGAAGAAGTTTAAATTGGAATTTGTTGATTACTTGCTAACAAATGGTCTTTTTCCTCTTAGCTTTTTGCCACTGCTGTACCGTCTGAAGGGCATCAGAATATGACAGAGGACTTCACTCAACTGAGTGTCACACGGAATAAAATTATGACAGCACAGTATGAATGCTACCAGAAAATTATGCAAGATCCTATTCATAAGAAAGAAGGTAGAGATTACTTTCTTATAACATCTTACAAAGGGAAATGGCTAACAGATATAACTACAGTAATTCAGGATCTTTTGGTAAGAATGTCTTGTCTTGGTAGCAGTAATTTTTCAGGTGTAACTGTATTTGTACAAGTTTGTAGAAACGTCATTTTGGGATTCCTGAAGACAAAGCAATACCTGCCCATGTCACCACTTCTGAAATAATATAAAGCTCTTATTTTTTATGAGAAAATGTTAATTTTAAACAGATATACAGGTTAAAATAATGATGACTGAATAATTTTTGGCACTGTATTACATTTTATGCACTTATACTACCTCCCTGGTCACATCTGCCTCTAAAAATGGAAAGTTCCATACTAGTCATAATTTCCCTGCTCTGAGGGTTGCATTAGGGTCATTAATATTTTTTCTGATAACTCATTCAGGTCTAACTTCACTAACTCTACCTGTTGCTGTGTTCACTGCTTCTGGCTTTACCACTTCTAGAAATGATGAATGGCTTTTGAGGCAAGAAGAGATAATTACATTCGTTTGCAATGAATTTTTTTCTCTTCTGAAATGATTCTTTGGAGAAACAAAGTCTGGAAGTCAGAAATAGGTATGAGTATGGCAGTGTAAGTTTACGTCCAGCCTGGGACATTGCAGCTTCAGAAAGATCTGGACAAATTGGCAAGTTTTTGGATGAGGAGGAATTAGATGATGTTTGAAAAATGCAGTCTTTGAGATGAGCGGCATTGTTAGGTCTTAAAAGAAAACTGAAGGTAGATGCTAAAAACATCTTGAGATCTCTAGAGAGGGTTTGTCATGCTGCGTGCCTTTTGGGAAAGGATTTGTGAATAGAACCCAGCTCTTTCTCAAGGGACGTTTACTTTAGATGTTAAAATTTGTGTGAATGGAATGAGGCATTGAAGCAGGCTCTTGTGGATTCCCTGTCCTTGGAGCACTTAGAGAAGTGTCTGCCCATGATGACTGCTGCAGACTCAGCACTGTTTGAAGCAGAAGAACTGTGACTGGCTCCCAGCAAGGCTTTATGGTGGCTTTCAGGATACCACTGTGTTTTCAGTGAAATAGTAAACAGATCTAGAGGCTTGGTATACATCTAAAATGTAAATAATTCAGCTAAATGGTCTGGGCAAGCTGAAGGCTCTTTGCTGATCTGCAATTACTTGTGCTGGTTTGATTTACACTTTTTTGCCCATTGTGCTCTAGATCTGAGGTTTGTAAATGTAGACCATGTGAATTTGAAAATGTGTTTTAAGATATATATATATATATATATAAGGAACTACTTCTATTAAGTGCAGTTTTAATTAACTCCTGCTAAACCTTCTGTCTCGTTTCTCTTTTTTTCTAATTGCTGCAAGTGAGAAACTTACCTTATGCAGCCTTACATCTTACTTTTGAAAGGTTATTATGAAATTGTTATTTCACTACAAGGTCTTCACTGTTTGCAGGTCCCTACTGTAACAGGACATGGGATGGCTGGTTGTGCTGGAGTGATGTTGCTGCTGGGACTGTGTCAGTACAGCGTTGTCCTGACTACTTTCAGGATTTCAACCCATCAGGTGAGTGTGCCTGGGTTTCTACATAAGCATCTTTCTTAACAGAATGAGGTTTTGAGGGCTTGATGCCTCTTGTTTGCCCCACTCAAGTCACCAATGCTCCAGAATTTCAGTAATTCCTAATACATTATTTGCATTTTCTCTTCATCACATATAAAACTGGCAGGTTACTTATTTTCTTTTCTGAAATACATCCTTGTGGATTATGTAGATTAGGAAATAGAAATGGAAGTTAGATCACTTTTTTTTTTTTCTTTCCACAGACAAGCAGAAATATGACTTACTCCCTTGCCTCAATTAAGCAGTTGAAGTTGACAAGAATTTTTCCCACAAATGAGTCTTTTCCTGTTTCTATAGGCTAAACTCTCCCTCTCTGAGCATGTGGAAAATGTCATAAACTTCCACTTTTGTCTCCTTCTGTTTTATTTGCTGTTTCCCAGGGTCTTTTCATGCCTCATTCTATTTGATGATAGAAGTTATTATTATGTTGTCCCAGAGTTTCTCCAGTTTGGTTGTTGAGCAGTTTTTCTATTGATGCTTTCCTGCCTGGCCAATCCTAATTTACAGTGTTAGGTTGACAGACTTCCATTGAAATCTTAGAGGTTAAACAAGCCCTTTAAATATTCTTTCCACTTCATCTAGTAGTTCTCAAATGGTTAGTTTGATATATTTTGATATTTACTGGATTGGAGTAGGGAAATCTATTTGTTTTCTTAAGAAAAACACATCATCAGATGCCTTTGCCAAGAAAAAGCGATGGCCTCTAGTTTCTCAGAATTCATAGTAACAAGCAATGTCTCTCTAGTCCCATTAATAAAGCTGTCATTTGTTTGCCAATCTTGCTTCATTAAATACCAGGCATCACAAAACAGGACTTCACTGCTGACTGGTTTGTTTTTTTCTTTTTTGTTTTTCTTTCCATCTTCTTTGACGGACTGCAGAAAAAGTTACGAAGATCTGTGATCCAAGCGGGAATTGGTTCAGACACCCAGAAAGCAACAGGACCTGGACAAACTATACCCAGTGTAATATCTACACCCATGAAAAAGTGAAGGTAGGAAAAGGATGAATGCATAGTGCCACGCAGTGTCAATAAACTGATCTGAAAAATTTCCCAAGTTTCAAATCTAGGATGGCGGCAGAGTTGATGAAACACCATGATGCAAAAAGAAAAACACCTTGAATAAAAAGGATTAACTCTGCAAAACAGACTCAAAAACCCCCAATCCACCTGCTTTGTATTTTATGGCTGATTTCAGCTGCTTGAATATTTTGATGATGTTTTCATTTGTGGGTATTTCAAATTTGGGGGTACAAGTCATCCACAGTCATTCACTGCTAAGCAAAGCATGTGCCTTATAAGAGCAGCCTTTTACATTTTGGTCTGTAACTTTGAAGTAGAGTCCAAGCTCTGCAGAACTGCAGGAGGTTTAGACATCTGTGGAAGAAGTGCTGTGTGCATGGATTAATCCTGTTAATTCATAGTGACAGAGGTTTTCAGCAGGAACACAACCAAAGTTTTACTTGGATTTAATACATCTTCTGGGCAGCTTTAAGTAGAGTTTGAATAGCGTTTCGTTCTGCAGTGTGGAAAAAAGAGCTAGTATTTTCTTTTTTGCCCAAGTGTAGGCAAGGTGTAGTGGAAAGGATTCTCCACGGGATCTTTGGAAGCTGAAGGGAAACAAAGGATGAGTACTGTTAGATAGGGTTTGTTTCTCCTTGTGAGCCTTTTCCTGTGCATGTCTTGTGTCCTGGTTCCCAAGTGCCATTTTTTCTGTTTCTGGGATACTAAGCTGTTCACACAAATGGGAAACTTGTACTTTGAATGTATTTAAGTGACATTTTGCAAGCATCCAAAATTATCTCAGACCAGGCAGCAAAATGCTCTGTGAGAGGTTTTTTCTATGCAACGGGGAGACTGTGCACACACATACCCATTGGGGTACCTGTATAGATGGCATCTTTATAGGTTTGGGTTTCTCTTGAAGGTGCCCATCCATGGAGAGATTCAGAGAGAAAAAGATAAAAAAATGAAACAGAGCATTGCTAAACCTCTGCGTGCCCCCTTCCTGAGATACTCTGTGATAGGTGAGGTTATAACAGGCTACATTATAGATTTTGCACTCCATACCATATCCCCCTCCCCCAGTACTGTATGTCCACTAGTATTCTTTATGACACATTCAGTCATCAGAGGAAGCAACAAATTGAAACTGTAAAATCCCAAGAATTAGGAATAAAATATGCAAATCAGGATAGACTGGAAATTAATTTGTACCTCATGGAAAAAAGCTCAGTAATAGGAGATTGTGTCAAGAATATGGACAACTTATAAAGATCCTAACTGCCTGCATCCTTGCTGCCAAGAGTTCTTTAGGGTATTAGCCTAGAAGAAGGTTGAGAAAAAGTGGTAATAGATGATAATAAGGCACTTCCCCATTACTTTTTCTCAAATCATGAGACACTGCATAAAATAAAGTCTCATTCTACTAGCAGAGATGTACAATTCATTGATTCTTGGTAATATTTGGCTAGAAACTGAGAATATTATGCAGACAGGAGCAGATCTATGCAGATCCTTCTTTATTAATACAATGAGCTTGTTTTCCTTGGGCTGTTTTCCCAGCATGTTTCAACTCTGTCCTGCATCAGAAGCTGTTGTGTAAATGGAGTAGTAGCTGTGAAGCAAGCCTTAGTGCCTGCTAGTTTTATGTGTTGTATTAAACAACATTATCTTTTCACTGGGGTGGAAGGCGAGTTAGATAATGCCCAATAAACATGACTGTTGTACATTGTTCAGTTCTTACTGTTCTTGCCCTCATCAGCATTCCCTGCTCTGCCACTGGTTTGTGCCAGTTCTAAATTGTGCAGCAATGTTCTAAATCCTTAACGTGCTCCTTTGCCTAAATTGGGCACTGAATGAGGTGGTGATATGGGTTGTGTGCCTGGCACGGAAAGGCTGTCATTAGGTCTCTGTAGCCAAGCTCCAGGGTTTCAGGAGTAACCCTTGGTTTTTCTCACTAGCAAATTTTTATGAAAATTTCACTACTTAATCCTTGTTTTGTTTTTTTTTTCCTTTTTTTATTTTTTTAATAGGTAAAAATAATAATAATAATTTTAAAAATTCTAGCATTTACTTAGAAGTACCCTTGTCTTATAACCTTAAAGCTTTACCTGGAATCTTTTAAAACTTACTTTAAAAGTAAATATATGTAACAGGCTGCAGTTAGTTTATCTTAAATTGGCATAAGTTCAGATGAGACATACAGTTTGGAGTACATTTATATGTATGCTTTAATTCTTCTACAGAAACCAGATATTTATGTTTTATTGTAATAGTATAAGGTGCAACCTGAAAATCTGTGTTTCTTTCTGTGTAAAATTAGAATCTTATATTTAATGAAACCAGATTTTGTGAGGCAGATGCCATGACTGGAAGCTGGGGTTTGTTGCTCATGGAATTTAATATACTTATTAGTTCAAAGAACTAAGAATAAGATGTATACATTCCAAGGATTAATTTACTAGTTCTACATGTTGTATCTACCCAGCTTTTCATAATTCTATAATTTGACTGTAGGCTTATTTAACAAGACTCTTTGGTCTTCACTATTTTTGGGTCACTGTTAATTTTTTTTCATGCTCTTCCTTAAATGCCAAATGGAACCTAAATTTCTAATACCATAATCACAGGTTTGAAAGCAGTATCTTTGAATTACAAGAAAAAAATTCTATGAGGAAAAAACTACATAAATTCATATAGGAAGCATGTGTTTTACTTATGAGTTTTGTTAACAGATGAATCAAGTCTCAGACAGAAATGCATCCAGTGCAATAGCATAAGTAGCCAGATTTATGTAAACACATAGCAGTATATATTAGAAAATAAAATGATTTAATTAGAAGAGGCAGATTCTAGTGATGATTCCAACAAATCTGTTGTGTACCCTTCAGAAAGGGATTTTAGAAATATGTTGCTTTACAGAATTCTGGAATGGACTTGACTCATCACTATCTATAGGGTTCTTGTTTTCCTAATCCTGTTATAGCACTGATGTAAATATGTGCTTTACCAACACCAGTTCTGTATGCATCACAGGTACTTTTTTTTTTTCTTGTATTGCAGACTGCTCTGAATTTGTATTACTTGGCCATCATTGGACATGGTCTTTCAATTGTATCGTTACTGATTTCTCTTGGCATATTCTTTTATTTTAAGTAAGTATCTTTAAAATCCTTTTCCATGTATCAGTTGTTGCAACAATCCTAGTTTCAGAACTTTGAAATGTCCGTCACCTCAATGAAATTAGATGGAGCAAGAAGGTGAAGAAATTATTTTGGAGAGTGTATGTAAGCATATATAGCATATAGAGAATATATAATTTACAGAAGAATATATAATTGGAAAGTATTTATATATTAACTACATCTGCAAACCAAAAAGTGTTGACTATATTGAAAATAGGAAGTAGGACAATGGGGAAAAAAATATTTCCATGTTTGTTTTCAGTTTTTGTGTTTTTTTAATAATAAGTTACAGTGTAAATATGCAAAGCAGCAGCCAAACTAAATAGCAAATGGGAACCAAAATACTGATGCCATATGATTGGTACAGTCACATTCCTAAATAGGAAGCCAGAAAATATGATATATTGTAAAGAAAGTAGGGCTAAGAGCTACACTAGGAATGGGAATAATAGAGAGTCCATTTTTTTTATTCACCATATGTTATATCCATTAACAGTTATGTTGCTCTCCTGAAAGTTTGAGCAGTGTCTCACCACTGTCACAACAACTTGTACTATAATGCAAATGTCTTCTATAATCAGTCTACTGACTCCCATTTTGTTAACTTTTTTATTTTTTTAAGCCGTCAACAAGGCTTGGTAGAAAGGTGAAGCCAGGAGTGTTGCCACATGAACACAGTGTAGGCTTTCCTTGTTAGCTGGCACTAGTTTAATCATTTCTGCATCATTTTTATTGTATAATATGGATCTGCTCTCTTGCCTGTTTCTTATCACTGTACCCTGCTTCATCTTTTATTTTTTCCTAACATTTAAATACAAATGGCACATATAACAGCCAGCCTGGGTCTAGCTCAGAAGTTGCTTTTCTTCTGCTCTGGACTTTGATTAGGTAGGATTAGCAGATATCTGATTAAAAATTATATCTTTTTTTTTAGTCACATCTGTCTGAATATAGTGCTTGCAATTTAGATATTCATAATTTCCCCAGGTTCTGGGGCACTAGTTCCACAATTCACTCTGGTTTGTTGAAGGCCTTTCTTTGTGAAATCCAGTACTCAAGATGACATTTCAGCTTTTCATGACTTCTTTTTATGAGGACAAACAAAGCATCTGTGGATTTTTTTTTAGTCAATTTATTTGTATATGAACTCTAAAAACAATACCTACCATTTCTAAATTCACCTTCCCTCCACCAGGTCACCTTGGGAAATGGCTCTGGGTGCATTTAAGAAGTTTGATTTTGCATCAAAAAAGGGCTCTAGTGTTGCTAGGAATGTCACAAAAAGTTTATCAGACTGAATACCTAATGTGAAAGGAAAAATGCTTTGACATAGACTTCTCAGGAGAAAACAAAAAGATTTGGAATAAATTATGCTTTTAAAAGTTTAGAGACAGTAAAGCATGATTTTTCTGTACTGCAGTATGAAAACCAAACCAGATTCATCTTGGCTTGTGGTGGCACTTCCTGCATGAGCAGGTGATTGGCTTTGCTAGCACTGTAACTATCTGGTGTCTGTCTAACCCTCCAGGGAGTTTTTTTCTCCCTTTGACAGAAGCATCATCTCTCATTAGAGAACCACATGGAATTAATCTAGACCCACAAACCACAATTCCTAGGCTGTGGTTATGTTGGGATAGAAAAGGAAATAACAAAATTTAAAAGAAGCTAAAGAAAGCCCTCTACAAGCTGTTCTCTTGGGATGTACAATTCCTTCAAAGTATTTTTAGTACCAGTCGGGTATTTAAGGATCTGGATTAATACCAGGGTGTATTATGTATCGGCTGAAGCTTGTAGAATTATTCATAGCTTTAACAGGTGGAACTTTTAAAATTATTTTATTTTCTGCTATTGGATGAGGAGCACCTTTGAATTTGTCATGTTTCCAGAAAAATTATTTTGTTAATTGATTGTTGCCACATAATGGCTGGATTGCTGACCATTAGGAGTAGCTTTGGGTTTGATAAGAAACTTTTCTCCATAGAAAAAATTATATTTTCCAAAATATACTTTCCAAATATCTTCAAGTTTTCAAAATTATAATGTTTTTGTGCACTTTATTTTTTCATTTGAAATACTGTATTCTCTTCAGAAAATTGTCTCTTTGGAAATACTTGTCCAGTTTGCGACTTATGTTCCCTGAGTGGATTGTTCTTGGTTTAATAGCATAAAATAGGCTACAAACTTTGTACTTCAACCTTTGTCTCTGAAAATTTATCTGTGATACATCAAAGTAACTTCTGCAGTGGCTCTGCTTTGTCCTTCTGTTACATAGTTTATAAATCTGTGTAAGTAGTTCTGTGGTTTTCATAAAGAAAATCAAGGCAAGAGAAATTTTAAAAGAAGTGAATTTAGAGAAAGGGGAGTTATAATTTGGAAGATAAGCCCTCCCCCCTCTCTTTTTTTAATCTGCAGAAATACTGGAGACATTAATCTTTTCCTAATGCCCAAGAAACAGGAGTCAAAATAGGAAGGGAAGTAGGTAATTTAGCATGAGGTCTGTTTTATTTTACTGCACGAGGTTTAATCCAGTGATAGGTCATTCAAGTGGTTTTGGACCATAATTATGAGAATTAAGTGTTTAAAGGATATTATGTCATTAAGAAAAACAGTCAGTAAAAAGAATATAGGAAAAGCAGCACAAGTGGGAGGGTGGGGAGGCTTAGGAAAAAATCTTTTTTTACAAAAAGCAGTCTTAGTTTTTAAATGTCATCAGTCTTGCTTTCTTGTTTCTCAGTCCGGTGATCCTTTCAATCCTTTTATGCATGGGTGGAGGTGGGTGTGGATGGGTGTGTTTGAATATTCAACAGGAACAGCTGCTGGATGACCCTGAGAGATGGCCCCATTAGCTCTACGTGCTTTTCCTTGCCTGTGCATTGAGTCTTAACAATAACCAGACAGAATTCCAGAGGTCCTCAGGACTTGTTTACCCAAAGCCCTGAGCTGGAATCCAGCTTTTTTTCATATAGAAACCATACTGGGGGGGAAAAAATCCTCCCCAGTATATTCTAAGAACAGAAAAATAAATCAATTAAATCTTTATGTATTTTGGGGCATTAAAACCAAAGATAAAATAAAACAAAACAGCCTAGTGGAATAGACCTTAACATTTAATTCAAAGCCCAAGCTGTGTTTTTGTATCTTTTCCGGTTTCTCCAGGCAAATAACAGTTGACAGCCAGAGGGTCATGTAGGGTATTTCCTTGTGCTGTTCAGCAGCTCTGGTTTCTGGGGTGGTTTCCTTCCCCAAGATTTAGTGACATGGGGCTTATAATGTCCCAGGGTCCAAGGCTTAACTTGCAGAAACTGTGTCTGCCTGGCTCATGTCTGCCCCTGTTAACTTACCCCATCCATCTCACTGTGGGGTGCTTCATACACTGCTCTTGTGACAGCTGCAGAGAGTGCAGTTGGGAAGTGCAGTCTCCTCTGAACCCAGGCTTTTTGACTGATTCTCTTCTTCAGTGCAGGGATTTCATTTCTTGTTTCATCTGTCATGTTCTCAACAGATTTCAGTCAGCTCTTCCAGCTTTGTTGCTTATTCCATGTCTGCATTTCTCTATTAAAATAAAAACTTGTTCTCCCTCTAGCCCTCCCAGATGAAAGCCTAAGCACCTGTGTCCATGTGTATCCTTTTTTTCCAGGCATACTATTTAAAAGGCTAGAAAACTTGCTTTTTTTCACCCTGTGTGGCAATGTAGAATTTTCCCCTGCTGACCTTGTCAGAGTAGTTCTGATTTGTCTTAAGAATGAAGAGTTGCATGTGTAGGTGATAGATGTTCCTCCTCCAGTTAGTAATTTCATTTTGTCAGTCAGCTGCACTCCATATTGCTGACTGTAAAAATGGAGGTAGGTACGAGCTGTTATAAAGCACAGACTTTTACAGCACAGGCTTCAGTAAATGGTTTCTCCAGAATAAACAAAGAGCATTTCCTGAGTGTGACCACAGTTTTTATCACTTCTTTGTTCATGGGAGATGTTTCTGTGTGCAACACTACCCCCCAGAACCAGGCTTGATTCCTGACTGCAGGCACTGATTTGCTGTATGACTCTGATCCAGTCAGTTTGCTCATTTACACTGTGCACCCCCTGTCTTGGGTCTAAAAGCATCATTTTCACCCAGCTTTGTCAGCTGCTTTTCTGACAAAATGGATGTTGCTTGCTTTTTCAGCATTAAGCCTTAAAATCCCAATGATCTGGATATATCTGCATATAGGTTTTCTATCTTCTTCTGTGTCTCTAAAGCTGAATTTCTTTGGGAAAACTTGAATGAGAAGCACTTCTACCCCTTGGAATGACCTGTTAGAGCTGCTTTCTCTAGGATGACAGATAAACAGAATTTGCTGTCAATATTTTCAACTTAAAGTATTATTTGTATTATTAAATTCCTATTTTAAAGAAAACACTTCAAATGATACTTATCTCTTTAAGTTTATTGCCAGACTAAAAGCAAAGCTTGAAAATTAACACGTTAACTATAGTTGTATATTGCATTTTATAATTGTATTCTATATGCACTCAGTTATCCACAAAAGCCAGAGAAGATTTGCATTGTTTTACTTATTTGGGTATTTCTCTAGCTATAGGATTAAGGTATATAAACATGTCAGGAATGTGATTAAAAAACTATCCTCAAAAAATGCTTAACAGGTTTGAGTAAGATAGTTCAAGCTCAGTTATCGTAGCTAATTGGGAAATTCTTGGGGCACTAACAAAAAAAAAAAGATATAAATCTTCTGAAATACATTCCTGCTATTCAAATAATTTCTAGATGGCCAATGAAAAGCACTTCCTTCATCATAAACATACTGGAACTGAAGCTAAGTGCTTTGCCTCCTGTTGTCCAAATATCCTGGAGAGGAAGGGAAGGTGTTACCTTTCACATTATTCTATTAAATTTGGACTAGAGCTAAAGAAAGTATTGATGCAAGACTTTTTAATAAAACCAAGGATTCTAGTATTTCAAAATTTCAGAGTTGTCCCCACGTACACAGTTTTCCCCCCGTGTATTCATTTGTTCTTGTTTCTCTTTTCTAGGAGCTTGAGTTGCCAAAGGATTACGCTGCACAAAAATCTATTTTTCTCTTTTGTTTGCAACTCTGTTGTAACAATAATTTCGCTGACTGCAGTTGCCAACAATCAGGAGTTGGTTGCAACTAATCCAGTAAGTAAAAGTATATTTGACAGTCTTGTTGATTTGTATATGAGAAGAGGTAAACGAGACAGGAATATTTGATAAAATGTTGTATACAGCAAGGTTAAAGTGTTCATAACAGTGTCCATGTTACAACAGATGTCTAACAATCATTTGAGCATTTCACATTTGAGTTTTCAAAACAGTAAAAACACTCAAATTGACAGAGCAAACTGAACTGCTCTTCTGAATTTGTACAGATCACTTTTGCACTGAAACTACTGCAAGAAAAATAGATTCTAGATGATGTCAGTGAGGTTACAACAGTTGAATTCTCTAAGAAGGGCAGTCAAAAGATTTGAAGTGTGTTTGGGATGTCAACTACTTTCCTATGACTTAAATTTTGCCATCTTCAGCTGAAGTAAGAATTTGTCTTCTCTCCTTTCTTATCTTTCTTATCTTTCTTTCTTATCTTTCTTTCTTATCTTTCTTTCTTATCTTTCTTTCTTATCTTTCTTTCTTATCTTTCTTTCTTATCTTTCTTTCTTATCTTTCTTTCTTATCTTTCTTTCTTATCTTTCTTTCTTATCTTTCTTTCTTATCTTTCTTTCTTATCTTTCTTTCTTATCTTTCTTTCTTATCTTATCTTTCTTTCTTGTCTTTTTCTGATGCTTATATTCCAAAAGTAAAAAGCAAAATTAAAAAGCTTGCTTGTCCATCTCATCTTTCTCTCTATCATTTCCTGCTAATACTGGGGTAAGTGTGAAGCAGTAGCCTCTCCCAAAAGGAGTTATAGCAATGAAATAGCCTGAAAATTAAGCACAATAACAAATAAATTCCTAACTTTGACTTTATTTTATTTAGACCTGGAAGATAATTCTAAATTCTGTGAAAGTTAGGGCAAACTCCGGAGTCAAGCAAAAAGATAAATTTATTTTCCTGTAAAAGCTCATCAAAATACTAGAAAATAGGCTTAAGATAGCAGCCAACATTTATCATTAAGAGAGTAAGGTAGCAGAATGTGGTATAAGAAGATGGGTTTTTGGGTTGTTTTAAGGTAAATGCCCGAAACAGAACAATCAGAGAGCAATTTCACAAGGAAAAATCCAAGCCAAAAGGATCTACTGTGTCTGAAGCTGCAAGTTAACTACTGATCCTTTTTCACAACCTCATATTATAGTCTTCCCAATAAGTTAGTCTTCAACTGAAATGTTATAATTTATCTTTTGAAAGAAGCCAAATACACACATGCCAACAGCAGCTCTGCCTTCCAGAACCGTCTGGGAGTTCTCAGCTGGCCCTAAGTGCAGTTGCCACTAGGCTAAAATTGGAAGTATTGAGAGCATTTTTAAAAACATAAATTATTCTCTGGATTAATTTCAAGTTGTGATTGGTAAAACCCTCATCAAAGTACATTTTCTTGTACAGTTACCATCATATAATTTAAAGATTTGTCATTGATTGGAATGGGCAAATGTGGCAATGTTTGTGGTAAGAGAAAATATAACTACAGCTTTCTGCCAGTTTCCTTAAGGGCTCTCAAGGTCCTTATGTTTGAATAATTAGACTAAATACTCAGTGACCAACTTTCTTATCACCGTAAACTATAGAATTGTAGTTACATGAGATTTACTTTTTAAAAACATATGTAATTATAGTGAGAAACAGAATAAGCATTATTCTTTGCCTCAAGCAGTGTTTTTTTCTGTCTTGCAAATAAAGCTCTGAGATTTCTGCAATTTAAAAATTGGGATTGTGTTCTGCTTTTTTCTCAGGTTAGTTGCAAAGTGTCCCAGTTCATCTACCTGTACCTAATGGGCTGCAACTACTTTTGGATGTTGTGTGAAGGCATTTACCTGCATACCCTCATTGTGGTGGCTGTTTTTGCTGAGAAACAACACTTGATGTGGTATTACCTTCTTGGCTGGGGTATGCAATTTCACCTTCTGTGTTTACAGTCTCTTACTCCTTTATGTGACACTGTGAACATCTGTCCCTTTGCTGCCCTGAGCTGGCAGCTTTGAACAACGTTGACACACCCCTCTTCTTTGTCTGTAGTGTTTCAACAGCCTTAGACATATTAATGTAGGAAGTGGTATGTACCTCTATCTTTGCTGAAAGAGAGATTATGGATTTCTGGAGTCAGGAAGGGGCTCCTCCTTTGTATAGAGAAAATACTCTCCTATTATAAAAAAGACATTAAGAAATAATTATTCATTGTTCCACATCTCGAAGATGTTTATTCAGGAATGAATGTTTGTTTTCAGAGAAGTCTCGCCATGTCTAGGGTGGAGGGTCAGAACCGAGTTAGAGATGGCCAAGGATTTATTTTTCCAGCAGTTCCATTTGACCTGTATTGTTCACTAAGAAAATACAGAATAGCTGTAGCTGAAGATCTCAAGTGATATCAGTATCAAAACTAACAAGCCAAGCCTGCTCATTTCTGATAATGCACAGCAGAATAGTAACAAAGTGCAAGCAAGGGCGCTCTCCTCAGCTGCAGTGTAGTGGCACATTCAGGCCATGGTACCTGAGTCAGTACCTGTCCCACCACAGGCACAGCTGAGATGTGGATAAAAGGTCAGAATTGCTCAGCAATGTCTGTAAATTAGGTACCACCAGGGTCTCAAGGACCCCACATAGCTAGCTTATAGTTTTTTAATTTGGCCCGGTTCCATAGTCTGTTTTGGAATTTATTTTGCAGATGACCTTGTTTCCTGAATACCCAGTAGGTATCAGTGAGGATATAATCAACATCATTAATCATACTGTTAAAGCTATGATCAGATATAGAGTTACCTTTTTAATAATACTTCTTTAGCATTCTTGCAGATTTAATGCTGAAAAACATAATCTGCGTTAGTGAGGATTGATTGTCGCAATCTGAAAAGGTATAAAGTTTCTAAAGCTGTGTTGATATGAATTTCCTGGCAAGACAGTGGTAAAGAGGTTTCATGAATCTCTCAGAAAGAAATCTGATAAAATAGAAATATAATGGATCCCTGTTACTCTATTCGCTCTGCAGCTATATGGTTTGAATGAGTTGAATATATAGAAGATTCCTGCAAGAGATGCAAGATTACTTAGTTATGAGCCAGGTTTATATATGAAAAAAAATTTGTTCTTCACAGGTTTTCCACTGATCCCTGCCTGCATACATGCTGTTGCTAGAAGTTTGTATTACAATGACAAGTAAGTAGCACCTCAACTTGCTTTACAAAACTGTTATATTTTCTTTAAGGGGGGGGGGAAAGAATACAAGAGATGAAATGCCAAATGTTTTTTCCTTTTCCTGTTTTTTTTTCTCTAGTTGTTGGATCAGCTCTGATACTCATCTGCTGTACATCATCCACGGCCCTATTTGTGCTGCTCTATTGGTAGGCCTTTTTCAGATAATTATTTCTTTCGCTTACTTGTTTTCTGTCTGTTCTTCATGGACTAATACAGTTGGTAAAAGCCTGAAGCTAACATTTAGAGGTCACGTCATCCCCAGGACTCTCACTTAATGCAGTGGGTGGCTTAGACACACAAGATACACCAGTCTTGGCCTTATTAATGAGCTGTACTTCTGGTCCTTTGAGAAACTCAGGTTTTGCAATGTTGATTATCACCCCACTTAAACTGTGCTGACAAGGACTGAACGTGTACTGGAGGACTGCATTCAAATCCTCCTTTTAGCTGAGAATGCTTTCTCGCTGCCCCAGCTGTTTGTCACTATCAGTTGTCATTGCCATTGTGCTGCTGTGCTGTCAGATGGGACCTCCCTGCAGTTCAGAAAGAGGTTTTTGAATGCCAGGCCTGTGGGTGGGAACACGGGATGGCTTGAAACTAGAGCAGACCCTGGGGAAAGAACCAGTGGAAGCAGTTCTGCAAGTGTCTGTGAGTGCCCCTGCAATGTGTGCTTTGACCACTGGGGAACTGCAGCTCCTCTGCTTCCTTCGGCCTCTTGGATTCTTAGAGCACGGTGTTCTCTGACACCCCACCGTAATGCCAGCTCTCTTACACCAAACTTTGCCACTGAAGACATTAAACTCAAAGCAAGCAACTCAAGATTCTGCCTTATAAAAATCAATGTTCTACTGCAGCCGCTCTAGGACTGATTTTAGATTATGAAATTCAGTCAAGAGATTATTGCTAAACAGAACGAGGTGGATAATAAAGGAAAATAGGACGGTATGGCTACTGACATATCTACCTACATAATTAATATCTATGGATGCATAATGCAGAGGGTGGTGCAGTGTAAGGCATTCTATGTGTGACCTGAATTAGTTGCTGCCTGTATATATTCATCTCTTTTATTATAACAGTAGCTAAGTTATTGAATACCTGCCTGCTGACTTTTCTTATGGCTTTTCAGCTCATGCAAGGAAATAATTAAGAATGAAAACATTCACTTTTTGAAACTAATTTCAGTTTCTGATCAAGGTGAACTTCTTTTTCTCTTAAATTGTTAATGGGTATTTACAGAGAGCATTCTGTGCACAGAGAATTCTGTCTCAGAACCATTGCATAAATCCTGTGGTTCCTGTGATGTTCATTTCATTCACAGTGCAATTAGCTGGTGAACTTATATTGTGAGGGTTGTTGATACACTGAAACACTTGAGGTCTGCCATTTTAGTTCATGCCAAGACACCTTAACTAGTGTTCTAATCTGTGAATTTAAAACGAGTTCTGAATCAGTCTTTTGATTTTTATTTCTCTAATTTCTACAGAAGGTGAAATCCTGTTTTCACAGAAAGGTGTAGGATCTGTTTGTTTCTGTGGTGCTGTATTTCACCAGGAAACTGTGTGCTATTCCGCATTACCTTGTGAGTTGTTAACTTTCCTTGTCCAGATGTCTCCTCAAAGATAAAAGGTCCAGGTGCCTCTTCAGCTCTTTAAAGCTGAAATATAATTTGTAGTAGTCAGAGCTTACTTAAATAATACCAACAACAAAAAATGCATAAAACTTAGGAGGGTGTACCACCTTCCATTAAGACCTCATCTTAGGATGGAAGATCATTTTCTCCTTCTCAGCAGTGGCCTCCATGAAGTCACACTGAAAGCAGTGATTCCTCCTTGTTTCAAGTGTATTGGGTCAGTTCCAAACTGTCAAGGCTTCTCTCCACTTAAGGCAATACTAAGAATGCCCTTTGATCAATAATAATTGATGGGTTTGGGCAGAATTTTCTCTGCAATTTACAAATATGTATGTCTTTGGTATTTCCATATTTTTCATGAGCTAACCGAAGGTGTTTCTTGCATGATTGTTGCATTCCATACAATCAGTAAATTTATTTGAAAATTGGAAAAAAAGAAAAAAAAAAAAAAAAAGAAATAACAAAGATTAAACACAAGTGCGCATCTTGCCTGTGATCTGAAAATACCTTAAAAGAGTTACTTGCCTTTCTGTTAAGGAAAAAAAAAAAAAAGTCAATTCAGAAGAGACAAGCCAGGGATAAAGCCAGAAGATGAAACGCGTGTGTTCAGGCTTTGTGAACAGAACCCTCATTTGCTTAAGCAGCTTGCTTGCCAGATACAATTTTCACACTTTACTAACCATGACCTGCTTTAGTAGCCGTTTAAGCAACAATATTAAACTGCAAATTAGATAACAAGGCCGAAGACACTGTTTCTACTTGCAGGAACAAAGATCTCAAAGCACACAGAGAGGACTGTCAAGTGGGTGGCAGGGAGAATTGGCAGAAGCCAATGGGAACTTAACTCTTGTACATCATTGAAAGTCCTACAGCTACATGAAGTTACCAATAACTCTGCTTTTACAGTTCCTGTTATTACATAACTGTGGTCAGGTCCCTGCCAAATAAACTGGAAATGGGAGCAGACATAAGTTGCATTTTGATTGGAATTGTCTTTAGCTGACAAAAAGTTTGCCTAGAGCAACCACAGTTAAAAAAAATAGTGTGGGAACAGAACAGTAGAGGGTAATGTTATTTTTCATACTAGATAAATATTAATTAAAATGGAGGTGAGAGGTAAAGCAATGGGCTTGAACTTCACTGAAAGCAGTACTGATTTCAGATATGCCCGTGCACGGGTGATTGAGTTTGGATTGGTGCCACTGAAAGAGTTGATTTGTATTTATTTATGCCATTATTTAGAGAAATAATATTACAGGGATGCTGATTATGCCCTAGAATAATATTAGGTATTGGTGTCTGAGTCTGACAGCCTTTTATAGATGCAAATTCTTTTAGCAGAAGTAGTAAGCTTACAAAGTGCACATGTACCAGAAAGTAGTTCATTAAGGCCTTCAGCTAAGGTCCAAAGCTTCATAACAAAAAAAAAGGCAAGCAGTGGCTCCCATTCTAGCATCTAGAATATCTGAGTTTGTTGAGCTGGGAATTGCCTGTTTATGTCATCCTGAAGTGGAATTTAAATAGAATTTAAACCTGCATGCTCATAAGGATTGCCATACTACTTAGCACAAGCTGGACATGCAGATGAGTAGAAATATCAGGGACCATAGGAGGTTTCAGTTCAAGAAACTGATTTATAAGCTTAGCTAAGTTCACAGCCACTCTTAAGGCAAAACCTAAATCCTACTAAGTTCCCAGTATAGTCACTGACATTTTTTTTTTAATCTAGCATTACCTTCTCTGCTTTTGTTTCCATTTTTTCCCCAATCATTTGCTCCGTTCACTTTTCAGGTCACTGTGGAGCTGCCAGTACTTAATCTGTGCTCATGCTGCAGCTAGCACAACAGGACTCCTCTGAGGCTTTCCAAACCATCAGAGTCAATTTGTTTATAACATGTATGCAACTAGTTCCACTGGCCTACTTTTGCTTAAATGTAAAAATCTACTTACTGTGTTGCTAACGTCGAGACCAGTTTTCATCACAGTAATTAAGAATTCTGTTCATTCTCCTCTGTGTTGTAACAGAAGAGATACACACCCAAAATTGGTGTTGCATTCGTTTAACGACACTCAGACCCCTCTTCTCTCGCCTCTGCTTTGCCTCCCTCATCTTTTCTCTTTACCCTAATGCCTATTTTCAAGCTCTTTGCATGCTCACTTTTGTGTTTTTTGGTTTTGGTAGGTAAGTGGAACAATTAGAAAAATTCTGTGCATTTTGGCATGTTGTAAATAGTTTGCTGGGTGGTGTTTTACACTGGCTGCTGCAAGTCTCATCTTCAGTGAGCATTCAAGGAGAGCATTGCAGGAACTGATTATGCTACTGAAACACAAGAGGGCTGAATGCTTCATGTTTGAGACGTGCTGATGTTGAACTGGTAGATTTAAGTAGATTAAATTTAGGAATGGAGGAAAGACTTATTGTCTATGTGTACCATAGGAAGTTGGATGAGGATCATGGGCTGCATAAAAATCCAAATAAATCCCTTGGGAAAGAATCAGAAGACCTTGGTTGCTTAAACAAAGCTTAAAGGAGACTTCCAGGAGAAATTCATGCAGTAGTTTCCTATGTAAAACAATTTCCTGTTAAAATGATTTAAATAGCATGTAAGTAGAATATAAATAACACCACCTATCTATCAGGAGCCATGTTGCTATAACAATACACAGCTGTTTATCCTGAAAAGCTTAACTGACATGAAAGAATTCTGCCAGGGTTGCAGAGGACATGGTGACACACATGGTCTCAAATGGCTTCCCCTTTTGCACTCGCAGCAAGTCCCCCTAGACCAGGAGTTCTTGCTCTTTTCCGATGGCAGTTGTCTGTCTGTGCTGGCTTCTTCCCCTGCCCCCTGCTTGTGTCTCTAGACAGTTGTTGGCAAGGACAAACAGCTATCTGGAAGAAGAGATAAGAGGACCAGGAGCTAGGGCTCTCCATTCCAGAGTGGGTCCCCTAAGAATCCTTACTTGGTCAGGGTGGTGAGGGTGGTGGGACTGTCTGAGCTCTAAAGGTCTCTCCTAGCTCTAGTTTCTCTAATGGCCTGCTGCTATTGCACAATAGATGAAAATAGGGTGCAGTTATCCCTGAATTTGCTGTTGCTTTGGTTACTGACATCCAGAGGCTGTTAAGTATCTGTGTATACACAGAGATATTTGTGTGTCTGTCTTAGTTCTGTGGTGGCTTACAATGAGTACTCCTTTATTGAAAGATGCAGTCTGCATAGCTGTGATTTCACTGTGGGAGGTTTTTTTTTTTTCTTAAACCTGAATGAGATGAATGATGCACACCACTGCTAACTAGAAAAGCCTTGATAGCTCTGGAAATAATCATGTTCAGCAGTGCACGAGATTTATGTAGGGCATCATCTCAGTGCTTGCCCCATTGGCAGTTCTGGTGGATGATTCAAAAATCAGCCACCGGCCACTGTGAGGACGTTAAATCTGCTGTTTGTCTGCAGGAATATACAGTGCACAGTTCCTTGTGAACACCATTTTGCTTGTGGTTTTATGTCTCTTTTTTTCTTCTGTATAACTTTGTCAAATCCATATTAGGAAATTTTAAAAGTAGCATTTTGAAGACCCATATTTAAGTCATTGAGGGAAGAGTATCGTGCTCTTACTTGGCCAACCTCAAAAGATATAATAATTTTTAAAAAGCTAATCCTAATCCTTTCCTTGTGTACTCCTATTTTGACAACAGAGATAAAGGTGCCTGGATTTGTACCTCTGGCAGACTAACAGTTATCTGGATGGATATTGCTTAATAAGTTAGATGAATGGATGTGGATATTAGAGCCAAACCTTGTTTACTTAAAGGTGTTCTCAAAGACATTTATCTAATTTTAATTGAACAAACATGATGCTCTCCATGTAGTATTAATTCTCTTAAGTTATCTAGACTTACAGAATCACAGAATGCTAGGGGTTAGTAGGGACCTCGAGATACCATTGAGTCCAACCCCCCAGTCAGAACAGGACCACCCAGTGTATGTCACACAGGAACATGCTCAGGTGGGTTTGAATGTCTCCAGAGAAGGAGACTCCACAACCTCCCTGGGCAGCCTGTGCCACTCTCAAAGTGAAAAAGTTTTCTTGTATTTATGCAGAACCTTCTGTGCTTCAGCTTTGTACCCATTACCCTGAGTCCTGTCTTTTGTCATCACTGAGGAGAGCCTGGCTCCATCCTCCTGACACTCACCCTTTATATATTTATAAACATTAATGAGGTCACCCCTCATTTTCCTCTTCTCCAAGCTGCAGAGCCCCAGCTCCCTCAGCCTTTCCTATGTTCCATCCCTTCATCATCTTTGTGGTGCTGTACTAGACTCTCTCAAGCAGTCCCCTGTCCTTCTGGAACTGAAGGGCCCAGAACTGGACACAGTATTCCAGCTGTGGCCTCATCAGGGCAGAGTAGAGATGGGGAAGAACCTCTCTCCACACAAGAACCACCCCCTGTAGATTTAGTATCACAAAATGGTGTGTGGGATTATTTATCAGACTATCTTCAGTGTCGGTTTCTTTTCTAACAGGTGAATCTTTTCTTCCTGCTAAATATTGTTCGTGTTCTCATAACCAAGCTGAAAGACACCCACAAGGCAGAATCCAACCTGTACATGAAAGCAGTGAGAGCCACCCTGATTCTTGTGCCCCTGCTGGGCATTGAATTTGTCCTGTTCCCATGGCGACCCGAAGGCCGGATCGCCGAGGAAGTGTACGACTATGTGATGCACATCCTTATGCACTACCAGGTAGGAAGCTTCCATCAGTTTTTCTTCACTTGAGCTAGATAGCAGTTGGCATGTGAAGTAGATAAGGGAGAAAGTATCATGTTGTCTTAATTTTTAAAGACTTTAATGGAATAATTTTTTTAATTACTTGAATTTTCTCAATTAGGCTGAATTTTCATTTCTTAAGGGGAAGAAACATCGTGGTAGATAGCTAGCTGGCCAAATAATTTTTAAATGTGGTATCCTTAGAAATAATTCACTAAGCTTAGATTTGTACCCTGTTTTCTTTGGTATCTGTATCTGAATTTTATCTGGAACCTCTAATTATCTAAAATCTGAAAAAAATCCATATGCATGTGAAATAAAGCAGAGTCTTTATATTTGTTTTACAGGGTCTACTGGTGGCTACAATTTTCTGCTTCTTCAATGGAGAGGTAGAGTAACAGTTTTAAATATATTTATAACATTTTTCCTATTTTATATGTTTTTCTTTCATTTCAGCAATAAGAGTCATTTTAACAAATGAAGAAAAACACTCTGCCAAAAATCTAACTGGTACTTTTACAGCACTTTTGACAGAGGAAGAGTTGCAGTCCTGCACTTATTCCTACATGTTTGTTTGTTCTACATGTAGTGCAGTTGCAGTATATGGCTGTAAGCAGATGTGTGGGAGTAACCAGATGTTTTTATGTGACCAAATCGTTAGTTTCTTTTCTCAGATGTTAAAAAAAATGTATCAGGTTGCTTATATTATGTTATTGGCCAGTAATATTTACTTACAGGTAAATATTTGGCTAATTACGAGGATTGATTCCTTCTGTTCCTCAATCCAAAGCTGACTGATTTGCAATGAAAATTCCATGGGGTTTCAAGGTCTATTTCCCCCTCAATAGGAAGCTCAAAGATTTTTTTTTGTCAAGGAGCTGATTTGTGTCATGTTTTTCCCCCTTTCCTTTCACTGGTCTATAGAAATGTTGCAGTATAGATGAGGCTCTCAGGTCTGCAGGATTACAGAGTGCCTTTATTAATAGATAAGGTTTTGTTGTGGATTTTTTTCCCCTTGTTGGCTACTGAGCTGTTCACTTTGTGCTGTATTGACCATCAAGCTACTGGTATTTTAAAGATCTGATAGGAAGGAGCCTTTCAGGGAACTTGATCAAAAAAGAGCTCTTGCTAACTAATAAGGTGAGAAAGCAAGGACCTTCCAGCTGGAACTGGCATCTCTATTAATGACTGAAAAATACAATTATATTTGTTCCATTAATTCCCATCATTAAATGCATTGCTAAATATCCTGTTTCATTAAAAAGTGCTGAATTTCTCTTTTCACTTTGCAGGTAGACACGTGTATTGTTAAGCAGAGTATAACTACTGGTGAAAATCAGTTTTGTATTGATATTTCCTACCTTCTTGTATAAGTGATTAATTGGCCAGTTTAGAGAAGACTCAGACAGTAATAACTAATGAAGGGATGTCACACTCTGCAAGAGCAGAGCTGTATCAGGACAGAGGTGATTCAGCAGTAATGGAGAGGCTTTGGGAAGAAGAACAGAAGCACATAGCTTAAGTAGAAATGCCCCAAATGGCGTTTGCTTGTACAGGAACCTCAATTGATAGCAAACTGGCCGGCGAGCAAGCTCAGCAGACTGGGTTTGAAATAGCCCAAAGGCCTTTATCTTGCAGGAATACTGACATCCTTTAGGAGTGGTTTACAAACATTGGTAACAATTGAAAGGAAGATGAACAAACAGGTGTTACTGAAGCAGCCAGGAGGAAATGTGGGAGAGGACCTGAGTGAAAGGCTTTTTTGGAGCTTGGCAATTCTAATTAATTTCCCAGCTCTGTCAGTAGACTACTTGAACCTTGGTTAACCCACTTAGTGGCAGTTGCTGTTGTTTTTCTCCTGCCTGTTATCTATCTTGTCTGAGGTGAAAATTGCTGTATATGCAGGCTTTTGAGCAGGAGTCTATAATAAAGCACTGATCTTATTGAGGTATTTGACCATTAAAAGCAGAATAAATAAAACATAGCTTAGTGATATGGACAGATTGATTGATGTGGTTTAGTAATAAATTCCAAGCTTCCCTCAGAAAAGAGGGAATTTTGAATATGCCTCTACTTTTGTCTTTACGAGGGTCTACAGGAAATGGATTCAACCCATGTGAATATATTGCTGTGCAATACAAATTAATCAAAAAACCACCTTCCTGAGATGAAATGAGAACTCCCATTTTAGACTCAGAAGAAATACAGGATTTTGATAGGAAGCACAGTAAGATCAGATGCTTGGAAATATTAGGACACTTAATGCTCTTCAGTATTTGTAGGTTTGTGTTTAGGTGTTTTGAGTAGATTGGAGCAGTTTTATGAACAGTAAAGGGGCATCTCTTGTGCCATTAAATATCAATTGCTTATATCACTCAGTTGATGCTTCTTCCCTCACCCTTATACATTTTCTCTGTAACAATTTTTAAAAATTTGAAGTTCTCCTTTAAACAGAAGATTTTGGTAGCAGGCTGGAGGAAGTCTAAAAATTACATCCCTCTTCTTTTATTTATTTTTATTTTTCATAATTAAAGCTAGAGTAAAATTAGACCAAAGAAGCCATTGTGTTAGGGAAATATAAAGCAAACACAAAAGAAACCCTGAAGACATATGGAAGATCCTAAAAATATTTACAACAATATCAACATTTAACGAGGGGGCTGGGCTCACTGTTCAGTTCTTTTGTGTGTAACAAAGTGAAAGGAAGGTCATGGCTATGAATGAGGCTGATGGTTTGGGGCATGCTGCTTGATCAATGTGTCATTATCCTTCCCTCCACATATTTAAAGTCAGTGCCTTGCCACACAAAAATACTTTGTGTACAAAGTTTGGCTGAAGAGGAAATTAAATATTCATGATCTGTGGGCAATTTGTTTAAACATAAAACTAGAATCTCTTGAAAAAGCAACCACAACAGCGATTACCATTCTTAGTGCTTCTAACTTGGCATCTTCAGAGAAAAACCTAATTCCATGTGAATTTCATGAATGTGACACTTCATCACTCCAATATGTGCAGGTGTTTCACCATATTGTAGAAGAGGAAGGCTACAGTAAACATGACATCCGTTCAGAGGAGTCATGTAAACAAGCTGGGGCCTTCAGCTATTTTGTCAGCTTTATTTTTAACCCCAGTAGAAATGAAGAGTTTAGGAAATTGTCTTTTTATTCATTTAATTATGGCATGGTCAGAAATTATGAAAGGTTTTGTTGTACTAGAAACTTGGCAAACGTAAAGTTATGGTTTGCTGGGAGTATAAGAATTTATATCTTCTGAGCATGTGGCCTTTTGAACATAAGGGTGGATGGAAATGAACTTTTTCAGCTATAAATCTGATCTGTCCCCACTGGACTTCAGTCCACAGGGGAGAAAGGAAAAAATTGTGTTGCTGTTGCTCCCCCTGTACTCTGTGGTCTTCCTGAGCAGCTAGTACACTAAAGTTGTAAAATGTAATTATTTCACACCGAGTTTGCTGAATAATAATGCCTGTTTAAATTGTAAATCTTTCAGAACATCTCATGTGACAGAGGACACGTAGGTTACCCCCTTTTCCAGGATTACTGAGCCTCACTGCCTAATTTGCTTAGACACGTTGATTATGGCACTCATTCATCAAAGAATGAAGTCCAGTGGTATCCTTCCAAGTGTTTCATGTGCATTTCTTTTTGCTTCCTGGCGCAGGTCCAGGCTGTTTTAAGAAGACACTGGAATCAGTACAAAATCCAGTTTGAGCACAGCTTCAGCCACTCCGATGCTACGCGCACCGCTTCCTACACCGTCTCCTCCATCAGCGACGTGCAAGGCTACAGCTACAGCCACGACTGCACCAGTGAACATTTAAATGGGAAGGGCTACCATGACATGGAGACTGTTGTTTTAAAGACTGAAAAGCTGTACGGCTGACTGCCAAAGGCTCAGCTGCTGCCGTGCTGACCCTTGGAGCTCCTGAACTCCAAGTCTGATTTAATGACTTCATGGCCAGAAGATTTTACCTAACTTGGGATGTGTCTTTGTCCTGAACGATGCCAACTAAATCAACACATTTTTCATATGTATGTGTATATATATATATGTATATATATATATATGCATATATACATATGTTTGTGTTTCTGTGTATCTATATAGTATGGACATCTGTACATATATATCTATATATGTATGGGCATTTATATAAGGATACAAACTTTGCCTCTTCAGTTTCTACTGTGTAGACAAAGTTGGCAATTTTTTGTACAAAGGGAATCAATGAAGGATTTATTATTCTCTTGGAAGCTTGTATAAGACTGTGTTCTGTTGAAGCCACTTCATTTGTCTATAGAATCTTAGAGTGTAAATACCATACTGTATTGTCTTAATTCAACCTAAAACACAACCAAGGAAAGTAGTTAGAATAGGTGCAATAATAACAGATTGTCGAGGTTAATTTTGTGTCCAGCATTTGACTGTCAAAAAAACCCAAGAGGTAGTCTGAGATAGCAGACTCAAAGGTGTTGATGGTTCAGGTTTGGTGTGGCTAGTTTGTTTTTTCTGCTATTTTAAATCAAGCCATGCACGACTGAGACTCTGCTGCATTCTGTACTCAAGGTAATATTTTACAGCAAGCTTTGAGCAACTTTATTTAAACTCTTTTTGCATATACAGGAGTGTCTCCCTCTCAAGTATATGGAAGTGTCTTAGTGGCTTTAACACTGACAAGATCAATGAGGCCTTTCTGCCAGAAAGAAAAGTAGCATTCCCCATGAAGAGTAATGACAGTCTCTTCCAGACAGTAAATACATACCTGAAGGTGATGGAACTTCACTGTCTGCTAAAGGAATTTACTCAACTGGGCAAACATCATGTGCACAATTTGCTGTAGTCCTGTTGTTGTTTTATTTTATTTTTCAGTATTTCCCTTGCATGAAAATTTATTCCTTCATTTCTGGGATAAAGTTTTCATAAATTTTTTGGCTTTATTTGTCTGAGAAAAGCATGGAATACTGAACACAATGCAATTGATATCCTAGACTTAAGGGCAGTGTATGAGATTCAGATTTATCAAACTAATGTTAGTAATTGGTTTTATTTGAAAAATCCAATATAAAATTGACTTATGAAGGTTCAAAAAATTATGGATTGAGAATTTTAATATTATTTTGGAAATCTTGATTCTGAATCTCTCAGTTATTTAGCTTAGAATAGTAATTTATAAGTTGTTTCTTCGATTCTGCTGGTGAATAAAGATCTCCGTGAAAATTAGGAGATTTTCAGGAAGGCCTTGAGAAAACATCTTTATAGAAATCTATTTATTTTGTAAATAATTATGCTTTATAGAATGCTTTCTTAAGTGAAATGGCAAAAACTTAAGAATGAGTGATATGAACTGAGTTTAGAAAAGTCGTCTTATTAGAAATCACAAAAGTAGAAAAAGATTTTAGTGATTTAATTTGCAAATAAGTCTACTCCAAGTGGGGGATAAAAAAACAAGGTAGAAGAAAAGTAGATGCTAGAGTTCATAAACTATATGCTAACTAATGTGTATCTCATGCATATAAGCCAGCCAAAAAATGACAGTTTTCTGAGACCACTTCAGTTTTAAATATTTAATTTTGTCTATGAACAACTTTTTTTAAAATTTAAACATTCTTGTCAGTATCCTTTCTGCAAGCTTCTTTAGCACCTAGGTAATTTGCTGTCACAGTGTTTATTGGTTTGTGACTTCATAAGGCTCAAACTGCTTTTTATTTAGAAGGAAGACATGACAAGAATGCTGTACGTTTGTGCCATTTGCACCTTTCAGTAGGTTTTATTTTACAATTCTTATGTCTGGAGTTTGAATTTATGAAGTGTTTTATTATTGACTTAGTTTCATAATATGGAATCTCAGCTAGGATGCACAAATTGAGATTTCTGTTTTTCTGCAAGGCTGCCTGGTTGATTGATGGGAAGGATTGGAATATCAGATGGATTCTGTACTTTAGAATAGTGTGAGATCTGGCAATCAGATGCCACAGTCTCCTATCTTGTAAGAGTATAGTAATGGTATCTGCTACACGGATAGAAGTTACTTACTTACAGTTTGCAGATCTTTGTAGTCTTACCTGGAAAATATTAGTGATGCAGAAAATCCCTGCTCTGGTATATAGCAGTTGTACATCTGGGGAACCAGATCATCATCTGGTATAGTTCTGTCTCAAGTTCCATTTTCAGAATCCACAGGTGTCAGCTGAGAATCAAAGCCCAGGCAAACATCTGTCCAGTAGAAGTGCTTTGAAGTCCATTGTGGTATATGATCAGACAGCTCTTTCAATGGTACCTGGTGGGTTGCTGTAATTAAAACAAATGTGATGGTCTAGCATGTGATGCAGTATTATATTTTGAATTAAGCTTCCTTCTCAGCTACAGTTCAGCTTTAATAGCCTATAAAATTTACCACTTAATGCAAAGTACTGGTTGCTAGTTGATCCCTGTCCTCTGTTAGGGAAACTTGTAACAGTAATTTAGGAGAGAAAAATGTTTTTTTTCTTTTCCCACAGAAATCATTGCTTCTAGGTGGACATTGATGCATGCTTCTAGACATACGTCAGTCTTCATTTCTAGCTGAATGGCAAGAAAAGATTTATGACTGTGGAGGGTTACATGGCACAGGAGAGCTACTTTTCCCCCCTCCTGGTGAGGTTAACTAACCTGTATCTTTTTTTGCATTGGAAAATATAAATTCCTTATTTTTTCTTCCTACCTCACTTTTTTCACTTCCTACACAACCAGGAGAAGGGTTTGCTTCTTAAAATGTTTTTCTGTTACAATACCTTAAAATCAAATCCTTATTCTGATTTCTCATTTCCTACTTTACAGAATGTTGTAGGCATTATCTGAATTTGCTGGGATGGAAGCAAACTCCATACTGGTGGGGCTGTGAGATTCCTTTGAACATGCAAACAGTTATCTGTTATTATGTGGTTGGGTTGGGGTTTTTTTTGTTCTGTTTTGTTTTGTTCTGTTATTTAGTGAAGAGTTATTATATCAGTCTACAGGGGCTACAGGAATACTTGTCTTATATTTGGTATTTGTAATACCAGCATGTTAGTTAGCAGTCTAGGAGAGGGAATGTCTATTTTTAATGCTACTGTCTTCAATTAATAAAATGCTCCATTGCAGGGTCCCCTCAGTTGTCGTTTTGTTGTTTTTCTTTGTGATTATCTACTAGAATACTTGTCTGTAGAAATGCTGCAACATGCACTACTTTTCATGCCATGAAACATTTGGGCTGGAAACCAGGCAACATTCAAGTATTGTACTATGTAAATAAGATTAATAGAAGCTATGGCATTGTATTTATTGCTTACTTTAAGGATAAAATGGAAAAAATGTGAAGTTATTTTTCGGTTGTGCTTTATTTTCACTTTGTCCCTATGAATCATCATGCATTTTAATTGCTGAAAGTATTATGTTTGTGGTCAATAAAATACTGCTACACTTATTTGGGTATCTTGTGCTATAGTATGGAAATAAAAAAGCTAATTTGGACTAGGTTTTCACAGATGTTTCAATAGTGGGTTGACTAAATATTAACCCAAGGAGAAGTCATTCCATAGAGTTACAAACAATTCAGTTATTGTCTATTTAATACTTACATTTTGGCTGCATAATATAGCGTTGCATTTCTGGGGGAAGCTTGCATAGATGACTTAATGTAAGATGGCTACACTTGAAATTATTTACTACAAAGCTTCATATTCCTTTTTCTTTGTCCCCTGAATCTGCCTTTTAATAAAAGTTATTTTACATAAGCTAAGAAGCCAAATTTTCTGTTCCATCCTGAGCTGGCAGCAAAGCAGAAACTAAAGTAATGTATCTGATGTCCTCATTCCATCAGTGTAGGTGGAGTTCCTCTCAACATGGTGTTCAGCCAAAGAGACTGATCAGAGCAGAGGCTGTTTGGAACTGTCAGGCCTACAAGAAGCAAAGCAACAGACACACTGAGTGAGATTCTCCCATCCCTCCCCCCTTAACAGATGCACTGGTGTCTGCACAAAAGCAGGGAGTGACAGGTCTGTTTGAAATCTGTACAACTGACTGGTCTTTGAATACTGAAGCCTATCTGACTGTAGAGAGAGCATACAGAAAATCACCATTTAGAATTGTTAAAAAGCTTAATTAGGTAAACATAGAGTTCTTTGCTGTAAGCTTATAGCCAACAGTGCACTTAGCCCAGATTTCTTCATTTCAGAAATTTGGTTTACAAACAATCACACACAATGCCCCTGTTTACAGTTTCATTGTCATACAAGATTTGAAGGTAAGACAGCACAAAAAACTTCCAACTGAGAGCAAAAAAATACATTTATTATTTGATATTGCTATTGAAGGCCTTGCTACACTAAGAATTGCCACTGCCCTATACCTTTAAATTATTTCCAAAAGGAAGGCAATATAGTCCAGAACAGACAGAAATACAGCTAGAAATCTTAGCTTAATTAATAATCAGGTTTCAGTTCTGTTGAACTGCAATACAATAGTTATAACTGCAATAAGCCATGACTGACTATTTAAGTTCTTTTTTATATATTTCTAAGTTGCATAAATAATTTTAGTTTATATTGTTATCAAAACAGCAAATAAGTGCTGGTAAGTACACTGCACTTCTTATTTCTTTTTTGAAATCTTTTATTATTCTTTATATATAGTAGTGAGAATTCATACCTTACTTTCTCTGTGAGAACACTGAAAAATGGAATAAGTAGTTTCACCAGTGGTGATGTTGAGATGTAGTCTTGTCCAACTGATGGATTAAAGTTGTGCTCAGGACATGGAATGATGGAAAACCTCAGCCATTTGGCAGCTCTGGAGAAAAAAAAAGAAAAGAATGTTTTAATACAGAAAATATGTGAATTATTACTTAATATTATATAAATTATAAATAAATTATAATAATATCTATAAAATATAACATTTTTTAAATCTCTATATTTATATTTCTGGGGACACTTGAAAGTATGAGAGTAAATACTCAAACAGCATAATAAATGACACAGAATCACAGAATGTTAGGGGTTTGGAGGGACCTTGAAAGATCATGGAGTTCAATTCAGAGCAGGATCACCTAAAAGTAGTTCACACAGGATCCTTCCCCACTTCATGCATTCCTATTTCTCTCTTTACAGTAATGCCCTTTCAGATGCTTTCTGCAATTGCCAGAGCTTAAATAGGTGACTAATCTTAAAAAAAAAAAAAAAAAAAAAAAAAAAAAAAAAAAAAAAAAAAAAAAAAAGTAAAGACTACAGGGTTTAAGAGATATATGGGGTGGTGTTTTGGAAAAAAAGAAAATAATAGAAAGGAGCATATAATTCATTGCACACAGAGCTCTAGAAGGCAGCAGAGGGTGAGGTCTGTTTTAACATGTGCTACTTCTACAACAGTAATCAATGAATGAAGCAAGAGAGTTATTTCCCTGTCACTTCATCCTTAAATACCTTGATCATTCTTTTCAGAAGCCAGACTCTAAACTGTAACAAGAGCCTGACTGGAAGTTCAGAGCTGACATCCCCTGTTTATAATTATCCAATTATCTGTCATCCCACAGCTGTATATTTTGAATAACTTTCAAAATATACTGCCAAATGAAGAATTTAGATTCATCCACATGGAGTTCATGCTTCATTTGAGACAAATGACATATATAGTTGCTTTTTGGATTCAACTGGGCTTTGTCACTACTCAAAAGTAAAAATGTGCACATTAAGTTGTAAAGATATTTGCAACTACAATTCCCAACAGCTATTTTAGTTTTCTTCCCTGCAACAAAACTCACCACCTTCTAAACAAAAACAGTTACAAAGGGAAAATACTTTCTGATTAGTGCTAACTCACATAAAGCTTCATACATTGCTTTACATCAACTTAACAAAATAGAAATCCAGAAAAATCATAACTTCTAAAGCACGGTTTCTAATAAAGTGCATACACATTATTGTTAATTCTTGATTTAAGACAAACTTTTCTGGAATTTTCTAGAATATTTTTCTGGATATTCAGGTTCCATAATTGATGACAAGCCAAAAATGGTTTCAAGCTGCCAGCAAGCCTATGGCTAAGGTTTAGGCCAAAGTTTAGAAATGAATCTTAAAGTTCTATAGCAAATGTACACGTAAGGATTGCAAAAACTGTGGAAGTAGGATACAAACATGTATTTGCTTTGCTCCTTACCTTGATGAAAAGGTGAGGAAATGAAACCTGACAAATGAATATCTGTAGCAGAGAAAGTGCTTCTGAAGCTCCTCTATGCACCAGAAAGGGATCACCATGAAACTGGTGGTGTCACTGATGCCGTGCCTTAAAGTCTCGGATCGTCAGGGGTATTCCTGCTGCAAGAGAGCAGGCAGTAGATTTCCATATAAATATATAAGAAAACAAAACAATGAATGAGTAGGGAACAGCAATCTTTGAATATGATAGTAAGATTACTACATTTAACAGAAATGCCTAGATTTGTTAGTTTAATTACGACAATAAACATGATAATAGAAAACACGGGTGGGTGTATTGGATTTAAAGTAAAGGAAAAAAAAAAGCAGAATAAACTATTTTGTGCCTATTTATATAAATGTGCTACAGGAAGCTTTAAAATCAGAGTATTTTTCCCTTTCATACCACATACTTAAAGAAATGATAATGAGTTGGTCCCCTAAGTTCCACTGAATGCAAGATTCTAAATGTCAATGAAGAGCTAACACAACTACTTAGTCACACTTTACTTAGCTAACCTTGAATATGAGCCAAATACGTGCATTTGACAGAGCTCAAAAGCACATTTGGCTGGGTTTCCCGGAAGGGTCTGTGGCTGTATATCCCACAGCATAGTGTCCATAGCCCAGTTTGTTTCTCTTACTCACATGGGATGCCAGGAGCTGTCTTCAGACTCTGGCTCCTTCCATCCTATTTCAGGCAGATGATGACAGTTGGAGTTTTCTTGTTCAAGGGTCTCTTTCAGTACTCTGTGGGCAGATAGTCACCATGGATACTTCAGAATCTGCAAGAAAAATTCTCAGCACAAAGGCTCAGACTTAAATGACTTGAAAAAGCTGATTAAAATTGTATTACTGTTCTCTGGTTTGTAATATGGAACAGTCACACCTCCATGTTTTTCATATGCACAACTCTCTTACAAAAAGCATTTCCACTTGACTGAACCGGGATCTGCTTGATCCAACTACAAGAATTTAGAGAATTTAGAAAGTTAGAATATCAATTTATTCAAAATCTTCACAGCAAATACCTAATTCAATTTCAAATAATTTCAAGGCTCAGACTCTTTCAAGGTTCAGACAGGTCTTTCCAGCACTGTTCTGTATTTGCTTTGAGGTATAGAAAATCTTTCCTTTTCTTTTTGAAAAGGGAAAGTGACAGAAACTATTCGTCACCATCATTTCATCAAAGCTAATCACCTCTTTTAAAAAATTATTATTTTTCTTCACAGAGACTTGTTTTTAACAGTCACGAATGCTGTAAATAGCTTGGTCTAGCTGTAATTAATAAGCTGATTAGAATGATCTGTAATTGAAATATAAGAAATCCTTAATGAAGAAAGTTGAATCAGGAAGCTTTCACAGCAATAAGCAAAATACTGAAAGCAAAAAAGGAAACATGTTAAGACTGGGATTCTCAAAATGTGTTTTTGTTGCAGACAATAATTGCACTACATAGACTCATGTTATTTAATTATTTAATGGGAAAAGATTTTTTTTTTTAAGCCATGTGAAGTGGCTTTAGCAATAAGAACACACTAAGTGAAAAAATACTTTTAACATAAGTTCAAGCAAAATATTCTGAGTTTTACACCTTGCTCTCTTCCAGCACCTTGGAACCTTTATTGGCGCTGGCATTGTTTTTTTCTTTAATTCCTAATAAAATCCTCTCCTTAGTATTCACCAAAGCCCATCACCCAATGGAAGGTGCTTCCACCTGCCACCAGCCATCTCCAAAGCTCCTGAGAACTGGAAGCAATACTGCTTCAGCTTAGCATCCCATTCCCAACCCTGCCAGCTGCTCATGGAGTGCAGGAGGAGCACACCAGCACTCACCAATTCTGTTTCAATAGAGGGACCTTTGGCACAGGAACGAAGGAACAAAAGTCTTGGAGAGTCTCAAACTCACACCCAATTCCTCAGTCAAGTTCTGGCACTGGGAAATAGCTGGCATTGCTCCCTCCCACAAGTAAGAATGCACTGAGCTGCTTTTCTGGCTGCACTCTCCTTGCTGGGCTGTGGAATCTCTGGCCTTCTCCTCAAGTCACTCCCCATTTATGTCTTTTTAATGTCACTGAAACAAATGAATGAAGAAGGAATCCCCATCAATTTCTCCATGCAGAGGCAGCTGCAAGTTGAAAGCCAGACACCTAAGAATGAATCATGTTTCTAATCCAGCAGAAGCATAAAATAATAAAGGTACCTCAACACTATGAACACTCTGGGCACCAGTGGCAAAAGTGCAAATACATAAAGACAATACCTACCAGCACGCAAAGCCTATGGAGAAGATACTTGTGGAGATATGATCAGCAAGAAGTGATTTAAGAACTCCAAAAAGAATCTCTTGTGTCACTGCAAAAGAACTATACTTTAGAATAAAGAAATATAGCATAGCCCTCTATTTATAAACATTGTCTACTTTTCAGGGACACACGTGCAGATGAGAGGAAAGGTTGAAAAGGAGCCTGAGGCTTCCTTCCATCAGCATGACTGGGCACATACCAGGTGGTCAAGAGAGAGAGGACAGGGCAGCTGGGTTATACATCCTTTTCTTTACTCTCTCTTCTGTGTCTCTCCCGGCCCTTTCTTTTATTCACAACATAATATCATCTGGCTTTAACTACAGTAGTTCTACAAGATGAACTCCTTAGCTACCCATCCCTGTTCCCTGCAATGGCGCCAAGATAAAGAAACCATTCCTGTTTCTGTTACCACAATACTTACAGCTGAAGACATATACTGAAGAGTTTAAATACTATCTCCTGTTTCTAGACTAGATAAGAAAGTTCCTATAGACTTAGGTAAAGCAGTTTAAATAAGACATCCAGACCAACACAGCTGCACAATCTTTTTATAAGTTAAAATTACTTTCTTTTTTTGATGCCTCCTTTCCTCACAGGTGAAAAGAGCAGTATATGAGTATAATAAGAGTGACAAGTCTAGCATTGGTTCACTCTGATCTGTAACCATGTTCTAAAGAACTAGCACAGCTTTGGGTTAAATACATGTGGATTATTAAAAAATAATAAAGTTTCCCCTGCTTGCTTCCACCTAACCCTTGAATTAATATTGACACAACATTCACAACAGCAGTATCTATTTGGTCTACCTACAGAACTTCATTTTGGCATGTTCCATTCACCAACTTCAGTGCATACTGATGGACAGGCTGCTTGATTAGCTAGATACACTTAAAGAATCATATTTTTCTTCAAGTTGCAAATAAGTGGCATTTACTGGAGAAAGTGAGTTATCACAAAGGGAGACAATGTGCTCCAAAAATCATTAAAATAAGCAATGAAAAATCAGATCTCCTGTGTTTTCAGAAAACTCTTTTGCCAGGTATATTGTGTTATGTTTCCAGGCCCACGACGGACTGAAAGATGTCATGTATTAAAATCACTGTATCTACATCTGGCTTCAGGGTGCAACTGGAAAGAACAGAGGGGTATCTGAAAAAAATGTGTTCCACTGTTGCTAAAATTAAGAGAGTTTTATCTTTGCTGTCTCATTGCAGTCATCTTCAGAATACTGTAGTGAATCTCCTTTTCTGGACCCAATGTGCCTTTGAACAGTCCAGACAACACACTGCCTTTTGATAATTGCAGGTCTAAGACTGAATTTCATGGAGTAAGAGAGATGTTTAACTCTAAAGGATGAGCCTGGCAGATATTACTGTTTCAACTTCTTCATATTCTATTTTTGAAACAACACAGCTAAGGAATATACTAAAGATACATTAAATATGATCAAGAATAGTCTTCTGAATGCAGAAAAATGCCAAACAGACTTTTCCTGATGTACAGTATTGCCTTTCAGTAGAAATAGCTGTTTAAAAACTGAGAACTAGAGGTCCTGTTAGTAACAAATAAACAGTGTGAGCAGCATGTTACCACTTCAGTGATGACAGAAAGAACAAATCAGAAAAAAACTATCTTGTTTCTACCCACTTGCTTTGACCCTGCCATTTTATTTTTGCAGGCCCTCTTCATCAACTGTAAATCATGAGCCTATGACAGGGAATTACAATATAATATCCCCTCTGATTCTGTATCATTAAAATTATTCTCCTTTACCTTAAGATTAAAGGTCAATTCATCTGCAGATTGATCCTTTGAGTATATTTTGGCCCTGGCCTAAGAACCAAGATATTATTTTCAATATCTAGAAGTCAATTCTAGAAGTCAATTCAATTTCAATTCTACAAGTCAAGAAGACTTCTTTTTAAAAAAGCCACTAAATTACCCATCAGCAAATGCTTCAGACACTGGCAGTTTACAGCAACAGCTACCACAGACTGGTTATTACAGAACTCCCCTGTGGACACTGTTCCTCCAGAATAATAAGAGGGTTGTGGATTTTTCTTCTCAATTTCTTTTAGTCATGTTGGAACAAAACATTTTAACCATAAATAATTTTTCTGGAATATCTACTCTGGCAAATTTCCAAGCAAAATCATTCCGTCAGTAGCTAATGGGAAAGGAAAACATGAGACTCTCCAAGACTCCAGGTCATATTTTCATCTATAAATCAGCATCCTCTATATTAGGCCCATGAAGAATGTTTGTTTAACAATTTTGTGCTAAAATTTATTGTTCTTGTCCAGTTGCCACATGACTCCATGACTGGTATGGCCCACCAATCAGCAGTAAAAATACACTGCACTAGCTTATCATTTTTCTAGACAATAGAAGTGAAGATATCTGGGTGTGATGCAAGACACAATGAAATAAGGTTGCAGAAAAAGCTTACATTTAAGGCTTTAATAACTGTCTCACCAAAAATCTGTATGTATGTGTATGTGCATTTTAAAAATGCACAAAAGCCCAGAAATTGCAACCAGTGTTTGCAAGAGCATTAAAGAAGGCCATAGACTGAAGACAATTCCCTTGTAACTTTGGCTTTATTACTGTGTAACTTTTCTGAACTCACTGTGCATCAATAAATCTGACATCAGAATATTCACCCAAGAGGCAGTCTACTTGGAGACAAAGAAACAAACCCATTCTTTTCTCAATTTAGGTCATATTCATTCAGTGTGGTTTTCTGTAACAGGAGCTGAATGCATCAGTCAGCAACCTTTCAATCAGCAAGAGGGTTTGAGCAATCAAATCTTGACATTTTCAAGACTGCCTTACCTGTGCAAACTGCTGGTATATGATGCTTTGCCAGGCTACAGCCAAACCAGAGAAATCTGCCACAGAAGAAGGTGCTAGAAATATGCCAGGGTCACAGACTTTGGTGGGAATGAGTGTCCTTCACATGGAACAGGATGCAGAGCTGCTGCTGGTTGGTCATTTTGTTGCTGGGGTCTCTTTCAGACATGGTTTGTTAGCATGTAGATGATCAGGTTCTAAACTGAGTAACAATAAAACAAATATTAAAGATTAAACTCCATTTCAATTGTTCCAAATAAAATACAGTAACTAAACTTCCCTCTAAGAAATTAATCCATTTAATCTTATTCTTTTAAAACTTATTTTACTGAATGACAGTTTCTGAAAATTAGGGAAATAGTGAGGTAAAGTATTGCTCCCTTATGGAACAAGTTGAAGTTATTTACTGAAGAATGATTTTACTGGAATAGAAGGTCATAATTTTTAAGAGAATATGATAAAATATGGAATACAAAATCAAACATGTACACTCATCTAACAAGAAAACCCAGAACACTAAAGTAAAATTCTAAAATGCTACCTTTTCCCATATTCTGGTCTTTTGTCACTGAAGCCAACATACCTTGGGTTTAGCTTACCCTGACATTTTCCTTTAGTCAGTGTGTACTATGATTTCAGACTTGGTAGATTAGAGCTATTCTAATCACAGATGTTTTGATTGCTGGTGCAGATCCCTGATTTTAAATCCCTAATTGCAACAGGGATAAACCAACCCCATCTAACGTTCAGTTCTGCTCTAAATGCAAACTTTCCTACCAGATGTTTTCTCCAGGTTCTAGAGCTGCCTTTCAAAATCTCTGGGTAGATTTGTTTTCCTCAGCTCCCTTTAAACACACTACTTGATCTTACTGATGGATCTGTAACAGCAGTGTGGAATGAACTGTGAAGAACTCTGCCTGAGTAGTTTGTGTTACTGCCCCAGCCCCAGTCCCAGCTGCCCTCCCAGAGCTGACTGTCCTCCCCAAGCATTGACTTGCCAGCAGTGAAACCCCATTATCAGTTTTTTCCTGCTATTCCATGTACTCACTTGATACAACAAGGCATATCTAGCCTTGTTATTCCCTTCCACTGGGTATCCTGTCCCAGTCCTGCAGAAAAACAACTAAAACTTCTCACGTATTTTCACGTATTTCTTCTCAGTTTTTCTCACGTATTTTAGCACCATGCAGAACCTGCAATTAAGCAGTTTATTTAATTGGATCTGTTTTCTGGTATTAAGGAAGATTCAGACCTCCTCACTGGCTTTAAACAAACACTCCCACAAGTTATGGAGTACTCTGAATCTAACAGGAGTTAACACACAGTGATATGCATGTAACACCCTTCATGAGATAACAGCAAACTGTCTTAGTGTCTTTAATAACATTTTGGGAGTTTCTTACTGTGATAATAGTTTGAGATTTTATTAAAAAAATAAAAAATTGCATACAGCTTTTATATTTTACCAAAAATAAGACAAATTCTGATGTCAATCAAAGCAAACATATTCTGGGCTTTGTGCTGTTAGCCAGTGCACTCAAATCTTTCAGCAATTTCAGGTTTACGTTCAATTTGTAAATCATGCTTTTGTTTTTAAAACACTCATCTGTCTACTCTTGGAAATGAATTTGCCAGGATAATTTTTTTTCTTTTCAGACACTTTCAAACAATGTGGCTCTTCAATGTCTCCAGAATGTTACCCAGCCCAATTAGATTACAAATATTTTTTCTTTATCTGACCACAACAGCCCTAAGATGTGTTGGTGTCAGTGATACATGAGCTGCAAAACTCCAGTTTCAGTTTTAGCAGGACTGTGCCAGTATTCTCTTTGGAAAGGTCTCCAAACAGCTGAGGTTTACACTTGTTGTCCCAGTAACATAACTATTTAGAATAGTCACTGAGACCCTGGTCCAGTTCTCATTGCACTGCAGAGCAGCAGTGTCAGATTGCTGATTCATGCAGTTAGCTGAGGGAAAAGTGTCTCCAGAAAGGCACCTTCCAAAGGAATAGACAAACCTGGCAGCTGAGGCAGACAGGACACTTACTATAACCTACTTATAAATCATTGTGCACTCCTCTCATTCCCAAGATTATTATAATTAGCATCATAAAGTAAACTATCATGTAGGTATAGGCTTACATTCCTGTTTCTTTCCAATGCTGTTCTGAGACCCTGGGATGATTTTCTGTTTCCTCTTTTAGGGTTTTAACAAAATCCTTCTACTGTTACATTTCCCTTGTGGTCAGCAGCATATCTGAAGTGCTGAGAAGTAAAACTGCAGCCTGCTGCAAAGGAGAATCCAAAAGCTTGCAAGTCTGTACTCGGTTTTTTTAAATTAATACAGAAAAGTGCCATTGGAAAATTATCTGACAGAGCTATCTTTCATATTATAATTTTAAAAAGAAGTTATAATCTTTCCTTCCCTATGTATATCTTTAATTATTTGGGGTCTTCTCATACAAAGACCCATGGCATGTTTTTGTTTTCTCCTACAACAAAGTACATACTCATGTTTCTCTATATATCTCCCTGACATAATAGATATCCAACCATGGACACAGGAGAGCTTGGTTCTGCTTACAGCTTTCCTCATGTTACCTGCAGAATGGCCATAAAAGTACTTAACAAATCTTGCTGAACACACAGGAGAAGCACATTGGAGAAGCTGTGTATTCTTAGTCATAAAAAAACCCCATATGGTCCTTATGCTTTAACTTGGTATTAAAAAAACCTGAGTTCTTTCCAGCTCCATCACTATGAGATGAACTTCCCTGTCCTGCTATTCCTAGAGGTTAGGTAGAGGCATGTTGAAGCCATGCATAGTAACATTAAAAGTGGAGGGAGGATGACTGTTTAACAAAAATGAAAATACAGATTAATTTGACACTGGGGTTTTTTGGTTGTTTTCTTCCAACCCATCTGGATAATTATTTTTTGTGAATTTAAAATCTGACAAAAAAATAAATATAAAAAAATATCCACAGGCATCAGAATCTTTCTCCAAGTTAGATATCCTCTTAAGAAAGAAACTTCTGCTGCCTGACATATATTTTTCTGGATTTGCTCTTATATTGCTGTTTTCCTTCTCACTGATAGCAAGAGTGTGAACTTTGAATGACTGTGAATGGCTCTGAATGTTCTCCAGTTTTTATCATTATTTTAGTTCTTAAAATGTACTTACAGCAGTCTTCAGAGGGCCCACTGCCATTTCAGCAATCCAAATTTAGTATTTGACAAAAAGCAACAGCAGCCTTGAGGACAATATGGTCCCCAGGCTAGAGATTTTCTGATCACTCAGTCAGGAGGAGAGGGTACAAGGCCCAAGGGGCTGGAGGAATTTCCTCCCAAAAGATGACTACCAGCCACTTTGCCTGGAAACACTATCAATGCCTACAACTGAATGATGTGTTAGATGATAGAATTCTTTATTCTTCTTCCTCCATGACAGATAAACCTCCTAGGGTGAATCATGCTGCATGTAACATAATGAGACATTGAAAACAAGAAGTTGCATATACATGTTTTCTTACATGAAATTCATATGCATTTTGTTGCAAGGTTTAAAAAAAAGGATCATTGATAATTGAATTACTGTTCTTCCTTATTGAAGTCACTTCCTGCTAAGCAGACAAACTAATATTTTCAAATAAATAAATGAGAGAGCTTCAATAACCCAGTCATCTTGGCTGGTCACAACTGATACAGTATTATTCTGGCTAAGTCAACATATGTTATTAATTTACTCCTAAAAGGTACATACAAGCCAACTAAAAACGCTGAGTTTGTTGTAGAATTCCAATTTATACCTTCAAAAAGGGAAAAAACATTTATAGCAAACCACTATCAGAGATATTAACCTTCAACCTTAGCCTCTGTTTTTATTTTCCTCCCCAAAGTGAAATCCTACTGTCTGACAGTAACAAATTGTCATTTCATAAAATATAGTTAAAATGCATATATATATAATTTTCACTCCCCCAGATCCTCACAACTTCCATCCGAAAGTCACAATGAAATAAAGATAAGAGTATTTCAACAGACTTTCAAAATCAGGCTAAATGATGCTTTGTCTAGAATGTATTGCTAACTAGTGCTGCATAGGACTCTTTAACATACCTGAAAGAGAACATGCAAACTTCAAACACCTCAAAAAGCTTTCTGGAAGTTCTATTAAAGCCATTCCTGATGTTTTATTGGAAGCAGTTCCCATCCCCAGTAAACTACTTTCATGTTCTGCCATTATGTCAATGAACCTTTGTAGTCATATCACTCTTTATAAACTATCAGTCCTTTATGGGAATATTCTTAAATTCATTTTAAAATGTCTGTGGCAACTGGAGTGATAGATAGTCAAGTGGAAGGAGTAAGATTTACAACTGTTCTTCATCAAATCTACTACCTTCTTGGCTCTCTCCATCCTCTGTGTGTAGCAGTAGTTCCTGCTGAGGAAAGGCAAAGTGCCCTTTCTATGCATAGCCCTGTCACTGTGGAACAAAATGAGCCTTGAGTAGCTAAAACTACTTTAAAGTTTTAAAGCTTTAACAAGTGGCAAGATTTTGTAATGAAGTACTTAAGAAGGGTATCCATGTGAGTAGAATGTTCCACAGAGGGGGAGTAATAACAGTAATAACAACTTTCTAATCAAATCACCATACAATTGCTAAGCATATTTCATAGCTGTATTCCAAAATATTGGAAAACCTCCTTGTGTAAATGTAGAGCTTTATTATCAAGAATACAAACATTGCAGGAACCTGTCCACAACATCATTGCATCAGACTACAATGAAGACAAGTAGAATTCACTGGTCACCCAAGCCCTCAACATATTATTACTCAAGGAAATGGTAAAATAACTGCTTTTCTAAAAAATATTCCCTAGTAAACAAGTGTTTTCCTGAACTAATAAACTGATATCCCATGAAGGAGCTGGTTCAAAAAGTTAGCATCAAAGTTATAAGCAAAAAACTATCTTAAAATCTAAAATATTCATCCTATTTTCACAGTGTTAACAAACTGTGCATAGAAATAAGCACCAACACTGAGTTTGGTATTGGAAACTGAATTATGAAAGAGGCAGCAATGTCCAGATTCAAATTTGTAAGTCTTTTCCTAAAATAGTACTTACTTGTGATGATGGAAGCAGGAGGCATTGCATGTAGAAGCATCTCCACTGTTGACACCAGTTTCAGGTTATTCTCAATTGATTTGTACAGGATATATCTCAGTGGTTATGGTGATAACCTGTGGAGAATTTTAATGGCTGAAGGAATAGTGTCAGGAGAGCTTAGGAGATATATGATAAGCATGTTAGAGTACTGCAAAATAATAAAGCATATTTAGAAAATATAAGGTTGTGAACAAAAACACTGACTGATTTATAAATCTCTGTAGAAAGTATTTCCTACTTAAACAGATTCAGAGTTGGTAACAGTTTCAGTGTGAATGAAACTGTGTGGTATTGCCAGTTATCACAGAATCAGAGAATGGTTTGGGCGGAAGGGACCTTAAAGATCATCTAGTTCCAAAACCCCTGCATGTGCAGGGACACCTCCCACTAGACCAGGTTCCTTAAGACCCCATCCAACCAGGCCTTGAAATTGCCAGTTATGAGACAGGAGGTTAAAAAACCTGACAGTGAATACCAGCAACCTGCATTACTGGCATCCAAGATAAATAGGGAATTGTAGAACACAAAAATTTAAAATACTCTGTCACTAACATTGCTGCACAGCAAAGTGATCATGCTTACATATATTTCTTTCTCATCTCGGTTTCAGATCACACTAAGTGTCCTCCAGAAACCCTATGAATTCAAAGCAGAAGATTTCAGAAGTGCAGACTATTTTATTTCAACTTTTAAATGATTTTTTCATTTCAGTTGAAAGCACAGGGTGTAGAGTTCTGTTTATGGAAGGGAATGTAATATCTGATACCATTAATAGTCTAGCACACCACTGTGTCACTGTTTACTGTGGCTAAGGAAAAGAACCAACTCAATAACTTTACAAACACCCAATGGCAATTTTCAAAATCAAAATGACAACTACCTGCCATATCTGACTTACACTGAGACTGTACCTAGAGACTATGCACATATGCCTGAATGAAAAAATAATTACAATGTAGTAATGGGCAAGAATAATTATTGAGCATTTCTTCTATTTGCTCCTCTCTTCTTCTCTTTATCCTCTTGCTTCCTAGGGCAAAAGTTCACAAACATGGGGCTGTCCCATCTGTTTGCAAGATGACTGTTACCACTTGTGCTCTCAGCAACTTCAGTTTACAAATATTTGGCTGCAGGAAGAGATGATGTGCTTTTTATTGTTAGGGTTTTTTCATCCAGAATGAACTCTCACACAGAACTGCTATTAACCCCACCTTAATAGTGATAATCGGTGCTTAAATGAGTATATTATTATTTATTATTACCATTTTTTCACATTCTGCAATATTCAAAACATGCTGTAGGGATCTGGATGCTGACATTACACTGCATGTTTTTAAGTTTTCTAAGAAAACAAACAAGAAAAATCCAGAAACTAACAAACCACACACACACACAAACTCAAAAAAAAAAAAAAAAAAAAAAAAGCCCAAGTGAAAAACAACCACCCACAAGACAAACTGAAAAAAAAAAACAAACAAAAAACCAGAAAATTCTAATCAAGAACACCTTAGCTTATGGTGTATTCAAATTAATAGTAACTAGTTAATTTGCCTTAGGGTAAAGCCTGTAGGTGTGCTAGCCAGATATATTTTAAAAGTGTCATTTGAGAGGTTAGAAAGAAGTGAGAAGGATCCTGTCTGACTGACAGACCTGGTAAAAGATCTCACTGACCAGGTTTAGCACAAACTGAACAAGGGTGGCTGGGGCAGCCAGGGTAACCTGGCTGTGGGTTTGTGTAGCCAGTGCCTTGCAAAAGCCTCTGAAACCAACAGAGACCTCTGAAATGGTCAAGTACTTTTAAATAGAGAGCCCTAAAAACCTCATATCTGTTAGAAATGTAGACAGACAGTTACTGAATTTCATAGTGGAACATTTTAACATATTTAAGAACAGATATTGTTCATTTCTTCCACATTTAGTGAAAATATCTTTCAGTGCAGAAATTCTCACGATGTTTATAAACACCAGGATATGAATCACATCAAAATAGCTTCTTTGGTATACAATGCCAGTGCAAAAATAGGTTGCTTTGAAATGCTCAGGAAAGTGTCTTTAAAAGCTTTGGATCAAATTTACTATCAGCTGATCTTACCAACTGAAATGTCAGAGTTTGTGCCTTTACAACAACCCACTTATGTTTGCATGCTGATTCCAAGGGATTGGATCCTGATTGTGTGTAGTGCTCAATATGTCATAAGACATACAATATAAGCATGGAATATTTCTGTAAAAGAATGATAAAGAACTGTACACATAACTCTGAGATTCAAAACCATGTCCCTTGCTGTGGATTTAACTACTGAACATTCACATGCTCAGTGACTTTATGGGAAGCTTTATGTGTTACTTAAAGTTCTCAGCCCACTTTTTGACAAAAAGCAGTAGAGTTTCCCTAATGGACTTTTTAGCAACTGATTCCAGATTTTTAAATGCCAAGTACTTTAGGTTACTTTTTCACCAGGTGTATGTTTAATTGAACAAAATTCATAGTGTATTCTCATTTGCTCTCCTACTTAAGCAGGAAAATATAACTTTTTGTTTTATCATTTATTTCTTGTAAATTTTAACCTGGAGCACTTTGATTTTGTAATGTAATTATGCTCTATCAGCCAATACCTGTATTTCAGAAAGCATCAGATCCAATTTTTTTGCCATTTATTCAGGTCATTTGAACATAGTCTTCCATCATCTGACAATTCCCAAGTCATTCTTCAGAATTCACTTTCAAATAAGCTTGATGTCAAAGATTATACCAACTGAAAGCCAGCTGTAGAGAAAATGAGAAGCCAGGAAGGCTGTGAATAAAAAAATATGATCACTAAACTATCATTCCACTATTTGCTTTACAAGTAGAATTGTTATATCAACAGCATGTACTTCTCAAACTCAGCAATTTAACCTTGGGACAAATTTCTCCACGTCAGAAGCATTTTTATTTTGTTCAAACATTGCCTGTTTGCTGAAGATGAAATCTGTAATGCCTCAATATTTTGTTCCAGGAACCAGATGATACTTATGTATTTAGAAATTCAAAATTGTCCAACATACCACTCTCAGGAAAGAAGAGATTCTTTTCACTGATTTTTCTGAGTATTCTCCTGTTTTTATTAAGCAACAAATTCCCCAGATCAAAGAAAATGTGTTGGTTTTTTTTCCTGATACTAATCAGGGAAGAATTTATAATCTTAGTTGATAAATGATCCAATAAATAAAAAAGTAAGTACAAGAAGAACAAGAGAGGTATTAAAAAAATACAGAACTTCATGCACTGTTACCAAGACATGTCATATATTAATATACATATGCAAGTTAACTGTTTAGTTACCACAGCTATAGGGAGAATAGGATGCATCTGAGTTATCTTACTATCAGGGTAGCTGATAAAAATGCCTTAAAATACTAGATGGAACAAAAGATGTCTTACCCCAATGGTATATAGGAGAATGCAGCTAAAGATGATCTCATGCTTTGATAGTGGACACAGGACTGTGCTCTGAAATACACAAAAATGTTCAGTAGTTTATCTCTTGTATGGCTGTTTATATTACTCATTGTCAGATATATTAATACATCAGAATTAAAAAATTGCCAGCATCATTTGCAAAAATCAAAGAATTAATCATGGATTAGGGTTTTAAAATTATAGGCAGAAAGATTTCCTTTGGATAATTCATCAAATTGGGAATTTTATCAGAAAGAAAAAGGGTACCAGTTCAACTTCTCTCATTTTTCACCTTTTACTAAATAAATCATTTACATTCCTTTTTATTTTTCCATATTATGAGATCATTTCCAAAGCTTAAAATAACTTGGCAGTTCTACAAACGTTCCTCTGTTATCTTAACATTTCCGTGTTTACTTATTACATGCATTAGGTTTTTGAACAGTGGTTTCCCAGCAAATTAGTAAAAGCTTGTGATGTTCTTTATATGGAAGAAAAGACAGCTTCCTAGTCACCCACCCTGCAAGCCAAAGGCACAATTTTGGAACTCCATTGAGCCCATCCTTAATATTATTATCTTATTGACTCCAGCAACAAAGTTATTCGCTGAAGTGATTACTCACCAGTACGGAAAAAGATATTTGGTATAAAATGATGAAGATCAAAAAATGTGAACTACTACTAGAAAAACAGTGGAATATAAAATTCAAGCAAAGTAAGGCTAATCTATCCTTTTATTTGTATAGTTATCAAACATGGTTATTTATGAAATATTGTGAAGATAAGCATGAAAATGTGCCATAGTTTTTAAAAATACAAATGTACTCAGTTGCTTAAATAGGTCTTCTTTTGTCTTACTCTTTAATTTACAATTAATTTACCTTTTAAACCTTTTCTTTACAATCCTGATGTATACAGTAACTGTTACAAGAGGTTCATAATAGAACTTCAGTAAAGCTATCCAGATATATAAATGGTTCCCTCCAATGAAAGCTATCTCTGATCACAAATGACTCAACTTCTTTAACAATAATTCCTCACTTCTTTCTGCTATAATCTGTAATACCTTGATTAAATGTCAGTGTTTTTCACTTCTAAGAAATGTACAGGCTTCTGAAAATATTAAACTGTAAAAAGATGTAAACTTCACCTGTTTAAAGTGTTCCTCTTCACAAAAATAATGAGGAATTTCCATAAATGCATGGATACTCTATATCCGAGGTCTCCAATAAATGTATTTTAAGATGCTCTATATACTTCAATCAATACACTTCACTTCTCAGCTCAGTGCAAGTTGTTTTGGTGGCAAGAGTTTATGATGTCATCTCACATGGGCTTCCAGTTACAAAACTGAAACCAAGAGGGCTTGGAAGCCATGGAGCAATTTATGGAAATCACTTAAAGCTTTAAAGCTTATTTGGGTCAGTGTCTCTCCATTGCAGTTATCTAATCTATATCTAATTAAGGACTTAAACATAAAAATTGTGGATAAAAATATAAATGTATTGCAATTCAATCTTTGGTGATGTAAGATAACATTTACCTGGTTTTTGGTTTGTTTATTTCTTCAGTTCTTGAACTGCTACAGTTAAACTGGGTATGCTACAATGAAAGCACAGAGTCAATTAGTAATTAGACAATTATGAAAATATCAGCGTGAGTAAAAAAATGGCTTTGGCATCTACTTGAATGGATTATGGTTAAAACTTTATTGAAGTGTGAAGAGGGACAAAAACTTCACACTTCTGCTTCATCAGTATTAGCAATCATCTCTGGAGAGATTTCAGACACAGTGGACCTCTGAAATTCTTCTTGAATTAGAATGTATTTCCAGCTCCCTTGAAACGTCTAAAACATTTTTGGATGTAATTTTTAACAAACTCTCAGACTTAGGGAGACATCTAAATAAAGAAGATAAATCCCCAGGTCAGAGTGTTATAAAGTTATAACCAGCAAAAAATGCAAAGTTATACAGAGTGTTATCCAGAAACTTTAATGAGTACTTCTATCTAGACTTCCTAAACTTCAAATTTACCTATGATTTTATCTTGCAGTGAAAACATACATATACTATTTGTAAGAAATTATTTTTTCTAAGACTTAAAAAAAAAAGAGTAGAAAAAATCTGTTTTTAACAAAGGAAACAAATAAAGCAGATAGATCAGAGCCATAAACTGGATGAAAAAGAAAAGAAAAATGCAAAGCAGATATTTAAAATTGCCAATTTTATCTACTCAAAAGATTAATATTAAAGGCATAGCTAGGCAAAAATGAAAAAATAAAAAAAAAAACCCAACACAACACACATACCTGTAAATTTCTTTACTCATTTTTACCATTTTCAGGTCATATAAATAAACACAAGGTTTTACTTAATTTAAGTCTAATCCGTGAAAAAACCTTCTACTGAACAGCAGAAAAAGCCTTTTTGAGAAAGAGCTGGTGAGATAGAGGAGAAATTTGCCTTACATGCAACTTCATCAAATACTGCAAATAGGTTTCTACTATGGTTTAAATCCTGTATGGTCTGCATGCATGAGGGAGGGTTCCTAACTAGTAGCACTCTGCCTAATGCCATTAGAAACATCACAGAGAGGGTTTGCTAAATGCCCTTTACACCTCTTCTTCAAATAAATATCTTACATCTTTCCTCTTTAGTGCATGAGGACAAAGTGGCCACCACATCAAGGTCTCAGTTTTAACAACTTATCTTGTCCCTTCAGTTAGCTGGTTGAGAACTCTGTGGCACATCTACTTTTTCTTGGGTTCCACAACCAAGTTTCCAACTAAACACTGAGAAAAACTTCTGCTGTTCCAGGATGACCCTTCCTCTCTCAGTGCCACTTAACAGCACAAGGGATGGCCAGAAGTATGATTTCACTAGATCCTTTCATCTTGGTGACATTAAATAACAGAAAAATCTCTTTCCTCTTCAGTTTCATCATGATGCAAGTAAAAGCTTTGGAGTAATATATAAAATCCATTTATTATGTTCAAAGTTGTACTCACCTACCAATACAACATAAAATTTTCTGTCAGTGGTGCTTGGCTGATGAACCCAATTTCTAAGGAAAAAAAGAAAAACAAAAAAACCCAAAACCCACAACATTCAACTGATTTAGGTATAGATGGCAGTCCTATGAACTTCCTTAAATATTCGAGTACATTGAAAATTCAGTTTTCTATCCATAGTCTTGGTATGTTTAAGCATTAATTTAATGCCTAGCTTGTTCGATGCTTCTTGTTTTGATTTGTTGTGGTGTTTTGTTTTTTTTTAAGACACAAAGAACTAGGCAATTAAGAATACACTTCCAATAAAATATTAAACACTGAATTATTTGTATTAGACTAATATAGTCATATAAATCCTGGTCAGAAGCCAGTTTTTCTGAAACTCAGTTATTTTATGCCAAGTAACTATAAACAACTTTTTTCCTGTCTTCTTACAAAACCAGACTATAAACATCTGGGGTTTCTCTTCTTTGAAGGAAAGAAATTCCAGATTTTTTCTAATTTCAAACATTTTGGAAGAGGTCACTACACTGATGCTTTTCACACACCATTAATAGGTATCATTTTTTAACATCGTTTTTAATAAAGGTTCCTTCTACTAGAATATTTCAAAATGAGGAATTTAATGCTTTCTCTAAAATATTTACATAAAATGTTACAAAATCTTACAAAATCAAAACCAGGTAAGTTCAACTTCCTTATTGGTATAAATTCTAATCTTAGGTTTATAGCATTTTGAACCAAACTCCAGTAAGGTAATACAGGTTTTGTGGTTTCATATTGAAGCCTGAGAACCTCTCTACCTCTAAAACTTTTCACATAATAGTGAAAGAACCTATTTCAACAGAAGTTTCTTTGCAGTGCTGAGTTGCTCAGACATCATGTTTAAATCGAAATTAGAAGCAAGTGAAAACAAACTCAGGAATTAACCCAAGGAAAACTATCCAAATGAACGAGGGACAACCCTTTGCATGGTGCTAATTTTTAATTTTAAAATTTTACTTGCAGGTGTCCTAACAAATATGGAAAGTTCCTGAACTCAGCAGTGGGAGAAAAAGGATTTTTCTCTTTTGATACAATGTTCTTGAAAGGATATTTTAACTTCGTAGAACCTATAGTCTGCCCACTGTTCTTCCCAGTGTCTTACCATTATCCCACATTTTTCTTACTAGAGAATGCCAGAACACTGCTATGTTTAGAGCTGTGCAAGCACAGAACACAGGTAGAGCTCATGGCCCAAAAGGCTCAGTTACCAGGCAGATGGAGTCTCTGCTGGAAATCACTATGCCTTAGGAAGATAAATTCTAATCCTTCAAAACCATAGGAATTTTATTCCTTTAAAGAACAGCGAGGGTTTTTCCCTCCCACACCAAAAACCCTTTTAGAATTAAAGCAGTCATCACTGTAGTTATTAATAACATTAATAACAGCAGTTATTGCTGTTAAGTGTATCTGTAAAAACCCGTATCTCTGTCCTGATTTTAACAACTGATAGCTCTGCTACTTCATGTGGAATAACCACATAAACTGCTTCTAAGTTAGGAACTTCTAAAATTATCTTATTGCTTTTTGCATGTAAGTCACATTTAAATTAATGGGAATGCCATTCATTTAAGACAGCTTTAGGACATGTCTGGGAATACAAAATGTGCAGACTCCAATGTTTATAATGGCTATTGTACAAAGTAAAAAAACAAGAACCAAACCACTTAAATCCCCATCTCTATCTAGGTTACAGCTCCCTTCCTATACAGTTTCTATGGCACTAGGTAACAAAATTATCTTCTGGAGTTCCAGTGTGTTCTAAGCATGGTTTAGTTTAATTTTTAATTTTTGGTAACTTCTTGTTTCTGCATTGGACATACCTTCCTGAAGGTCAGTCGAAAGAGACATCATATTAGGCAGGTTTTTCCAAGCTTTGTATATCATAGGCTAAAATCTAAGCAATTCAGCTTCCAGCAGGGCTGGAATTCTAAGTCTAAATCATTGGAGAATTTATGTTCTAGAGGTCAATTGTAAGAAGATTTTCAAAGAACAGATACTGCTATGCCACCGTAGCTGGTTTAAAAACATGAGCTCTCTGCAGGACACACTAGAGGATACTAACTCCAAAGAAAAAATGGACTTGTGCATGCAAATTCTAAACTATATTAGAGGTTTATTTTTCACTCTGTCCTATTTAGACTATGTGTTTCAGTGGTAAATGTTAAAAAGAGCTGTATAGAAGAGAACATCCTGTGCAGCACTTTCTGGTACTTACTCCCTGAAAAATAAACACCAGTGTCTTCTGACATGATACAGTCACTTTGATCAGGTAGATGTATCAGTTTAGGAAGTACCATTCCAGCAGTGACTCACTGAGAATATAACTAATTTATCAATTATGACTTAAAACATTCATTCTTTTTAAAAAGACCATAATTATAATATTATTCGATTAATTTAAAAATATACAATGTATATGTCATCAAATCCAGGATGTTAATCCCCTGTGGCTTGGAGTTTGTCTGGGTTCTCTAATGGCTGCTTGTTTTAGAGTGTAACAATGGAAATATTAATCACAGCATTCATTTTTTATAGCCAAACACTACAATAAAGTTCTTAAATCCTTACTGAACTGCCTAAATAAGGAAGAAGTAAGCCATGTAAGTGTTAAGCAAAGAAAAAGAATATAATTCAAACTGAGAAGAAAAGTACTCTCTCATCAACAAAATATCTGCCAGTTGCAATTTGGCATGTAGAAGTACTAAAGAGCAGGGGAGTAAATCTGTTTAAATTATATTCTGGTTCTACAGAACAATAAGGAAAAAGATATTTACTTTTAAATCTCTGTTTTAAATTTAAGAATGTCTGAATAAACTTCACTTTTTTGTAAGTTCCGTACCTACATGCCCTTTGTTTCTTAAGTTTGTTTTAGTACTTTCATTGTTTTTTCCTAATCTGCAGTCAGTTTTGCTTTTCCTAACAATAGTTCTCATTCAGGCTCTCCTTTTTATGCCTTCATGTTTATAATTATTACAAACAAATATAAAGTTAAATTCACTTAAGAATACATTCTCAGAATTGTCTTCATTACATGGTTTTCTTCAGAGCATGTCTGTTTGTTCTACATGTGAACAAATCCCAACAAGTGACTACAAAAAAATCCTAATGGAGTGGATTCCAGTAAACACAGGGAATTGTTAAGAGCACTGAAAGAGTACTGTACTACTGAAACTGCAGGAAAGAAACTGGAACAAGAGAAAAATAAATCAAAGGTTAAAGAAAACCTTTACATAAAAGAAAAAATGAATCTAGAAGCTGTCAAGGAGCTTGGAGGGTGTAATGCAATGAATGAGGCAATGCCACAAGGAAACAAATGTGGAAAGAGATAAGAAAACTGATGAGAATGCAATAGGAAAAGCATCAAAGAATGACATAACCGATGAAGTAAAACAAGAAAACTTGAGTGCCAGAATGAGACATGTCACTTTTGAGATCACTAGTGTATGCTACAGATCCTTTAAATATCAATGAGAAACCTGCCAAAACAAATGCCCAAAACTTTATTTTCAAAAGCAAAGAATATTTCCATTACTTTGAAACTGGATGTTTGATATTCACATACCTCTGATATTTCAGATATTTAACAAAAATTAATTCCTCAATTACATGGCAATTATAACATCTTAATCGAAGTTTCAGCATCCTGAATAAACAGCTTAATTAGAATAAAAAATAACAATGGAGAGGGAAATCCAATGTGGGATAAAGAGGTGATGCTAATATATTATAAGGCCGGGAAAAAAAAAAAAAAACATCATAATAATAAACGTAACAATAAGTAACTAACATTTTCTAGTCTCATACAAAGGATTAAGGCTAAATTCACACGAGCCTAATGAACCCTGTGGAACACTTGTATGAAAAATTGTATGAAATCAAAATACCAAACACTCACTTCTGCTCCTGATATTGGAGAGGTTTGTGCTTTGACACAAGTGACAGACTTCTGTATCTATCCAGCCCCAGAACATCCACAACTCAGAGCAGCTTCCTGTTAACTTCCAAGGCAGTGCTCACCTAAATCCAAATAAAAATCAGAGATTAAATGTTTGTCCTCTACCCTTTGATGTTTGATTTGGTTATCAGATTTCAAACATTGTCTAACATGCACTACCAAGATCCAAGCCCTGCAAAATAACATCATTGCAACTTTAATTTTCAATGAAGGAAATATGAAGCTGATCTAATATAGAATGCATACAGTAATCAAGTCTCTCTGCCCACCATCGGAGTTCAAATATCCACCTCCTCCTTCCAGCTTCAGCTTTTACAGCACCTAACATGTTTATAGCTCTTGTTTTGAGTTAAAAACAAAAAAAAAATACATGGTGGAATAAGATGATAGCTGATAGGTTGTTACAGCACACAGAAAAACTTTTCATTCTGACCTGTTTTCAAGATGTGTGCATTTTATGGTAAATTATCCTCATGTCTAGAGTTTACCTGGGGGATGTAATTTTTAGGCAAAACTAGCCACTTTCTCAGACTTACACATGTAGCTAACAATAAAGAGGAAAAAAATTAAATACGTTATACATTCTCAGAACTATCAAAGAAATTTTTCCTTTAATCTGTACTGATGTGGAGATGTGGAGACTTTTGTTTTGTTTATTTCCAGTACTGGTGTGCATAGATATACATATATGTGCAGAGGTATTCATATATGTGTATTCATATATATACATATTGCTTCAGATTCAGCCAGGAGCTTTTCTGCTACATATTATTATATTACATATTCTACTACATTATCACTCATAATATTTTGATAGAAGGAAGGCCTTGTTTAAAAGTTATAATTACTACCAGACAATTGCCATTGTCTCTAAAGAAACAAGATCTCCTTTGGACAAAACAGTTATGAATAGTAGATGGTAAAGGCATAAAGGGAAATAAATGAAAAAGCCAGACTAATATATGAATACAGAGTAAGTATAACAGCAAATTATTTCATCTTGGAGAATGTTTTTGGCACTAGAGAAACATACTGGAACAAATATCACATTTGCTTCACCTAACCTTGGATATACATGACATAAACTGATCATCTATGGGTGAAACCAGGGCAAAACCACAACACACACAAAGGTTTAGTTTCTCATGCCTGTGTAACATGATTTTTTTGCACAGGTTACAGTGGAGAAGGCATAATGGATAAATTTGAAGGACTGAGAATCCAAGTTAAAAGTCTTTTAAAGTATAATTACTCTTGTTTTCTGATGTCCAAGGAACATGTGAGGAGGTCCTAGTGTTAGATCACCAGAGAATGTAATCTTATGTAGTCTTATGTAGTTCATTGATTTACACATCTATCACTTGGACATTAAAGTACTGGCCTAAAAATTAGTTTAATAAAAATGTTTTTATTTAAAAGACATAATATGAGTATGTGTTTTGAATAGACTATGTCTTAACTAATGATTAAAAGAAAAAATTGTATTTTACCACATTTATCATTTATGCTACAGAATAAAGACACATCATCTAATAGAACATGTGATACTGGTAAAGAGAACCACAAAGTTGAACTGAAAAATCTTGTTAAGTATTTTTAGTAAAGTGAATTTTTTTATAAAAAACAAAGGAGAGGGGAGGACACATACTTGAAACTTCACATCCAAAGACTCATTTAAAAGCCAGAGTAATTTTCTCCATGATAAGTGTACAATCCAATGTACAATATGATACGAAAGTTACTGGCTAAGAGTACATGTTAAAAAGGAAAGTAATAGTCACTCACACACACTTTCATAATTTTCTGAAGTGAAAAACATTTTGTAATTGTAAATTGAATCAGAGATAGGCCTAATTGTCATAATGTGTAATAAATAAAATCCATGTATTATCTAATTTCCTAGTAAGCTTCAGTGTGCAATAATGAAATAATGCAAAGACAACCAAAGTAATCTGTAAAATTCCCATCAGCAATTTTAGACCCTTTTCCCCTTAACTGTCTCAGCAAGAATTCTAATTGTGAAAACAGGAGTTGTAATCATTGTGCTAAATCATGTGTATACATGTTACAAAGTTTCAAACATAACCCATTCCTAGACTCAATACCTCAAGGGTTTCCAAATGGGTTAAGTCACAATTTGCAGCGTGGCCAGTGCACCTCTTTTTGCTGGCAGAACAGCTTCGTGTTAGAAGCTTGTAAAATATACATCATTTTATCTATCTGTAGAAACACTTAAAGAGGTTATCTAACTATATATTTTTCTTTACAAGTTGTAAGAACATTTATTTCCTTGCACTCTCCCCAAAGCCAATAGAATTAACTTTCCTTAAGGACAGAGTATCTGACCACTGTACCTTAAGGATATTGCAGAGATGCAAGGAAGCAAAATGTATCCAAACAATCAGGAGGTAGCTATTTGGACTAGATTCAAAGCAGCCTGAATAAGTAAAGATTTAAAAAACTCACCACCTACAAGAAACTTGAAGGACACATTTTTCTGTAAGGCATACTGTAATACCTACCATTTGCTTGTACTTCAGTTAAACTATTAATTATGCTTGATCTCCAGTAGTACAAAAATGAACTATTGATTCAACTCAACAAATGAAATGTTTTGGCAGATTCTTCACTAAGAATGTATTGTAATTAGTTCATTTAAGACTCAGTTTTGGTCTATGTGGCTGAGCCTCTAAATGGGGCTGCCATAAGTTAGATGTTTATCTAGTATAGGTATTATATTAACCACTTTGGCGATTCCAAGAATTAGGACAGGGCTAGGGTATCAGTACCTATGAGTTTCAGGCCAAATAATAGTAGTTTTTACAACAGAAATGTAATTCAGATATCTAGTTCAAAAGAAACACAGCTGAATATCCTGAATGGGAACTGGTTGCAAACAAAACCTCCAATGTCACCCTCATTCAAATAATAAGTATACTAGGTGTGTCTCACAGGCAAACAGAGCAATACAATAAGTTCCTTTCTTATCCACAAGTTTACATCTGAAAAATAACAATGTTCTTGTATTCATTGTCCCATTGTATCTATACTAGATCAGATAAAGTGGGTGTGTTCTTGCTCTCTTTGAAGCTGTATCACTCAATTCAATATTAGTTCTATTTGAGCTGCATATTTAAACAGCATCTAAATAAAAAGCTTGAAAGGCATTGTATGTAGTTTATACAGTAATATCCACCCTCCAATTATGAGTACATGATATCTTGTTCTGTTATGAAATTATCTGAATTATTAGAATGATTACTGAAAAGCTCACAATTGTAAGATCCTTACCATGAGACTACATTGTTCCTTATCTATAGTATTTTTCCTGTCCCATGGTAACACTGTTGAAATTTAAACAACCAGCCATTGAATAGCAGTAGTATTCTTTAGGGTTTTTGAGATACATTACAATTCCTTTTCTTCCTAAAGGTAGTAAAATTTGCTGAGACACTGCACCCTGGAAAAACAAATCTAAATTATTTCATTAAAGAAAAGGCAAGGTTCCAGTGGTTCAGTGAGATATCTGCCCCTGGTATCAACTGATTCTCAAGAGTTCTTCAAAACATATACCACAATTCTTGTCAAAAATAATGTGTGGGAACTCAATAACTTCATAAATATAAGGAAATTAACTATTTTGCTGTACACTTCCTATGTTCCCCCTTTCTTTCTCCGTCCCATTCATGTCTCTACCTCTCGCACCACCACCTAAAATAACTTTCCTATCACTGCACAGGCATTTGGCTGAAAATCCAATGGTGGAAAAAATGTGGGGCTCAAGTGTTGGTGCTTCCAGGACATGAAAAAAACCCTACTGCACTACCAGGTGAAGAAGAGCAAGGGAACTGTTCCTTGAGTAATGCCAATTAGGATGTTCTGTCAAACCTACTTCTGAACAGAACAAAGAGTCTTAGTGTACATGAAGTGTTGTATAAAATTTAAGTGAAAGCCCTTAGCACTGAGAATGTCCTTGTGGCTTGCATTATACTCCCAGATTATTTGTATTTAAGATGAGTTTCTACATACTAGTGGGAAGTTATGAAAAAGAAAACAATAAACAGATCAGTGTAACTGCATATATATTCTCTCCAGTTATAAAAAGTGTCAGAGGATAATTATACCTCTTCCCTTTAACAACCTTTAAAATTCTAGCTTAAACTATGTTTAGGCTCCCAAAGATTTTGAACTGCTGAATTTAACTGTGTGCATATAAGTGCATTCCAAATATAACTCGACTGCTGATGAATGAGGGAGGATGGGAGATGAAAGGTCCTCTGAGAGTTACAAAATAAATAAATTAAAAAAAAAAAACAAACAGTAAATTATAACCCTGCTTTGAAAAAAGAATGTAGCCAGCAAACCACACAAAAAACCAGTAGAAAAACCATTACATATGAAATTGACCTGTCCCATTTTTATTTACTTGTGTTCCTTGTCACCAAAAGGTCTATGGTCATTATGAGAAAACTAAAACTAGCCATCTGGGTTGGGTCTTCATCTGACTTGGACTTGTATAAGTTAAAGGAACTGTAATACCTCTCTCCTATCTTAGGATCATAAAGTATCTAAATCACATCCTATTCATGGCTTAGGCTAAGAATTCTAATTAATTGAAAAATAAGGTACCTTGGGTAATTATTACATGGAGTCCCAGGAGAGGGAGTGATGGGGGAAAAATATCTTTTTCTTTTCTTCCCTTTGCCTTTAAAATATTGGAAAATAATCGTATAATTTGAGTGATAAAGCATGATTTGCTATCAAGGACTATCTATACTTTTATCTTTATTAGTAAAGCAATTTCCAGTAATAAATGAGCAACTCTTGACTGCAATCTAAAACAGTGAAAGAAAACTTGGAGACCCATTTTAGCAAACCTGTTACCTTGTAATGGTTTTTGTAACCTAATTTTATTCTGTGGGAATAAGTACCCTTGCTCTGAAGTATTAACAAGCAACACCATGTCCATTTGGGAATTATAGAAAATGCTGCCCCGTTGTGAACATATATCCTGGTTACACCTACTGCAGTTCTGAACCTAAAGGCACCTGGAAATTCAGGATCTGTGTCTCTGAGTAGTGTTTGTGACATCTGTGATGTCCTCTTTGTGTCACCATATATACAGTATATAAATATACAGAATGTGGACTCTCTGCTAGTTTTGTACAATCCACTTTTTTATTGTGATTTGTTTTCACCTTTTAGTTTTACAGGGATGGAAGCCTAATGATCCACTCCACCCGAGCTGGGTATTTCCTGGTAATTAATTAATGGCAGTTAAGGGACTTTAGATTTGCTGTTGGCACTCAACTCAGTGAATTGTCAGCCATCAGGAAATACCCTCCCTGCTTGTCATATCTGCCAAATTACTAATTAAGCATCTAATACTGAAAAGTAAACATTTTACGTTGTTAGTTTCATCCATTTCAGCACTAAATTCTGAACGATAGGCAATTTGCATTGTATACTAGTGACCATTTTTGTTTATAAAACAAACCATAAAATAGTAAAATCAAATAAGGAAAAAATGTAAGTAATAAGAGAAGCAGCTCTGCCTACAAACACAGTCCTTATTAAATCAATATAACTGTTTGGTACAGGTATATACGGTATACCCATAGATGTGCTTATATTCAGCTTCTCATGATCATTTTATAACTGATTCAAAATGCTGGAAAGCCAAAAATTTACCTGAAAACATTACTATATAAGATCTGATTTTGCTAAACAGGAAGAAAAATGTAAAGAAAAGGGAAGAGAAGGAGGCAAGGACAGGAGAGAAGCAGTAGGTAGAAGTGTTGAGGGACTAAATTCACAAAACCAGTAAAACCAAAGCAAACTGTCGACATGCAACTTTATAAGCTAGAGCTCAGATGACACAGACAGTATATTTGGAAATTTGAGACAACACCACTGTTAATGAATAAAAAAAAAAAAAAACAAACCCAAAACATTTCAATCAAATGGTCCTCTTATTTCTGTGGTATTCTGCAAGAGTCTTCTGTTCTACAGTGCCAAAACAAAAGACACTCCCTCCCAGAGAAATTATGCTACTTTAGATAAGATAAAAAAACACTAATTACACCAAAGAACAAAAGTGTGAGTTTTAATGCAGACACTGAACCTCAGGTGCCCCAGCTAGTCTATCAATTGCTTATTTACAATGTTGAAGGCAGAACTAGTTGATTTTAAGCATCCCCTTAGATTTTATCAGAGCTGGCTGAAAATGACATTATAAAAATATACACTTTGAGCAAAACTTTACAATTTGAACAGAAACAAATTTCCCCTTTTTGTTACTTATTAAAACAAATAATTTTTATATTGGCTGTCAAGAAAGGAAAGCAGTCTTCATATGAGCTGAATAAATAAATTGTATTCATTTAGCCTACTCTCTTAAAAGAAGTTACTTTCAGGTCCCACTGCTGCAAATGTCAAACCCACTCTTAGGCTGTATATTTAAGTCTTCTGCAGAGATCAAACTTAAAAGACATTACACAGGCAATGTCCTCAGCCATGCTCAGGGATTGAATAAGAAAACACTCCAAGCTTTTTTTTACTGTCTGTTTCTCAAATGTGAGACTCTTGGAAACATTTAGCATGAAAAGTGTTACTGCTGATTATTACCTCACATAATCAGAAGCAGCCAGAACAAGAACAATAGGAGCTGTTTCCAGGAATGATGAGGAAGGCTTTGTTTGTCTTGCCTCTTGGTGCAGTGATTACCACTGGGTAGCATCATAAGCAGTTGGTAATTAGTTATTTTTTCAGTCTCTTCTACAATGTTACTACAAGGAGTGAAGCTTTCATATTCCTAAGCCAGATACTGTTTCTAGCTTCAGCAAAAACTTGATTTTCACCAAATCAAATGTCTGAAGAGAAGATAAAGTTGTGGTTTCCACATTCTTGTTGCAAAAAAATTAAAAATGGAATAAGATTTATCAACCAATTACTTTCCTTAGTTACCCGCCCCCTTAAAAAGTAAGATCTCCTGCTAGAATAATTATGTTTTATTAGATTGCTGTAATTAAAGAGAAAAAATACTTTCTAGGCACAAATCCTGTGGCTTTTACATGTTTAATTAATAGGAGCCTGCAAACTGACTGCAGTTAATGAATCAAATTTCTTGTTGTTGCTGTTAGTCAGGCTTAATAGTTTTTTCAACTTGTGAAGGAGGCAATGGTTGACAGATCATACAATTCCATTTCTTTAAAATAATTCCCTTTTCATCATTTCAGAGAGCTTTTTGAAAGCTGTTGACAAGGGACATGCTGTTTCAGCTGAAAGGGAAAACAGTTTCCCTTAACTTCAGTGGCAGCATATTTTTATTAACCCTAAGATCTCTTCAAAATCCTCCCTGTAATTTTATATTTGTGTCTAGTTATAAGACGCAAGATTGTTTTGCTGCTGTCTAAACAAAACCTCTGTGACAGTGGAACTGAATCTTTTGGGGTACTTAATACACGTACTGTGATAAGACCTAATATTATTTAAAGAAACAAAGATGATATATATGGTATACTAATATTTAACAATTTGGCAGTGTAAAGGCAGACAGACCTAAATGTTAGGTCTGTCTGCAGTCCTTTATCCTACTAGAGTAAATCCTTTGAAAAACTTATAAACCATGTTTTGTTCCAAAGCAACTGACCACAGGAGAATTCTTCTCTCATCATTATTGGTGTCACAAGCCTGCACACATCTAATTTGGGCTTTTTATCCAAAAGAAGAAACAGAAGAAACATGAAAAAGAAGAAACATGTCTTTCTAGAAAAAAAATATTACCTTTGCAACCACTAAAAGAAAGTAAAGGGACAATTAACAGAAGCAAGGCCTTTTAATTATGCTGAAGGTCTACCTGCTTCTAAATCAAAGTTGTGCCTTTCAAATACACTTAAATTCATTTTGGGGAAAAAAAAACAACAAAACACAACCTGCCTTTTTTTATGAACACTGAGTGGCAAGGTTTTATTCAAAGGAATTTTATTCAAAGGAATTTTACTATTAGGTATTCTACTATTCGTGTTATAATGCTTCAAAATATTGTTTCCCTTAGAGAGTGGAGCCACACAGAACATAACAAATATCTGCATCCTTGTATCATGTGATAACTGACCTTCTGTTTCAGTCTCAGTACTGTTCTGATTTGCAGCAGAAGTCAGTGGCTTCAAAGAAGTGAACTTGCAGAAGGAGGTCCTGAAATATCCCAGCCCCTCTCTTTCTGCAGATGGCAAGCAAGAGGAGATAATGAAAGTACCATTGGTGAAGTACAAGGAAGTCTAGTTTGCTTCTGGAGTATGGATACCAAATAAAGAAGACATTAGCTTCAAGAACCCTCCCACTTACATCAAGGTTGCATCTGCATCTGCATGTAGTACAAGGTTTTATAATAAAATACATCAGCATCAGAACTGACAGATTTAAATACCTATGATAAGGTAACGCATTCAAATGCAGGCATCTGGATGAATCCATATTTTCCATCCCCTAATTTCCTTTGATCTCTTCTGCCTTTAGGGAGAGACAAAGAACTGAGTACATCCAAAAGTCAGATGCTGTACCTCCTAACCCCCAACATTTGCAATTGTAACTTTAAGGAAATACTCTTACAAGGCTCGTACTGTCTACACACAGAATACTCATTCCTCAGCTCTCCAAGCCTTTTGGGGAGCAGCATTAAAGGCATGCTGACATGACTGGGTATGGCCAGTTGTCTATCTGCTCACCCAGCTCACCAGCTCCAGGAAAGTCTCCATCTAGAAGCCCAGCACTAATTGGTGAGAAGCAAGGTATGTTAACTCAGGCTCAGTGCCACACAAATTAGGTTACACAATTCCTGGCCAGAAGTGCTTCCCATCTGGCCCACTTAGAATACAGAGAGAACGGATCTATAACAATCTGTTCTTGTACTCTTACACAGGTAGAAGCACTTCATATTTTCTCAAAACACAGTGTAAAATTTCCGTCTTCCTTCTTTGGCTCTGAACCTGATAGGAAGATGGCTTTACGTGGGAAGGAAGTAGTTTTAATGAGTAATAATCTGTTTCCTCATCAATAAAGCACCACAATACTTTTTAAACTCTTTGAGTATCAATTGAAAGTTTAGGGAAATATTAAACAAAACATAAAACATTAAACACATGCAGAAATGAAAATAAAATATGTGTTCAGTGGCGTCTGAACGCAGCAAAGCATAACAAAAGGCATACAGGTACATTTTAAATTCAGTTTCTTGCCTATTAGCATAAGTTTAACAAATGATTTGTTTCTGGCAGCAATAAACAGGTATGAGTTCACAGTCGCTCTAGCTGAATTGTTTTTAAAGAGGCAGAAACACATAAAATCAGTATAGAAACAAGCACCAAAGCAGTGGGACTGAACACCTGTGAAATAAAGACAGATATTTATGCAATATTAGTTGATTAACTGATTTTTTTATAAAATAGACATAATTATATCACATGTAAAACATTTGTAATCAAGAACCATTCAATGCCAGAATTCATGGGGTTGCTAACAGGCTGCAAAATTAGTCTACAGGACTGAGCCAAATATTGTATAAAAAATTAAAAGCTGCATAGGCACACAGATTTTTTGGATGAAAAAGTCCTTGTCTTTTCCAACCTTTTCAGAAGGTAACTTAAAAACAGTGCCTGATCTTTTGGGTTGACCTGTAGGACTCCAAGGTCAAAGAAACAAGCTGCAATTAAAAAGGGTGTAATGAAGGAAGGTCATGAAAAATGAATAGGAGCATGACCCAGCACTACACAAGCAGTGAGATACAAAAACAAGCAGGATGGGAAGGCGCCAGCCAGCATGCTTTCCTATCTAATCAGCTGTGTCTCTGATAAAGGAGGAAGTAAGTTAAGGGAGGGAGTCTTCAGCATTAAAACAATCCCCAAGACTCCATTTCTGCACTGGTAATACAGTGTCTTTAGTATTCAGGCCAAAGGAATAACTAAAAGGAAGCTTAGCAGTCACTAATTTTCAGCTTCATGTTTGTTCATGGATAATAATGAACTGTTTGCACTTGGAGAGCAGATACTGCTTTTCACAAGATACTTAGCACTGTCACCACAGTGGTTTATGTTTGGTCTAAGAAGCCTCAAAAAACAAATTCTGATACACATCTCTACCAGGGCAAGGCTGTGAGGCTGCATAGCAAATACACAGTTCCAAGCACCACTTTTCTCCTTAAGCACCTCAGTGACATTTCAAGCACTTTGCTCTGATTCCCCACTTTTTGTAACAAAGACAAAACCTCTGTGAACACTCCTTGAGAGAAATAGGATTGAATCTGAGTTTTGAAGAAGTAACATTTCTTCATATTTATAAGATGCAACACAAGAGATTTCATATTTAAGTAATTTAAGGGTTCTGATTCATGAACATAGCTTATGGGTGGCATAGTTAGTGGGTTAACCAAGAATCAGCTGTTCACTTGCTGTACTTTATGGGCAAGCACTTAAGACACACTGAACAGTAACATATTACTGCCATGCAGTTTTATTTTTTGTAACAAAAATTGAATTCTGCCAAAAGAAAAGCAACAGCAAGTATTGAATTGAAGAAACTAGGGAATGGAGTAATCGTTACTTGTACTGAAAGCTATTTCATCAACCTTTGCTGTCCATCATTTGCATTTAATTTCTTTGTAATTTTTCCCTTTTCAGGTACCAGGTGTTGGGTTTTCTCTGTTATTATAGAGTTTTCACTCTCCAGTGTTCCAGATAATCGAAGTGACTTGCATACTGCAGCAGAGTATGCAGGCCTTCATCATAAACATAAACCATGATGTTCAGAGGATGTCAAAGTTCTTGAAGATATTTATTGTTTTCTATATCCATACCATTCATATTTATCTTGCTCAGTGCCTGTTCCAATTATTATAGTGTAAATAGCACAATCTAGGTAAGCCTGCCTTTGTGCAGCTGACAAGTGGTGCTTATGGAGCACTTTCATTTAAAGAGATAAGAGCACTGAAAGACAGGCCAAGTTTGGATATTTCAAAGATTGAATCCTCTTTCCTTGTTTTGTTTTTTTTTTTTTTCTTTATAAGACTAGTTTAAAAAATTAAGGATCTCTTTACCTATTGCTTATAAATCTGAAAATTTATGAACTGATTCCATACTTTGCTGCTGTGTATTAGTAGTTGAACTAGCTGTGTGGTTTGGAAGAGGGTTATATTGTCAGGGAATAAGCTCTCTTGTTTCTTGTATGGAGAAGCATTGCCTTCTGTTACTATAGAAATTAGACAACGGAATAAAAATGGCACAGAAATCTGAGTTGGAAAATCAAGAGAAAAGGAGACCAGTGGAAAAGTGTTCCATCTGTGTGCTCAGCCTTATCTTCCTGTCATTTTAAAACCACATATTTGCTAGGAAATTACATGGTTATATCTGAGGAGCGTTGATACCCAATTGATATGCCTCCCACAGATGTCTAAATTCAACACCTAAGGTAATTTTACCAGAATTGTTTCAATTTGCTCTGCATCCCACCCGAAAGGGGAGAATCATCAAATGGCAGCAGGAAGCTTCCATGGACCTCCAGGATTCCTGCCTCAGGAAACTAAAGGAAAATATCAAAGGAAAAGTGGAGCTTGCACAGAAATGCACAACTTCTGTCCAAGTGGTCCAATGCCCATAAGAATTCTCCAGGCAGGCTTTAAATTTTTGAGAATTCATTCATAAATATGTTTCAGTGTTTTGCTTCATTGATTCTGAACGGCACCCCAGAGCAGAACTGCAACATATTTGAAATTATTGCTTTGGCTTTGATTCAATAATTACTTTAATGAGAAAAGTGAAATATTTATATTAAGATATTTTGCTTACACAAGAAAAGCTGCTTCACCACAGCTAGAATTCATCAGTCATTGTTAAAGCTTGTAAACAGAAAATTGCAGGCTCCAGCTTTCCAAGACTAGATAGTTTTAAAAGGCTTTAAAGCAAAATAGCTCATTCATTTTCATGTAGGCCAAGCAACATGTTCATAATCATTGATTTTAAGGCTACGTTGATTTGTATTTACCTCTTTACCATCTAAAAGCAAAAGTGATCGAGTAAAGTATTTGAATATTAAAAATTATGAGGCAGTACAGATGAACATTCCCTTGAATTCTAAATCATGTCCACATCCTACTGACTCCTGTTGTACCCTGAACAAAGGCATTCTGAGTTCTGCATTTCACCCTGTTCCATGTGACTAATTGTGTAAACTATTTATTCTGAAAAATAACCAACCTAATAGTTTTCCAGATTTCAAAATTACTTCAAAGATGCTAAAGCAGTACAAAAAGCAAAGCCCAAGCAAAAAACCTTCAAATGTTTATAGTGTGATAAATAAATATATTGGAAAAGAGCAACATAAATAATTTTGTTTTAAAACTTTTTTTGATGCCTTTTCAGGTTTCCTAAGTTTCAGTCTAAATTTTGAGACTCAATTTACAGGTTGACCCAAAGTAAGTATTAAGGCAATGTTCGTTTCTTCCTCTTTCAGCAAACTAGCTTCTCCTTTCACAGAGAGGATTACAGTCTGGGAATTATCTTGGAAAGGCTTTTCTCATATGTTTTTACTTGTTTCTACAGTCACTTTTCTTTCTTTTTGTTTGCCTTTCCATCCAGGTAAATGACTGCCTTTATGTTCTCTAGACTTTCACAACTAGAACACCTCAAAAACTTCCATAGCATCACTTTTTTTTCCTTCGTTACATTACAGGGAAAGCAGAAGCCCTAGTATCCCTTAGGAAAAAAAGAAAAGTTTCATAAGATTGGAAGAGGAAATTCCTGACTGTAATGACATGTCAATATACATGAGGTTTTGAACTGGACATGAAAGTGTTCACTGTTTTTATTCTGATCTCCTCATTATGTGAAATTAGGATGGAAACCTTACAAGAAATAATAGCTTCTTTCTATGAAACAAGATTCCTGGAAAGTGAAAACCAAGCAATGAAGAAAGCCAGCTGGTAATTTTACACTTCAAACACGTGGCATAAATCAGCCTGTATGCTGGAAAGTTGGCCTCTCCACTCTGCTTGGGCAAGAAGGACAGAGAGCAGAATGAAAACTTGTCACAAACCAGGAAATAAACTTGATTTCTGGTCCTCACTGGATCAGAGGAGGGGGTTAACTGTCATCAGAAAGTGTATGGATTGTAAATGAAGCACAGCCTCCAGGTCTGAAAAGTTAATCTTAACCAAAGAGAGAAGCAAATCAATTAAGTCTGATTTTATAGCTACTGAGTTATAGCACGTGGGAAAATGAACCTAGACCAAAAGAACAAAGCAGCCTGGATTACTAACTGAATGACTGATGCTTGTGAAACATTTTCACTCTGTTTCCTATTCACCAGTTCCTGCTTCCCCAGAAGGTGCAGGGAGATATGTTATTCTGAAGAATGTTTTCACAGTGTGATTTTAACTTTATGTGATTTTTAATCAGATTCATTCATACTGACCTATCAATTATTATTTAAATTAGGGATTGCCCTAAACAAAATAAATCTTAAAAAAATGTGAATCAGATTCTTGAGTAGCAGAAACTGGCGTGGTGCTATGGACTGCTTCTGAATTTCCTGATTAATTTTTCCTAGTTTAAAAACTATCACTGCATGAGAAGATTTATTTATTCAATTGACAGAATAATGTCACCTCTTGGGATTACAGTCTTCAAAGATTGTTCTCACTAAGTCTAGTGAAGTTTTAATATTTGCAATCACTGCATGACTATGCCAGTATTCCCATGTAAATGCAATTATATGCAATTTCGGGAAAAGAAACAAAAACTACTGTCACTTGAGTTACTGCTTCTTTTGATAACCCTTAGCTATGCAATTACTCATCAGTCTAGAAACTACCACAAACTCTAAATAATGCAATATGTACTCTGCTCTAACCATAGAAGTCAATTTTCTAAGAGCAAATTGTTGCTTGATGTCATGTTTTGGGGTTTGTTGAATTAAGATTTAAAAATAAATAATTGGTACTTGACTTGCCCGCCAAGATGCCATGTAATCCTTGACTAAACAAGCAAAGATGTAGCTGGTTAATTTGCTTTTCATATCTTTCAAAACAAGCTTAGTAAAAGAACTTATTATATAACAAGTTTTGCAAGTGTTTCTATGTTATTTTTTCCACATGTCCCTTATTTATGAATCCAAAGGAAACTTTCTTCTCAGCAACAGTGCATCTGCTCCAGCAGGCTTATTTATCAATTAAAATATCATCCCACTACATGTAACATCACAATTAATTACTATGTAAATTATTTTATTTTGACAAATGCAATTTAATGAGAAGTAGTTCTCTAGAACTAATTACTCTTTTAGAAACACAAACTTTGCATTCAACCAAATATAAATAAAGAAAAAGACTAAAAGAGAATAGGCAATTTTTAGTTCACATTTAAGAACATACCTGCTTGGCATTTCTTCTTCTGCATCTGACTTATATATACATATACTTCGGAGATGATCATGAGGAATAGAGAAGCCATCCCAAATTTAAATGGTGTGTACATGGATTTCCAAGGTTTCTAAAAACTTGCAACAGCTTTTTAGACATTTTGATCACTAAATATTGAAAATATGCACTGGCAATGATAATTGGCATATTTCAGAAATTAAGAAATTAGCCTACATTCAGCAAAGTCAAATGAAACATTAGGGGGACACAGCTTTCAAATCCAAAACCCACACTGTCAGATTTTTTACAAAGTTGAAGAATTATAATAATGTAAATAAGGAAGCTTCTACTTTTTTGTCCTTTTTTTCATCTTTGCAATTCCTACAAATCAAGACACAATCAGATTCTGAAAAGAAAGAGGCAAATTTTGAAAAGACTTGTTTAAAGCAAAACCAAACTACAGAGAACAAGCCTTTCCTACATAGGTACCCAAGGATGAAGTTTCTGGTTTGATGAGGAAACTTCTCTTTTCAAATATCTAGGATTTTATATTATTGATAAAGCTGGAAACAGAGTCAATTACTCTATTGGGGTCTTTCTTTGGGCCTCACACACAGTGTGATGATCTGTGGTTATAAAAATACATTGCTAAGGGTCAAATCTTGATAGGGTGTTCCTGAACCACCACAATGTAAAGGTCATCCAGGCCTCTCAGTACTGAGGATCTGAATCATTCTTTCCTCCTTCCTACTAGTCCCTAAAACAAATCCTTTTATTTTCATCTTATACAATTTTGTACTGCAGACTGGCATGATGCACAACCACATCAGGGGCTTTATCAGCTACTAGCAATAAGATTTTCCCTCAGAGCAATTCTGGATCACTTAGATATAAGACTTTGGGATTTTGTGCACTGCCAGGATGGAAGAAACAACTGGGAAATCCTAGCTTGGCCTTGCACCTTATTAACCATGTTTTTAACCACAAAGTAGAAAGTATTTTTCACTGTATCATAAACCACCCACAAAACCAAGAGTCAGTATGGCTACCATCTGCAGCTAGAAGGCACTTGCCTTTTATAAACTCTCATTTGTGCATGACTGATTTGTTAAACTGGTGCCTGTTTGTAATTCACTTACATTGAAGAAAAACCCAAACAAACAGTAAACCTTCTTAGTCACTGGATTTTATATTTGCAAATGTGGGGCTTTGCAAACCTGATCTCATAGTGGCATAATTATTATAATATTGGGTTCATGACTCATTCAGTGATTACATGCTAACTGCTAGCTGGCCACTCCTTGTCACTCACCAGTTGCCAGCACAGTGTTTATCTAAATCAGAATGTGCTGACCAAAAAGCACATGCTGTTAAAAATGCACTTAAATTAAATCATAAAGTTGCTCTGGTTTTCTTTTTTTTTTTTAATATAATTTTCCCTCTAATTTTTTGCATGTGTAATAAACACTGAAGCTGTGCATCCTTTAAATTCTAAAATCCAAAAAGTATTTGGTTTAATTTCAAGTAGTCTCTGTTCTGTTTACAGCCGGACTCAAGAACGAACCATAAAAACAACTTTCAGTGCCTTCAAATCTGCATTGACTTTGGAGTAAGAATATGTTCCTAAACCCATCCCTGAAAGTTTGTTACCATAATATTGACCATAAAGACCCAGTTGTTCCCTAGGACTGACATAAACTGTACACTTGCAGTTGTACTACTGGAAGAGAAGGGGTAGCTAAGAGGGACAGATTGATGGGGCCTTTGTCAAATCCCACCACCTTTGTTCTGCCAGATTTCTGGCTGACACATGCCCAGTCCCCCAGGAAATGAAACAGGTTTTCTTCAGCTGCTACCAATTTCCACAATGCTTTAGCACAGAATTAGAATGCACATTAGAAATTTAGTACTCTGCCTAACATCTCTGCCTTCAACAACACTGAGATTGCTCAATCTTTTCTTGAACAACAGAACCAGACGAAGTCCCAGGCCAAGGTCTTCCCCCTGGAGTGTCAGAACCTTCCTTCTGTTTGAGGTCACAAAATTCAGCCCCACAGCATTCCCACATTACAGAGACCTTGAAGCTTTCCAAAAGAACTGATTCATGAGCACAGAGTAGACACTGCAGAGGTTTTCTAAAACTGATGATGGTCATTACCTCCTTTTAAAATATTATTGAATAGGTGATGGTTTTGCCAACTATAGAAGCCTGGTTTGGGCAAAGGCTTTGGAACTTTAACTATTGATTACATATAGTTGTCACACAGTTTTATCTGCATAGCAGTGTAACTGCAAAACTAACACAACTTTGCTACAAATTCATGCTGATAGGTATAGAATTAACATTCTTTGCCAAAAGATACTTCTATGTTAAACCTTAGTTTTACTTCCTCCTACTCAATGCTTGTGAGGGTGGTCAATCACTAGACCAAGCTGCCCAGAAGTTGTGGAGTCTCCATCATTGCAGACAGTCAAACTGAACATGGCCCTGGACAACCCTCTCTATTTGATGCCACTTTAATTAGAGACATTTAACTCAACCATCTCACGAGGGCCCTTGAAACCTCAACCACTTGGTAATTCTAAAAGCACTCTGAAATCCAATCAAGGACCATGGAGACTTCTATGTTTTGCTGAGTTCTAAAGCTGATGTCAAATACATAACCCCGTTTTTTTTCTCTTTGGTTCTTCTAGAACCAGAACTTCTAGGGACAATTAAAACTACCCTAATGAAACCAACACCTTACAGAACCATAGAATGGTTTGAGTTGGAAGGGATCTTAAAGACCATCAAGATCCAAGCATGGGCAGGGACATCTTCCCACTAACCAGGCTGCACAAGGCATTGTATTTGAGAGGTACACTATGTTAATATGCTTATGTTTACTTACAACCTTAAAATGAGATGGGTTTGCATTACAGTATGTTTGAAAATAAATGGAAATAGAAAAGGTGCATGTTAAAAAAAAAAACAAAACCATAACAGTAAAAAGCAACAACAACCAAAGACAAAAGGAGGGAAATGCTTCCTCTGACATTTATTTTTTAGCACTAAGCTTGACATGACCTTGTATTTCCCATGATATAATCAGATATAAATACACACATTTACTGATGAGATTTTACTGATTACTGAGGAGGGATCGTGTACCTTTGTATTCTGACTATACCCTTAGAACTTCAAAGAATTATTTTTTTTCAATACTCAAAACTGATACAATCCACACATAAAAATACTCCACACTTAAAAGTGCTTCTCATTTATATGTATTCAATGTGGGTTATTAAGAGTCATTAACTTCTGATGTGATCTAAAAATATTTTTTTAAACACAAAGGAAAGCACTATTGTCCATTCCTGTTCATTCATAAGCAAAGGTCACTAAAGGTCACTGTCCTAAAGAACATCTAATCATCCAAAAGCAATTCCAAGCAACTACACTAGCAAGAATCATTTAGGATCAAAATACTTTCTGAACTCAGGTGTCTGGACTGCAAGCAGCTCACGGGTCACCAATTAAAAACTCAGTTTAGTAGCTGATAGCCTACCTTTCTTAACATACCCCTAACCTTTCTGACACACTTAGAGGAAATGTCCTACAGCTTTCTGCCTCTGGGTTTCTATGTTTGGCTTTAGATAGCTGTAGGAATCCAAGTGTGATTCTTAGTCAGAGAGGCCAATTTTGCAAACAGGTAACTGCTTAGGCAACTCAGATACTCAAAACAGAAACTAAATACATACAACTAAGCAGAAATTATCACTAGTCTACACAACAAACCAATCAAGTTCCTTCTTTGGACATTCTTATTGCCCAGTAAGCCATTTTGTACTACCAGATGAGCACAACTGGAGGCACAGTACTTACTGGTTTTATGGTACTTAACAAAGGAAACAAGATAGGAAATAAAAATAATCCACTCATGGAGGCTGTCTGTCTGCAGGAAGTGTATTCATGTATATTAAGAACAAAACACTTCTCGTACTACCAAAACTAGGATGCTGGGATAATAGAATGTAGTATTTTGGACTTTTCTCCTGGGACATTCACTTTCATTTGGACAATTTATATGCACGTTGAAAGCAGAAAGGTTAAGATTATTTACAAAACTGCATAGTCCTGTTTCTAAGACTCAAGCTGTCACATAGGTTGAAAGAATCACACTACAACATCAGGAAATCACACATGCCACACCTAAATAAGGCTACTTAAAACAGGCAAGAGAGTGATAGAAGGTAATTCACTCCAATGATGGATCACCTTCATGTATTTTGACAACAATGAGGTAATTCATCCCCACAAATTACATGAATACCCAGATCAGAGGAGTACCTTCACCTGAAGATTTTACTGCAGTTCAGAATCAGATGTTATTCAAAAGCCAATTCTGGAAGGAACAGTGTAAAATTTAAGCACCAGCTTAAGTGGCAATGACTTCACAAGCAACAAACAAAAAACAAAACAAAACAAAAAAAACTACTACTAACAAAAGGTAGAAGCACTGAAAACTTCTATGAATAGAACTCTACAGACATTGAACACATTATAGAATTCTTTTCCCTTTGATTGCTCACTTTCATACTAGAAAAAGGGAAAGAGACAGGATAAGTACCTTTGAAAACTGAATTATCTAAACATCAGAAAAAAGAAATGTTGCTTGTGAAACTTCAAGCTGCCAACCATTCTATTTCATTTGGAGCTAAGGGATGGCAAGAAACTGTTATTTCTTTCACAATTCTTACTAGGTTTCAACAACTCACATCAGACATAGAGGAACTCCACCTACCTATATATTTCCCTATAACCCCTTCCCTCAAAGAATATTCATTTCCTTCATTATACTTGTTTCTTATAATAAGGATACCAAGATGATGCACTCAGAGTTCCAGACTCTGCTAGGGTAGGTTGATTTGTAAATAGTTAATGATTTTTTCTGATAGAAATATAACAGAAGATTCAGAAACTCTTGAAAGAGAAGATAAAGAAAGATGTCTCTATCTAGTTTTCATATTTCAACACTCCTAAGACATTTTTTATTCTACTTAGAAGAGATATTTATAATAATTTCTAACCTCTACACCACACCAGCTGGTCTATAGTTGTAGCACCTTAAGCTCAGCCCAAAAAAACCCTCTTTATCTACAAATCAGTGCAAGTCCTCAGCCTGTAGGGCTTCACACCTCTCACACAAAGCCCAACCTAGAAACCCATGCCGATGGTAACAGTAAACATTAATCCTGTAACTGCAGCCATCAAAAATAAATTCAAAGCACATCGGAATAATGTTTTTTTTCTTTCCCCATGAATATTGTTATAATTTCCCATTTTGCCCTGAGTCTCATACTGAAGGTACAAAAGTTTGGAAGGGGGGACTTTTAATATCAGGAGAAAGTTAAAAAAAATAAAGAAGTCTATTTCCTATTTCAATGATACCTCTAGAAGTGAAATTTGGAACACTTATTAAAATAGAGTTGAAACTCAAGACAGAAAAGCACTCTTAAAAATTAATAATAACTATAACAATTTTTTGTTGATGTATTTTAAAATATTAGAACTCATTATGCAAAATTGACTAAGAAGGTAAATATTTAAATTCTAAAATACTCAGAAACACTAAAACATAATCAGAACAATTCTCCCTTTTGACTACATTTACCTGACACAGTGTAAGTCTCCCTTTTATGCCCACTTAATTGACACACACCGTTGAAGTATTACCGAAAGAGATCATTGAAATATTCCTGTGAATCCTTGAGAAGGAGTTGCCCAAGAGTTAAAATTACACCAGTGGCTTGAAAGACTAATTTACACTGTGAAGAAATGTTATAAGGATGGTGTTCAGGGACCAGCCAGAATCTGTCATTTCTCTTTTTCAAGTGTGTTTATACAGCTCATGCCGTTTCCTCTGAGAAATTTATCCAGCTCACAAAGAAACTGTCAAACTTGCAGTTACAGAATCACTCAAGAAAAAAAATGGGCTAACACTGAGACCTCACATTAAAACATTATATTCAGACAACTTAAATATTCTGTTCCATAAAGGACATGCATCAACCTCTTTATTTACAGTCCTCCTCCTCTTTTTAGTACTAACTACAGAAAAAATGACACCAATTATGAAAATTAATTAAAAACTCCCACCTCTAGCACATTTTACTTTCAAAAATATTACTGAAACACATATCCTTTATTGTACTAAGGTAATTTCTACAGGCTCTCCAAATAATTCTGCCTCTATTTGTGAAATGGTAACTCCCTGATCACGAGGAAAGTTTAGGGCAGTATTTTAGATTCAAGGCTGAGCATGTTAAAATAGGCTGTTTTTAAAACAGGTGCTGTGGGCTTCATGCAAATATGGTCATGTTAAATAATCTCTGATCTGTACATGCAGAAGGATAACACTAACTTCTCACCTCAGACATCTGGGACTTTGAAAACCAGCAAAGGTAAATAAGCTGGACAGTAAAATGTAATCATGCTTTATTATTTATCTACATTCTTTTTCCTTCTCTATCTGCAACACATGTCCTTTAAGTAAGGACTGCAAAGATCATGTCTAATTTCACATGTTCCCATACAGGGAAAAATAATATTTCAGTTATACAGCAAAATATCACAGCCCCACATAATGGTGGAGGTTGGAAGGAACCTATGAAGATCAACTGATCCGGTCCTTCTATAAAAGCAGCACCAACTTGAGTAGGTTATCCAAGGCTTTGTCCAGTTGGATTTTGACTGTCTCTACAGCTTCAAGGTTTTACCTGACTCAGCTAAAGTGACCTCCACTTGCCAGAATTTTTGCTTTAAACTTCTTGTAGTCAGCATTTTGCTCAGAGAAGTACAAAGCTATGATAATGGCACTGTTTCAGAGCTGCAGTCTGAGGAGAAAGTATTGCAGGTGAAAAGCAACTTTCTATGACTATAGCTACTGAGTCCATCTGTTGAGGCAGAAATTGCATGAATTTACTCATCCAGGCTTCTTTGCTGTGAGGACTCAGTCTGAGACAAGAATATTTGCACAGGTTATCACATAAGAAGTTAATGTCTTCAGGTTCCTTTGAGGTTATCAAGTAAAAATGCTCTGGACAAACTCAAGTTATTTAAGTACAGTCATAAATAATTCTTTGTTATTTGGGTAGTGAGTGGGGAGTTGGGTTTTTTGTTTTCTTCAAATGAAACATTACGTACAGGATTGGGATCTGCTCATAGCAACAGTTCCCACAAATACAGATAGTTGTGTCATCCCAAGTGTTCTGTCCCCACACATTGGGTGGAAAATTTGGAAAAGAAATCTCTTGAACCTGAATAATCAGTGTACTGGGTGGAGAACTCACTTTGCAGCACTGAATATTCACCTCTGGATCTAAGTTCAAACTGAACTCAAACTGATGTAGCAGAAAATTATCTAAACAGACCATTAATAATGAAACTTCCAGTCAGAAATCAGCTTCAGAAAGATAAAGGCTGAGGCAATTTTTTTATTTTTTTTTTTTTAAAATAATTATCATTTGTACCCTGAATGGGCAGGGTGGTCTAGAGCTACAGCCTGAAAGAGAAATCCTTAATAATTTTTTTTTTTTTTTTCAAGACTGTAACTGCTAAAGTAGATGCTAAGTTGTTTGACACTTTAGGTCTTTACATCTCTATGGATTTATCAACTGTAAGTTCAGCTTCACAGAGAAAAGAACTAAGACAAGAAGACCCTGAAACCTCATAGAGCAGTTTCATGAAACCTTTGCTGTCTGCTCAGTGAAATTTGGTGCTACTCTTCTAAAAGTTAAAGCTAAGAGACCTGCTAAAAAACCAGTAGTACTACCAAAAAGGACTCAGATTCACTGTTCAGCTTATAGGATGGAGAAACAAAGTACTTCAGCATTAACAACTTGCACAAATATAGGGAAATGCTCTAGGAAAAAGAAGGCAGACAAATTAATTCAGTTTCCCCTTTTGTCTATTGCAAAGATTCCCACTGAAGTATACAATCACAAGCAATTTAAAAACATTGCCTCTTTTATCCACCCCATGAAGACTTCTGTTTTCATTTGATGCAGAAAAGGTGATAAGTGAATATTTTTGACAGACCTTGCTGATAAAATGAAGCACAAGTGGTGTTGCAGATCTGGCATGAAATGAACAAATGCGACCCAGCTGAGTTCCCAGAAGCTTGGCTTTTCTTTTTATTAATCTTAAGGCTGCCTGTAAGAAAAAGTACTTACCTTATTGATGGACTCTATATGAGGGAGAGCAATGCAAACTTGGGAAGAAAAGGCTTCCAATGTCAGAATAAATATTTCAGATGATGTGTTTTACAACTATAGGTATATTCTAAGGAAGAAGAACATTCTGCTTTTTTGTATCCTGAAATCAGCCTCAGATCCCAAATGAAAAGGCAGAGATTTCATCAACAAACCTCAGAATATTCTGCAAGCAAAGCTCTACATTTGGTTTTCTACATTCTGACATTTTATTACTAGATATGCTCTGACACAATAAAATGGCATTGCTCAATCTAATGTTTAAAATCAGTGGAGAGTTAAGCTATAACACTTCTTCCTAGATGCACCATTTAATATTTATATGAATGTGAGAGGTATTAGAGTTCCCAGCAGTGACATGAAAAAGCTTTTTAAGCTACCAATTTTCAAATTATAGTAAGGCAGTGATAACAAAAAAAAAAAAAAAAAAGAAAAAAAGAAAAAAAAAAAAAGGCTGATCTCAATCACCTCTCTTCCATAGTCTTTCATTACACGTTCCATTCCTGCCTACGAGGACAATGAGAAATTAAAGAGAATTCCCATAAGCTGTAGAAACAGGTAGGGTTTTCACATTTTTTTTTTCAAAAATTGTTACTTATACGTTACCTTATCTTGGCAGTGACTTATGCTGTTAATGCCATAGCTTTCATGCTCAACAAAAGGGGGAAAGAGAGCAAATGATTTCTTTATATGTGCTTGCATCACATCTAGCACAAAAGGATTGGGCCCATCCTAACAGACCTTTTATCTCTTGTGTACGTTTTGTAAAAATATTTTATATATACCAAGATATCATGTACCTGAAGTGCAATTTTAGTTTGATGAGGAATCTTTGGAAAAGATTACAAAGACTCTGGAGTCCATTGCATAGAGTCAAGATACCCACTGTCATGTTTTTCTACTTCCCTCCCAAGCATCTGCTGTTGGCTACCTCCAGAGAAAGGTCCTGCATCAGACAGGCCTTTGGTCTGACAGTTACCACACTGTATGTATTCATTCTGAGGATATCCTAGGCTCTACACTTATTTGGAGTAAATGCTATCACATGTAACATGTAAAACTTATACCCTGTATATTCCAGTTATGGAGAGTCCATAGGTTACCATTTTATTTTTCTTAGTTTTATTTGAAATACACATTTGAAAATAGTGCCTGTGAGAATACTGTGAGATCTGCAGTGCTTTCAGAAAATATTATTTTGCCCTCTGAAAAGGGCCTTCTTAAGAAATACTGTGCAGTTATTTAAGCTGCTTAGTACATATAACCACAGAGAAGAGTCACATTGACAGCTCCTAAAAATACCATCAGGAACAGAGTTCAACTCTTTGATGCTCTGTGAATTATATTCTAATGACCTGAATCTATTTGCCTCTTTTTGGTCAAGTCAATGGAACTACAAATACACAGTGAAAATTTTTCAATTTATGAAGTCACAGTTTAAAATACATTCCTCTCTGTGGAAAACAATGTCATATTATGACACAATAATATCTCTGAACACACTGTGGAAATGGACTGTGAGAAGGTTGAGATCCATGGGAATTTCTGTTATCTCAATGAAAATAGGATAGCCCTAAGGAAAATTTCCTCATGCTCATCAGTATAAACCCAAGGCATAACATGACAAACTAAAGGGCTTTTTTTTTTTATGCCCATAAAACTTTATTTCAAACTAAGCATGATCCAAGATGCTCCATCTTGCTGACTCAACTTTTTTGGATGTTAGTGCCTTTGCAGTTGCACTGATGAACCCTTTGTGCAGCTGCACCCAAAACTGAATGGGCAAATGGCCTGGTTTAAAAAACAATTAAAAAAACCACCCAAGCAAACATTTTTGAGAAAGAGTCATTTCAGGCTCATTTCACTGATTGGTTTCAGAAAATCTTCATGCTAACAAGTTTGCAGAACTGGGAGGACTAATACCTTCGTCTCAAAATGGGGAATAAAATGACCAGGAACAAGTGATGAACATGCAATTTCTACAACACCAACCCAACAAAGCTAAATAGTAATTGAACAAAAAAGAAACCTGTTTTTTGCAATGATAATCCTTGCAAAGAATGCTTACTGTCCAGGACTTTAAAAAATGTAGTGCATTTTTTAAAAATTAAGTGAATTGAAATAAATTTTTTAAAAGTCAGCTAATAAAGAAATGGGAAATGCCAACTCAAAATATGACATCTGTATAACTTTGTAAATATGAGCTATTTTGCAGCAGAACAATCTGCATTTCAAAACAGACAAAACGAGTAGTAAGAGCATTTAAAAAAATCAATTTGGATCTTTTGTTACAAAATAAACACAACACAAAGCAGTTCCAAGCTCATTACTGAAACATCAATAATTATACAGTTTAGAGTATTTAAAATTTCTGTTGACACTCAGATATTATTCAGACTGGGTGGAGAGGAAGAAAAGAAATGTTGTCTGACTCCCTGAAAAACTAAAAACCTCAGAGTGTAGCTCTCACCACACTTTCATGAACAACAGATTTTAGTGCAGCCATTGATTTCCAAAAGAATTTCCCAAGTAAGGCAAAACATCTAGCCAGTGATTTATGACAGTGGTAGGAAGTGCTCTCAGAGCTGGGGCTGCTCCCAGAATTTTTGCAAGTATAGCACAAAAAAGCCTCTTTAGCCTCTTTGATACAGTTTGCTTATATGGGTGAGTGTGTGATAAACATAACATGCTCTGGGGAAAAGAGAACTAGGAGTTGGTTTAATCAAGCAGAAGTTATTTTAAAAGCTTTTATGTAGCTTCATTAAATACTTAAAATTTGCAAAATTACTTACAAGAGTATCTAACAGTTCTGCCAGAAACTAGGTGACTCTGAAATGCCATCATTTTCTGCTAGAATTCATCTCATTATTTCTTTTGTTTTTCATTTTCCACACTTTTCATGGTAAATGTGATTACCTGAGCTCACTTATGACAAAAACCCTCATATAATCATACACAGGTTCTCTCTTTGTGCTTGTCTTGCTAATTGCTGTTACATTGATCCTGAGATCACTACCTCTAATGTTTCCCAGGCTCACAGCCCTAGTGACTGCACAAGGATTGAAGTGCATTGGTTATTATTAAAAACAAACATTCAAGCATGAAACAGAAATTAAATGGAGAGGATACCATGAATAATACCTATTCAGTTTCCCCGTAGGCTAAAGGCTGTACTAGAAGAGGGTTAGTTTTGGCACATGCTGCACATGCAGCACTATAGAAAAGGTCTAGGAAGAAGCCTCTGGTGGAAGAACCTGTCCTTTTGTTATGTGCTTTCACTGACTATCAAAGAAAATAGGCAGTACCCATTCACAAACATAATGTTATTACAGTAAAACAAACACAAAAAGTTTAAACAGAATATTTTTGAAAGATCTTTAGGAGAACCAATTGCACAGGATCCTGCAGTAAATGCATAGAATTTGTAAAATATTTAGAAATATCCCCTTGTAAATGTGGCGTGAAAGAGAAATCTTGTTTAGATTTTTGTTGATATTAAGGATTTCTCCTCTGAGATTCAAAGTGATATCATCACTTATCAGCCAAAAGATGCCTCAGAACTGTTCTAATGAAATTAACTTTCTCCTAGACAGAAGTTTAAAACTGAAAGAGACAGGTTGCTATTCTTCTTCAGGAAAGAAGGAACAGTAATAACATTTAACTTATCTATTTGAAAATCAAGTTTTGTAAGAGTTTTATAATTTAACAATAACTAAAAAATCTAATCTCAGAACTACAACAAACTCTATTGCTTGACAGGTTTTACAGGATTCATACACAGTCTCACGTAAACACAACATTATTCCTTCTAATGAATGGTCCCGAACAAGTAATTAAGTGCCTAGTGCACAGCCAAAAAAACAAACAAAAAAAAACTTGGGCACATTGATTGTTCTAAATGCAAAGTGATGCTTCAAAAGTAATTACAGTACTCAGTTCTTTATTTTCCTGTCTTATATTAGTTCAAAGCAATGTGCTAAAAATAAATTAGTTGCATTGTAATTTCTTAATGCTATTGTCAGTGGTGAAAAGGCAATCTATGTTCACCATCATAAATAGTTAAATTACCAACTCTTTAGCAACATTGAAGAGTAAAACTTTGAAGGCTTTTATCTTATGAAGGACTTTTTTTAACAAACCACAGATTTACCAATGGAAGCCGGGTGATACACAGAAAAATGGTAACCAGCAAATTGCTATTTGATGTATCAAGCACTGTTCAGTGGGTTCTTTACAAAGTAAATGTAGGAGATGACAGCATGGGGAGGACAGAAGGCTACAGTTCTCCCCCCCAGGACTGTGCAGTCTCAAGCCTGGCCAAAGGACTGTAGTGTATTAACACAAGCCCCTTCCTACACCAACAATTCAGAACAAGTTACTAGTCAACAAACCATAGCAGATTTCATGTCCCTGTGAAACACTGAATACAAGAGATAACCAAACTTTGTACTTACATATCTAACTGTACAGAGTCTTGGTCTTGGAAAACTACCATGTGAGGTACACACAGGAGAGCATGACCCAAAACATGTTTTGTGTGACCTATGATTTGCCAAGTGAGTCTAAAAGATGCTTTACTGCTGCTTTGGGAGACTAGAATAAAAATGAAAAGGCAAAAGGCAAAAAAATAGTCAGATGTTTACTAATTCCTTATAAATCATTCTATTATCTTTCCTCTTCCCAAATCAAATGATTTTAATTAATAGTGTCTCTTTATTTGCTGAGCACTTAGGTCAGGAAGGGATTGCTAGAGTCAGAGGCTAATAGGACCTCCTTAGAACAAAATACCCTCAACAAGGGGCTGGTTCCATGACATGTGCAAAGATCTACATGCAGAAGCAATTCCAACTAGGAATTCTACATATTCTTCTTTGATCCATATTCATAGTTTTACAGGCAGAAGAGAAACAGTACTGCTACTAGGAGAAACTGCTAAGAGTGTTCCATACTTCCTTAATAAAATCGTATTTATAAAGATTACTTCCCTGAAAATAAACAATAGAAGACAGACATTTATTACCCAATGTTCACATCATCTTTTCAGCCTATGAATTCCCTGAAAAGCTGCCAGCTTTTCCACAAAATCAGAGCACACAGTTGCTGTGTTCTTTTCTTTGAATATGCTGTTGGTTTTTCCAGTGACAAAACATGTACCTCCCCAGCAAAATATTCTGAGCCATTTGCTGCAGCTTTGGCTGTGGCTTTGTCAGGCTCCCAGAGCCATCTATTCAGCAAGTTTCAAAGCAATCCAGAATCAGCAGGCAACTTGAAAAGCTCTCAGCCTCTCCTCAGCCTCACGCGTTGGCCTCAAACAGTTATACAAATGTAAACAAAATAGCAATTTTTTCCAGTGTGCTTCTGGAGAGTGCTTTCCATTTTAATTTATTTGTTAGACGCTGTCTGCTCTGCAATGTGAACCCATGCACATTTAGGGTGAACTACAGGGAGATTCGCTTCAAAAGTCCACTTCAGATCTAAAGCAAAGACTTAGTGATGATGCATTTTTTATCTAATTACAAAGATTTAAACACATATCAAATTTTCCTGTCTTCCTTTTAGACTACATCTGGATTTTTAATTGACCATTCAGAAAAACTGACTATCATAAAAGATACAGGCTGCCACCCAGCCCAAAGCCCAGCCAGCCAGTTTAAATCTTTTTCTGGATACAGTCCTGCATAGAAATCTCTCTGCAGGACTGCCACAGGCCTAAGCTGGGACACTTTCACTGAAAGGGAAACAGATCATTTGTAGTAACTAGTGAAAAAAAGATGGGATTTAAAAACAGGGATATGGGAAAAATCCTGCCTTTATGCAATAAAGTTTTTTCCTTTCTTAATTTGAAGGAATACATTTTCTCCTCTCCTGAACACCGTTTTATATTTCTAGGTACTTCTGAGATTCCAATTAACTGATCAAAACAACCAGTTTCTATTCTTACAGTATACAATAGTGATCTATTTCTATAACAGGGACCAAACCAAGAATCTGAATAGCATCAGAGTACATATATTTTGATATTTCAAAGACCTGGTGCTATATAATGTGAGCTGTGTTGGGTGTTTTGTCTAACTGTTAGCAGTGAAACTGCAAATGCATGCTTTACATTTAGAGAGACTTAAGTGAACTTTATATCATTAAATCGGCGATTCCAAAGTTAATTCTCTAGCCTTAGTCTTTCATTGTGGATAAGTTGGTAAGAAACCTTGTTCCATAAAAACACAACTTAAAGAGTCTTTTACAACACTTAACTGTATTAAGATTTCACACTTTAAATTCTTGTAAATTCTACTGAATTTCAAAATTGATAGCATGATACTTATATTATGACTAGGATAAAAATCCTTTATCTGTTGGAAGTAAAACAATCTACTGCCTAAAGTAATATGCATTCATTTGAAAGTTAAATCTCCCAAGCACAAACACACTGTCAGATCCTATCATCACCTCCTACTTTACTGTTTTCATGTCTTGGGAAAGCTTCCTCTATTTCCGTCAGCATAGAGCAACATTTGGGTTTCTGCAGTGCAACCTCCTTGTTTTGCTATTCTTCTGCACAATGCATGGAAATTATTATTTTTTTTTCCTGGATATTTAAAGACAAGGAGTTTCTATGCAATTTTAAGGAATAGATCAACCAATCTATTTTAAAATTAAGCATATTCATCTCTGTTTCTAACAACCACAGAGGTTTAGCTAATATCATAGTTAACATAACAAATTAAAACATGATATGTGAAAGGTTTTGATCCCTTCTGAAAAGGCTTCTTGGATTACTTTGACTGTGTTCAAGTTTTCTCAGAGGCTTTGCATCATGCACTTCACATGCTGAGAATTTATGTTCTTCCTCACTAGTTAAATTTGATCCAAAATTCTCAATTCACAAAAGATTGTTGCAAGACTGAGCAATGCAGACAAGGCTTCTTGAAGGGAGCAAAGCATATTAAGCATGACTTCTGACTTTGTACTTGCTTCCTTGCACAAGGACACACATTTAACTAACAGATGCTGGATTGCCCAACCATCCTTCTTCCAAGAGCACACACAGATTCACATTGATTTTTGCAGGTGCAGTACTTTAAGTTTCAGCCAAATAAAAATTCAGCTTTGATCATCTTCAACACAAAGAGAAATCCTTCAAATATTGTTGTGGTTATCATAAACTTAAAAATCAAAATAACTATAACCAATAAAATTATGCTACCAGTGTATCTTTTCAAGAAATTTAATAAGCATTTCTAGTGGCTTGGAAAACTCCTTTTCTCATCAAAACTTCAGCTTCTATTATAAAGATTAACTCAACAAACTAAGTTTTTTTGTTTTCTGTTGTAAATGTATTGATTTTCCAAGAAAAGGAAAATCTAAAAAATGAACATTGCATTTCAAACTTTTAGATATAAAAGCTAACCAGAATAATCCAGTTTTTATCCTAAATAACTTTTTTAAAGGCTTTAACAAACCTAACACTTGTGTAGAAATCATCTTTTCTTTTTAACTGACATAAACTCATCCTTTTTCAGAACAATAATCCACAATAGCCAAGTTCCTGGAACTCAAGAGACACTTTTAAAACTGCTGTCCAAGCTTTCACTGCTTTACCTCAACATTCATTTTACATTAAGCACAACAAATGAAAAAGTATTACTTGGACAATATTTGCATGGGGGGGGGGGGGGATACACAGCTGCAACAACTTTCATCAGAGCTAAGGAATTTTTTAGTGAAATAGTTAAAAATATATTATTGTGATATCTATTTTTCTTTTCTTTTTTTCTTTTTTTTTTTTTTAATGAAAGCTGAGATAGGGTCTTGATTCTTTGGCCCCTCTACAAGTGACACTCCCCTTCTCAGTTTATGCAATAAGTGATTGAGTGTTAGGAAAGCTTCAACCATGTTAAGATATGAGACTGAGGTCACACCATCAGACTGGATCCACAGATTTCCCTTTAAAAGAAGTTGCAAACAATGAGAACACGCTGATCATTAGAGAGTTACTCCCTTCTCCCAGCCACAAGGTGAGTAGTTTGTGACCTTCAACAGTTTTTTTTTCAAAGCACAAATTTCTGTGAATCAGAGTCACATGAAGATTGTTTTAAGAAAAGTACTATTTTGGGCACAGGCAGCCTCCCAACCAACAATAGTTCTAGTTTTGGTTCTTTTCACTCATGACTCTCTCAGAGCAGAGCCAACCAAAAGATTGACATTACGCCATGAAAGAAGTGTTTCATGTCTGTGGCTGTGATGGAAAACAATACATTTCTGGACCCCACGGCCAATACAAAACATTGGCAAAATAATCAGAAGTTTTCCTAGCTGTAAGGCATCATGCTTAAAAAAACCCAACATATAAACAATGAAGATCAGCATCTTCTCACAGAATTTTACTTCTTTGGTATTGCTAATTTGCTTACCCTGACAGAGGGGAAAAAAGTAATTTTCTCTTTTTAAATTTTTTTATTTTCCTCAAAAAAAATAAACTAAATTGCTAAGTAAAACTGGCCATCTTAAACCATCTTGCTCACCACACACACTCATCAAAGCAAGATGTGAATGTAAATTAACCCATTGATAGATTAGTAGAAAGACAACCCCAGATGTTCTTAGGACACAGGCTACAATAAAAAATATGTATGGATACCTGTCTAGGACCAGAAATATTTGGAAGCATTCTGGAAGAGAAGTAAGCACAGCACAGAGACGGCTCATGAGGTTTCACCAAAGACACATGATTAATTCACAGCAACTGTGGATTTGTTCTCTTGAAGAATCCACAGTGCCCCCCAGGGAGTATTTCTCAAAGCTTATCAGGGAACTGTCTGAGCTGTTGCAACTATAGATTTGAAACCCATAAATGAACAATTTTATCTTGATATTAAAGTCTTATAGCTTGTGTGTCTAAAATCGTAGTCTAGGATTTACATTTTTTTTAAATTCTGTTTTCTTAGATAATCAGTGCCATGGTAATAAATTGTTGTCTTGGTGTGCCACAATGCAATTGGAAAGCTACCTCTGTAAATACATTCATCAGGGGTAAGAGGGAAAAAAATTCTGCAGAAATAGGAAATACTTTACTAGAGAGTGGAGGTGGTGCTTTGTGAAACATGATCAATTTTAAAAATAATTTTGTCTTTTCCATACATTCTGCAGTCACCAGTGGAAAATTCCTATTTGTGAAGTTATATGGCTATAAATCAAACAAAATAGGAAACATCTCCTCAAGCTCTCAACAAATAGGTACAGCTGCAATAATAGTGCTGTGAAATGACAGGTTTGGTATATTCATTTTACAAACACTTTAAATCATTAACAGTCATCATTTTAATTGTGTCTTATGGTGCATTAATTAACCACTGTTCTACTTGGCATCTCCAAAGTTTAAGTTGAGAATTATTCAGTATATTTTAGTATTTTTTATATTTAATTTTAGACTAGCCAAGATTGGTTGTGTGACCCTAGTCCCAGGTCAAACAACAGATTTTTACCATATTATGTGATTTAAAGTAAAGTACCATCTGAGCTAAAAAAAGGAAGCTGAAAAGGAAAGAGGAAGCAAGTTCAGGCACCTTCCAACATGACTGATTGTAATAAATCAGTTGAACAGAAAAATGAAAATATTCTTCATAAGATACAGGATGTTTGTCCAGCTTTACAAAATGATGCTCAGTTACTACATTAGCAGTTTTGACCTTGAGCAATTTAATTCTTATTTTTAATGGGTTTATGCTTAGCAAAACCAGAACATCTTTTCCACCAATGCCTGAAGTTAAAGATCAAAGACCAAGTGACATCCTTTTGTCATTTGAAACTTATCCCAAAGAATCATCAATGTTCAGCTGCCACACAAGGCGAAAAAAGTCCCATCCCAAAGCCAAAGATTTCCCAGTGACTTAACTGGAAAAAGAACAAATGTTTAGTTCCAGAGAGATTTCAGCTGGAACTTGAAATAAACAAAAAAGAAACATGTAAAAAAAACGAAAATAGAGGAGAGACACCAGCTACAATGTAACTGTAATGGCCAAGAAGTAATAATCTGCTTGCACCCTTTATATCAAAACAGAGCTGTAAGTATGCTACCTGGGAGAGATTTTAACTTTAAATTGTGTTTGTAATCTAAAGCTGCTCAGTCCCAAGAAGCTTCTTTACCCTTACAATGACCAAAGCCACAAACCTAAAATCTAGACTTGGATTTCAAGCCCTCTAGTGCCTCTTCCTTTTTCTTTAAATTAGATAAAGAACTTAATTACAGGGAAATCTTGAACATCACGTTATCACAACTTTCTTCTGTTTGCATTAAGACCCCTGAAGCATACTATAGGAGTATTAAAAATATTGCAAGTTTTCAACACAACATACAATTCAAGACTGAACAAGTCATTCAATTCTATGCTGGAACAATGTAAGAACCAAGCTCCCAAGCACACTGTGTCATGAAGTATGAAGCTTAATTAGTATCTTCTTTCTTTTTTTTTACTACTATAAAGTTTGATTACATTGATTCCATGAAGATCTAAATTGCAGTTGAAACCCATTTTCACTAATTTTCCCAACAGGTTTATGTAAGAAGCATTCTTGTGAGATTCACTCAAACAGTTCAAACGCTAAACTAAATATTATTTTTTCCCCAACATACATTCCTAGGCTTTTAGATGTTTACAAGATAGCTATGGTTTTTGCTAATGAAAACTTATTTATGTGCTGGCAAAACTGAGGTATTTAAGCAGTCTGGCTTTATGCATATCAAAAAGTCCATCTCTTTTTATCAGGATCCATTAAAATAGAACTATTGAAACCATATAGTAGGGGCTTAACAAGCTGAAATATATTCATGTCATATCTCTATATGATCTGCCATATATCTGCCATACATGTAAAGGATCCCTATGGTATGAGATTATTCTGGGGGAGGACATTACTCACATGACTTCTTCAACCCTGTCCTGACCTACAGCTTATTTAAATCAGTGTAGATCTTTTTATTGACACCTTGGGCTTTGGATTAGCCCTGTCTGTATTTCTGTTTACTTTGTCAAACACTCCAGTTTCTCCATCCTTTACCAACCATCAAGGAAATTATACTCACTTTAATTGGTTTGCAACATTTGTTCAGGATAGCTAATATGAAAGAATTATCAAATCTGAACAACACTTTGACTTCTTATGTAAACTAGTGCTCTATCATGACCTTTTACTATACAATAAACAACTTAAAAGTTCAAGAAATCTGAGTCGATATTCACCTAAGGAAGACTTTAGTATTCTAATCAGTATCCTCTAATTTAATACTTTAATACTGTTTTCTATATTTTCCTTTGATAATTATCACACTGCAGTCTTGCCTTTGTCTCTAATATACATGACAACTTCACTACTGGAGGCTGAGATTCTTCAAATTTCATTTAACCATGATACATGATACCAGGCAACATTTTTCAAATTCATTAATAAGGTTTTCCAGAAACTATTGGAATGTCAGAATCATGTCATTTCTATCTGGTTCAAATATGAAAAAGGCAAGTGCAGAAATGCAGACTAAGGAAAAAAGAAAAAAAAAAGCTGAAAAAATATTAATTTCTAGAGGCTGGTCACACATCAAAATACACCACTGATTGAAACTGATACAATCTATGTGTCTGCAATAGTCGATCTAAAATTATTGATAAGTAGCATGAAAGTTCAGAATTAAAGCTCTGCATCTAGAGGGATAAGGACTATACAGAGATTCATCAGGTCACTGAGTCTTGTTTCAGGTAAGCAAGCAAGAATTTACTCCTATTCATAATATCTTTATGGTCCATCTTAGAAGTAAATTAGGAGTTTTTCTATCCCCTTTACTCCAAGCAATTGGGAAGCAGCATTGTGATGAATATAATATGCAATTAAACCTGTGGAGCTACCATTCAACTTGACATAAGGTACAGACAATGCAATTTCCAGCCATGGTGACCATTTAGGAAAGTATCTTTTAGGTCAAAGGGTAGAGGCTGCTTATTTGGTACCAAAAAAGCTATCAGTCATAATGTTAAAATACAAAATTGCAATAAGGAAACATTCTACCTAAATAGCTCAAAATCAAACTCTGTTGGCAATCTGTTCAAAAACTGTCTTCTTGCAAATCATTTGACAAAACTTTGGCTTTTATTTGAATGAAAACACAAAATAACAAGTTTGGACATTCTTCACATAAAAAATGTGTTCTATATTTTGACATCTGCAGACTGATTAATGTGAAAAAGGTGCTGCCTTTATTAACCTATATTTCTAAGGATTACTTGATTTCAAAACATAAGGAGAAAAGGTGTTCAAGTAGCAAGGTCATGATCTAACTAGCACTATTGAATCCAAAACAGAGGCTCTGTTTTGCTATTACAAGGCAGAGTCAACAATCAAAAGACAGGAAGGTAATTAAAGATTTGGCTTAAGACCAGGCCTACAGCAGTTTTACAAGACTCAAGGTATTGTTTTCTTAAGACTCTATATTAAAGAAAAATAAAGCTACAAACACACGACCAAAGAGAGGCAAACCATTTAACAGTCTGCTCTTGAGCCTTGGTCCTTCTGCTTTTATAGAACTGACATCCAACAGTTTGCTTAGAAAAGGTATCCAAGTGAAGAAGCCTCAGCTTCATAGCTTTTCCCCACCTCCCTGGGAACCAGATTAAACTCATCTGGAAGGGTTCATCAAGGTCTTCCTTTAGTGTTTATTCTGGAACTGGGGAGGTGAGTTGATTCACGTACCAATTGTTCTGCATTGCAGTTGATCAAGTGGATATTTAGGAGAATATCTTATCAGGACTTCGTGTGGCCTGAAACACTGCTACTGCCTGCTGGGCTCCTCCCTGTCTGCCTCTTTATAGGCAGAGTGATCTCACTCAATACAGTAGTGTTGCTAGTAATCCAGCAGGAAAAGGTAGAGGTGGGAGCACAAAATGACAAACTGGAATTAGCACTAGAAAATTCCCTGTCTTCCAGATTCTGGGAATTTGCCATTAACATCTCTTTTCCTACTTCAGCCGTCTGCCACCTCCTTCAACAGAAAGAAGCCAAACAAAATTCTTCCACCCTTGAGATAGTTATCTGTAGCTTTTAGAAAGGTAAAAGAATTGCCTTTTCTCCCTACTGTGTCTTCTTCACAAAAAGGAGTCATCAAACATGATTTGAAAGTTGCCATGAAGATGTGACTGGAGGTTTACTATTGATTGGAGAAGTAGGAAAAAAATTACAGGCAAAAGAAAATTACTGGCAATGGAGAAACAGGAATACAAAAAGAGATGAAAGGCGCTAAACAAGCAAAGGTAACAAAACCAAGATAGATATAGCAAAGAAGTCAGAAAAAGTGAATAATTGAAAGAAGAAAACAGAGGAATACACAGGATGAAAAAAATGGATGCAGAAGTATTATATGAAGTACCAGAAGTCTAGAATCCCTCCCATGCTCATTGGTAAAGCCTAATACATAAATACATGCTAAATAATATGTGCAATCTAAATACCTAAGTTTGAACCCTAAACTAGTAAAAAGAACTTCACATACTTCAAAACTAACTGCTTTAATCCAGTAAAAGAGTTATTTTCCACACAAAGATGAAATAAAGGTTCTTCAGTTCCCTATCTGGTTTTATCATGCTTTTTTTTTTTTTCTCTTTTCTTTGTTTCCCAAGCAAAAATAAATAATCTCACCGGTGTGCTACAATGTGATACATCTTCAAAACTCTCACAATAAAACAGTTAAAATTACATAGCATTAAAAAAAGATATTAGTAGATATAAGTATATGCAAAAGTGGTGCCAAAGTCAAGAAATTAGCATACAGGGAGTGAGGAACTTATTTTTAATTCTTCTTACAAATTAATTTCTTATCCCTACTGTCCTGTTCCTACTGGGGTTACATCTATAAATAGGATGCATGCCTCAGATTTCACAAAGACTAACAGCAGAATCTTTTCATTTAGGCTTCATTCATGAAGGTGTTTACATCTGAGAGTGACTTTTAATCAAGGGATCTCATTAAGTTATCCACATGCTGCATTTTACTGACCTACACTCTTCACAGTTAAATTAATAAAATTACCACTTCCTCCCGAGAGCTAGGCATGGACTAAACTTATTAATAAAAAGAATGTAAAAAAAAAAGACCCCACAAAACTAAAAAGTAAAAAAACACATCACTGTTTCCAAAAAACTGTATTTGTTTTGAATCTCCATCTGTTCTGCTGGTGTGCCAATATGGAATCCACTTCTCATAATGGCAATTTGTTTATGAGTGTGTCTGCTTCCAAGTGTTCAGTTCAACAGTTAACAAGTGAGCTACAGCAAGTAGCAAGTACTGAGAATATAAAAATTAATGCCAAGAAAGATACTGCTCCCTACTGGCTCATCTAGATAAGAACAGAGGATGTTTTCCCTTCATATTTCTCAAAGTAACAAATTATTTTTCACAGATAAATCACAGTTTTGAACTATAAAACAAATATCTAAAAATCAGTAGTCTGGCATTTATTTAAAAAAACAAAAAAAGTTGATTAGATGAAGCACATAAACTGTTATACTTTCTAAAGGAACACGGAGTGAAGAAAATTATCATGAAATCACAGACTAGTTTGGGCTAGAAGGGACCTTAAAGATGATGTAGTTCTATCCCCCTCCCCTTAGACCAGGTTACTCCAAGCCCCATCCAACCTGGCCTTAAACATTTATAGGGATGGGGCATCCACATCTACCCTGGGCAGCGAGTTCCAGAGTCTCACCACCCTCACACCAAAGTATTTCTAATCTAAATCTCCCCTCTTCTTTCTTAAAACTATTACCCAAGGCCCTATCACTACACACCTTTACAACAAGTCCCTCCCCAGCTTTGCTGTAGGTCTCCAAATGCCAAAAATCTCCAAAGTAATTCTTGTTTACCTCTAAGCTTTATAAAGGAAAACAAACAAATAAGGAAAAAAAAAAAAAAAACAAACCAGAAAAACTAAAAAAAACACAAAAAACAAGACACACAAAAAAGAAAACCTCCCAAGAATCCCAAAATAATCAACAAAAAGTCCTCACTAAACAAATAAACCAGCTAGAGTGTAATAACTACTGTTAAGAATAAACGTATCTGAATTGTTATCAATAGCTAGATTTATTTTATTTATTTTCGACCTGGCAGTTCCAGCTACATGTAACTTTTTACTACCCTCCCTAATTTTAATCAAGTTCTGAAAGTGGAAACCTGGATCACTGCCACTGAGCATTAGTGCTGATTCAACTTTATTTCCAAGTCATTGGACAGAAAAACAACAACGGTTCCATGGACTTCACAGTTTGCAAAACCTAACAAGATCTGTACCTTGATTCCAACATTTCAAAACAATCTCCTATCAAGTTTTGTCTAGCCAGGAAAATGCAAAATGTCTAGTAACTTCCCACAAAGTCACTTACTGAAGAAGCAAATGGGTTCAGTTTAAACCATTTCCAAAGGCACTGATGTTTAACCACATGAGAGTCCTTGTACTCAGCCACTGCTAAGAAGCTGCTGAGCAATATAAGCCTTTCATCAAGAATTTGGTTTTTTCCTTATGTAGACTCTACATTGATTTTAATTTTGGAGAAAATCAGAACTTCTGAATATTTACCCAAACTAATCTTGAGATATTTTAGATGTCTGGTTTTGGAAAGGCCTGATTTTTCCTTGTCTCCATAGACACGAGTGGGGATTCTTCTCTGTGTTTCAAGATCTACTTCTGACTGTAGATCTCTTTTTTTTTTTTTTTTTTGAAAAAACTCTGATCTGTGACCTCTGGGCTATATTTTCATCACGATCCAGTATCTGGCTTTATCTCTTTACATTAAATTTACGCTGCCAAATAACTCTCAGCCCTAAAAATATTCATATTCAATTATAAACCATACTTCATGTTAACAGTTTGGTTACTTAGCAATACACTCTTCCTAGGAAAACAGACTAATTCTTTTTTTGCTATTTGCAGTGGTATGCAGCTGAAAGAAATTGTGTTTTATTCCATGCAATATGATAGCATATATTTTTCTTAAAGCATGTTTTGGGCATAAATACAGGCTACCAACTGCCTAACAGTTCATCAGTGTTTTCAGGCTACTGAACAGAACTGGGATAAGGAGTGGCTGGGCATCAGATATCCATCTTGACATGGTGAGAGCTCTAGTGAATTTAAATCTTACTGTGGGGCTGTCAAATTAAAAGCTACAGACTGGGTTTGCAGGACAATGGCAGTAAGATTCTAATTCCTAAACTTCTGTGAATGGAGAAATATTCAAATTCTTGTTGCTCAGTTGGCTGCCCAGTTTAATATGCTGCTGTAAAATTCCATTATCAATGAAGATGTCACAACTTATCATCTCCCCCTCCCTTTGGCAACAAATCAGGTAACAAAGGCAATTATGAGTTCCAGGATCCTGCCTTTTCCCAGCTATACACATATCTTCTCCAGCTTAAGGTAGAACAATTGCAGGAAACGGTGGAATTATAGCTTTTTTTTTCCTAGAAGGGGACTTTGAAACTTAGAAAAAAAACACCTATCAGTGGTCTACTTACACAACTATGAATTGGAGGAAACTGGCTGCACCAAGTGGATTTAAGCTGACTGACATGACAGAGAACTAGACTGTCACTTCCTAAAAGGGATGGGCAAATACACTCCCCGGATGCACCTTCCTCTAATGTTTCCTGTGCTTTTCCCTATTAACCCACTCTTGGTACTCCACAGAAAGATTTGGTATGTGAACAGTAAAAAAGGCACCCAAAAATCCTGCTCCTTCAACAGTGTTCAGTGTAACAGCTAACAGCTCCTCCAATGCAATGCTATAAATACATGAAAAACAGAATCTGAGGGGAGCTAGATAAGATATCCATCATGAAAATCAGCTCAGCTCCTAAGAAGCTCACTGCCTGATGTTGCAAATATGCTACTGAAAACTCCTCTGGGGGGAAAAACTGTACAGAGGTAACAGAGCCCCTCAGCTTCACAAATCATGTACAACGAAGATCATGAAGCACTAAAAGCACAGAGGAGGAAATAGTGTATTTTATTGCAAGCTGTTTGTTCCTATAGAAAAATTAATTATAAACAAGATATTAAGACACAGCTGAAATCTTAGCAAGAGAGCTTTCAGATAAGGAATAGGGAACGAAGTGCAAGGCATTTCCTGGGGATTAGGGGTGAGAGCTGATGGCACCTGGCTGAGCTTCAACTTCAGAATCCCAGCAGACCTCTAAGTCCCAGGAAATGTCTTGAGCCTCAGTTATTATTGCTATCGTAACATGGCAGTTCAATGTGTACATACATGCAGCCACATGTGTCTGTGGTGTTTGAACAGGGAACTTGCTGTTTTAGTTGGTCTACTGCAGGACATCACTGAAGAATTACAGCCCCGTAAATTAGTCAGTTTGAATGTTTTCTCAATATGCAATTCACCTTATAATAGATTACATATGGTATTGCCACTTGCCAGGCTACAGCATGGACATTCTGCATCTGTTTCTACATGGCTTTCTGGTTTAAATGTCTGCTCAGAGAAATAAAAATCTCTGGGTCAAAACTAGATTCCCTCCTTTAATCACATTCAGAGAGACATACCAGTTCTGAATTTAGCCTGGCAGTTTTGCCACAAATAATTGTTTTAAATACAAAATAAAGAGAAAATGTTGGCATGTTGTTTGGGGTTTTTTTTATTTAATTATGCTGGTCCAGAATAAAATATTACAGTCCTAATCTTAATATTCTGTTTTTCCAAGATACAAAGCCTGATATTACTGTGCAGACAACCTGCTATGCCCACAATAAGCAATCAGAGACTATTAGAGACATGGGTAGCCTGAACATGACTTAAATTCACCCTAGCTTAATATCAAATGAACAAATCCAGGAACAATAAAGCTGGATATTTCTCTTCAGCTGTCCCAAGCTCAGTGCTATGCTGATTTGCCTTTGTGATAAAAGTTAGTGTCACAGCAAGGCTTTGCATATGCTACATAAGGGGGGATCTTCAATGTTTCATAGCATTATACCAGACAGTTGGCTCTGCATTCAAGCTGAGCCCTGAGGGGCACAGGGGGATGAGGAACTCACAGCCCTTCAGTGCTGTCACTTTTAACCCAACATGACCACTCTAAATGTAGAAAAAAGCAAGTCATTTCCTTAAACTTATGCATTAATGTTCTTCTTGAAACACCAACAGATAATAAAGATGGGTAGACTTCCACCTTGTCAATAAATTTCAAGGACTCAGCAGCAACACTTCTTCAAAGCTTTCCCTGTCATGCTCAGAATGACTATTTGGCTACCACAGATTTAAATGCTGGAGGAAATGCCCAGAGGAAATATATGCTCATTCTAAAGAATTTGATGTTGAGATGCAGAGGTTAAGTCTCAGACAAGGCCACACATTAAGTTAGCAGAAGAACTGGGAACAGAGGTCACCAGTTGGGCTTTCAGTCCCCTCTAACTAACCACACAATTCCTTGAGAACAGCTAGTTCCATGGGAATTCTCTCAACAGCAACCAGCTATAAACTGTCTTTAAAAAAGGATTCACAACCTACTGGTTCATTATTCATGTGTAAACAACAGGGAACTGAAAAATGACCAAAACATGAAGATATCTTTATGAGTTTATGGTTATGTTTCATGACAAAAGTAGACCTCCCACACAGTCAATACTAAAATTACAGTCATGTACCTGCTTTTTCTCCTCCTTAATTTTTCACATCACAAAAAACACACAAAAAAAGACTTTACTTTGGAACTCCTAAAATTCATATTCCTGCAGAGGCATCAGCTACCCATATTCTCCTGCGTGGGTAGCACATTACTTTTCAGGTCCATTAGCCACACCAGGGCACCTGAGAAACCTGGCTATAGCTACTTTTTTACTTGCTTTTTCAAAATGCAGGCTCTTTCTTTCCTCCAGTGATTTGCTTCTTTCCTCCCCCCCACCTCAGCTAGGGCTTCATGGCCCTACACAGTGTAACTCTTGCACCAGGTGTGGCCCTCAATACTGAATAAACATCTGCAGACAAGATTTGCCTCCTTTTTATGCCATGAGCAATTAAGTCAAATTTTGCCTTTTTGTTCTCATGAGGAGAGCTCTGGGACTAATTCAATTACAGATTTTTCCTTTTTCTCCTGCCTAACACAGATCCTGTTCTAATCTAATGACTAATGCTAGGGCAAGAAAAGGAACAAGTTTATCCCAGCAGGAACAAAACCTCAGGCTGAAAGAAAGGAGCTATTTGTGCAGTGCTAAGTAACTAAGGATTGATTTTTTTTTTTTTTAAATCATACTAGCATCACTTTCTTCATACAAAGTAGTACTGTTTTATTTCTGTCCTACCACATTGTATTAGTTTCTTACATGTAAAAATAATCTAAATAGAAATTCCATATGAGTTTTGGTTGACAAGTTTCTAATCAGTTAGTATCTCATAAATTATAACTGCAGAAAATTTAAAGCATGCTGTGGTTCAAAGAAACTTCACGAAAATTGTTAGAAAGAAGAAAAGGAAAGAAAAAAATGTGAAAACTGAAGGAAGCTGGGAATGAATTTTTATGGTACTGCACCATTTTTCTCTTCTTCACAGGCAGGTAATCAAACCAAACTGTTTAGGCATATTCAGGTCCAGACTTGAGTTATCTCAGTGAGAAATTCAAAACAGAACCAAACTAAAAAGGAACTAAAAATGTCCAGCATATTACCCCAGTCCCTCAGGTCCAAAAGACTGAAGTGGGATAATTTTGCTGCCAGAAACAGCATATGCAAAACCAACAAGAATGATGAAATGCACTTTACAGGGAAGGTGGTAGTTGTCTCCTGTTGCATGCTTAGATAATGGATAATGCAAAACCAGATACAGTGGTGCCTATGCAGTATAAGTAGTAAAGAATGGTCAGAGCTTGAAAAAGAGCTGGTTGGCATTAGAACACATTTGTTTTCTGCTTCATCATAAAGTCTTTGCAAAATCATTATTTTAAATTCTTGAAATAAAGTTTACAATACTATAGCACCATGCTCTCTGTAAACGCTAGGAGAAGTACATACAAATACTCTAGCCAAAAGGAGCCACTAAACTGCTGTTAAGAAGACAGTTTACCCAGAAATTTCACCAAATGCAGACATCTACCACCTGGGTGGTAATTACATGGTTCTACAAGTCAACTATCAACATAAAAATGTCTGAAGTAACAATTGAGAGTCACTGTGTGCACTGAGTACTCTAATGCCTTCCCAATTATTCAGTAAAGAGGAAGAAAGCAGGCTGCTCTCTTGTGTGCTATTTACATTGTAACCACATCCTCTGCTATTCAGGAACAACAGTACAATGCTCCACAGTTTCTTTTCATATAGTTCTTCCAAATTACTAGGTATTAAATTTTTCTCAGTCAGATAAATCTCACTTCAGAGTTCACTGAATTTAATCTTGACACTGAAGGAGAAAGTTAATCCATTTTATGGGTCATGCAAACAGCTGTTTCACGAAGCCACCAACAACTCCATGTTACAAAGGATATAAATAGACAGGTGTATTCTATTTATAAGCTTCCAATTCTGAGCCAGGGATCCTTTCAGTTCCCCTACCAGGTTCAGAAAAGAGACACAAGATTTGAACTAACAGGAGATAAAAGTTGGCCTTCAACAGCTGGGGGAAGTTGGGATGCAGTTTAGAATTTGAAAGCCATAGCTTTGGGGACCTTTTTAAAAAATCTGATTCATACCTTAAGATCACTTCTAAGAATCAGGAAGGCTTATGAATCCATAACAAAGCTGCAGATGTTGAATACCAGCAGAGTACTCTGGATACTCATTCACATTTATTCCAACCACTTGATGACTCTGTAAATGTACTTTATGCCTTTTTCTGAAATCCAATATTAAGACATAATTTATCCACAAAATTGCATGGATTTCAGTGTAAACTGGGATATTAAGCCAGAACAGTGTCTAAATTAGTTCTACAAATTATTTCTTAACATGGTATATTTTTGAATACCATTAATTAAAAAGAAAGTATTTTCCTGATTAGAGTATTCTTTAGCACAGTGAAATAGCATCAAGTAATAAAACCCAAAACAAACCTGAAATGGCAAGACATACTTCAACAACAGTTAGAAAGTAAGAAAATCATCATATTTCTAAAGGAAGGACTCCACTGAAAATTAATCATGCTTCAGGTGAGACATGTTATGAACACCAGGCTATGGAACTATACTAAAAAAAGAGGCAATAAAACAACTAAAAAGGCAGATAGGATGAAACAGAAGTGAAAAAAATATCCTCCCTTGTTCACTAGTAAATAATTTATGCAACAAACAGAAGTTATATGAAACAGAGAGGAGGCAGATTCTAACCAGGAGCAGATAATCTGATTCTTATCACATGCCTGCATGTCTGAAGAAACTAACTCTGTTGATATTTTTCTCCATTTATTAGCTGCAATGTTCTGAACAGCTGATGTTTGCTGAATCCAAAAGGCAGACACGTCAGCAGGAGATGAACTACAGTACACCCAGTTAGGTCAGAATTCTGCACTGCTTTTATCACTGGGCGGGAACAGTAACTTCCAGGCGTGTGAAACTCAGAATTTAATCCATTTCTTAGGCAATTATGGTGAGAAAGAATCCTCCTATTTAAAAAGCAATTTGTACATGGAGGATGAGGACTGTGACTTTTTTCCTTTCTTTTTTTTTGTTTTCTTCTTTAAGTTAAATACAGTGCATAAGACCAACAGTTATGGCAAGACAATTCTTTTGATGCTTCCTTGCTAAAACCAGAAATGTTTTCTCATGTTGCCCACGTGTTGAGGTAAATTCTACACAGTAAAGTAACCTTGATATTTTTACCATTGTAGTTCTTAAGACACGCTACAGTCCAGTTCTCAAATTATCAATTTCTGCCATTATTCATAATTCTACTAGAAACAAGTTTTATAATATTAAGTTTGAACAAAAGATAAAAATGGTTCAAGATTATTCTTTTTTCAACTTTCACTAAATTAGTAACTAAGATGAATATTTTTAAGATAGAATAGGCTCTGTAATATGCACAAAGTATAACTAGGCTGTCCTTGGGCAACCCTAGCCAGTCTCAAGAATTTTAATTACAATCTCTGAGCCAAAGATTCCCAGGTTTCTTTCCTCCTCTCTCACTTCCCTTTGGTTCACACTTGTAATTCAAAATGCTTCCACAGAATCTTCTCCAGATATCCTGTTGCCAAGTGAAAATCAGCATGTCAAAACTAGCTCCTCTTTTCTCCTCCCAACTCTTTCCTTCCTGTTTTGCTGTAACTGTCAACAATTCCACCACCCTCCCTGTCCCACAAGCCCTTGAGCAGTGGTATCATTTTCAGCTCTTCTCCACTTGCAAAGGTTTCATGCACCCAAGCACATACTTAATGTTAATCCTACTGCCCTCCATATAATTTCTCTGCAGCAAAGTTTCAAAATAGACATCAAATAAACACCAAGTGCAACAGACTGATTGAATGAAAGGATTACCAGCTGCAGAAAGCCTTACCTCAATCTGACAGATAAGTGGAAACTCTTACTCCTGCAAAACAGGTTGTATATATTTGCTCGTATCAATTATCAATCTTCTGGTTTTCTACACACAGGTATGGAACAATAAAAATGATAGAGAATGCAAAATAATCACTAGTCAGTCAAGACTACTTGAGGCAATTACTAAAAAAGAAAATGGCCCCTGTATTAAGGAAGGCTGCCTACTGTGGAAGTCTTACACAATACCAGGTTCTAGTATCATTTTACAGGCTGAGGACGCTTATACCTTTTTTATAAAACATAACTAAACCACTCACCAGTACTGAAAATTCTTAGTCCCTTATTCATCTTAGTTCTCTTTACTATTCACACGATTTTAATCTATCCATGGGCACATGCTTTTTGATTATTATCTTTAGATCTATCCCTCCAACATAATTAAATTCCTTCTTTCAGCTATGATTTCAAGATTATTTTGTCTTTTGAATGAAAGACAGAAACTGCAACAGGAAACATCAATAGTTCTTGCATTCCAGTTTAAAGCACCTGGACTGCATTTCAGTGGCATCTTCTTGAAGCAAACATTTTCATAGACAAGAATAACATGCACTCAGAACAAGATAAGCTGAAACAATTACATCATATGCAGCATCAAAGATAAGCAATTTAATCTCTTTTGCTTCTTTTAGGTTTATCTTAATTTTATGAAAACATGTGCAAAATACTTTGCTCTGTTGAGGTAACCAAAGTGATCCAATATGTTCTTTATGACTAAAGAAATTCCCCAAACAAGTGTTTATATATATTTTCTACATCATCATGCTGAAGTATTAAATGTGAAAAAAGAACTCTTACCTATTCTAGTTTTTATAAATTTGAGACAGTCTTCTATGATATTTCAAGTTAAAAACAAATGTTGCCTCAAACATATTAAGCAAGTTGATTGAACTAACATAAATAAGGCTTGATCTTAGTGGGATTTTCACTTTATAAAGTCAGAATTTGTTGCCATCTTCAAACCATTTTTTTTTTCATGCAGCTGGACTGCATGAAGTGGCATAATGTATAACCACAGCAGAAAGCAGAAAGGGCTTTTATGGAATTAACACACAGAAAATATCAAGATATCCAAATCCAAGCCCAAATCAAAAGCAAAAGAATCCCCATTGCTCTAGCAGCTTCAGCATTACTTTCAGCTAAGACCAATCAAGCATACGCTGTGCTTGCCAGAATTCTTAATTATTTTTATGTAGAGCTAAGTATTATTCACTAGCTGACAAGAAGGTTTGAGGATGTTATAGATATTTAACATTTATCTAGTATAAATGGGAAAATATTGCTTAATCTTGATATTTCTCAATCATTGAGCGATGTAATCCCTCAGCACTGACTACAATATAATACAAAAAAAAAACCACCCTCAAAAATATTTTCAATTTACAGGGTATGATCATTACTGAATTATGGATTTGACTTGGGAATTTTGATTAAGAAACAGTTTCCAGAAGTACCCACTTTATGTGAAGGTGAAATTCAATGGCATGTAGGAATTTTTATTTTTTTTTTTTGAGGGGGGGACATTTCTCAAGAGATTAAGTGTTGTTTATTTTGTCTTTGAACTTATTTCCTAGTTAATGGGTGTTTTCTTTGTTATTCCTGTCTTTATAAGTACCATCCGAGCTTGTCATTTTGCATGCTGTCTTCCCATTCGTGACTCAGTGATTTCTGTCTATCAGTTTAACTCATAATCAGGGCAAGCAAGCAAGCACAGAGCCATATGGGAATGTAAGTACAACTCAAAACTGATTTGTTTTAGATTCAGCCAAACTTGGACTTCATCCTAGTACTTTCTTCACATAAGCTATTATGTCACATGCTCAGGCAAAGTAAGGGATAATGAAAATTCAATCTAGGTTAATAAATCAATGAAATCTTTGCAGGACATCTATTTCCTTCAGCTTAGAAAAGCCTACTAATGACTTAACTGCCAAGCTCCCCAGATTGCACCACTGGTATTAACACCCACATGTCCTACCAGGGAATCCATTTGAATAAAGATTATTTGTAATGTGGAGAGGCAATGGGAGAGCCAGTCCCAGCCCCAGCCTACACACAGGCTCCATTTTTCTGGAACACAGGTCAGAAACTGATCTCCCCTCAATGGAGAAAGGTCTATCAGCCAATATTGCCCAGTCAGCAGATCCCCACAGAGATTCTGCAGCAGAGAAGATATAACTGACAACATACTCAGCCGTCCTACCCAGGTGATACTCTTTCAGACAAGAGCAGCAGTCTACCTGGAGTTTTTAAAAAATGCTTTGTACAGTGTTTTCTGGTGATTCTATAAGATTCAAAAGCTAGTTTTTGACTTATTCAGGGGCTCGGAGGGTATGAGGTGGTGGTATGTGTTAGTGTGGATTTTTTTCCTGTTGCTTTAGTTCTTTTTTTAAAAGAACCCAGCTCATTCTTTTGCATTCCCTGAAGGAGATCCGAACAGCAGTTAAACAAAAGCTTCTTAGAACCTTTGTGCATTTAAAAATCACTTAAATAAAACACAAAAAATCCAAAGATATGCCTGTGAGCAATATGAAAGCAGTTGAGACATCATCAGACAGGGTAAAAGGTGGAAGAATACTGCACAGAAAATAGACAACTACACATTTTTATATTTGAGGAAATACACAACATGGAGAGTCACATGGAGTAAATATTCCGTTAATGCTTTGTTCTACTGGGAAGAGAAATTTCATTTTTAAGTAAAGTTCACTCATGTTTCTATTTTGTTTCTTCTACAGGACATTCCTACACTGGCAGGTTTTTAGAGTCTCAGATTAATTCTGCCAGCTCAAACAGTGGTCCTGTCATTTAAACACATTTCTATTTATCATATTTTCATGCCTCGTACCCTAACAACATTAGCACCTACTGCTCAGAGGTCACATAACACTCACATAAACAATATATTGGCAAATAATTTTCATAATTGATGGATTAATGGAGGCACAGAGCCTGTATTTTGAAGAGTACAATGGCTAAAACAAGTAGAAAACAACCATTCTTCTGGTACAAGTTCCAGACTTGTACCCTTTTAGTCAAAATCTCTCCAGTATCAGAAAAAAGAAATGTCCAATTTTCTCAACATGGCTCTTCTAGACAAGCTTATCATTTCACTCAGGACAATAGCAGCAACATTAATTAAAAAAAAAGAAATTCAAAACCCTTCAAACTAAGTACATTACAAAATCAAGTTAAGGAAGAGAATAGCATTTGTGTAGAAACAAACAACAGAACACAATACTTGGCTTTTGTTCCCTTGCTAGATTTATTGAGAAACTGGAAGCCAAAACTCTCCTCTCTTTTTTTCTGTTTTTTGTTTTAATTTAATGCCAACATCTAGAAAAAACATCTGGTTATTCTACACAATATTATATGTAAAATTGCCAGAGAACAGAACATCTTTCACGAAGTACTGAATGTACCTCCCAACTTTCTCAGGTTTTATTTTCAAAATTATAAACCCTGTGTGCTGCTTTCTTTAATGTCTTTCTGTAAAGAGGTAATTCTTGGAAAGGACTCAGTCTTGGGTCAAAGTCACCTTCTCTTCCACATACTCAGTGATACCAGACAATCAGTTTTGTTTGACAGATATAATTACCATTAGTTTACTGAGACCACAATAAATGAATTATCTAGTCTTTGAGAAACCCTGAGATCTGAAAAGTGGATCTAAGTATGTTTCATTAGTAGTATATTTTAAGATCCATTTTTATTTCATCCTTGTGTAGTAACTAATATAACAAAGCTTCAATTCTTCATCCTGGCTTCTCCTACAGGTTAAGTTCATTGACATTTTTAAATAGCAACTGAAGTCACCTAGAACATCATTTGTGAGTATCTAAGCCACAACTTTTAAATTACTGTATTATAAATTGCAGCACATAACCAACAATTTAATCTCAATTATACTACACAACAAAATTTATAATCCCAATATGAATTTTTTAAAAATCACATGCATGACCACATTTTTCATTTTGTGCTTATGTGGACATACATACAGACTGCAGATATTATAGCACTGTATTTGCAGCACAATTTTCAGAATTAGTATGAATTGTTTTGGCCAATTTTAAAAAAATATTCAGTTATTTTATTATTGTAAACTAATTTCAATAATATTTTATTATTTTTACTTACTCCATTTTTCATATATTTAACTCTTCTTCCTCATAATGATTAAAAGCAAAAAACAAACAAAAAAACCAACCAGAACATTGGCTTTTAGAGTTCTTTTGTAGGTTGCTTGAAGTGCCTCAGTACAAGCAGTTTAATTCATGAGATACATTCCCCAGCTGGTGTGCATCATTATATTACTGATTACACCAGAGCTATTCCATTAATATCTAAAAAGTCCTTGAGCTAAGAAAATTTATAGCAAGTGAGAAAGCTACCAGATTAAAAAGCAGAGTAATTCAGTCAAATATTTAAGAAGATCTGTACAAATTATCACACTGAATCTATTTGCAATTCGGCAAAAAGTTTCTTGCAAATTTAGAAATATCTGAGCATGTGCGATGAGGGCCAGTGTGCCTTCATAAGTAAAATGCACTACTTTATAGTAACTTCTGCTATATTACAGGGAAAGAAGCAGCTCTCTGTTCTTGTAAGCTGCTGCTCCAGTGTAGCATGTACTGAAAATGTGTAAATATTCAAATAAAGACAAAACAGCAGCAAGCCAGATGACTACAAACTCAAAATAACAGAAAAAAAAGATTCAAGTAGCTACTGTGTATACTGTGTATAGCAAAAGGTTTGGAACTGAGTGTCTTTTTATACAATATAATAATTTGGAAGACTTCTGAAGACTACTACCTGAAGATTGTCAAAATGCAGAAATAAAATAATTCTGATACCTGTTCAGTCTGTGGCTGTGGCAAAGTATATTTCCAACTTTCTTGCAGTAATCTTTTCCGTCCTGCAACTCAGTCCTGCACGTGTTCAACTGTAAATACAAAAGCAAGTTTTTACAGTGTTTAGAGGTCTGTTACCAGCTGGACTTTTTGCTATTTTACAGTAATAGAAGGGACTTAAAATTTGCTGGATACTGTTTTGTCCTAATAGTTTCACAATTTCAAAATTTTCTTTCTAATGTGACAAGCTGATAAATCAGCTAACTTTAAAATTGAATAATATAATACTGAGTGCTTCGTATGTAGAAATTCTAGCAAATAAAACAGAATCTATATACACCAAGCAAAGAGTATGCTGGATAGACTATTACTTTACCTAAAATGACAACACTAAAAGGGCATAGACATCATTGTTCTCAGAGCAATCTCTAAGGTGTTAGAATGAAAAATTTCTATAAAAGTTACTTCCATCAGATGTTTTGTCCCTTTATTAATGAATGTATATGATCATAAAGTTTACTTGACTGTGTTTTGTTTGAAGTGTGTCAGTAAGTTATATTCCTTGTACCATGCCATAACTACTTCTGTTTAACAAATTAACTGTACTGGAGAGAGGGGAGAGGTATTGGGAGGGGGGGAGGAGCCCCTGCAAAGATATCACCTGACAGCCATATTCTAGTTTAGTAAGAAATACTTGTATGAATGTACACCTTGTGTATGCCAAGTATTATGTCATCAGTTTTTGCTTCTTTAATCATATCTATCTGCTGCCTCTTCTGACAAGTATCAGAAGCAAAGCTTAGCTGTATTGATTAAATAGTGGGTAATCCATTCAATTGTAGCTCAAGAATGGATACAGTAACATTTATCTGCAATCTGTGTAAGCTTTGCTTTATAGGGTTATGTTACTAAAGTAATCAAGCAATCCTCTACTTAATCTTTTTCAAAGGCATCAAGGACAGTATACAGACTAAGGGACAATGCTCAGGATGGACAAGGGTCAAGAGTGTGTATCAGTGAGCAGGTAGGACAAAGCAGATTTTTCCCTCTTGATCAGTGAGCTGGAGAAGTTAGCAGTAAATCTCCCAGCCTGTGGATGATATCATGGTCTTTCAGGTAGCCAAATATCACGCCCTAGCAAGTAACTCAAGCCACCCAACGCTGTGACCAGGGAAAACATGGCAGAAATTCTTCCACATAGATAAGTATAGGAGAGTGTGAGAGGTGGCAGGGCAGAGAGACTCTAAGCCACACCAACATGACACTGAAATTGGGACTAGTTATAGCTTAAGAAAAGGATGCTTGAATAATTACTGTCTGTTCTTTGAAAACAGTGACTCAACCCAGCAGCAGTAGCCAAAAAAGACAGCAGATCATCAGACATCATTCAGGAATGGTATGAAAAACAAGACAAAATGCTTCATTTTGTGACTGTATAAAGTCCTGCTGTATCCACATACTGCATACTGAATGCAAATCTGGTCACCTGGGAAAGGATGGGTGCCTCTGAAAAGGATGTAATCAACTTAGAAAAGGCCTATGAGGGGAAAATGAAAATATCAAGTGGGCAGAATAGCTGCCATATAAAGACAGACTGAAAAGTCTGGAACACTTTAGGGGGAAAGGGTGAGGCAGAAAGGGGCAACATAATCAAGCTTCAGAGAAAGTTTCAACAGATTCATAGCCTGACACCCAGGAATAGAAACAGGGCAGAGATGTACCCTCTAAGATACTCAGAACAACAATTTTGGATGCTAAAGAGGAAGGAATGGCAACAAAACAGCTGGGAAATTCTGATAAATTTAATTGATTGCCAATTAACAATTATTCCTTTTCTTTTGTGTCTCTTTGATTCTTACTCCACTGCTCTGGTGTGGATTCCTCCACTGCTCCTTTGGAAGTTATACCTTCTATATCTTTTTCTAAGATCCTGTTCAGATAGCTCTTCATTCCTGCCCATCCTCAGATACCTCTCCAGTCCTGGCATCTCTACTTTTTTCCCTCCTTTCTTTTGGTAAATCTCTCACTCTCTACTGTTCCTCCTTCCTGGGTGTGCTTCCTGGTTTTCCTATGCCCCTGCTAAAGTGTCCCACTTGCCCTGGCATTCTTTCACATCTCCTGTATTTCTTCTGCCTGGTGGCTAACACCCTTTCTTAAATATTTCCTGGCAGAGGCATCACAAACTCCCCTGCCTGGTTCAGTTCTGATGCACAGAACTGGGGCTATTGCAGAGCCAGGTTTGTCCAGCACAGGGCAGGACCTACTCAGTGCCCCTGCTACTAAACTCCTGCCAGTTATGCCCTAAATCCATGGAGAGCAGGAATTTATCTCAGATTCTTCTTAACCAGCCTTTCTTTTACCCTGTGTGAGGCACTGATGGGCTAGACAGATCACTGACTTTAGGCAGTATGGCATTTTTTGTTTTGACTGTGTTATCATCCATGAAATATGTCAAATCTCCTTTGAATAAAAACCATGACCAGAAGCAAATATGACCTGGATACAACTAATTCCTCAGAGCTTTGATAGAATCTTCATTTCAGGTATAAAGTTTCTGCAAAATCCCTTTATCTACAGATGTCTTACTTAAACTACATGCTGAGCTCAGAAATAAAACAAAATGGATGGGGAAACTACCACTTTAAAATTCATCTAGGTGAAAATCTAGAGAAATAATAGAGTAGTAATATTCTCGTTACTAAGTACTAAGTCTTGAACATCTTAATTACTTTGCTACTTAAAGGAAATGTTAGTCTCCATCTTTGCATTTCCACCAGCTTGCAACCTCTATTTCTACTCAAATAAAACTATATATTTAAAACAGTTAAGCTAAAACCATCTTAGTTGTTTGTTACACCTTTTAACTAACAAATAGTTTAACAAAGCGATTTGTTTCATTCTGTGTTTCAAAGACTTATCACAGCATTTGTGATAGAAGCTCCCCTAGCTACAAACTTCCTTAAGATATTGTTTCAATAACTTTCTCATCTAAAGGAAAACTTGCAGCTGTTGTATTTTGAAAAAAAATTGGCAGGGATGTATTTGTATTTTGTGAATGATGTCACCATCTTGTGACAAGCTACAGAGAACTTTTGGCTGGGTCAGCTTTTGCCTAGGCCACAGTTATCTACATTTAATTTAAACCCTTGATGAAAATATATCTTTAAATTGTGCATGCATGCAAACTGCAATGGAAATAAATTCCTTTTGTTTGTTTCATTTGAGTACTTAATTCATTATAACACACAACAGCCCATTTTTTGTCTATAGACATTTAGTTAATACGTATTAAACAGGTTTATGTTGAAGCTGAGAATTCACCTTTGCCTCTTGAGAAATGTTCTCCCAGCACACATTGTATCTGAAATAATTGTTTTCCAGTAGAAGAATTTTTTTCTAAACAGGGCTGTTCCCATCCATCAGTCCTAACAGTCAGCAAAGAAGGCAGTTTCTAAGGCCACAAATGGGACAGCAAAAATCACCATAAAAACAGAGGCAGTGTGAGAAGCCTGGGGGAAAAAGCTCATGCAGCTATCAGGCATCCCTCCAAAAGGGCTGGCCATAAAAAAGAGGGAAAAGTAGTGAAAGCACACAGAAGGGGAGGCTGAAGACTGACCAGCCTGCCACCTCCACAGAATTGAATTTTGCCATGCCCAGGCCTGAGGACTAAATAAGCTAATTGAATTTGTTTAATGAGCTGGCAAGCTTCTAACAAGCCCTGTTTTTAAATGTCTGGACAGGAATACAGAAATATTTCCAAAGCATTAAATCTACTACTTGCAGAGAAGAGGAAATGTTCCCTTGGGATAACAAATACGGGTGGTGAGGGACGGAAAAGGGTACAGGCCTGTCAGGAACCTTAGCAAAGTAAAGTGATTCATTGGAGCATACAGTCTTCTCAGAAAATTTAATTACCTTTCCCGTCTTCAAGACACTCTCTGTCCTATTTGGGAGCAATCCAGGTAGGAGGCCAGAAAACAAGTTTCCACTTACAAGGGTGTTTATGAATCTTTTTTACAAAGTTTTGATTTAGTTTCTTGGAGATGTAGATGAGGATTCACCCTTCAAACTATTTGCTTCCTGAAAGATAAACATGAAGGGGAAAAAAAAAATTATTTGATATTGTTGTTCTGTATAAAATTTCCCATAAAGTTTTTCTCAGGCAAAATTTGCTTCCTGCATTAAAAATTCAAATCTTTTCTACTTTGAAAAACACTGATAGTGGCTTCAAAACTCACAGAGGACACTGAGGGTATATGCTAATCATAGACTGGTTAAATTGAAGTCTGGCTTCAACTCCATTCTAATTATTCTATGAACCTTGACAAATACAATCTTTTAAAGTATCTATAAATGTAATAAAACATTCTCAAATGTTGGGGTTTTTTCCTTTTCTTTCAGTGAGTGGCATGATATATATAGCATGTTTGATTTTCAGGAATTTCCTTTTTAATATATTTGATCTTCAAAGATCTTTTTTTTCTTTTTTTTTTCACTGTTGAATCTTTCAACTTCAGCAGACTCCGCTATGTAATTGAAAATATATTATCCATACAAAAGAAAAGCAATAAAACAGAATATTTGGAATATTTAATAAATATATTAACAAATATTTGGAATATTTAATATTCAAACAAATAATTAACATCTTTGAAACTTTTCTCCAAAAGAGTTAAACTTATTGGTATTGGTTCTGCAAACTCATATTGCTATGAGTGATGCAAAAAAAAGACCAAGTCTTTTCAAATGAATTGAAGACAAACATTATTATAAACAATTCATTTGTGAACAGGCATAGTTTTGGACAATTTACCACTTTTAGAGTCCAGCAATCACCTTGGTGATCGCATTCTCACCTGGCCTATTTCTGCATAATTTTGCACTGAAAACACTAAGGCTTCTTTCAGAATGTGACATTCAAAAATAGAACAATATAATAAAGTCTCATCAAAATAAAAGTGAAACAGGTGCTCCCTTTATCTATCTGGGAATGTTCCACAGATATCATATCACTTTTAAGAATTTAACATCTAAGATCAAAATCATAATTACTTCCCCAGGTACCATGGAAAACAAATACTAATTTAGAGACAATGCACAGGTTTGTTTTAAGAATTCAGCCTATGTTGCATAGTTTTTATTTGATATATATAAGCCACATGACATTATTTGAGAGTGCTAGGTGTGAAAATTTTCATATTATTTTTATAGGATGCCATGAAATACAACTTTATCAGTAAAAGTCATGCTCACAGTCCAAACACTAAGCAAATACTGTAAATTTATCTCCAGTAATTCTGTTCAGACTTTTTTTTGGTTTTTTGTTTTTTTTAAGAATGAAAAAAGGCTAATGATTTTAATATCCTTCCAAACTCTAAATTTACATGAAGGGAATTAGTCTAAAACATATTTCATTTTAATACAACAATATGTTTCTGATAAGGTTAAGGTGGGTTACATGCTTTAATGCATTTTTCTTCTCAGTGTTGAAATAAACCTGTTTAACAACCTCATTGCCTTTGACTGTAACTAATGAGAATCTTTGTTGAAGTTCATACTTTATTCTTTTAGGTACATCGTTGCATATATGTGATGTATATTCTAATAATAATAATAAAAGTGTACACTCATTAAATAATTTTTAATCATCTCTTGTTTCAGATCAGAAACCTTTTAATCTCTATTTTTCTACCCAAATGACTCTGAGTTCTGTGCTTAATATTTTTCTGGGAATATATACAAAGTTAAGGTGGACTTCTCAAAAAACAAAATCTAAAAAAAAAAACCCCAAAATAAAGCCTTAAAAACTAAAAGAAAGCTGAGATACCTTCTTTTCACCCTGTAAAGAAAGCATTCTACAAAGCAAGTTCTATACTGTAATCCACCACGTGCATTTCTTGCAGTCATATTTCTTATCTCCCAAAGCTTTGGATTTTTGCGAAGAAGAAGTCTCCCAAATAAATAAAATTAGAAAAAATCCACTTTCTTCTTTGTTTTTCTTAAAAAAAAAAAAAAAAAAGGTATTTCTGGTCTTTATGTAATTAATGTCAAGTAGAGAAAAAAACAAATCTGAGTCAGGAAGTTCTTAAGAAAGAATTTGAAATTCTGTGTTTCTAGGATCTTGGGATTACAGAAAAAAACCCTTGACGAAAATTTTTACAGCTGATCAATACTAGGACACCAGTTCAGTACATCAGTTATGTCAAATTTGTGGTTTTATCACTACGCCTGATCTCAGAGTCAGTGTTTATCCTTTTGCAAATGTATTAACCACACTGAAAGCTGTCCCTTCTTTCTTTTCAACAGTACTAGGACTCTTCTTCAAATGCTATAATGTATGAAAGATTTGATCTCAAATCTTGTAAATAGCCCATATGATCTTTTTAGGAATCAATGTTCACTCTCCTTGGCATTACTTTCTTGGGTAATATACTACACCCAGGAACTGGCACACAGCAGGGGTTATAGCAGGACACTGCTCTGTGTCTGTCAGCTAATAGGAACTGGGGCACTTGGTAAAATGTTTTCCTAGTTGTTTACATAGCACAAAGTCTGAAGGAAATGACAAAAGAGAATTAAGAATACCACACGGATATACCTTCTATGAGCTATTTGCTGCAAAGATGAGCAGTTGACCTCTGCTGAAAGTGCAAGATGTAAAGGCAATTCTGATAAAACCCACTGAAACTGTAACAGCCCTTTTTTTCCCGGCCAGACACAAGAGTAACCCTTCTGACTACCACCTGCTCATCCTTGTCAGTGTTCTAATATACCTGAATTGTAATAACAGACACAGGGAAGAAACAATTTTTTTAGGATTCTACACTAAGATATTTTAGTTGTCAAAACTATTGCCATTAAATTTTTGCACCGAGAAACACATTTTGTTATTAATTAGGAAAGAATTGCAATTGATGCTTGTGCTGTCAATGTCATTTTACTCTTTTAGATTTGGTAAAGGAATTAGAAAATACTGCCACACCATTAGCTTTTTTTGATGCATCAGTGTTTCTTCAACTCTACTATTTTCTTTTAACCTACAGGCTGAAACCACTTGTCACCCCAATCATTTCCAACTTTTGTCTCATTAATTTTTCATCAACCTGTATAAAAACAGAAAATGCTACATTAATCTATAAGCACCAGCAAGTCTTTCAAGGAATGAAAGGTATATTATATGAAAGAAAAAAAGTTTCTCAGAAGCTTTAATTTTCTTCTCTCTTTCCATTCCAAAAGGCCTATATCAAAAGACTAGAGTTGATAACATAGCCTACCAGTACCAAATTGCAGTACTATTATCATAAAATACTTGCTCATAACAGTATCATTATGAATTTTTATATTTATATATATTAATATATTAATTGCAGACATGAATATGGTGATGCATTTAATCTGTTGTCAGCCATAATAAAAATCATAGAATTTTTATCTATACACTTCTCACCACACACTAGTGTGGCTCTATTTACAAAAGAGAATAAAAATTTTAAACAAAAGGGCATATTATGTTGTGAGAAAGTGTCTAAAATGTCATCTTCGTGTCTATGAAAGATAAGAGCTGAAAACACATGAATCTAGTGAGTTCACCATTGATCATGTCACATGATATGAAAACATAATTTTAAAATGTAAAAGTCCCAAGCAATCTAAACAAAGACATAAAACATGCATTCAAAGGGTAAATTCTGCCATGCCACTCTTGTGCCATCCCTACAAATTCTTCTGTGAGTGTGCCAAATATCTTGACAAAAGCAAAATACAAATCAATTTTAGAATACATCTGAAACTACAGATCATTGTTGTTTGAAATGAAACTACTACTTAGAAAGGCAAAGACCTATGTAATGGTCTGTGGATTGGCAAAAAATTATTATACACAGGTATCTCACTTTCACTGATTTAATTGGAGCTTTCCTGTCTATAAAGCTTGACAGATCTCGCCATACAGTACCCATTAAGACCTAGCAGAGAACCAGTGAACTATTCATTGGTAAAGACAAAGCTACTGGAAGACAGAGGTTTTTGAAGGTGGACCATCTGATTTACAATTCCTTAATGTCTATTGACTGTATTAAAAGCCTGAACAAAACAGCTGTTCAATTTACTTACTTAAATGATATGCATATAAGACAGTGATGTGACTACCTCCATCTGAGTCTTGTTACTTATACAGGCTAACACTGTTTACTTCATAGTACTTTACAACAAACACTGCTTCCAATCCACTCCAACACCAATAATTACTTACTATGGAAGAATGAAAACTTGATTCTCTCTTTCATATCAAAGTTGGCCCAACTTAAAAAGTTCACCAATGAATCTAACCCAATTTTCTGACTCCATTGTACAGATATTTGGATACTTCAGTTTGACTGTTTTAAATGAAGACAGAACTGACCATTTTCTATTTACTCTAGAAACCTGCAACTGCAACACTGAGTTCAACAGGTTCTCTGAGTTCACTACATTTCAACATTAGTTTACATGATTAATTTTCAAGGATTTCAAGCTACTTCAAAAGTCTGTTAAACTTGCACTTGGCTGGCTTTTGTTAATGTCTGCCTAACTCTCTGCAGAAGTGCAAGATGTAGTACATAAAAACCTTCAGAATACCCCTGACATTATTATTTTAAATTTAAGAGAACACGCTAACTAATACAGATTTGAATTGCTTTCCTGTCTTTCAAAAACCAAGGCAAACACAGAAAAAGATATTAAACTCAAGTGAGAACGTTACAATTTCCCACCCACAGTGATTCTGTGTTTGTTATGCTGCTACATAGGACATGAGCAATGAGAAAACACTACTTGTCACTGTATGATCTCTTAAAAGTATAATACATTAATATCTTCTACCAGAAACATGACCTCTGAAGGGTCAAAGCTAGTGCAAGTATCACACACAAAAATGTAACTATCTATTTCATAAATTGCAAGTGTCCTGTGTATTTATATTCTTTCCATTTTTTCCATCTATTTCAATCTCAGAGAGAAGTTTGTTTGCATTGTTTTCATACCATGATGAATGTGGCTTACTTGTAGGCACTTCATTTTTCCCAGTAGATGCAATAATCCACCTTGAAGAACACTTGATAATGAAATAGCACAGAAAGAACAGCACAGCTTCTCAGAAATGCCCTATTTTAGGAAGTTTGTAGCAGAAAGTAAAACAAATTTCTAGCACCTAACTTCTCCTTAATCAATGGGTCAGCTGCAGGAGAAATTTAGTACCAGAGAGCATCTCAGTGTGGCTAAATAACTAGAACTGCTTCAGCTACTGATAAAAGTGTAAGGAATCAGGGTTCAGCACCTCCAGTTCTTCTTCAAAATGCCACATGATGATTCATTTGCCCCAGACAGAGAGTTGGGAGCAAGGGAGTTTAACCTTACTATTACAGCATTATGGCTTATAGATATTTCCTACAGAAAGCTATCCCTAAAAATCAACTTTTAATAGAAAATAGATCCTTAGTAAACTTATATGGAATTAAAAATACAAAATGTAAAGTTCTGAACTTGAAAACACTGGGAAGAAAAATGCAGCACGTATATTTTTCTTCTGGCATCCTCTTCAGTTCTTTGGCTTTTCACTTTGCATGATGCTAAATGCCACCATGAGATTTTACACCACTTACTATTTTCTGCAGAGGTAGTATCACTAGCTATCAATGTATTAGGCACCTGTTTTAACTTTGGGGTATATTAATTTCTCAGGTGCTCTAGGAAACCCAGAATAATGGTGTAATTCCTGCATTTCTTATTATTACTTATTATTTCTTATTAATATCACATCTGTTAGCATTTTTTCACCAGCTCTTCTACCTATCCACCTAGATCATGTTTTCTGTGAGATGTGAACTAGCTTCTTTTTGTTAGTTTGTTGGGTTTTTTATAGATGTTTCTAAGATGGCCAGCACCTTGTTCCAATTTTCTTCAGGCAAATTCTGCTCAAGATGGTTACATGTCTAAAACACACTAGGTTGCTTTTCTTGGCATTACTGCCACATGTGACCCATTTTTTCATACATCTGAAAGAAAAGCTGTCTGCATCAATCTCAGATTTTTGACTAAAGTAGCAGATGTCAAATTCACAGGGAGAAACAATGATCTTCTTATAATGATGAAAATAACTGCTTAATTTCTCCATGCATATACTTTCCTCTGCCATCCAAATATTCTTAAACACATACTAGATTTTTCTTATATTAAAAAAAAACAAAACCAAACAACAAACCACACACACAAAAAAAGAGACAACCAAATAAAAAAACCCACCAAAATCCTGTTGGCAAACCAGTAAGAATTCATTGTTTGCCCCTAGTATTTTAGCTCAAATACACAATGATTCAGGTAAGCATTGTGGAACCACAATGCTATTTTAATATTTAATATATTGACATATAGGTAGAATTTTTGGTGAGTTTTGTTAATGACTTCAGTGGGGCAAAATTTCCTGAAGTACCATGATTGATAATTACATTCTTGGAGGAAAGAGGTTATTCCATCCTTACAAGACCAACAAGAACAATTATTAGCTAAATTTAAACTGTACATGCCTAAGTCCAAATAGAAGGTAAAAATAATTAAATTACGCTAGATAAATTATTACAAAACAATCCCTTGTGCTTCTGATGCCCACAGCTCACACAGGACAGGTTCTAAAAGCATTCGTATGGTTTCTTTTCATGGAAAAGAAAGAGTCTGTTTTCATTACTAGTCTGAAGTTTATCATATAAAGCCAAAAGGATAGTAACTCTGACAAAAAGGAATTGGTTGCAGGCCTTGTTCTACAGTGAACTATAAAAACTTATGATGAAATATATCTTGATATATAGTCTAGAATCCAGCCAGGTTCAACACAAGGTTATTTTTGTGAATGTAACTAGGGGCAGGCAAACTGGCTTGCAAAAAAAAACTCTCCAGCTTTCTTCAGTTTTTCACCTTGCATTTGCTCTCATTTAAATCTTAGATTTTGTTAAATTTTACAACATATTTTTCCATTTATCACACAAATGGTAAACATCAGGTTTTTCTTCTAGATATTTTTGGTTTGCTTTTTCTTTAGTTAATTAGATTCAATAAACAAAATAAACGCCCATGCTTTTCCTGTGACAGTTGCCTATGTGAATTCCATTGTCTACTATTTTTGAACTGTTAGTCTAGAATAGTGCTGCTCTTTATATCTAACAAGAGGTTCAGCCAACACAGTAGCATCAGAATGGCTTTATGAAATTCATTAAACTTGATCCTCACAGCATCCCAGCAATGTCAGAATATGCTATCCCTGTTTTCAAAGTGGAAAACTGACATTGTGGATAAAGCGATTTACAGAGGCCTAGGATTGAGCATAAGATTGCAGAACTGCTCTCCCATGATGTTGCTAGACTAGTGAAAGCAAATCTTTTTCATGCTATGTGTTATTTTACACCTTCTGCCCTCTTCAACTCTGTTCCTTACGTATATGGGCCCCACGTGCTCATTCTGGCACGTGTGGCAGAGATCTGTCTCTATGCTAGATCATTCTTCACATCTTTTAGAGTTTATTTTTGCAGCTACAATGGATGTTGCTTAGCTCTAGTCATCTGTGCCTTTACTAAGCAAAGACTTACAAAAAACTTAAATATTTTGAGTTTCTATACCTTCTCACTGTCTAGTTCTTTTTTGAGTTACAACTGTGATGTGCAATGGAAAAGACTCAAAACTTCCAGTAATTCTAAAAGGAGGAAATTCTAATGAAAATCTGCTTCTCAGGGGTCACCCAATCTGGACACGTGGATCTAAAAAATTCAGAAAGAATCAAACATGCAGCTATTGATTGGTTGTTCAGTTTCATGGGGATTTCTGACCACAGTTATGTCATACATTTGATATCTTCTTATGGTCAGGTCCAAAAGTGGTTTAGCTGATCCCTTCAGAACATGTACACAAATATAAAGTACTACAATATGATAAGCAAGATGGCTGCATAGTCCTGGTTATGGCTTTTCAGATGGGCTGCCCACCTGTGTGTGGAAGGGAGATGGGGTCAACCTGGACAGCTCTTGGAAGGTGCTTTTTCTGTATCAGTGACAGCACAGAACACTTTTAATGTATACACTGGGTAGAATTGTGTTAATGTATTAATCTGCAATCATATTATATGTGAATAAATTAAGCAAGTCTAGAGGGTCACAGAGGCTTTTATCTCAAGTGAGACTGCCTTGCACTTTAGGATTATTTTAAGTAGTCTGGGCTTCAGTTCTCAGGAGAAACATGTTAAGTGCTATTTCTCTAATAACAATACTGCAGTAAGCAAACAAAAAAGTCACTTAATGCTGAAATGTAAAACCAAATTTGCATCTAGTTTATCTTAATTTTCAAATGCCTGTTTTTTCTATTGTATTTTCTTTATTGGTTGGATTTTTAGTGAAATATGACCAGAAGAAAAAAATAACATAACAGGAGCTCAAAATTACAAGACAATATTGAATTGATTTCTCTTCTTGATAAAGCCACTCCAGGCTACTCCACCTTTATCATAAAACTCACATGGAAGTCTGGTATAGTCTGTATTTTATCACTAAATTAAACAGCAGATGATTAACAATAAATATCTGCAGTCTCAACTCTTAACTTCAGAAATTACTCCTCTGACTACAGTAAACTGTAGAAAATTAATTCTGCATATCGAGATCAGAAATAAACACAACAATTATAAATTACCAGCTGCTTCCATAACTGGGAACATGTTTTTGTTGGCTTTTCAAACCTGGACTTTCACTGTGTCCATACAGATAACAGTCTTTTAAATAGATACATTTGCTAGGAAGGAATTTATTAACAATTTACTTTGAAATGCTTTTCCTCTTCATCGCTCCCGCTCCACCCAAAAAAAGACACAGCATGTAAAACCTTTTATTTCTCTCACTGTGCACTGTAGAAACATTTCTGCATTCATTCAATACATCGCTTAAAGCTACATTATATTCCAGAATTAAACCAGCATGGAATTCCTGATACCTAAAAAAAGGTAGTTATTCTTAGCATCTGATAGCTACAAACACACTATTTTAATTATTGTATGGACATTCTGCCCTCAGGAATGAGCAAACCCTTATGTCTTTTCCGTTGCATTCTATGCATAGTAAAATATGAACAATTTTGTGTTTCTAAGGAAGGTACTGTCCTAAATATTTCTGCAGATGTCATCCAAGTGATAAAGAAGGAGACAAGTAGGATCTGAGCAGTGAGACAAGATTTGGAAGCCCCAAACAAACAAGCTTAAGCAGGATGATACATCAGCCTTCCCTAATAGAAAAAGGCAAAGCTCAGAGCTGGCTCAGTTCACTAAATTGTCATAAGGCGTGCTGGCAGGAATGGATTTTACTTTTTATTAAGCAACAGCTTATATTACAGAGGTTTTACTGCCTACTATCTATAGGAAGCTATTGAAGATTCCATCAGCAGAAGCTGACACAGAGCCAGGCTCCAATATTACAGTTCAACAGGAGACAGGAGACATTCAACACCTACTGACAAACAGCAACTTGCTCTTTGGAAGCTATGATACATTTAAACCTGTGCATGCAGCTGAGATGCTTTATCTATTTTGGATGCAGAAGTGACATTTATGGCTTGTTAAACAAAGTCTTTTTAAAATTTTAGCAACTCCTGTTTGCATTTTAATCCAGATTACTCTATTTGTGTTAAAAATACTAGCTGGTCATCCACAATATTTCCTCTATGTATTACTTCATTCAGATTCACAAGATACCCTTGTGTGCAAACGTTTGAGAAAGCAATTAAGTATTGGGCTTCATAATAACAGCAGAAAGAATGGTTAGCTTTCCTCAAAGAGGACTTCCTGTCACCAGGAAATTAAATGTTTCTTCTGGCAGAGAGTAAAGCACACACAGAAATAAAAATTAATTTGTAGGCTTAGACTTAAATGCTTTCTCAAAGTTAATTAAGAGAGAAGGTTACCCAGGGTTCAATGAATGAGGCAATTTCAAGTCAGGAAATGATCTCAACTTACAAGATATTAAAAATACAAAGTTTTATTTGTTGAGCAGGTTAATGTATATAATAGATTCTGGTACAATCTTTTTGTTAAATTATCTGTTTTTCTGAAAGTGTGACTCTTGGAGCTCTGTGTGAACATAGGCAAGATTTACATTAGAGGGACACAGTCTCAAAGTTAAAAAAAAAAAAATAAATTACAATGGCTTTGATAATTAACAAATAACCACAATAGGTTCTCTCTGCTTATATGCTGGACTTGCCTAGGTACCAAAAAAGTGTGGGGTGAAAACATGGCCCCAGTTCATGTAATGGTTGTTCAAGAACTGGAGTATACACACGCAGAAATTTCCCAAGTTTTCATGTTAGAGAAGAGAAAAAGATTAGATCCGTGTCTTTAAGACTATCAGTGATGGGAAAAAGAAGGATATAATATAATTTCTGGGGTGACAGAAGTTTCATCACCATCCTGTATTCACCTTTTCAAGGATTCATTTTTGAATGTGTTTATATTTTTGTCTTGTAATTTTAGCCCCAATATGAAACTGGCAGTACAAACCTAGGGGCAGATGCTACCTAATTTAATAGAAGGGCAAGAAGGTAAAGACTTCAGAAGATTTTTCTTTGTTTTCTAACCGTCATTTTAATTTAACAGTCACAAATATTCTTTCATCTTCAAATTAAATACAAAATATGTTTATCAGCTCTAGGCAATTCCATCATTGATGAAGCTACATTGGTGTCCAGAGAACTGAAGAACTGAGTTCTCAGTGTTAGCTTTTATTATGCATCTTAGAAGCAGGTGGTAGACAAAGAATTTAGATTCTGGTAATGTAAATTAGAACTACTTAAACCCTAGAGTCAAAATGGGATGTATTTTTAGCTTTTTTAGCTTTTCTGGGAGCAGCCTGACAAGAGGCCATAGGGGGGCACTCTGCTAGGTTCTGTCATACAATGTAGCCAGAATTAAGATTCTTCTGTATAACACTTAAAGTCCTGTTCAGTTAAGGTACTTTCCAGATGAAATGAAATACAGAAATATTATTTTTAAAAGATGTCTCTGTCAGAATCCAAAACACAGGTGTAGGAGAAGTGCTTTAAATACATATAATAATTCCACTAACCAATGACTAGAAAAGAGGAGCATACACATTCTGAGAAATCTGCATTACCTTTGAATACCACACATTGTCAAAAATCTGGTATAAAATAATCTAGTAGTCTACCAGTGATATTTTAGGGTACTTTTTATGATGTTCAGATACTTTGACTACTTATATATACCATCCCCATAGAGAAACAGACAAATGGTTCAGCACTTTCTAATGTACAGTTAGGGCCCCAGCTAGGCAAGGAAATCTTTATAGGCCTTTTTGAAGATTACAGCTCTAGAATTAGGACTGCAATGTTTAGCAAATATCTTAAAAGCTGTCATCAACTCATGACAGAGTTGCTCAGTCTTTGATTCATTTTCTCTTACATTGTTGTGTAACGCTTAGGCTCTAAAATCATCACAAAAGCTGAAAAGCATAAAAGCTCTCCAGTCTTTATGGCAGGAGAAATAATTGTTGTGATACATTAATAAAAAGGTTAATGCATGAGGTAGCAAAACTAAATAGATTGGCTTTACTGTAATAGACTTTGTTGTTTCGTTTTGACCTTTTAAAACGTTTAGATAAGGTCAAAATAAAATTAACAGGCAGTATTCACCCTCTCCAACACAATAAGACTGAGTAAATCCATGCTGCTGCTCTGTTCAGGATGGCATAGGTCACTACATACCAGTTCAGGAATTCCAGGGGTTCATCAAACAGCTTTCTAGCTGCAAAAATCAGTTTGGAGCCACTATTATTAAATGGCAGAGATAAGGGGAGGAATCCTTCATATTTACTCCATTCTGGTCTGGCTGGAAGACAACAAGAGCAAAAGAACTGCAGGACTAAATGCCTCCATCATCTCACCCTTACAGTCATCAAACTGTTTATGCAGATAAAAGGACTGACAATTCTATCAACTGCCACCCACTGAATTACTAAAAGCTTCCAAACACCCTGGTTTTCAAAGAACCAGAAAGCCTTGATAAATCTGTTTCTTAACATACAGCATGGAAGTTTATGCCACTAATAAAATATGGTGTGTTTATTGTCACTGTGTATGCTTCTGTCTTATTTTGCACAAGAAATACAGTCTCAGAGAGCTACTAGCCTTATTTTTATTTTACAAAAGGAGAAATATAATCCATAAGACTTTCACTGTTCGTATCACAAAAAAAAAAAAAAAAAAAAAAAAAAAAAGAAAAAAAAATGCAATGTGAAGGAAAAAATTAGAATGTGAAGAAAAAAATTACAAATGACAGATGGCAGATTTAAAACTAACACTTCACTTCTATAATTAAAGCAAATACCAGCCACTGGGAAAAGGCTGAAACAAGCAGGGAAGATAAATGAGTTTGTAACTGTTTACACTGCTTATTTTTGTAAGCAATATGACACCAGTCACATTTAACACACAGCAGGCTAAGTCAAAGCAAAAAGGTTTAAAAAGCTAAGTTAGAATAAGCCCTCTGTTTCACGTGCTTTGATAGCTGCCTCCATATCGTGACTTTGCTCTCTTAAATTACATTTTCAGAGAGGACTACAATCACTTAAGAGGTGACATCAGTTTTCCTAAGATTATCAGAATGCAGAAGATCTCATTTTTCTCCCTAAAATAACTATGTTGAATTTATTTTGGGGTATTCAAGTGTTAGTCATATTTTACTTCTAGCCATTATGTCAGAGTACCAAAACATAAACTGAATCCTGTTCATTAGTATCATCACACACGATTCTATGATCTAGATACATATTGTGAAAATTTCTTCTGAACTGACCATGCTTATTTCCAGAAAAAGCTTTACATTCCCTCTAAATATTTTTTATCTTTCTCTCTGCTAACAAAGATAAGCTATATTTTAAATTGACCAAAGAAAATCTACTAAAGCAAACCCACTAAGCTTTGATCAGCTTTTGTTCTTCACATTTCTTCTAAAAACAGGTTTTCTCACATAATTAATATTAATGAGAAACTATAACTGCTATCTAGTATGGTCTTCTCATGTACAGTATACAATAAGCAATTCCATAGTTACATTTGGTGCATTCCAGATATATAGTTTATTCCAGATTCTATAGGAAATAGTGGGAAATCATCACAAACTATTCCTGCTCTCCACACACTCCATGTTCCTTAACTTCAGTTTTGGCACACTATGTAACAGAGGAAGCAGCAACATCAGAGCTAGAGGATAGAGAGAATACCCGAGACCTGTACTAACCTTTAAAATTAAAGGCTAAATAAAATTACTAGTCTTTAAAATTAAAGATTCATGCAAGTGAAAATGCTGGCTTCAGTAGCCTTACCTAATGCTCACAGCCTTCCCAAATTCACCCCATTACCTTTCCCCTTCTCATATATTCCAGAACAACTAGTACAATTAAAAGCCTACATTGATACACATTAAAAAAAAATAAAGTCCTCTTGTTTTGATATGTTGCTGTCACCCTGAATTAATTCAGACATTCCGTTTTACAAAAACAATTGCTCTGGCAGACCACAAGCATGGGGAACTGTGATCACAAAACTTTTAAGGCAGCTTTGCTATGAGAAAGGCATCTCATGGAACTAAACAACGTGAGGGGAAAAAAGCCCAGCATTATGGCTTTGTTACCCTGCACAGCTGGTGACATTTCCCACAGATGCCACTACATAATACCAATAAAATGGAACAACACAGAGTAAACAGAAGATAATTTACAGATGTCATTTGGCATGGGTCATACCTCAGGTGACAACACTTCAAGTATAGTGCAAAACAACAACAATAAAATTGGCAAAGATAAAATAGGAAAGGCAAGAAATCTTTAATTCCCATGAACTTTCATTACACCAATGGGATCTGTCAAGAATCTTCAGTCTCCATTAAACTGAAAATAATCAAAACTCAAAAACTGATTTAGAAATCTTACTCAAGAATTCAATAAGTAAATATACCAGTGTTCAGCAACTCTTTATAAGTTTAAAGACTGCAGATTGTATGCAAGGCCCCTAAAAGCACCCCCCCTCCTGGAGGCTTGCCTGGGCTCAGGGCCAAGTTAGAGAGTGCAGCTGCAGGCTGTCCCCCTTCCTTCACTGACCATGCAGAGAGGCTCCCTGCCAGCACCAAAGCCCAAGGTCAAACCCCCATCCCATGGGAGCTGCTTTTAAGCTGAGGCTCTACCATTTGCCTCCTGACTGAGCTACACCTCAGGCTATGATGCAGCCCAGCCTGTGCCTGCTCCAGGATCCCTGTTGATCCAGCTCACCTGGGGGCTGAGCTTGTCTTGGTGACATGGCCCAACCACTCCAGGGCTATGTCTGACCCTGGGTTCCATCACCTCACTCAGGTCTTGCTGCCTGTGTTGCCTCACTCAGCTCCTGGCTCACAGTCTCATGTGGTGCAGCCAGAGCACACTGCTCCATCACTGCCCAACCTTATGTTTTCTCTGGAGTATTCACGAGGAAGTACAAATGACAGAACTTGATTTGTAAGGGTCTAATTAAAACTTCAGAAAACAAAGCTGTAAGGAAGTATAAAGTAAAACTTCCTAGGTCAATACGGCACTTTGTTGCAGGCAAATATTCCCTATGGAAATCAGAATCTGTGGTCACACATCTCAAAATGAATATGGAAAAGAAAACGTCTGTCATCATCGACGTGACTGCCAACATAACAGAAAAACTTCAGCTGTTTCTACAAAGTGACATAACTAGCTGATTTTTATATAAATATATTATATTCTTATATTTTTATATGTTTAATTATATATTTTATATACTTTTTTATATATATGGATAAACTTTTGACTCAACCGTGATGGAACAAGAGGATATAAACCAAAGCAGTGAAGCTTGAAAGGAGTGAATTATTCTGACAGCTATAAACTTTTTAAACATCAAAATAACTTGGTAGCTTTGAAGATTTAAAACAGTATGACGAGTATCAGACTTCAGGGGAAATGTATTGTTGCTCTGATAGTTCTACTCATAAATTGTTCAAACTTATTCAAGTCATACAGCCCTTCCTCCAGATACTCTGTCCACTGATAGGCCTGCAATTTGCTGTTCCAGTACTTCTGTTTAAAGCCATTAGAATGAGACCACTTACGTTATATTGCCAGATGAAGTTCCAACAGTCAGAAATTAAAAACCCTCAGAATCTCTGTTCTGCCATCAAATAGTTTTTAACATAGTATATTTAAGTTCCTTGTCCTCAAGGACAAAGATGATTTCACATAGTTCTCCAGAATTTCAATATAATCTTTTCCATCAATGCAAGTTACTTGAGCTAAGAGTCAACTTCTTTAACTAAGAATTACTCACAAAGCAGACAAAAAGCAAAAGAATAAATATAGTACTCTGTTTTATACCATTTTTTTTTTTTAAATGAAAACTGTTGGAGTCAGAGAGTAGGAAAGATGCTTACATTCACAATACATAAGGAATTAAGCTTCCACTCAATATCATTTCATGCATGCCACTAACTTGAGGAAAGTCTAATTTCTCTCTTCACCACAGAAGAAATTATATAGAAAGAAATATCTAGGACCAGGCTGACTACTGGATCTAATAATTACTGGGGTAACTGGAGACACAGGATTAGACCAGAACTATTCTAAAGTATTGGGCCACTTTTCTGACAAAGCCACATTTTTGTGAACTGCACTGGCAGGCAACACTTGTGGATCCATACCAGCAGGAACCAATAGGAAAGCAATGCCACAGCTGTAACTTGTTCTTCCATTCAAAGCAACCCAGATGAAAAAAAGCTGTCCTTGAGCTTTGCTGAGGGCCTAAAATGTTAACACATTAACAGGCTTCTGACACAGATAACTATCCTCACCAAGTCTCCTGCTAAATTAAAAACATGAAAAATAAAATAAACTGTTCACTCTTAATCTACTGGCTTTGTCAGCACAAAGGAGAGTGATCTGTAGATATGGGGCAGGTTCAAAAGCACTAACAAAGATTTCTATGGCTGTTTGCCATAGAAAAAGTACTGACATTGAAACTCACAGACTAAAGCAATGCACAGGTTCTCAGAACTATGCTTCCATCTTAGGACCCTAGTATTAAAATGCTGAGAAACTGTAAGAATGACAGAATAGTAGATCTAGAAAGCTACTGCAGCACTTTCGTTTTATGACCTTTTTAGTCTTTATTACTTTTTAGTCTATTCAGATTAGTGTTCCACAAAAAGACTACCAAAAGCATACTCCCACATTCCCATGCATGCAAGCAAACAAACAAAATATGAAGCAAGAGTGGTTGTAAGAAAACATGAAAGCTCAGCTCAATTTTAATTTGGATAGAAATGAGAACCATTGTGGCAAATTTCATATGAGAGTCTTGTAGATGGTTTCACACAAAAAAAAAAATTTTAAAAAAAGCTTATGTTTTAATCACATAATCACACTTCTCAGGGTTAGTATGTCTTCACACAGTACTATTTGAAGGTGTAAGTTCAATACTCAAGGACTCAACTTCCTAAAAACCAAGACTATTTTACTTTATCTTAGCTCTTCCTCATCTTTTCATCATTATGGAACTACACTACTCACTGTTGTATCCTGAAGATTTTTATGAGAAATACTAACCAAAATAGCAATAGTCTTGTTATTTATGGAAATATTCACAATGATCTAGACACACAAAAAAAAGATGGCTGCACCTTTACTTGAAAAGGTCTGGGCCAAACTTTTAGTAAAAATTTACCTTTAGTTACTCTACATTTTCTTCTTAAAAATTAAGACTTTTTTTCTAACAGGTAGGCAAAACTACACATTAATTTTACTTGTTTTCATTGCTACAAAATTTGAAGGGGAAGGGGATCTAGAGGAAAGTCTTTGCCAAGTTTTGATAATGTATGGAGAAATGACTGAAAACCTCCAATCTTTGTGTTTAAAAATATATTGTATTTATAAACTGTAGAATATTTATACCAACTCATGAAATAATATTGTTTTAAAATATTTATACCAGTACACACATATAGAATACAAATTTGTGGAACAAATCTTATGGAAATATGAATGCTAGAAAAAAAGCTTTGTCACCCCATCCCAAGCATTTATCCCAATTTTTAAATCTCCTTACTAGTGATAGAAGTCCACAGATAAAGGCACTTTTCTTCTTTTTCTGCCCAGCCATTCAACAACTCCGCCTCCACTAGTTCTTTTCCCAGTAGATAATTTGCTGTGAGATGGAAAACACCTGAGTGGGAGGGACAGCTCTGAGGCTGATGGCAGAACAAAAAGTTCTGGTCTCACCCCACACAATCAGAGTTCAAATGAACACATCCCAAGAGTTCTGTACTGCCTTGGGAAAACTGTAGAATCTTTACATGGGGTAGGGCTGAGTGTGTCATGATGCTGTCTCACCTTGTTTCCAGGTAGCTGCTTCTATCTTCAGCCTCTATCTGAGGACTAAACCTTCTCTCGGTTGAAGGTTGGGAGAGGAGCAGGAGGAATACCCCTCTGTCCAGCTCACTCACATGACCTCTTCCACTTCTCTCAGCACTTTACTCTTTTTGATCTGTGATAAATCTGTAGGGGGAGGAGTGGTATTGAGAGGCTAAGTCATGTGATTTCAATGGGTTCAGGAGAAAATACAAACTTAAAAAACTTAATGCTAAGAACCATATTGGAAAATCAAGAAAATTGCTCTCTGTTGTTGGAAAAATTAATAGCCAGCTCCTCCTGACCTCAATAGTGTAACGTTGCAGTCGATACTTCTGTCATAACATACTAATTTTTGAACATTTTTTAAGCTTATTTTGGAAAGTTCATAACAACCACATTAAATTCTCTTGCATGTGGTTCAAACAAAATGTGATTTACTTGAAGATAGACACTACAGGTAACCTGGGAAATTTCAATAATCCTGATGATGAAAGAAACAGTACTGCCTCATGATTCTGATTTTAAAACTGCAATAATTTATTTCTGCCCCACCACAAATTAAAACTAAACAATAACCTAGATACAACGCAAAAAAAGTCTATCTGGATTACTTAAATGTCCTCAGATGCCTATACTTAGTTTTAGTGTATGAATTTAATAATTACCATATTATATTTTTTTTTTCTTGAGTTTTTTGTCACACCAGTAGTATCCTTTATAAATATAAATGATCTGCAACCTCTGATGAGGAAAAAAATAGTGATAAAAATACTACTTACACCCAACAGTTTTGGTTGCCAGCTTTCACAAATAAAAATGAATATCAGGTTGTTCAAAGTATAATCTTGGGATACCAGGAACAATTTTAATTCTTAATTCTGAATTTATTCCACCTTGAATAGTTAGTTCTTAATTCTCAGAAGCTAAATATGTATCTGAGAAACTTACATTAATTCCCTTTTACATGAAAAGAAACCAGATTTTCCATTGGGAACCTCCCTGGGCATCCCAGACATTCTCTGGGTTTTACTTCTGAAGATTTTTGATTGTACAAATCCAGAAGTGGAATCATATGGGTACCTAAGCAGTGACTTTGATTTGGGGATACAGATCTAATCTTGCAATTCAGTGAAGAGAATGAGAAAAGTAATAAATATCATCTCTTCACTGACACTATTGGGTTTAAAAAGAAAAAAAACAACAACCAAACAAAAAAAATCCAAATACTACAAAACTGGTTTACTCAAACCACTTTTGCAGTGGCCTGAATACACATAACCTTACAAGTCCTCACCATGATGTTAGCCTTTGAGTATTTATAGCTCTCCACTCTTCATATCACAGGAGAAGTATGTAGGGTCTTATACTCTGGGCTGCAGAGATCACAGTGTGAGGAAACTCAGTAGCCACTTTGTTATAACACAGAAGCTTCAACAAATACTAAAACATAAGCCTTAAAAAGGCATCTACTATGTGATACATTTTAATCTGTTTTAGAACAATTATCCAACTAAGAGGTAAAGATTTCATACTGGAACTCTTTTTTCTTATCAGCTTGTAGGCACAGTCATGATTTCTATGTAATTCTCTACAGAAGTCTGTGCCAAAATCATGGCTTGAAACTTTAGACAGCTTTTCTTTCCAGTCTTAATTGAGCTTATAAAATGCAACAGGTGTTAGAGTGGCTGTGCTTGTTCCTTTCCTCTTGAGGTAACCACGTGCCACAAAGAAACTGAGAACCTCCTGCCTGCATTTTTCCAAGAATATTAAAGGAGGCTTTACTGTGTACATATTGGTTAGAAATAATAACACTAATTCACCACACTAATAACACTTCCATTTACCACAGCTGCTTTCCATCTACTTCGCCTCAAACCATAATTAACCCTATGATGTCCCCTCAGGGAAGCCTCCACTCACCATACCCATACCATCAGATTATCAAATAGATTTGAGGAAGTTACAACATAACTATTCCAAAAATTAGCAGGTGATTAATGTACCTAAGAGAGGATATTGCATTTTACATTATTGATTACAAACATAACCTAAAAAAACAAGTCTAGACAACTGAATACCCTGCAAAAACAGCTAAGTGATCTTTCAGGCCCTAGAAATGTGGGGAGAAAAAAAAAACCCAAAACAATTAATGAAATGAGTAAACATATTGATTCTTGCTCATGCTTTTTTCAGTTTCAAACAACCTGAACAGAAATGATATACTCGTGATTACACTCAGCAATACATCATAACCTTCCTGTTATGTGAAGTCTACCAGAGATGATGTTACAAACTTGCTGCCATCTTATCCTCATGCTCTTCAAAGGGAAATATATATATCCTCAGCTGATATGAATTTCAAAATGTACAGATAAAAGTTATTTTATATTTTTTCACATCAGCCTTAAATCCTGTCCCTCTAGGATCCCTATCACTAGCTTTTTGATTATTAAATTCTTACTTGTCTTTAAACTTGAAGTTCAATTAAGATTATGGGGGGTTTTTTAATTTATAGCTGCAACCCCCAGATATAGCCCCTAAAATAACTCAGAGCCAAACAGGAATGGAAATAAAAAGTGCTTAATGTTTCCAAATCCAGTTTGAGTTCCTTTGCAGCATACACATCCTGAAATTCTCTGTCCTTAGCTTTTCTAGAGTATTTTTATTACATGAAACTAGGAAACTTCAAGGTATTGGTATATTTACTTTAAAATGCAAGAGCCTAAGTAGCTTTGAGTCACAGTACACAATACCATGGTGAGCTATGGGCTAATCATTTATACGTGAACCTCAGTTTGACTTGCTGTACTGACAGCAACATGGAAATACATGATTTATTAGATAAAGAAACTTTCATTCATTAGATGAAAAATAGTAAGTCAAACACATCACACTGTGGGCTAAAAATGCAATGGCTCTTTCCCACTAGATTTTTATCCCTCTCTGGATCAAATCTTCATGGCCTCCAGTTGTCTAGCCACAAAGATTATAAAGGATTGTGTCAGATTAAATCCTAATGCAAGTTTAAGAGAGAAAATGAGATGCTTTATGATGGCTTCTGCATAAGGGAAAATTTAACTCAGAATGTAAATCCAATTTTTTTGTATGACTCAAGTTTGTTTCAGCCTATTATTAAATTATTTGTACTGCTATCAGAAAGACTATGGAACAAACAGATTTTGTCAAGGGGATAGCCTAAAAGGTTCCTGAGGACCCTCACAATCCTATTTTTCTACACTTGTATAATTTTGGAATGATGCTAAAATTGAAAAAAAATGGCAAAAGTGGTGACTGAACACCAGAGCATCAAAGTAGATCATTAAAATTCATGACGTACAACAGTGGAAATGTTCTATCCAACTCCTCTGTGTCCAAGCTGGAATTCTTGAAAATCCTGGCATTGTTTCCTTCTTCAGACAGTCCTGTTAATAATTGGAAACCACAAAATCCCAAAGACACACACAGCAATAGGATTAGTAGTATATGTTTCACACTGCAGAGTGAGTAAAGAAAACAGGACATAGTAAAGGTGATGTTCTATCTTAGGCTCAGAAAGAGAAGAGGAACTGAACTCTGGATTCCTGGGGTAACCTGGTCAAATCACACAAGCTTAGTGTAAAATGCTAATTTTATTAGTTAATGCTTCTGTGCTCTTAGTCAATATGCCTTCCAATTCTGTGTTCCAAATCCATATCAAAGCAAAGTTCACTCCCTGTATGCCCTGATCTTTTACAGAACCACAGCCACTGGAAAAATCACTGCCCATTCTTTCAGAGCACCACATTGACATCCTGATACATTTCTACTAAACAAAACAAAGCTAGATCCCAGTAACTGCAGGAACTCTGTAGTACTAGCTATGAGAGACAGGGTTCTCTACAACAGTAGTAAGAATGCCCTCATCAGCAGAAGATGATTACATGTAGCAGACATGTTCTAGTCTCAAAGGAAACATCACTCACCACAGCCTTTGGTTAGCCAGTCATTTGTTTTAGTGCACTACTGATTGGTACAGATTGAACACACTGTGTAAAGACACTGGGATATATCAGAATTTCCTTGCACAAAATACATTTCCCTGTAGTGTAGACAGATCTAATAAAGCAGCAATCCCAACTGACACACTTCAGTGATTCTCAGGCACACTTATCCTTCTGTGTTATCGTAAAGTGCATAAAGAATTTTTTTATAAACTGTTGCAAGAGACAAAATACTTCTCAGAAGGGGAATTGCAGTCAGAACTTCTCACTGCTTTTAGAAAGAAGATATTTATGAATAACATGATGGGAACTTTCAGAACATACTGCATCAATCAAGTTCTGATGAGTAATTATAATAAAGTTTCATAACATAATTAATTTTGTCTGCAGAACATGTCTCAGATTTCTGAAATACAAGACTTCCCCCCTAAGGACATTAGCCCTCGGCATAAGTTCTTGGTAAATTACTGTGACTCTGCTGAGAACATCTGAGTAGTAAAGAAACATTTGTTTTCTGGTCTAGAATTTGGATGTTGAGGTCACAGAAGATATTGTCTGCAAGCAGGCTATTTTCCTTCTGGGGCAATTGTTTTGAAAGACCTTACAAATCTGTACAAGCTGTTAGGTGTGGGAAGGCTTTTGCCAGTAAGCAATAAGTCTTTTTTCCAGTGGAAAGCCAGCTCAAATCTTTCTCTTCACCACTACTCAAATGAAAATCTATCCATTTCCTAGGGTTCTATTTTCAGATTTATTTATTTAAAGTTATTTATTTAATTTTAATGCAATTATCATAAGGAAAGGAATCAGTAACTTATCTGTATATGTTAACTAGTTAAGCACAGATTTACTTTTGTAAAAAACAAGATTAATTATAAGTAAGGCTTACTTTCAACGGGCAGAGATAGGAAAAAAGACATAAAAATAGTTTCTTACAAATAGCCCTAGCTAACAGTAGATTAAGAAATTATTACTGAGGTGAATATAGGCAATGATCCCTCAAGGATTTCATAATAATAGTGAGAAGAAAAGGATAAACTTTAAAGAAAGGCCAGAAGTTGCACAGACAAGATGCAAAACAGAAATGGGGAAGAGAGGAGATAAGGAACTAATTACTTGAATGGACAACAGGCCATCCATGGGGAGAGACTAAAAATGTGAGATAGTTTTCAGTAGGTTTTAGGTTTTAATGTAGATAGGTTTTAATGTAGTGAAGCCCTCAGTTTTCTAAAACAAAGTTGCTTCTCCTCACTTCATGCAGGCCTGTGTTACCACACAAGAAGTGTGGTCAGGCTGACAGACATTCAGGATGCTTGTGAAATTAAATTCCTTTTTAATGAGGAGTCCTATTTTGTGCTTTGTGAATTATACCATTTGCAGTTAAACTAGCTTTAAAAACCTATCTTTGACTTTAATCTTTGTGCCCAAAGCTCCATTCCACAATTGTGTAACTTTGCATCTTTCCAATAAAACATTAATAGCTTTCCTTTAAAATTATTTAACATTAAATGTGAGGTAGATTTCATGAATTCTCTGGCTTACCCTTTTCTGAATTGAGGAGACTGGTTAAAAACCAGCTGTTTCAACTGCAGAAACAGGTCAAACAGAGACTGGGGTTTTTATGACTTTAATGGAATTTCTCTGAGTAGCTGGTCACATTCATAATGCCAGTATGTTCCCATATTTAAGTTTCTCTTTTTCTAGATTTTGATGTGGAATTATTAATTACTCGTGGATTATTCAAAAGACTTCGCACATTCCAAGAAATCTGCTTTTGAATTTTGGTCCTATATAAGAATAAAACATAAGCATAAGTCAGCCAGCTGTGGTTGTGGTTGCATGTACTTTGCAAAGCCGAATTATTTAATTAGGGAATTTAATCAGAAGTAGATTGTGTGGCTTAATATACAGTTGTGCAATAAATCATAGAGCCCTGTTTTGAGTTATGTTTTAGCACAGAAATATTTTGAAAGTGCTAAAGTTTTGCTGAAAAATCTAATCACATGCCTTTAATTATGTTAGCTTTATAATATAGATCCCCAGGACAAAATCTGGCTTGAAAAAGAAATGTATTCTTGACCTTTACTGAAAATGCTTACTGACACGTAAGGAATCTGCACAGGATTTAACATTTCAAATAATGACATCTAATATTTGACAAAGTGAAATACACTGACAGCCACATTTGAAAAGCAGGATGCTATTAGAGAAATTACAGAAATTATTAAGATAAAATGAGAAAAATGTTAATATTCTAATTTTATTAACTGCTAAGCAATTATCTTAAGATAGAAGCCAGTGGAGTACTCACTAATGAAAAAGCAAAATGCAGATGGCTGTCATTTAGGTCAAAGATAATTCTTCATCGATTGCCTTTCACAGGCAGCATAAACAGGTAGCTTAGTGATACTATACAGCTCCCTATGAGTGACATGTAAAATTGGCTGTTGTGAGTTAAAAATATAATCCTGGTATCCTTGGTGATGGTTTTATATGTCTATCTTTGATTTTAAAACACAGTTGTGCCTCAAAAAAAAAAAAAAAAAAAAAAAAAAAAAAAGCTGGGGAGGGACAAGAGGAAAATATCTGGCCATAGGCCTTCCAGAACAAATAATCTCAATGACCAACACAAATACACTGAAATAATAGTAGCCTTAGAGCAAGCAGAAAGCAGTACTTGAGCAAGACTGTAACCTTTTCTACATGTGATTATTTTACATATAGCTCAGGTGTTTTCTTTGGATCAGCTGAGAGTCAGTTCTATGTACTCCTGTCTCTGCCCCTCAGTCATTTCAGAAGTATTCATGCTGGTTTTCTATCTCCCAGGAAAGTACAAAGAAAAAGTCTATATTCTTGTCTCAGTCACAACAGTAATCATGTACTTGCTGTCAGTCCTTAATAGTGACTTGGTGCAAATGAAAGCAAAATGGCAGCCCTACACAATAAGGAGAACATACACACAATGTTCTCACAGCAACTCATATGCTGGACACACAGAGAAAGATGGGTGGAAGGAGAAGAGAAAGCTTAAGATCCCCATCCTGAGCTAGTCAGCCATCCAGGACCAAATCCTCAGAACTATAAAATGTGCTATGTACCCAGGGGGTATCAAGGGGTTCTGAAGACTCAGACACTTTGAAAGTGGCATTCACAGCTTGCAGAACTGCATTCTGAATGCACCGCTCCCCTCAGAATTCTGCAAGAGAATGGACCCAGAAAATCCCTTTAATATGGTTCTAACTTACTTTGCAATTTGCATTTTACTGAACAACTGTTCCAAACCACAGAGGATCAGTGGTGCCATTTGCAATCTCTAATTTAGAAAGAGGAAATATCTCCAGGAAGCAGAACTGAAAGGTAAGCATGATGATCCATAAAAATGCTTTTGCTGAATGTTATTGTGCATTTGGTACAAACATCATAAGGTTCCTTAATAAACTGCAGACCCAAAACCACTACAAAGATTTCCAGTATTAACATTAGACACAATCTCTTAATTTCAAATTGTAACAGATTTTTTTTAAAATGCTTCAGATGTGCATGTGTCTGCAGGGAAGACCGGCAAACACAATCTATGTCCTTTTTTGATCCTGGAATATCACAATTAAAATGAGCATTACGAAAACAGAGCATGTGTCTGGAGTATTTCAAAAAGTAGTTAACCAAGCTTGGATCTCATGGGGGTATATTTTCAAACCCCTTTGAAAAATAAGCCAAAGGCTTCAGCAGATACTATTTGAAACAACCAACAGCTAATGAGAACAACATTTTTTTTCCATTCAGAAAGCTCATCAAACTCGTACCTTAGAAGAAAGGAATAAGTTATTCCTTGTGTGTTTGTTTAGAGAAACTATAGCTATTACTGTAAACTTTCCATGATAAACATCATTTTAACATATATTTTCATTAGGAAATGCCACAAATTTTGTATTTTCTCTCTAGTTTAAGAGAAGGCACTAAGGAAGTGAGAGAGAAAATAGATACAATATTTAGTTAATCAACTGTTACTTTTATACTCTCCTTTATGGTGTTAAAGAGATGTGATTTTTTTAGGGCACATTAGAGAATTAAAAGAACACTTTGGGGTATCTAGTGATGATGTGTGAACTTTACACTGGTAGAGAAAATTTGAAATGAGTTACCCAGTAGAACTACATCATTATTACCTAATTTAATTATATAAACATGGTTAGGTAATCAAAGAACTTGAAATAATAAGCATCTATATATTGTCAAGAAGAAAACAGCCCACCAGAAGTAGTTGCCTTGGAATGCCTTGGAGCTACATTCACCAAACTCAAATTGCATTGATTCAGAGGCAGAAGGTCTTTGTTGGTGCTGATATATACAACACTTGCTGGACTTTTCTAAACCAATGTAATTCTTTTCAGGAGCCAGCATTTTCTCATACTATCCAGCTGCAGTTAAAAGCAAAATGTATTTATTCTAGAGCATTCCCAGAGTCACACACAAGGCATGAACAATCTATTCAAGACTTTCAACAGCCTTCAAGGTAAACCTTGAGTAAAGTCCTAAACCAGCAACAGCAAACAATTTATTCCAAAATTCATAGCACAACTCAACAAAAGTCAGTCTAATGATGCTGTTGGAGATAAGATGCTAGCTACAAAACCTAATTGTGTGTGAGATCTCATCTCCATTATACAGAGCAAAGTATTAAAACAATAAAAACAATCTGAAATCATTTGCCTGCCTTGTAGAACTAACCAACTTTGAGAAAAAAACTATAGAAGGCAGTGGAAAAGAGTTCCATGATACACATTGCAAGTCAACTAGCTGAACCATTGCTTTGTTGGCAGTGAGGAAGCTTTTAAGCTGCTGTAGTAGCTCTTGGAACAAAATAAGAAGGGGATATTACATTTTCTTCTTGTTTTCTTACTACAGGATATTAATGTATTCTTATGACACTTGCCTTCCCTTTGTGGATGGCTATAATGAAAAAAAAAACCACTAGTGTGAAGAGCTGCTAGCAATCAGAATATTACAGATTTCTATATCTAGCATTTTAAATCAAATACGGTATTATGAAGAAAAACCTTCATTAAAAAATCTGTTTAGAACTTAATGTTTTGCAGTTGTATTTAAAAACTAATGTTTAAAAGTATGCACATATAGAATCGATGAAAAATAAGCAGTTTAGAAATTATTTTTGTTGAGAATCAATTGTCTATTCTTAAACTATCTTCAAAAGTTCCTTCAACCTCTTAGAAAATAACTTTATGAGGAAGACACCCCAATTCACATGCTCCAGATTTCTGACTTTTCCCCAGGAACCATCAGGAACAGCTGCTTGAGCAAGGCAAGTTTCTCCAAAAGTCAAAAGCCTCCTCTTGTGTCTGCTGTATCCCAACACAAACAGTTGCTTCCAGCTGTAGTTGGTAGGGGGAGAAGACAGTCACTGAAAAAAGCAGGCATTGGTGTCTCCTGCTTCAGAAAAATATGCAGAAGGAAAATATGTCCTGAGCAACATCACCTCTCACTGTGCAAGATGCAAGCACTCTCATCTAAATGGTTGCAGGGCTTGATCATATGAACATTTAGTCTGAAAATAACTTCTTAAGTGTCTCTTAGGACTGTATGCCAGATTCCAGTTTTGCATCATTTATTATGCCAACGCATCACAGTCCTCTCATAGAAAAGGGAACAATACAAGTGAGGAGACAAATCTAAACAAATTATTCCATGACATTCTTTATTCCACGTTTCCAAGAGAGAGATTAAAGTAAATAATAATTTATTTGTATGGCTCTCCTCTGTCATACAAGATATATGTTAATGAAAATTCCCTGCAGACACATGCACATCTGAAGCATTTTAAAAAAAAGTCATCTAGCTTATTGTTGGCTGGCATGAGAAACTGTTCAAATGTATGCATTTTAAAATAAGTTATTTATTTCACCAAAATTCTAAAACTTAATAATTGTTTTCTCTTCCGGGGAAAACAGGATAAGATACTCTAGGATCAAGAGCAAGTTTCTTTGTATGTGCTTCTATAGGATTTTTTTTCATCTGTCACCTTGATCATGCCTGTCTGTTAGATATTTTCTTACTTGTAGATTACAAACTTTGTGAGGAAGGGCCAGTCACCTGTAGTGTGTGTTCCCCTGCGTGGCACATGGATGCTGAGCCCAAGAACCAAGTTTCTAAGAGCTACATCACCATGAAATACCAGGGACAGTCGTCACTTTAGCTGTATCTCCTTGATGAACACATTATATCACTTCAGCATATCATGAATGACAGAACAGAGTCAAACTGAAGACTACACCCCACTTTCAGTGTAGTGCTTTGGGCCTTAGTTTAAAAGTTGTGTTGGGTTCCAGCATCTTAAGCACAGCAACTAAATACAAGTTTTAGAAACTTTGTTCTTACAGAAAATCCATTTAGAGACTTATCAGTCATATTGTAATCGTGTGGTTCCCCACCAAGAAAAAAATCTTTCAGAAGCCTCCTTAGCCAGAGTTAGAGACTAGCATCAAATAACCTCTAGTTCCAGGAGCAGTCAGGAAGTAGAAAGCCCTTTCCTTCCTCCTTCTGAGTCAGCTCAGACTTTTCAATATTGGACAATTGACTTGGACAATGCCAAGCAAAATGAGCCCCAGAATCCACAGTTCAAGTGTCTACGCTCCATCCAAGAGGAATCAATAAGTACTGAATGTTTTCAATAGACATTAACTTGTCAAGTAGCTTAGGGTGATTCTTCTGTTTCCTAAAGAAGGAGGGCTTGAAAGGAAGTAACTCAGGTTGTAAAGAGGAGTTCTTAATATTCCACTTCCTTCTGAATTGTGTAATGATTTTTCTTCTTATGGCTACCTGATTTATGGCACCACACAAAGCTCAGCTGCTAACTAAAAGTGAATCTCAACAGCACCAGAGCCTCCTCTCCCACATTGAACTCCATTCTCACCACATCCCACAGCATCCATAAAGCATCTTTGCAGAAAGCTAACTGCTCTATAGCTCAAATAAAGACAATCACAGCACTCAAGCCTACATTTAGAAGGATGGTTGCTTCCCACAGTCTGAGGGTGTGCCTTTGCAACTACAGATGCAGCACCTCTAATCCTTTTCTCACTCAAATTCTATGGTAGGAAGGAAGATCTGCCTTATGCCAGTGTATCTAACATCTGAACTTTAAACTCACACGGACGTTAAGGCACCTCTAACCTGATCAGCTGTATTTTTGTCAGATAATGAGAACAGATGGTGATATTTGATACAAAATAATCAGCTAACTTAGCAAAGAGTTGGGCATACATTTTCATAACAAGGCATCTGATAATGTTGATAAGTAAAAGTTCCCATGAGAACAGAATACTGGAAATCACATCCTTATAACAGAAAAATGTAACTAATTCAAAAAAGAGCAAGTGAAGGTACATTTAATTATAGCAAACACAGTGCTCACAACCTTTATGCTACTGGAATTACATTTGCTAAATATAATTGCAAAATGGTGACTTTCCCACAGCTAAGAAACGCCAGCAGAGGAACTGGTCTTGAATGTCCTGTTCTTTGCCTAGAGAATCCTTTTGTGGGGATTATCAAATCAAACAATTGGGACTAAAGATGGTTAGGAAAATTTTTGTCAAGTGCTCTTCTTCCTAAAATGTTAATTTTTATTAATACTAACACTAAGGTTTTGGCAGAGAAAGCTTGCTTGATTTCATTTGCCCAAAAAGGATCTGATTTCTATGACATTTTTCACAGAGAAAAATAACCCATTTTTTCATTACATTTTGATCTCAGAAAAATACTAATCTAAAAACTTCAGGCTAAAAATAGTGAGCTTTGCTTGCTGACCTTCCTTTCTCTGTAATGTATTTTATTTCTAAAATTCATACTGTTTTCACCCCTCCTTCTGAATGAATTTTTGCTTGGGAAATGTGTTACAGCCATTATAATAGCATCTTCTCTGTGTTGAAAATGAGAGAAGGATTTTATTTAGCAGAACAGGAGACAATAAAACTTGCTTTGCTTTGTCTGATGTCTATTTTAGGAGAACAGATCCATACTGACAGTGGGTCAAGAATGACTTCTCTTTATTGCTGAGCTAGGTGCTAGCTCTGCATATCTCGGAAAACTAAACTTTTCTGAGTGAAATCTTTAAAAGAACTTTCTTGCACCCATGGTGTAGTCAGTGCAATTCCTATTATATGTGCTAGTTGTTTTACTTTCCAAGCATTTTAAGATTGTACCACAGGATAGTCACATTCACATTCACAGGACAACATTGCTTTGGTGTCAATGGAAACTCACGGGGTGTTGGTATTGCAGAGCTGAACACTTCATTGTGTCACTACCACCTGATTTGGTTCATTGCTCAGACTGCACAAATTTCACCTGAGCTGACCAGGATTCCATGATGCAAGACCATCAAAAGGCAACAAGAAAATAATAACTGCACAACAGGAGCAACAGGTGGTGGGCACACTGGGTCTTCTGTCAGGCTTACCTGTCTAGGATAAACAGATTACTCATATCATAGAGTAACAGTAGCTAATACAGCACAAAAATAGTAATGCAGGCTGAAAGGAATTCAGGGTTATTGTGTAGGCCAATCTCCTGCTCAAAGCAGAGTCAATGGGTAAATAGTTATATTGTGAAATATATACTTACCTTTAAAAATATACAAATATAGTAAATTTTTCTGTTAACTTTCAACCTGTAAGTTCTTTAACACTCGATATCTTTTAACAATAAAGACAACTGTAAATTAGCAACTGTAGAAAGGTCTTTAAAAAAAAAAAAAGCTACTCTGCTTGGTAGTGTAGAAAGACACACGTTTCTTTGGCTTTATGTACTAATTTCTCAGCAGGAAGAGAAGAAGTAGAGGTATGTTTATTGGAACAGCTGAATAACAGTGCAAAGAGTTTAAGATGGGAAGACCATGACCTACAGGAAACTTCTCTACTACCAGCTGTTTTAAACCTTTTAAAATTTGAAACTCTGTCACATATACCAAAGAACTAGGAATTTCTTACTTAGTAAAATGTAAGATCCAAAATTTCTGCTTGATGATTCAAACAGAAAATTTCAAAAAACAAAGAAAAATACAACAACAAACAAAAACAACAAAAAAACCCACCCCAAAATATGTGTCCTTAGAGCCAATAATCCCTGACAAAATAATAAGTTTTTTTTAGTCATCTTCACATCTTTAAGATGGGTACCAAGGTCAGAACAAATAATAAGCAAGCAGGAGGTAAATGGTGGTGCAGTATGAAATTGTTGGTGTACAGACAGTGCCTACCCTGGCATTTTGAATTCTTGGTCACAAGAAAGCAGTGATGAAGAAAATATGTGTGTTAATGCTGCATTTCAAAGAAAAACCACTGCTGAGAAAAGAAAGAAAAAGAAAGAATCTGAAAAATTCTTCAGTGAAGAATCAATTGCAAATGTAAGGAAAAGAATTTCTGACTTGAAAACAAGCAAAGAGAGTCCTCATTTTAGTGACAGAAAAAGGACAGGATTAATGACAGTATCTCAAAAACTCCAAATATGAATTTGTATCATAGTTGCCTTTAAAATTACATATCACATTTTATAAAGCAAGTATCATGATGGTCATAAACAAGCACTACAGAGATTACAGGTGTGGGAAAATGCAAATGGAAGGGGTAATGAGACTTGTGCTGAACTTTGTTTGAAGTTCCCAAGAGTAAAGACAAAGCAAATGGTAGTTCACACTGTGATAGGTTTTTATGACACCCTACATTGGATTTGTGAACTCAGCTCTACACAATAACAACACTATTAAAGAATGAGGATACAATCCCTCTTTAATTCTCCAGTAATTCTAAGACAAAACCTAGGTAAGTATACGACATTTTTTCACCAGTGCAGTGCCAAAGAGAACTTTTGTTGTTTTTTTTTTTCCTTTTTTTTTTTTTCTTTTTACCTTTTTTGGTTTGAATTTTCAACTAAATATGAATTAAACTAAAGTAAGATGAAAGGAAAAAGCTGTGCTCCTCTTCAGGAACAAAAACTGGGCATCCATAATGCTGTTCCTCACAGTGGATGCCCGTATTCTTCTGACTACATGCTTTTGTATGTGTTGACCATGCTTTAAAATTATTCTTCTTGAGTTTGCATTCATAAAATTTATATTTCTCAAAGTATATGTGCTGTTACATGAAAAAAACATTTCTAAAAATTTGCATTTTGCTTGGTATTCTCTTATTTTAATTTTAAGAAAGCTCACATAATAAATATTCTCAGAGACTAGAACTGCAAAAGTAAAAAATGGAAAGGGCACTGCCACAGCTCTGCAAAGACATTCAGCTGTGTACAGAGATCTTTCAGGAGCACTGCTGATGTCTCAAAAATTTTGAATAGCTGCCAGATATTCAAGATATGAAATCAGCTTACTGCTGCACAGTGAGATTTTCTAGAGAAAGGTCCAACCCTCATAATGCATACAGGCAGTTAATACAGACTATATAACACAATAGAAACACATCATGTGGCTGCTGTAGATATGAGTGAAAAAGTTCTGAGAATTAAGGGCATATAAACAAATACTTCAAAGACAAATGAATAAGTTCTTCCCAGAATTAGAAAGAACAAGGTTTAGACTGCCACAAAGCCAGAAACAGATTTCTGCAAAATCTTGCTTGCATCATAATAATCTGATTGAAACAAAGTCTTTGCAAACATGTACCATTTGACACATCTCTTTTCTTCTCTAAACCCAGAGGATAAAACTTTCCAAACCTTTTCATCACCAAACATGAAAGACAACATCTCCTGAATCACATCATCCTATTCCAGTATGAAAAGTAGAGGATTAGCCTTTTTCATAAGACTGTCTAAACTTTTTCCCAACCATTTTCAAGACAGCACTTTTCCTCCTGGATCTGCATGTTTAGAAGTGAATGAATGCACCAAGGTTGTGTATAAACCTCTAACCTGCCAGATTCTTCAGAGATTATGCAGGGAAAAAAAAAAACAAACAAAAACCCCAAACCAAAAACAACCCAAATACCAACACAGAGGTAGAGTTCTATTTTATAGAGCAATCAGATTGGTAACTCTACCACAAAACAAGGAGAGAGCCTTTACACAGGATGCTGGCATCCTAAAAATACCATCATAAATAGGGATAGTGTCTTAGGTGGACAAAGCATCATTATTTTATTTGTTTTAGCTTGGTTAACTGATGAGTTGGTTTCCCAAAAGAAAGCAAGTTCCTCAGAGATTTCCTCACAGCTCTTAGGCTATGAATTTGACTGCTTAACAATATGACCATAGACAGGAACGTTCTTTATATAATAATTTTTACAATCATATATTTGCCATTTATGCACAAAAAACAACCAAACAAAAAAACAGTAGGGAACAAGTGTTTCAGTACTAACTGCCCATTGTTTTGACCTAAGTTTTTCAACAATTTTATAGCCTTTTAAATAAGACCAGTACAATTCAACAATAAGCCCTTAATGAGAAGGACTTCTTTTATCCTCAGGAAAAAGCCACAACCAAAAGTTAAAGCAGAACATCAGCTTTTACAAATTGCAAAGCACTCCAACACCCTCTTGTGACAAACAATCAGAAAACAAGAACAGTTTCACAATGTGATACTGTGTAGTTTGAAGCAGCTTCTATCTAAAAATTTTTTTATTTAGAAAGAGCTTGAGGCTGGAATGAAATAACTTAAGATTAAATTACTTTTGCTGATTTCTTCATAGTATCAGAACAGATGTCACATGATGATAAGCATCATAGTACAACAACAGTATTCTGCTCCTGTATTCCCTCTGAGTATTAGTTACCTGCCTTCTTTTAGTCACAATTCTCTCTGTCTTAACTCACGCAGAGAAGCAGCCATCAGATTAAAATTGCACAAGGTAAAAATATGAAGTGTTTACCAGTCAGCATGAATTCCTTCTACCTTTGTCTCTTAAGGACTGTGAGTATGCCTCCTACACCTCAAGCAGAGGATACTGCCATCTAGGAGTATTCCATACCATGGAAATCCTCTGGTATAATTCAAGTGACTTATGTATATAAAAAGCAATTTTGGTATTATGTCTTGCTCCAGTGGTGCATAAAAACACAGTTTTTGGGACCACATAATAATTAATCAAATTAATTAATTAGTGCTCTTTGTTCAGAGCACTTTTGCCATAAATTCTTCATGAATATGGTTCAAATTCATTAAAATTTGATGTGGTGTGACAGACCTCTGTATCTGTACCTATCTATGTATATATCTGTGTATATTTCTATGAAACTGCTCACAGACTTTGTATCTCAGGAATAACATTTTAACAGTGAATAGAGCACCACCTTTTATTATACTGACTGCCTCAGTCAGTGAGTGGATAAATCAGAATAGAATACTAGTAGCATCCTAGTAGAATACTAGTGCATGGGGAAACCTCCAACACCAATTTTCACTGCCCTTAATGGAAATTTTTCAGAGCTCTATTTAAGGTATGAGAAAGGCAATGACTTTCAGAACTAAGGCAGGATCTCAAGTAAAGGCTAAATTATCATGGCTCAAAAGGGTTAGACTAATTCTTCCTACCTATATAATTTCTAATACAGAGGCAGATAAAATATATTGTATATGTTTAGAGAATGCAATCCCTATGTAATGTATACTCATCCAGTTTATCATGCATTCCTTCCCTCTAATTGCTTTGTTTTGAAAACCAGCACAGTAGGACACAATTGCCAGCCCAAACTGCTCACAGACTACTTCCCACCCCTTGACATTTAGCTCTCAGTAGAAGGAGGTTATTGGCTGGTAACATCTCCTCTCAGCTCCTTAGCAGTCTGACTTTACCTCTTGCTCTGGTGTCCTTTCTTCAGCTGACAATCCTAGTAGCAGACTCACCCTTTTCTCAGCAAGTGTCATAATTTTAGAACAAATCCTGGAAGTGGTTTGTTTCTGCAATGCAAAAAGCTTTTGTGGTCCAGAACACGATCATAATTCAGAGCTCTGATGGACTGACAGCTCTGTATACATGTACTGGTCCAAGCTAATAAGCCTTTTACTGAGCATAACTGGGAAAAAGCCTACTGCTTTCAGAGTGCACAGGAACATTTGAAATGCCTGTTCAAAACCATTTCTGAAAATTTTCAAGACACAAATGTTCCAAACTACCCCGCATTGCATTGATGGTATTCCAAAGTTATCTGTTTAAACCTTCCTCAGGATAAGTCCATCGTAACAGGAAAGCTCTTACTGATTTCCAAAAATGGGTATATATGAATGGCAGTTAGTAGGTGTTTTGGATATCTTTTTCTTCAGATTATCCCCAATATTTCCAGTTTGCACTTATATAGAAGTCAGTTTCACTGGAGGGCATTGACATATGTATTAAGCAATACAAAACTTTGAATAGTATTGTAAAGAATCAGCCTTCTAGAATGTCAGAACTAGAAATGTTTATGAACTACAGATAGACAAAGACCAAAGAGTTCAGAGTAATTAAGATGATCAGTTGTGCATTCAAGAAGAATAATACCTACTCAGACCTTATCTAAACCAAATTACAGAATCTCAGAAGTTCAATTCTAATTAATCTACTGACTGTCTTTGCTCTAAAGACTAAGCATTCAAAAATTTTAAAGGCTGCAGAAGAAAAATAATACCAGTCATATTTCCTGTAGAAACACAAGCATACTCCTCCAAGTAGCTCTTCATTGAGTGGGCTATCTGCTTTGAATGAGAAGTTTAAATGCCAACTGATAAAAAAGGTTTCCTTCATCTCTTCTTTCTCTGGTTTCATCATTTGTCTAATTCTGAGCACTCTCTCACTGACACCTTTTATCTTTTAATCTATGAGCAATTGTAGCTTTGTAGCTTTTTCAGCATTTTTATTTTAGCCCACAAGAATGGATGCCAAGTATGACTTACATATTGTTGCAGATTAATATCTTAGTTTGAAATAATGGCAAAGTATACTAGTTTTAGCCAACCTTAAAACAGATGTATAGTCATAAGGCCACACCCTTGGCTATACAATAATTCTCATTTCATTTTTCATTCTATACCTTATTTTTCATTCTGTTGCCTGCCCTTGTTTTTGTTGCCCCCCCCTACTTTTAGCCATGTTTGTCACAACTACAAGTGCATATCCATTCATTCTGTCTACACAGGCAGGAGCTATGTCATGTCACCTGGTCAAACACCTCTTCTATCTGGGAGATGTTTTACTGTTAAGAACCCCTTTCCCCCCAGCAAAATCCTGACAAATTTTTCTGAGGCACTGTAAAAAGAGACATTTACACACGTGCAAACGAAATCTGCAGTAATAATACAGACAATAGTATAAAACCATGTGAAACTGTTCAAACCTCTTCACCCATAATTAAAACAGAAGAGACTGGCAGGATCACAGCAGCATGGTGAGTAGGGGCCAGCTGTTTACATACTTATAGCATCAACTCTATAGTGGAACAGCAAAAGCAACTCATCACAGAGGACTGTTTCTCATAGGTAATGATTGATAATGGCACTGATATTCAGTTGCACTCACTGTCACTGAAAAAAAGACCCCATTCCTCTCTTCCCCGAAGGCAAGGACAAGTTAGTGGGCTTCACTCTACTTCTGTAGTCCTTTGTTCACACAGATAGCTGTATGTCTTACTCATGGAGTGACCTAGAACTTTGAGGTAGCAACAGTACATTGTAGCAGAGCCTGAACTGGTCCTTAGAGACAGGAGTTGGAACTCAGTGTGCCTGATCTGATCTGTTCTGTGCTGAGCAAAAGCCAGAGGATAGGAATTAGCATAATGTATTGGGAAGACTTTCCTGAAGCAGTAAACAATGTACCGGAAGCAGAAGACAAGCTGCAAACAGATCCAAATTTAGCACCAGTGAACATGGTTTCAAAATACTGGCTACCAGTGCTGAAAACATGAAGCTTTTATTAAGCTGATTTCACATTCCAAAATTAAAGAGAAGTGGAAGTTCTACTTTTAACAACACTAAGATGTCATGACCCACAGTGTTTCATAATATGAGCTTGCTAATATATTGTGTATCATTTTAATCTTGATATGTCAAAATGAGGGAGTCTAGAACAAATTTAAGTCAATTCACATCCTGGTTTTTAATTGGCAGTATGGAATTGATGTGTGCAAATGAGCTTGATGTTCAATTCATTATTCCTAAATTCCTCTGCAGCTTTGCTGTTTACTGAATTTTATTCTTTTTTTAACAGCCACACCTCAGGAAATACCACCTGTAAAAGGGTGGTATATGGATATGGATAGCTGTACTTAGGCTATAGTAATATATAGTAATACAGTAAACCAATCAACAATAGATAACCATCCTTACCTGGTGCTGAAACATGCACACAGAGCATACAGCATAGTTCTATTGGGTTATAGAATAACTAGCTAAATACTACCTTAGCAGAACTCCATCAGCTTTTAACTAACCTGACGTTCTTCCTGTATTTGTACTTTGCTGAACACAAGCAGGCTCACAGCTTCCTGTTTGATGGTGATAACATATGTCTAACTTTGTTGTTGGCAGCTGGAGTGAAGGGGAAGACAATGCCCTTTGACCTGTGAAAAGCAGTATAAAGCTTATCAGATCCTCTCCAGATATCACTGAAGGAAATGGGCTGGAAGAGTTGGCCCCACATAGGAAATATATATAAAAAACTGTCAGTACTTAACTTTTTGTCATGTCATTAAAAATGCACTTTTACAAATCTAAGTCCCTGCTAGGCCATGTCATTCATACAAACTAAGCTGAAGAAGAGAGGAAGAATTATATTCTATACATTAAACTTAGATTCATATCCCTTGAAATGACTCAGTAGTCACTAATATCAAGACTGCTTTATTTTATGGTGCCAAAATAAATTCTTTTTAGTGATTATTTCTCTGCTCCACTTCTGAAGCAGATCTTTAAAGATCATGTATTGACCTTTATACATTAATGTATAAAACATTACACACAACTGTACATTACAACATTACATACTAAACAGTCTCTTTGAGGGGTTCGTTTATCTGCAAGACCTTCTAGATGAACTGTGGTAAAGTTAGGTGATAGACTGGCCCTACACAAAAACCACACATATCTAATGAAAAATATATTTGCAGGTTCATATTAGGAACTTGCTGTACTGCCAGATACTATAGGAAGCATTAGTGTATTCAGCTTTTAACAATAATCATGCTGTTTTAAATCATTAAAACACCTGATTGATTCACCGTGCACTATATAGTTACAAAACCATTTAAACAGTATCAACACAAAAGCTAAAATAAAAATTTCACTTGGACATTTTTGGTTGACTTTGGTTGTTGAAAAAAATAAAAAAAGAAAAAAGAAGAAAACAGACAAAATAGTGACAACAAATAAAAGATTCAAAAGGTTATGAGCAGATATTCAAGAAATAAGATTCCTCCTTTTGATGCCTTGACTTTGTGGTATGACACCACTAGCTAAAAAGTAATTTTTTAGTATTCCAGCAACATAAAAAGGAACCTCTCTAGTGAATTCCACTGGAGATGCATTCAGGGGAAAAAAAAAAATATCCACCATCATCTTCTCATTAGCTAAGTGAAAGAAAACTAAATCTGCAATTGTTGAGTGAGGCCTCAGTGACTTCACCACTTCAAAATCTTTTCATGGAAAAGACTTTATTTTGTTGGCATTTTTGTTGCTGCTATTCCAGTATTAACATACAATACTGTATAATAAAGTTTTGTGTTTTACACTGAAAACTATAGTCCTCCTAAATAATGGTATATTGGCAATCAGGAAATGACACTGGAAATCATGCTGATGTTGTATTATTTTAAAGTATATTTTTATATATTTTTTAATATCATGCAGGCAAGATTATTGGCAAGACTGAACATGCAATGTTCCACTGAAGATCTGTCCCAGTTTATCAATGCTGCTTTCCATTCCAGATACCATTCCAGTATCTGTCAGAACCCAAGATTCACGCTTCTGGTGGAAGGGAATAGGGAAAGTTTGGGGGGTTTTTTTCTAATTTGGGATCTTTGTTGTTTTTTCTCATATTTATAGCTTCTGAAATTACATGGAAAGAATGTCTGACAGAGATGAGTACAAGTGTTGCTTTACTGAGAATCTTTTGTTCAGTTCCAGGAGCTGACAGAAGCCACTGTTATATTGAATGAAATCAAATCCCAAACTTATGATCATTGCTTAATGATTCTTAGCAAAGCAGAAAGTAGCTGATCAGGACTCCTAGGTATCACTGACAATATATACTGGGAGAACTCAACATATACTGAGAGCCCTGACTCCACCTTCCTTAAGAGTGGCAATCAGCCTAAACAGACAAGGCAGGGAAGAGGACAAAGGAAATACTACTGATTGAAAAACTGAGGCATTGAGTGATTTTGCTCAAGGTCACTCAGGAAGTCTGTAGGAGAACCAGGATGATTACATTCTTCTCAGTCCTGCTCTACCATTAAGACACAAAGTCATCCTACTTTCTAAGTCTTACAATACTGAAGTTTTTTACCACTGTTACTATCTCTGACAGGAGACATATCTTCTGTTCTCATCATCTACAGGAGCTTTCAAAAATTAATAATTCTTTTTGATTCCCAAAATCTGTGATCCTATTTTGCGAGGTTTTCTATTTGGTTTGTTGTTTGTTTGTTTTCATTAAAGAGCTCCTTCAGAATGAAATCTCTAACCGTAATCCTCCACAGTATTGAGAGGTTCCTGTGAAAAAGTACTTGTGACACATACTTTGGAAATAGATATAATTAATTCTCAACTAAGGAAGGGAGATTCTGTCAGACTTAACTCCAGAGGAAAAGAAATATTTCTCCTGTGAATCACTGAGGTTTTAAGCACAACGTAGGTAGGCACGTACTTATAGTAAAGTACTAAGGGATATAAAAGAATTCCTAACCCCAAGGTGGACACAGACTTCTCCCCAGAAGCATGCCCCAGAAGATGAGTACTTCAAAGTTTCAGCAGGATGAAAAGAGAAAGGAAGTAGAGGTAGAGGCATTCTCTGCCTTCTGTGTAAAACAGCTTCCAGCATATGGAAAACAGAATCTCCTTGGAGAAGACAATGAATAAAGCATAAAGTTATAATTAGGATGTTTACCTGGATTAAGAAATATTTAAGGTTACATATTTATCTTCTGCTTTTTCATATTTTGTTCAATTATGTTTAAGACAGAAAGATTAGCCAGAAAAATGTGTGCATAAACCATTATATAAACAAGCAAGAAAAAGTTACCCTCCTGCTTTCTGACTAAATGAATCTTGACCTTCCATAGAGCTGGGAAATAATGTTGTCTTTAGCTTTCCACTTTAAAATTAAATTCCGCATTGGGCTGCTGCAGTATTCAAAACTGCATCCCATGAGGACAATATAATCCACTGCTGTCTGAACCCTTTATGATTAACACTTCAGAAGGATGAAGACAGAAGGATGATGCCACCTACCTGTTCCTCTTTACAGTCAACAAAACTTAGGAGTTTTTATGCACTGACACAAAAGAATAAACTTTAATTGCCATAAAATACAGTAAAACAAATCAAGAGTCGAATGTCCAGTCAGGTTAACAGCTTGTACCTGCCAGTAGGAAGGGACTGTTATGTATCATATGTATGTAACAATATTCCCCATTCACTCCAGGATGGTGACTTGGAAAAAACTGTGGGTCCAAAATATGCACAATGCAGTTGTTAATGTCATATTTGCTACAACATTTTATTTTCTGAAGCTCTTTCCCTGAAAAATCTCTGAAACTTAGTCCTTTATGTATTTGTTTATAACCCTATCCTTCAAAAGCTTAGCAAGGTATATGTATCTTTCTCAAACCTGGCATTGAGAATTGCACAAATCACAAGACAATGAATTGGTCTGAGCTATTAAAGTTCTTCTTTCCTCAGAGCAGATATTACACATTTCTGTATGGGGGCTAACATATTGAATCTAGTGGGGGAAAAAAAAGAAAAAATAATTGAAATATAGTTCTTTATTTCATAAAACTCATTCAGGAGACATGACACCGTGGTGAAGACAAGAAAAAGGGCATGAACATGTTGGTTCAGGAGATTTTACCAAAAAAATCACACCCTGAGGACTTTGCTTAAGAACGTCACAGCATGAGACTTCGTCTATTGATCCTCTCCCAGTTCACTGTTGGCAGGGGCCTTATGGATTGGCCAAAAGAACAAACTCTGCGGATTTTTCAACACACAACTTTGTAATAAAGTGTCCTCAGCATACTCTGATAATGACTACAGTCACTTCCAGACCCTGTTTTATTTTGCTCGTTCTGTCCTTCCAGTTTGACTTGTTCACTTGAGTTGATTCAAGTCAGGCTTGTGACCAACTTACCTGAGTTGCTCTATTTTGTCACTATATCAAGTCCCTCTGTAGTTAGTGCCTTCTATGCTTCTCTACAGTAGTTCTGTCCCATGCAACAGCATCTCCAGCTGCTTCTTTTGGGAACCTATCACTCAAAAAAATCCCCACCTACCTTATCTTTTTCTCACCTCCACACTGATCTGTATCAGAGTCCTGAAGTTAGATGACTTTTTCTTCATCAACACTTTTCCTCCACCATCTGCACTGGGGGGGTATCCATTCTGATGAGGCACAGCACCAGACCCAGACTCCTACTGCCTTCCCATAACTCCATCTTAATTTCTCTGGGCATCTCTGCCGACTCTTCCTGCATTTATGGGAGTTACCTCATCTCTGACACTTCCCAGCAGGGCTTAGGCATTTCTAAAATAAAAAGGCATTTCAGAGAAGCCTTGCACAGGACAAAAAACTTTTAACTTTAAAAGACATAATGGGAAGTTGGGCACCCCCCCCCCCCCCCCCTTACCGCACTACATCGGTTTACATACAAAAAAAAAATTGCATAAATGAATCTGACATTCCCAAAAGACTGGTGACTGCTAATGGCTTGAAGAACTGATACAATGTTTCAGGTAAAGTGAAAACAAACACATTTTTCCAGACTATAGGAAGTGCAACAGTTCCCCCTAGCGACTGCGACACAAAACAGAAAGCCGGCCACATTTCTGATACGCTTTCAGAAACGTTTTGCTTTATAAAAAAACACGTGATAAAACACATGTATTTGAAGTTTGTTTAAAAAAAAAAACAAACAAACAAAAAACAAAGAAACAAACAAAAAGCTGCGGAATAGAGAGGGTGAACAAAAGCGGGTGAGGAGGCAACGCTTCATTTTCAGAAAAAAATCTCACTGAAAAATAGCCGTACACTGAGCACGTTCATGGCTTTTCAAGCTGCGACACGGTAGCGCGCCCTCATGAGCTTGGAGACACACAGCGACGGAGACCACCTCAGGGAGAGGAGAGAAAAGAGACTACAGCTCCCCCTCCGCTCGGCTGTGCCCGGCTGCCGGTTCCCTGAGGCGGGCGGGGGGCCGAGGAGCGTCCGCTGCGGGCGCTCTGAGGTAATGGCGGCGGCGGCGGCAGTCCTGAGGCGAGGGGCTGAGGCTGAGGGGGCTCTGGTAATGGCGGCGCTGCCCTCCTGCGGCGGTTGTGGCGGTTACGACCGTTGGGCGCGTGGTGCCGGGGCCGCAGCGCGCGCCTTTTAGCTCCGTGGGGAAGGGGAGAGGAGGGGAGGGAAGAATCCCCCGCATTCAGCTCTGAAGCGGGAGGCGCAGCATTGATGGGAGTAAAGATAAACGTGGTGTGTGGAGAGCTGCCACACGAGATGCCTTTAGGAGAAGGAAAGGAAGGCTTGCAGCTTGCACTGGAGGCAGGCGGGACCCTCCTTAGACATGGGCAGCAAATGGAGTCACGCAGAGCAATGCCCGTACGTGAAGGGTCACACAGAAATCAGTGAAATGGTTTCCTGCTGCCACAGTAGTTGTCCCCGGCTCTCTGGGCTGTATTTTCATAGATAAAACTGTGCTGTCCACCAAAACGAACTGGAGAATGAGTCTGAAGTCATCTTGCACCTCTAAGGCTCAATCTAGAAGAATTAAGAAATTTTAACTTACAAACCAAGTGGAACCAGAAGTCCAGGTATCTGGAAATTGACCGCTTCTCAAGGAAATAAAATCTGAACACGCATCAGAAAGTTCTCAAAGTAACTCCAGAACAACTTTCTAACAAAGATGTGCCAAAGTCCCCAAAGTGATGCAAGTTTTAGTAACCAGCATCAGCCTTACTGTGGCAATATTAAGGAGTTACTTTTTGAAAAGCCGTATTAATTTCACAATTCTAAGATATCTCAAGGAGATGAACTTTAAAAATCAATTTGTGCACATCAAGCCATTTTTTTTTTTAAAAAAAAAAAAAAAAAAAAAAAAAAAAAAAAAAAAAAAAGACAAGTAGGATTTTGGAAATGCCTGCCATCAGAGGAGGCTCCTAAGAAATCACCACCTAATATTTGGAACTTCAAGCCAATATATTTATTATTGTAAGGATTTCAACTGCATATCAGCACATTATTGTCTTGTTTCAGATAACGTAATTTTATACTCCACACAAAGGATTTCTTATAGAACAATTAAGATGCAACATTAAGTACTACAAAAAGTAACTCATTGCTGCTAAATGCTGAAATGTTCGTATGAAATCTTCTCAGAGGAACTGATGTGACTGTTGTAGATCGATTTCAGTAAATAGCCATACGCTTGCAAAATCATCACTACTTATCTGCAAGTTTTTAAACTTCAGTCAAATAAATTACTCAAATGTAACATGCAGAAAGCCTTTATAGTCTTGGAAGAACAGTTAAGTAATGGCTCTTGCTCAAAGAAATTTCAAGTGTGCTATATTCAAATGTACAATAGTAAAAGAAACTGGGAAACAACCCCATTTATAGTATTCAGCTAGATTCTGTAAGATCTGGTACAGTTTCCTGATAGTTACTCAAAAAAAGAAAAGCCAAGGCTCCAAAACAGCAAGGCTCCACTCAGCCATTTTCAGTTGTGGCCATGCCAAAGAATTCCTCAGTCTAACAGCTATTTCATAAATGGTAATATAATAGATGAATTTAAATGTTACCCATTTTTTTAAGGTCTAGATTCCTAACAAGTGTAATGAAGATTTAAACCTCAGTATCTGAAATAAATGTAAAGCCTGAGTGAATGAGAAATACTTTTATTTTATCTCAGTTGCCAGCTGTTCATTAAACTAAACAGAGACGTGCAATAAGCACCTGCCATTTTTTCAAGTTTTATTCTGAGCATCAAAGAAAAATTGAAACATTTTGTGCAAACTTAGATTTGCAACTTGGCTTTTTCTGACTATCTTTCCTAACATTTTAATAGAAATCAAAATGTGATAGCACGTCTAACAACCTGTTTAGAACAAACAAAATGTTATCCAACTACACATATTTTAACTCATATTTAAATGGGTAATCTGTATAGTATGGATTTTGTGTTTTCTGTGATGACATAGAACAAGAACTTCAGACAATTTCAGGGTTTCTGAACTGAATACTGAGATGTGGCTTTTGTAAAGTTTAGAAAAGGAAAAAGCTTGAGAATAATACACTTGAGAATAGGTCATTACACCCTTAAGCTCTTCTCTAGCACAATATTATCTTGTTCTTGCACCTGGATTTAAGTATTTCAGAGTTTATTTGTAGCCAGAATTGATGCCCCTGTCTTATGCACTGTGCACATACAGAAATAATCTTTTGTTTGTTCTCAGAACCACAGAAAGTAGAAAGGAGAAGAGCCATATCAGACACAAGAACACAACCTGAAATAATATTCCCTCGTTATCCCTTTCCAATTTTAAAAAAATCAATTAACACAATAATCTTAACTGCACCAAGTAGGAAACAGGATTCAGATTTAATGAGGCTGTAGTAATCTTTCTTCAGTAAAAATGGAACAGAGAATGACTGAATTAGAATTTGTAGACTTAAGGATAACGCCATTCTTCCATCACTGGAATTATAGTGATGACAGAAACTCATACTTTTAGTGATATTTAGCAAGTAAGTGTTGAGAGGTATCTTCTTAAACAATGTATGACTTCAAAGGCATTCAAATAAAAGTTAACACACTGATGAGTTTTTTAAACTTTTACTGTATTACATAAGCTGTAACACTTTACAAATCTTAAGTTATATTTTCAGCAACAGATACACCGATACTGTAGGAAATACAGAGATGAAAAGATACCTCTGGCACAATAGAAAAAGGTAGAAATTCTTACAACCAGGATGCTGAATATCAAGAATGTTTTCCATGACTGATACCCATACCAGATTGTTTTTGAAGATGACTGCCAAGGTAATGAAGTGTTGAACATAAGGCTCCAACCAACATGCAAGGTGGTGAGCACAGTCAGTGCCATCAGCTCAGTACCTTTCAGTATCTCAGAGACAGGCTTTTAATGAACTCCAGATCTAGTAAGCACTAACAAGTGCCTTTCCACACAATAAGATGTTGTAACAATGTTACTCTTCGAACTGGACTGAAATGCAACAAGTGCTTCAAAGGAACTAAATTCTTTAACTGGGGAATAAAGTACTGGTATATTTGGGGGAATATAGGAATGTTCAGTAAGTCTTAAACTGACTGAGTTTACCAAAAATCTTTTGATGACCTACCAAAAATCTTTTGATAAATTAATTTTCAAGCTGAGAGTTCTAATACTAAAAACAATGACACAGTTTTCCCCTGCCAGTCTTTAAAAAAAAATCTGAACTTTTTTTTTTTTTTTTTTTTTTTTTTTTTTTTTTTGTAACCAGAACACACTTAATACTGCTTTTAAAAGAAAAAGAAGCTCACATTAGAGCAATTTTAACTGCCTTTCATATAAATTCAACACAAATATAGCCACCACTTGTGTGGCACAAGTTAGTCCAAACTACTATAAAGGAATGCTCATTTTTAGCTCTGTAGGCAGAGTACTGTTTTGCTTCATTCCACTGAATTAAAAAACATTAACAACCAGAAGCTTGGGTTATATAAAAAATGCAGGTTAGGCTCCAAGTTGAGGTAAAAATTGCTTCTAGAAAATAAGTAGTACCTATCTCCATACCCTTTCTACTTCTACTGGCAAGGAAGATCAGCAGCGGAAAAATTATTTCCATCATTGTAATAGGATTTTATTATAAAAAAATATATTAATTTCATTTTTGAAGTTAAAATTGCAGTCAGTTTCATACCTGTAAATCCAGTGACTTCAAGATGCTTACTCTTGACTGATGAAGTTGAATAGGATCACAGATGTGAATTTAAAAAAGATACTAGTGCTCAGATTGCTAAAGATACATTTTTTTAATTTCTCTTCAAACATAAAATACAAAAAACCCCAGGGTTTACAACAATTACCATCATCATCAACATGCAGGAGACAGAATTCCAACGTAAAAACCACTAGATCCACCTTTTAAAATATTATAAAAGGTAAATAATTCTAAGTATGAATTGAAGGGCATTTTTTTGGCTAACAGAAAAAAAAAACCAATGTGCTTTTTCAAACAGTCAGGTGTCCCACTGATAAAATAAGTCTGATGAAAGAGAAAGGCACTTCAGCAGGCTATATTGTCTTCTGATTGATTTTCCTAAGATGCAGTACTAGACAACAGATACAGTGTGCTGCCTTTTAATTTGCACAGTGTTAGATCAGTAATACTGTCGACCTGTTTCACTTTTTAGATGAGAAGAGTTTAGAATGGTGGAATGGTGCCCATTCATTTCATCCTCTTTGGTACAAAATGTCTGCATAAACCCAAGCATTTTCATTCCCACATCCTAGATTTAATTTTTTGTGCATCATCTCTAGGCGTACATTACTAAAAAATGTCCCTATTCATCAAATCAGTTGTGCTTTCAGGTTGGTAATATACCAGAGTTTATTTCCTGACAGTACTATAAAGATGTTTCCTGTTAATCAAATGGAATTTTTATGTGATACTCCTCCCTTTTCTTAAAAAAAAGTATTTCTGTAACATGTAGCATTTGATAACAACCTGAATAATACAGTCAGTTAGTTTCTTCAGCATATTCAGATCAATATGCATACAGCTGCACACTAGTCAGCCTGAGCACTTCCATGAATTTATGATACATCAAAGTGCTGACCTAAGCTACTTGAACTGATCTGCAGAAACAACCTTGGCTAACTCCAATAACCACCTTATCAACCAGGTAAGACCTAGAACTGATATGCCCTTCTACAAGAAGAATTTCAAACTCATGTATTGCTGCCATGGCAGGGAAACTGTCTTGAAGTTCATTAACCAGTTTTCACCTTAAATATATGACAAAATTTTGTCTTAAGTCTTGACTATCTATAACTAACAGCTTTCACTTTAAACTGCACATACACGTATGCATTTGGTTTGCTTTGTGTTTTTTGTTTTGTTTTTTTGCAAAAGCTGACAGCTCAAGAAGCATCTTGTGGAGAACCAAGACATAATTCTTGCAAACATTTTATGTTCTTTAAAAAGAAGATTCCACCAAAACAAGACACAGAATCACTCTGGAAACAAGCATCAGAAAAAAGCTACAGCCTTTCCAGTTTTCCCACCCAATCCCCCTTCCTTCAGAGGGTGATTACTTAAAAGGTGCTTCTGGCACAGCTCATTTCTCATGGTAACCAACCTCCAGATTCAGAAGTCAAAATCTCTGAATGTTTCCCTGACCTATCCAAGGACAGCGTGCCATGAATCTTAATTACTTTTTCTATAGACCTCATTTTAGCACTAGCATTTTAGCACTCTGTTAGTGCTGCAATACTGAGCCAACATTAAAAAAAAAAACAAAAAACAATGCCAAACTTAAAAAACCAAATCCAGTGATTCCTGTAAAATCCTATGTTGAAATAGTATATAAAAATACAGAACAGCATTAGTTTGAACAAAGACAAATTTCATGATATCACTTTGTCTTTTCCACATTTGTTACACATCGTGTGTATTATACCTGGACTTATAGTTTGTCTACACTAAGTTCTTAAAAATCTTTTTTCTAATGATCTAAAACAAAAAGAATTTCAGTCATTAATAGGTGATATAGGTTTCCAGTGCATATAACTGGAACACAAAGACTCATATAATATATTTTGTGAAGACTAAATATAAATATGAATTATTTTAGAGTTGCAGAGACTTTTTTTAATCCAAGATTTTATGCTCATTATAGGGCTAAGGAAGAATTCGCTTGGGGCATCACCTGTTCTCATATTTACCTTTGCAGATACAACTGCAGCAATTATTTGTCTCAACAGAGCAGTTTTATCATTACATGACAACACAAGTTATTAATTTATTTTTAATATAAAACTAGACTTCAGAAAAGCCTTTTCAAGTGTTACACATAGCATAAGGCATTATGTGATAAACACTAGCAAGTTACACACAGAAAAGTTGGCATATGGGATCTACAAAGCCAGCAAAAATAGCTGCTGCCTGACTGGCCTGGATAGAAGCACAGATAATGAAAGCCTTGGAAATGGTATTAACATAACTGCAGCACTTGCTCTCCAGAAAAAATGGTCAAAATAATCCACTCAAAGAAATGTCTACACCCTCATTTGGCAAGGGAGGAGCTGCTGTCTATTAAAGAAATCCATCCTATATATGATGAGATGCCTGTTATTCTTTCTTCCTACAACTGAGAGGCCTACCAGCAGGAAACTCTGGCAAGATCTGGTGTTGTTGGCTGAAAGCTGAATTGGATCACTAAGTCTCAGCCTTTATAGGGGACATTTTGCACTAGTACATGTGGCAAGGTAAGATTGTGACTAAATCCAGGCAGCCAAAAGCTCCTTTTGAATAATGGTACAGAACCAAAATCTGCTCTTTGCTCTTGATCAACTAGGTGAGCAGACAAGAACCTGCACTACCTCAGTACAGCTCCTGGCATTGCTACTTCAAGGTCTCAAAGTTATTACTGATCTTTTCAGCACTTCTAATACTTTTTCTTTGGTGATAATTTTTAGTGACACAAGTAAGTTTGAAGAATTAGGTCTTTTTCATATATGTAATGAAAAAAAATGCACTGAAAAATATCAGTATATTTAAGATACTGTGGATGAACAAAATTTTAAGTAGAAACATACCAATTTAATATTAACACCTCACAACCAATAAGCAAAATTGGAAACTTTCAGAATATATTATCTCATTGAAAAGGGAGCCTTTAGAATTGATGCAGCTCAGAGAGTAGGAAAATGATAAACCTCAGAAGCCAAAGCAGCTTTCAGAAAAAATGTACATCTACACAAAATGTATATATCGATTCTTACTGATGTATATAATAAAGCAAATGATGACAATATCAGTGTTTAGGGCTAGAGAATTACTCATACACAAAATCCAGTGGAACTGCATTACCTGAAAAAAAGTGTTGTGAAAAACTACTCAGCATAGGAAAACTGAACTACAGCCCCCTAAAAAGACTACCAAAGGCATGCTAATGTGACAAGCTATTTCCACCTTCAAAGTAGATGAGTAATATAATTAAACCAGATTCTTTGGGACATTTTAACTGTAGGTAAGATTTAGTTGCACATGTCTCAAGCATACCTTGCTCTAACTTGTGAACTCAGCAGGAACATAGTCTTTGTTCATGAAGCAACTACACACCAGAAGAAACTGTGTTGGTGTACTGCTAGTACCATTCTGAAACAGGACCAGACAACTGACAATCCCAACATAACAGACACTATTTCAGAGTAATATTTCCTGAGTCAATATTCCCAGAAGCCCAGCTGCATAGGATATTTCCCAATTCTTTAGTGTACCACTACAGGGCAGCCAACTTGGTACAGCTCATTCCACAATTCAGAAACAGGCATTGTGTGTTTGGGCCTCCATATAGAACCTTAGCCAAGCTCTAAGGGAAATATTTATAAAGCTTTTTTAGGATGATTTATAATCAAACTGCCAAAGCCAAAATGCTGGAACTTATTTTATCAGGGAAACAGCTTAAAAGCCACAGAAAGACATTCTGTATACTATATAAAGCACATTAAGGGATGCATTTACTTTTCTGTTAGCCAAAGTTGAAACAATCACTTTGACAAGATGAACATAAAAAATAAAAATACTCTGATGGCCTTTTCCTTCCTCTATACATATCTTAGTTATATTTCATGCATTCATGACTTTTGGTAAATATAACTCGATGAGTCGTAAGTAGTATTTAAATTGCATTATAGGCCAAATTTTGCTATCTGCTCTCACTCATGCTCATAAAAACCTCCAACTTTTAAAGCCTGTTTAAACACTCTGATACGCAACCCAGACAAAAGAAGCTCAGGCTGGCAAAATGTAGGCACATAAACTTTCAATGACCTTCCATTTTTTTTTAAAATACAAAATAAAAAGAAACAAAGACAAACTGCTCTGGAAACAAAACTATTGTAACTTCCCTAAAATTGCATCCTCTTTCAATATGGGCTAAACTCTTCACTTATAAATTTAAAGGGATTCCAGACTAGTTTGTACTGGTCCCACCAACATGCAGAAGAGACGATTTGAACTGACAGATTTCTGAAGCCAAAACAAGACAGTGGTATCAGTAGTAGCAGCAGCTTCAAATGCTAACAGCACCAGTCCTTTTATGCTGGATATGGACACTTCAAAGCAGATGCCAATCTTCAACGTCCACAGTTTGTAACAAAGCACATGGGCAACATCTTAAGACACAGGAGGAGGGCAGAAATGCTATAGAGCTCTGCTCATAAATCCAACAGAGCTCATCTGCTGGTGTTGGGGGACTAACTGATGGAACATCTTACCTGATAGAAAGAAGTAGTAACAGATCCCTAGAAAACTTCACATATAAAATACTGTACAGACAGTCACATTGATTAGGAACAAGGCTGAAGAATGGCTTCAACCAGTCTACCAACACATTAGCAATGAGTACAAAAAAATTAAAACATGTGCCTACATTTCTCACCATGCATTCCCAGAGGTGTGTCCAAGAATGGTAGGCTAATTAAAATGTGGGCCTACCCTATACTGCCAACAAAATTAGGAACTTTTAATCATAGCATTTCTCTGGTTTGAATTCACATTATCAATTGCCCAGTTGAAGTTTATTAACTTGATCTGCATATTAAAAAATGTAACTTCTCTTGATACTAGAAAACAACATTCCCCTTGTAAACCCAGCACTGCAGAATTACACAAGCAGCAAAAAGGTCAAAAAACAGCTGGGAGAGCAACAACACAAAGCACATTGTGTTTTAATTTATAGGAATAAGCGGCCTCTCCTCTCTTTTCTTCCAGATATTGGTTTTGCTATCTCTTCTTGTCATAGGGGGTCTATCCCTTTTCTTAGCAGAAGGGATACCAGATTCCTGACTTCCTGATACAGTTTGTCTTCTTTGGCCTTCTTCACCATGCTGTTCCGTGGCTGGCCCATTGCCTCCATCCAGAACGTGCCTCACAGCCTGCTCCTCTGGAGTGCAAACAGTGGTCCCACTTTCACTGCTACTCAGATCCAGATCTTCCAAGTAAAGGATCTTGGAATGTGGCATGTTTTTAATGAAAGTTTTCTCTCTCTCCAGTTTCCTACTAGGATTATGCTCATTCATGTCCACACCGGAGTCCAGACTGGTATCATTGCTCTCTGTTTTTCTGCCCTTTTTCAGATCTATGAAAGAATGCCTCACTTGGGCAATCGGCTTTCCATCCAGGGACACAAACCACGCTCGAGGGTGTGGAGATGGTTTTCCTTTAGAGAGTTCCAATAATGTTTGTTCTGAAATACCTTGAAGTTCCGATGAAAAGGGAGTCATTACAACAGCTTCATTCAGTGTGCCAGGAACAGAGACAGATTCCAGTAAGCTGTTAGTGTACCGGCCCCAGTTTGGTGGTTGAGAAGGTAAGCCCTCTTCACTGTCTAATGTACTGTTTTCATCTCTGCAGACAGAAGGCTGTGGATGAGAGAGCACTGGCATTTTTGGTAATGTTTGCATGTAACCATCACGATTCATGGGTTCCATCATGGGGCTGTACACTAACTGGCCTTTTCTTGGCAAAGTTGCTGATTTAGCAGGATGCAGTTGTTCTGGGGAGTGAAAAAGGTCAGAGGCTTGAAGAATAGCAATAGGTTGGTTGTAAATATTCATTAGATGTTCTGGGATATGGGAAAGTCCATACATCTCCTCTTTCAGCGAAAGGTATCTGTTTTGGTCTTGAATGTCTCTAGGAGCCTGTGAAATAGCACTGTTACTATGCTTAGGCTGCTGTAAGTGCCTAATTCCATTATTAGGATCAAATGAAAGAGCTGCATTTCTTGACTGACCAGTCTGACAGGATGACTGATAAGAAGCATCCTCTGTGTAGATTTTAAAATTCTCTCGTGATTTTCCATCTTCTGTGTCTATGGACACCCTTCTTTGAGGGCTGTAAGAAGAAATCTTCGGTGTATATAACTGTGACTTATCTTCCAACATTAAAGACCCTTTGACAGCATTGATGTGATTTATGTGAGTTGTTGATGTTGTCTGGTCTTTTTTTGTGACCTCCAGCTTAGTTGTATTTTTTTCCTTCTTTTGTGTCTGACCGCATTTATCCCTATGCAAAAGAGATGCAAGGTGATTGTAGAGCATACTAGGAAATATGAAACAGTTAACTACCACAGTTGAAGATTACATTATGGTTAAGAAGTTACAGAGAAATGTGATACTATAAACTTAAAATATTCTGTAATAAGTGTCATTTTTGAAGAAATATTAGGCTACACAGTATAACTTAGCTGAGAAAACTAGTCTCAACTTCAAAACACTATCCATCAACTTGAAATTACATTCTTGCTAAACTTGCTAGAGCCTCTTTTTGCTTACCTGCAGTAACAAAGAAGAACAGCAAAAAATCCAATGATAATGACAACAGTACCTCCCAGAATGGCTGTAAGGAACACTGTGTGATAGGCTGTTACGTCCTTGGAAACTGCACTAATAATGGATTCTAGATTGTCAAACAAAACCAGACAGGAGTTAGTTCCCAAAACCAAATAATTCTGCTTTTTATGCAGAGCTGTATCTACTAAATTAAACTATAGTTTCCCAGTGATTTTGTGTTCCCATGGCACTATATGCATCCTTCTCTTTTCACCTTGCTGTTTCAGCAAACTAGAAAATATACAAACAGTATTTACAATGTAATGGAACTTCAAATGTTCATCTCTACTAAAGACTTACCATGACAGTCAAATTACATTGTAACATTGTAATTGCAACAAATTACATTGTAACATTGTAATTGCAGCAAATTACATTGTAACATTGTAATTGCAACAAATTACATTGTACATCAATGTCAGTCAAATTACATTGGTATTAGCTGTCCAAACTGACTTAGAAATATGGTTTACATTTAATATTAAGTGTTTGTGTTAGAAAGTTTTAAAATTTTGATATCGTATTTCTCTGTCAGCATCTCCTCACATGAATTTGCAAAATATGCAACAAGGCTACATAAAACAGAATCCACTGGAGCCATTTTACCTAAGAATATGATGCTGCTTCTATTTTCTGCAGTCATACATGAATCTCAACAGTAAGCAATACAGTTCCACTGATTTTTATCTCTCCATAGTCACAGTTCCCTTACAAGCTTCTTCCAAAAGATGGCAACAGTATAAACATGTAAGTTCTAAAAAGAAGTCTGGACTTTTCCCCTGTAGCATTTGAAGTCCTAGGAAATGGTTACGAGCAAAAAGGCACACTCCAGGATTCAAACAAAAGCTACCCAAATGTTGAAGCTGCATGTCTTTTTTCCCCTTTATCTTGCTAAATTGATCCATCAAACTGACAGCCTTATGACAGGTTGTTACTCAGCTCACTCAGTAATTTCTTTACCAGTTGTTACCTCTTGTTCCAGGCAGTGGAGCTGCTATCCAGTAGCCCAAGTGTTGAGCAGTGTATGTCCACACTAACTGCCCATCTGCTTCCTTTACCATTCCTAGCCCACGGCTTATCCAAGCACCTGAGAAAAAAAAAAGACAAAATATTTCACATGCCATGTAGGATTCTTATATACTTTTAACCATTAGCAATGAACCTGCAACCAAAAATACATAGGGTCATAAGAAAAACATGAACTTCTGAGCTATACATCATTTATTACACTGTTTTAGCTAAACATGCAAACTTTATCTCTTGACAATTTCATTGTTAATACCTTCTGTGGAATTACTTTGAGACAAAGTGTTGACATTACTTACCTGAATATTACATAACTCATTTTCTATCAACAAAAGATAAGCACAGAAATAATTTGACAAACCTACTATATGAGCTGAAGCGTGTATGAAGGCCAAGACTAAAAAAAATCAAGAAGTGGGTAATTTAAGCATATGAATACAAGCTTAATACTAGCTATCAACACTTAGTGGGAAAAAATTTTAATCTAATAAACTAAAATAGGATAAACAATGTTTGTCATGAGTGTTTCCTTCTCCCTGTCCCAGCAACACTTTCGTTAGGCCACAGATTCCCCTTCAGCTGTTATTATGCAGGTATTATGGTGCTATTTTACCATGTCAGACTAACATCCTTTCTTTGATGAATAAGGCTACCTCCTATCACCAGTAGGAAGTCACCACTCTTAAGTCTTCTAGATGTACAGACAGACTTCATCTTCTGGGCCAAAGCTTACTCTATTATATCTTTTTCCAAGAGCCAAACTAGCCATTTTTTTAGTAGCATGTTCTTATTTCAAATTAATGTTCTTTGGTTGTTCTTCATTAAGATGACAAACAGCATCACGTGCCAACAGTTACATGTGCTAAAAGAGTAACAAATATTGTACCCCACTTACCAGTTTTCATATCAAATGTCCATGCAGGTACAGCATCTCCTGGTTTTACAGTACTTGTGGCAAGAGGAAGTGTAAACTCAATGGGACCATTTACTTTCAGTTCTTTCCCACTCAAAAGAACGTTTACACATATTGCAGCAAGAGGAGTTAATTCCATGCTTTTGAAACCTGAATGGGAAATATATCTTGTCTGTAATTCTCCACTCATAATATATTTAAAAAAAAAAAAAAAAGTAGAATTAAGAAACTATCCTCATTATAACTAAAAGCAAGCCCTCATTCACAACCAGCTACAGTCAGCTGTTGACAAATAAATATATATATATAAAGAAAAATAAAAATCAACATTTCTTGTCTTCTGGACTATTAAAATCTTCTGACTAAATGAGTCATTTCTATACCAAATCTGTAAGAGAAACTGACTTTTAACATAAAGGTTCAATACTCACTGTAGAACCAAAGATTAGACAAAACTTGGCTTCGAAGTGGGAGAAGAAGGGTTTTTCCCCTCAGATAATTTGATTACAAAACAGCTAATCTATGAGAAATATTGTTAATATATTTTTTTTCATATAATTGCAATATACATAACACTGAATCACATTGAAGACATATGCAAATACATGACTGCTGCATTTCTCCTTAGTAGTACAGTCCTCCTAATAAACTTTCATGTATGGATTAACTTTCTAATTTGACAGTTATAGTTAAATGAATAGTTAACCATGAGGTTTGTCAAAGCACTCAAATAAAATGTTGCATATACAAAGCTTTGCAATGCAGCCTTAATGTTTGTTTCCTTTGTTTTCCTTACACTGACTTGCAAATACTTCAGAATTCACAGTATGACAGGATGGTGACAGAACCTGTAATAAAATTATTCAGTACCAGAATAATGTGAAATCTATGCAAGCTGTTAGAAGCAGGTTGTGAGAAATCTACTGGTGCATCAGATATCAATTAGCTTCCACCTGCCCTAGAAGGAAGCCTTTTCCTTTAGGAGTTTATGAATAATTTAACACACATACTAGACAGATTTAAAGGAAAATGCAAAGGGGAGAAACACTGCCTATTTTCTTATGCTTTTCATTTGAAGAGGTGAAATTTAGGTAAGAAAGGTTTCAAAATATGCAATTCAAGATAGCAATATAAATGATGATTTAAATTTAATTAATTTAATGAAAATTCAAGAAGAAATCATGACAAGTTCAAATAGTGTAGTGGCCTCCACATGCGCTGTGATGAATTTAAGAGCCTCGAGGCTTCAGGTCCATTGGGAGTAGAAAGAGAAGAACAAAAGAAAGATGGAAGTGCACAGAGTACAATATACCAGAGACTACTGCATTTATGCAAAAAAAAAAAAAAAAGAAATCTCATAGAACGGCAAATATTAAAATATCCAATTGTAGACTCAAAATGACTCGTGAAGCCACTAACTGCTTCTGCAGTGCAACAGCCATGCAGAAAACATGATTACAGTTGTGCTCTTTATCCATAGTGACTGCTGGGTTTCAAACAGATTTATGCAAATTAACTGTCTGTGAGCCTAACTAGAGCTTCCATACAATATTTATGCTAAGTGTAAAGCTCCTAGAGCCAACTGTTCTAGTGAGAATGTAGAAAAAAACCCAAAGCTGAAAGCCACTGTTGCACTTTCACTCATTTCTTTAAGTTCTCCCAGCTTACACTCTGACCATAACTATTTTTAACTTGTTTACTAAATCAATTCAAGTTTCATGAAATCCTGAACATACAATACACCTGTATATTTATATGCATATAAATACATAAAGCAGACTCTGGAGTAGCATTTCAGTGTAGTGAGTTATGTTCTTATACTAGAGGAAGCAGGGTAAAAAGACAGGCATCAGTTACTTACCTGTTATGTTTTATAGCTTACTCCTACAGAAAAAAGCTTTGAGATTTAATGCAATGGAAGCAGGTTCAGGCTCTTTAATTTAAGCACAGGATTTTCTAAAACTCTGTGCACTCATATGAATTGTAATTTGAAGAACTGCTCTGAAAACAATTGCTTAACAACATATTTACATACCTGATTTATTTAGAAGAATTCCTGTTGTATAAAGAAAGCTGTCTGTTTTCAAAAATTGCTCTGGCACTGTCAGATAGGCTGTAACATTTGTAACATGGTGATTTGTTGGAAGCTGTATCAAATGTTTGGGAAACTGAACACTTGGTTGAGATTTGGCATCTGTAAAACAGTAATATTTTGTCTTAGTAGTGGTAAAACACAAACAGTGTTTTTATTACTGCTCAAAAATCCATTAAGCATAACATTCTCTTTTTACCCACTTTCTCAATGGTTTGTATATTTCTAGCCTAGCACTTGTGACAGACACACATACAACCACACAATTAACTGAAAATCTGGTTTGGGGTAGATAGGTATTATATGAGAATATGAACATGCTTAATTTTTTTTTTTTTTTGTACAGGTACACACCTATCACAAAGTGTTTAGATTTTACAGTCTGCATACACGGAGCTTACCAGAGAGTTTTCCAGTTATTAAGACAGTATCTTCAAAGAGCCATATATTAGCTTGACTTTGTGGGAATAATGAAAGCGTCACAGATGAGTATACTGTGGAAAGTGATAATATCTGTTACACTGTGCAACCAGAAAAAAAAAATAATACTATAAGATCTGATTCTGAATCAACAGTGAATAGAGAAGAGAAAAAAAAGAAAGTATACATAAATTACTCTTGTCCGGAGCAGGAATTTCAGTGGTTAGGCAGGAAGATTTCTGTTGTATGATTGCCACTGTCTTATGCTTTCTATGGATAAAGAAGTAGCTAGAATTCTAAAGAGTCCCTATCCTTAAAAAAAAAAAAAAAGCATAACTTTTTTTAAAGCATGTAACAGTTAAACAGGAAAACTACTGAGAAAACACTGCAGGAAGGAAGCTATACCAACCCTTTTACACAGACTCAATACATTGACACTTCAGGAATCACTACAGACAACACAATTTTTGTCAAAACTCATTGCCAGCCCCTTGCTAAATCCAAGAAAATTTCTCAGACTCCACTCAAAGTATTATGCCTACAGTCTAAAAATGGCTTTTTTCTAATAACAAGGTTTTTGCCAAGTCTAGCAGAGCATTCACCCTTACGTGTGCACTGACAGGCACCATCCTCCTTGACTGCATTCAGTCATTTTCAGATGACAGTAACTACCCAGACTGCTGAGGAAGAGAGAAATTTAATTACAGACACATACAGTTTAATAATAGGACTGTAAGAGGCTTACGTACTTGGCATTCTCCCAGTCTTCCAAGGCAAAGTTGTTAAGATGTAGCCATCCTTGTAGGATACGATAGTTAAGCTTAATCCTAATTTATAGGGAACTGCTATTAACACTGCTCCATTGTTTCCAGTAAGAGCAGAATTTGTCTTTGTGTAGTTAACAAAAACTTCTACAAATGCTTCTTGCAGGTACTGATGACTGATGATGTCATTTACTTGAACTTTTAGTGTAAAAACAGAAGCTGGTAACAGAAAGAAAAAACAGGAGGTCATAGTGCATCCTAAGGACTGTAATGTCAATTTGTAAAGAAGCTCTACAGTTCACTTGTCAGCTATTCATCCACTCTTCAGTGATTTCCATCTCAGCAGAGGGCAGGCTCTGTCTGGCCAAAGGAAGGGGTAATCATACAATTAAATACTAGAGAAGAAGGAAACAAAAAACATTGAGATGGGACACAAAAATATTCAAGACGTGTTTGCCAAACTCAGCACATATAATGCCTAACCAGTAAAAAAACAACAAAAAACAAACAAACAAAAGCCCTACTAAAAACAAAAAAACCCAAACACAACCAAAATGCAAAAGCAATCCTTTCCCATTTTAAACATGAACAATACCTCTGTGACAGTGTAAGATTCAGTGTGCCCTGTGGTATCACTGTGGTCTTGTTACCCACTGTCACCCTTGGCTTGGTCCCACATTTAAAGATGCACCTTGAGTTTCTAAAAACACAGAACTTAATGTCTAAAGGCTGTGGGATAACACATTTATTTTTAAAAGAATAAAATTATTATAAAGTAACCAAATGCATCCAGACCCTTTGATTGTAATTTAGCATCTAAAGATTTACATTTCTGGTCTAGTACCTTTCTGTATTGCAACTTCCAACTAGCATTTGCCTACTGCTAATTAGAGGATCTGACACTCCTTTATGATACACAGTATCTTGCAGAGATCATAATTACAGTGACTGAGCAGTATATTGAAAAAAATACATTAGCTTGAACAACAGTCTCATGATGCTCTGAATTAAATGCATTTCTCTTCCACCTTAATTGTAAATAAATTAGGTTTTTTTCACAGACAACAAGTACATGAAAAATGGACAGAATTCTATGCTATTTCACTAATGCCAATCACATTGGCATGTTAATGCTAATCACATTAACATAAATTAAGGTATCTGTGGAACACTGTTAAAGATATTTGAAATAACATCAATTTTCCAGTAGTTTGGGTACAAATATACTACTATTCAACACAAATGTTTGAAATAGTTACAAACTACTACAGCCAAATATTTTCAAACATATTAATCATGAACATGCATTTCTATTTAGGTCAAATGTCAGGCTAAGTTTGTTTGAAATTTCTCTGCATAAAATTGTAGTTCAATTTTGTTATCTCCTCTGTAACTGAGGCTGACATTACACCAAGAGATTACTATCACTGACCTTGATTTAAATGGAAAAGCCTCGAGAAGCCAAGCACAATCCAACAAAAAAAAGTACATAGTAAAGACATCCAAGTTAGGACCCTATGAAACAAGTATTTATTTAGATCTGTTGTATGCCTGAAGCATACCATATAGTCAAACAAAAATACGACCCCCACACATCAAAAGCTATGTTGGCCTTGATTTATTATTATTATTATTTGCATACACAGCAGAAGCTTACCAGCTGTGCCAGATTGATTCTCTATAGTATAAGAGAAAAATATACAATGCCTTGTGCAGACTAATATATATGTGCAAATGAAGAGAAAATATTGCAGTGCTCAAACGTATTTCACTGATTTAAGCAGAAAATGCACAATCACCTTAAAACAGTGCCATCTGTCTTGTGTTATGCATGGTATTTCAAATATAAAATTACTTCACAATTGCTGATGCTAGAGGGCCTTAAAACAATAAATTTTAAAAAGTGTCATGTGTGCAAATTATGACTACTAAATAGATCTTTCAGGCATTGACCCCATTATATACACACTAGAATGATTCCAGTGGTTTCCAAAACTTGGAAGAAATGTCATTTGCCCTTGGCCAATGACCATTTAAAAGGTTTCCAAGTAGAGAAAACAGATTGTGTACTCTATTCTGATCCTGTAATTGCTTGGAAGCCAGAAGAATCTCTTGAAATGGTGTTTAAAAAACAAGAAATTCAGTAGTACAAAATTGAAGCTTCCTGCTAGTAGGAACCAATACCAGAAATGCCTGGTATAAACTAGTATTTTCATAGCTGAAATCAAATCAGAAAAAAAAATTTAAAAAAAAAAATTAGTATTAACAGCTGAAATAAGACATAAAACCCAAAAACCTACTGTGTACTTAGAAAGGCACTTTCTTTCAATTATTTCACAGTGTTAATGTGTGTTTTTCCATTTCTTACTAACAAAAAGCCTAATGAAAACACAGGGGTGAGAGAATCACTGCATTCCTCCTCCAGCAGTTAGTAAATTCAAAGGTTATTATGTGCAAAAATATTTCTTCTTATGTCCTTCACTTACAGCCTTATTAAACCCCACTTTTTTGAACCTTTTGGTTTGGAAAAAAAACCAAAAACAAACCTGCAAAAACATAGAAAGCTATATTATTTTTACTGTTTCTCATAATTAACTGACAAGTATTGACTGGTTTTAGCTACACTACACTTTCATTACATTTTTCTCCTATGGGTTCAGAAATTGCCCCCCCAGCTTTTTTTCAAAACAGATACTCAGCCTGAAATGGTGTTGAAAAGTTGCAGAAGCCTGGTACTGAATTCAGACTGACATCCTTGGGGGGAGGGATTCCAGAGACAAAGGTCTCCCATGTGAAAACAGACCCTGTCTTATTGAATTTAAGCTCTGGAGATCAATTCAACGTGTGTTACTGCCATATGTAAGTAGCAGTACTCAAGTGAAAAATGCTCACTTCACACCCACTAAGATTAAGTAAAAAATTAAAGGAGATTCAATCCCTAGCTCTCATTGCTTTTAGCATTTTGTGCTAACAAGTCTTCCTGACATGAGAAAGCTTGCAAAATCGCTGGGAGTTGTTCCCTCTCTAAAAGTAATATATAGAAGCAATATTTTCTAGTATTAACCAGAATATATCCTGCTAACCAGAAGTTTGGGTGCAATGATTCTGGAAATACCTTTTAAAAAACACCCCAAAAGATCCCCCAAATCACAATGCACCTTTCCACTCTTCAGTAGTAACAGTGTGGAAGACATACACACATTATGCCTCTGGAACTAAATGCTAGTGAAAAGACAAGATGTAAAAAATCCTACTTAAAAATAATAATAATAAAAAAAAGAATTGGCAGAATCCAACAATACCAATGAACTTTCCTCCCCCACAGCCTTGTTTCATTATTGTAGGATGCCAGAGCATCCTACAGCAGGCCAGCTGTAGAAGCAAAACAATCCAAAGGCTGTTCATGCAGTGATGGTCCAACACCTATGAATGCTGTGTAGATTGAACATTGAATTGAACAATTGTACAATGAACTCCCTCCTCAAACCAATCTCCTTCCACTTAATGTGCTAATTTATCAGACATATTTTATGGCATAGAGTTATTAACAATGTCCTATTAACACTCATGGCATCTAATTGATTTTTTATTTTTATGGAGATCTTAATGCACAAGCCCTTAAGGACACTCAAATACGAGGGAGACTGCAGTGGGATTTTTTTAATCACTATCAAATGTACTGGAACACATTTCAGATGCAAAAGTGAATTGCTGGTTCACTGTTTAACAGAACCAAAGCTGATGAATTAAATTACAGATGAAACTTGCATTTTTTTCTGGTCACTAACACTTGCCCAAAGTGGGTCAGCTGTATCCCAATATTAAAAAGATTTGGCAGGAGTCCTACAATTAGAAGAAAGAACTCAGTCTTAGCTAATTTGATTTGTGCTGCCTCAGGGGAAGGGAAGATTGTCTCTTGGCAAGTTCATTGGAAAGGCCAGTTTGCAAGACATTTCAATGTTTGCCCATAGATGTTCATACAAATGAATCAGTTACTTAGACAAAGGAAAACAAGGCCTTCTACCACATTCAGCTATTTCAGAGATATCAGAGCCAGTAAAATGATACCTCATTTCTTTACGCAACAACAGCTAGTGCCTGGAATTTGGGTTTACATCACTGTTCTAACTCAGCAATTGTATCACAGAATTAAGCCAAAAACTTCTTAGAATTGCAACCTGGGTACAAAACGAAGCAATGCAAAAAAAATCTCTTTGTTCCACCCCTACGTAATTTGATTTTAATGCTTTACCTGCAGGCAAGTGTGTCATCCGATTATCTTATTTATCTGAGATTTAATTAACATGGTCAAGGTCAGCCACCTTACAGGCACCTCTAAATTCATTCATTAACTGTGAGATACAGCAGTGAGCATGCACACACACACAGTGCACTGCCCAGCAAGTTTCCCTATGTATTCTGCAACCTACTTGTCACCCAAGTCCTGTAGCAAGAGGTTGAAGCAGGCAGTTACTCCTCTCAAACACACAGCCAGCCAGCCAAGCAATTACATTAGAAAGTGTAGGGAGCCCTAACTACAATTAAATTATTCATCAGTTCCACCCTTAGCAGGAGACTTTTCTCATCCTTGCCTCAAGAATTTTTAAATCCAGGCAAGAAAAGACACATGCTTACATATGTTACATGGAAACTGCCTACACTATTATCATGCTCCCAGATTGGTCTAAGCTGCCTGAACAATCATTTTTCCACATTTTACATCCACAGAACCCTATATTTTTTGGCATAATGTAATTAGGGATATGAAAGGTGCACTGATCTGTAAAGATGAAATCACATATTCTAAGAACATCAGGTTTTAGTATTCATTGAAAGACTGCACATGTATCACCTTTGGGGGAGTGGGGAAATCAGTGAAATACATAATATACACAGTTAACACAAATATGGAGTTAGTAAAAAAGTTCATATAAAAACAATCTTCCTGCCCTCAGAAAACAAACCATGACTCCTTAAATTTGCCTTAAAACTACACTAATTCCAGTAACAAACTACAAAAGCATATCTATAAAAAGTAAAAGCCTATTATACCTTTACAGCTCATTAAAAATCCATGTACATGAAGGTGAGTTGTGGCAGCAACTGACTCAGCAGTGATTTAATACTGAAGGAAGCCCTCCTCATCACAGCACACCATCAGGCTGTGGTTACCTTTTGTTCTCTATTAAGGGAAAATGCATTGACACAGTACAGATTTTTCTGCCCCGCACAGTGCATTAAAATGAAATAATAGGTGACCCTTAAACTCTAGGAACTATTTTATAGCTATATTCTGAGAGCTATTATCAGATACCAGGGTAAGTTTTCTGACCAGTTTTCAATTATGGTTCTTGAATCTATCAAATAACCTGCCAGTCTCATTACTAACCCCTGCACCCTAAAATAGTCTTCATTTGTAGCTATCAGTGTTCCTTTATGCTGCCTTCCACTGTGCTTATTAATAGACCCTATATACAGATGGTCACGTACATGTATACAGACATTTCTAACTCTATACAAATACATCTCTATGTTCCATATCAGCTATAGAATATTTCATTTAAAAACTAATACGTAATTCTTTGAAGAAAATGTTTGTATGCTGTTTATATGCTGGTCCTCTGATTTAAAGTGATAGTATAAAATTAAAGCAAATTTTTTTTTCTCCCTACAGTGACACAGGAATATTACCAAAATACAAAACACACTGCAAATATTTATTCTGACTTTGTCTTTGTTAACCAGTTACAAGTACAAGCCACACATTTTATTTTCAACATAGCATAAATGAGCTGAGAAGCAAAGAACCTTCCACAGTTCACAAAAGGTCTGAGGAAACTCAGATGACAAATACCTAGCAAGCTGTAAAAATATATTTCTTTGGAAAAGAAAACCTTATATTTAGATGCAAACAACAAATACATGTAGCTTAGCTGGCTGGAAACATAAAACACTTGAAAACTGAAAAGTAGCTGACACAATTTTAACCTTGTGCTAAATGAAAGGATGAAAGTTGAACCACCACTCAGTCTGGGAGTAAAAACTTTGATCTAGTTAACAAAGAAGTGTAACAAACTATAACCATGCAGCAGTCAGTAAATAAAACTCAGGTTACAGCAAAAACTACAACTTGTATTTGTTTAATATGAGAAATGGCAGCCTGATTAATGCTAAAGTAAGTATGGACTGCTCCTTGAAATGCACTTGAAAACCAGAAGATAGATGCTGACATTTTACTGCCGTATGTCAGGGACTTGGTTCCATCGAGTTCAACTAAAATAGAGACATCCAGAGAACTGCTTTTAGGCAATAGAAAGATACTGTAAAAATTAAGTATTAAGTTAAATTGGAGCCGAGAGCTAAATTAATTAACATTTGCTCCATTTGTATATGAACAGCCAATCCTGAGGAAGCAATACTATCATGTAAACTAAAGAGTACTGTAGCTTAGCACTCCCTTAAAATATTTTAATGTAAAACTGAATTTTGGAGTTAGATATTTAAATTAACAGCTTTGGCAAAAAATTCTGCAGTGGCACAGAACACATTACTGACAAAGTAAAGGGACAAAGCAGCAAAACAATGTCTGGGAAACTAGGACACCACAGTATTCATTCACATTGCCCTATTTCTGGTCAACCAATTTCCACAAAAGCCATCAACAAATTCCCAGTTATGAAGGAGCTAAGGTTAGATCCTGAGGGGCACAAGCAGTGCCTTTTACATAGAAAAACATTGCTACATTCATTTTACAGGAGACAGTTTAACCCAATCCAGTCAAATTTAGATGTCTCCAGGAAAGCTTCATATTCAAGAGAAACTGTAACAGATTAGAAATTGCAAAAAAATTAAGCATACTGTTACTGAAGTGGGGGGTTTGTCACCCACCAGGCTACTCATGGGAGCTTTTGCCTGGGTAAAAAAAAAAAATATTCAAGCTTTTTTTCATTTACATTTGTTTCAAAAAAAGCATTATTTCAGATACAGAGAAACACTTCTTTTCAGCAGTATTTGCTGTGGTAGGTACAGGCAGACCACAGTGCCAGAGCTCTTCAGCATCTGTACATTGGTAAGAAAAAAAAAAAGGATACATGCATTATTCCAGCACATCCTACAGTCCTCATGTGGCCCTTCTTCCCACCTTACTGAGAAAAAATACAATAGTAATTCAGAATACATTTCACACACTATCCTGATTGCTCAGTTCCAAACCAAGACCAGAAAACATCTCTTCAAACAACTTGGTATGTTGTTTGTTAAGGAATTAATAGAAAAGCAGCATAGGAAAGTTGTAAACCAAATAAGCTACTGAGATCCCAAGTAAAAACCATTGCATCCTTGCTCTCATCTCTTTCTGCTCATTCATTAATTTCTGTAAGCTATCTTCAGCAGTTCCCATACCTCCTTGTCTTTCATACTCTTTTCTTGGCAGAGCTCCACTTCTGTTCCACCAGCATCCATCCCATCCTACCTGATGAAATTCCCTGTAATGCTTTAGCCCATGAAAGTCACTGATCATGAAGATCAATACTTTTTTTCTGAAGATGAACTTTCTTGCAAGATTCAAACTAAGAAGACAGTACTACATGCCTTACATAAAATTAAATGCATTGAATCCAACTCATTAGGACATGCACATTAAATGGAAGTTTTAGATCTAGCAGACTGAAAAACTACAGGGGATTGCCTGTAGCAAATTAGCACATGATCCAGAGCAAACTTCAAGGTTCTAAGTAAATTAATAGGTCAAAGACTAATTACTCACTTAGCTCAAAGAAGACCCAAAATCTAATTTCATGTTATGATAAAACTGTATCACACTGTATGGAGAAGCAGATAATCTACTGAAATACAGGAAAAAGTGTTACATATTTTACAGTTATGAACAAGGCTTCTTTCCCTTCTAAAAGGGACTTTGGTAGCAAATTGAAACAAATAAAAAGTTAATACTACTTTTTCAGTCATATATTCTAGGTATTTTAGAACCTTTTCTTTACATAACATTAACACTGAATTTTTATCTATGCTTTTACAAAAAAAATAGAAATATTTATAATATATACATTTATTTGCTTATAACAATTTTATTTTACTTAAACAGAATCACTATTTTTCTTTTATACCAACATATTTTAGGGTTTTATACTTTATATGGATGTGTGTGCATATATCAACAGAAATCTTAAGTAAGCAACAAAAGGGAATTTTGTTTTTCTAAAGAGTGAGGTAAACAAAATTACAAAACATTCTTAATAGAAAATCTTGCCCTCAAATAACAGTTCAAATCTATACTTCATTAGTATTTAGGCACTCAGTTTCAAAGCAGTGAAGTCATTAGGTCAGTGTGCATCATTAAACTGATTTCCCCACAACTTTCAGAAGTAGATGCTCAAAATTTGGAAGCAACTTAAAAGAAAAATTACATTAAATCAGTACAAGTGATGGCCAAGATTCACACTGACAACTCTGGTGATCACATTTCGATGAAGAATGTACTTGCCTGGCATGAGCTAATTCTTCTGAGAAGCAAAAGTTTAGAAACTCCCAGTATTTTTCTGAGATGTTCTGATAGATTCCAGCTACCTGCTTGCCTGATGCACTGTACAGATACAGACTGCAGCATTACCTTAAGGTTTTTTTGTGTTTGTTTGTTTGTTTTTAAATTACCACACTTCAAACATGTAAACTCGTAGTGCCTGTATTTATTTTGTTGGATTTGGATGATTTTATGATCTAGACAGCCTTAGAGTTCAAGATTTCTAACTACTGCATAGATGTATCAACATTTCAGCTTCTTCGGTTTTAAGATATGTTGCATTTAAGAGTGGATTGATTTAATGAGTCATTTAAATAAAGTTTTAAAAGACCAACTAACAACACTCTTTTACAAACAACAGCTCAGTAATATCACTGCTAGTGGTTACATGTCCAACCAAGGCCTCAAATCAGATGCATAAGCAAACCTGAGTAATCAGTATATTCATTCCACAGTTGTTGACACAAAGCAAGTATTGATGAAATTAAGGCCCTGCAAAATCAATAAATAAAACAGATCGTTATAGGCTGCATGTTTCATGATTACTCCTTTATAATCAATAAACACCTTCCTGGAGTGATCATTTTGTGAGAACTACACAAGAAAGAATGCCATCAGGCAAATTCATAAGGCTGCCAACAACTCACCCACCTGCTGGGAATATATACCCAAACACTTTTAAGTGCACATAGTAAGATATATAAAATAGAAAGAAAATAAGCATTCCCCTTTAAATATTTTTATGGGCTAGCTGAGCAAGAGCTAGGCATGAAAATTTAGACATGAAAGGAGCTATGAAATTTAGATGGAATTATTTTTTCCCTGTATTCCTTTAACACAGTGAGGTACAGGTCATTACAAAAAGGCCAACACTGGAATATTTTTTAGTGCATATTGTGTATTGCTCTAAGATACTCATTTGGTAAATAGTTACATGAATTTTCTTCATGATTAGGTGCCTTCTTCATTCAACTTAACTATTGAAATCAGAATGTTTCACTATCCAAGACAAAGTGTGAGAACTCATGGGATATAATAAATCAGAATTTTCACTATTTATATTTCACATGTCTTGTTGTACTGGTATGGAGGCATAAGTAATAAAAATTTCACTAAAATTCAAAATTGACACCTGCTAGTGAATCCATGGCAATTAAATTATGATAGCAAATTCCTTTTTTCTTTTTTTCTTTTTTTTTTTTTTTTTTTCTGGTATTACTTTGTTGCATCAGCCAGCCTGGTTCTCAGAATTCTGGTTACTATGGAAGCCAGAAGCTGAGAAATTCACCTTTCTGGGGCAAAAGAGATACGTAGCAGAAAAGACTTAAGTGCTGCAGCTTGCACAGCCTCACTTACTTAGAATTCACTTATTTCAAAAATAACCTTCTGAAATCCTAGATAAGGGAGATGAATGACTAGTATTTCAAGGTTGCAAACAAAATTTATATATCAAATAAAGATAATTTTGCAACTGGGACAGATTTAAATGAGCAAGTAAATACTATTGGTACAATGCCTGAAGCCTACAAAATAGAAAACCTTTGTCCAGGCATTTCAGAGGCTGTTAGATTTTTCTTTTCAGTTCAGTTTACTCATAGTTTAATAATATATCTGTGATGCTCTTCCTTCATTTTTTGAATGACTTCCTGTATCAATCTACCTTGCATCAGAGTTGAAAGAATGAGAAAATGAATATTAAAGATTCACAATTTGTTATAGGATACTGGAGGAAAAAGCATGCAAGGGAAACATGAAAATGTGCATAATATCCTATTTAAAATATGCTACCTTAAATGCCCACATTGTATTATATATGCTCAAAAAAAATGGCCAAATGTCTTAGGTGATAAGGAAACAGCAGGCATTTCCCACTCAGACTTCAAAATCATACCTTTATTATGCGAGCAGAAAAAAAAAAATATTCAGAATTATCTCCTTGTTATAATGAGACCGATTATTATAGATTTTCTAGTGATTTGTCAACATAGCCCTATAATGCTCAACATACTTGGACAGAGGGAAAATATTCCAGTAACCCTGTAGCATGAATTACCTCTTTTTAACCTAAGGGGTTAGGTACAGGATGTATTCTTATGTATTTTTTGTAGTGGCCAGTGAGTAGAATTAGCTGAAAAAAAACCCAAAACCATCTGTTTGTGTTCAAATATCCCCTTATTTTGGCTGAGCTAAAGAAATTAAAAATAATCATAGGAAAACAAAGCAGTACCCTCTTGAAAAATGACATAAAATGCTCTAGAAGTTTTAACCTTAAGACAAGTAAGCCTCTACAAAATCACAGTGGCAAAATATAACTACAAAGTAGTAATTCAAACATCAGTGCATGTTACTCAGTAATGACAAAGGAAAACTACTGATGCATTCAGGGGCATCATTCAATAACATGCTGGTCACTATTCTTTAATGAAAATACTTTTCTTCCCCAAAAGCTGCAAAATCTCATGCTTCCTCAAGAAAGGAATTGTTCCAGCAATGTATATGTTTCACTTAAAGGAAAAGATGCCCTAGCTCCTTGGAAGAAGGCCAGTGTGTAAAGACATATATAGAGAAAATACAATTGAAAGTTTGCAGGCTGTTTCCTAACTGTAGTCCTGTATATTTAATAATTATATTTTAATATCCTAGTTAGGAAATCGAAATCACAGCAACAAATTCACCAAACAAGCTATCTATTCTATATAAAATTTTTTATTTAAGTTTCATAAAGTAAATTATTAAAAATCACAAACCACCAACGAATGACATCTTTTAGAAAAGTTGTTGCAGGTTCCTACTAATTTTAATTAATTAAAATTCCACAGATGCCACAGAAGGTTGCGAAGAAAGAAGGATCTGTCAAATTACACCAAAGATAAACCAAACCAATTGACCTGAAGACAGGTCCCACATTAATATAACTCTTCTGCATACATGGACACCCTCAAGATAAGTGGGAACACTGAATATATAATCCACTTAAATAAATACCTCAAGACAACCTATTCACAGCAAGTTTAAGAAGCCAGCAGATAGAATTGTAGAGAGACAGGTTTTCTATCCTGTGCTTAGGAAAAAAAGGGAGGGAAAAGGACTACTAATGAAGAGGCAAACAGCTATGACATTCTTTTGACCAACACTTCACTGAAACTCTGCAGAATCTCTCACATTTGTTTTGCTGGGCTTCTATTCCAAACAACTTAAGAATTTTCTCAACTTCAGTGCCCTATGATGCAAAGAAAATCTCTACTTCAGCACAGTAAGTTTTCTTCCTTTCTCTCACATTGAAATAAGCCCCTGTGATATTTATCACAAGTCATAATTCCTATTATTAATAGATTTTATTGTTCCAAACACACACTCAACTGATTTCCTGCATTTACTTGACGTAAAATTACTTATTCTGTTCAGTCACTTAATTAAAGGCTCCAGAACAGAAGAAAAATGTTTTCCACAATGAGGAGAAAAAGCTTTGTATAACTCCATTCCTGCCTATAATAGCTGGAAGGGACAAGCACCTCCTGATTCATTCCAGCAACATGGCCTGTATTTTCAAATATCTTGGCATCACTGACTTTTTTTTTTCCAGTTTAGCTCACATTAGCACACAAAAAATAGCAATCAGATTTGCTATCTCATAGAAAATAACTTTCACAAGACTGCTGCAATCACTATTTCATTTGGGAGCCTTGCCCGTATTAAGTTGTTAATAATAAATAATTAATAATGACTAAATTTGGTGCCTTACCAAATTTCATAACCAAAGACAAGCTTCTCAGAAGCCAGTTTATGCTATGCACTAGTGTCTATTTTAACAGACTAAATCAACTGTATACACCATATTTGCAAGACAGCCCCAAATCTGCAGCAGAGAGTATAATTCCACTTTCTTCCAATTTAAATGCACTAGAAGAAAATAGCCTACTCAAAATGAAATGCAGGAGTTTCAGGAGAAAATTAGTAGCTCACCCATCCCACAGTGATGTAGAAGCCCAAGTCAGAGATTTTAGGAGGGGAAAAAATGGACCATTTCCAAGACTGTAGATGGCAATGAGAGGAGGATGCAGTCAATATGCTCCAAGGGATTTAGAGATACAAGCCAACAACTACCTCATTGAATTCAACTGGGACAAATGCAAAATCATGTATCTGAGCCCTTCCAGAAGTACCTGAAAAAGACTGACTGGCAGGGCAGTGCCTTTGCTGAAAACACCCAGGAGTCCTGGTGAGCAATCAGCTGAAGATGGCAAGAGTGCACATGAAGTGATGAAGGTTAAGAGCACACCCCACTGCATCAACAGCAGCTTACAACAGAGCAAGAAAAATAATTAATCCCTCTATTTTAGCACTCACTACACTGCATCTGGAAACTGCATTCGGCTTTAGACCCACAGACAGAAATGTGCCTTGTTTAACCTTGAGAAGGCTTTGGGTGGCCTAACCAACAGCCTTCCAATACTCCTGAGCTTGCCAAGAAGACCAAGTCAAATGGTCTGTCCTGACACCTAGCAAGCTGGCAAAAAGCAAGTCACAAATTGCAGGGAAGGATCTGACTGGACATGAGGGAACTGTTTTTCTCTCTGAGGATAAACAATCATTGGAGTATGTTGTCCAGAGAGGTTTTCCATTTCTGGATGTTTCCAAGGCCTGACAGGAAAGAGCTCCCAGGACTGAACTGAGTGTTGACCCTGCTTTAAGTAGATTATGTACTAGAGTGCTCTTGGTATCCCCACCAGCCTGAATACCTCTAGGATTCCTGGTCCTCATAGTTGATTCCAAATCACAGAAAGCACTCAAAGAAAAACCCACAAAGAACAAACATCATCTTCCCTCACTTGTGGTTAATTTCAGCTGCTAATTTTAATACACTTGGCAAATCTAGCTAGATCTTTTAGTAGGAATAGAGCATCCTGTAGTGATGATGCAAATTCTATGCTTTTTCAAGGAAATGGGATCATAAGATATAATTTACCTTGCATGGCCTTACTTGGTATCACTTGCAGTCAATGAAAACATAAGCACTGATGATTCTGAAACTAAGATCAGTTTGACTAATGAAAGGATAACTTGGACCCACTACAACAGACCAACCTACAACATGAAACCCAAAAGTTACATGAACACTCTAATGAGAAAGCTCAGTCACTGACTAGAGATTCAGATAGATAAAAGACTGATGAAAAATAAAGGAATAAATGCATGCCAACCAGAGGAAAACATTGCAGATGAACTATCAGTAACCATCTAGAAACTTAACATCAAATAAATCTAAATTCAACTCTTTCCTACAAATTAACTGCATGAAAATGGGTCAGTGCTCCAATTTATCTTGCTATAACCACACTGTCTTTAGTAAAAGCACTCAAGCAAGCACTGCACTGTACAGGCTGAAGCACTCATTAATCGAACAACACTCTACAGACCTTAGAGCACTTTTGGGGTGCAGTGGTCCTGTCAATAATGCATTTCAACAAGAATGTGCTGGGAACATGTTGAAGTGTTTCTGAGATTCTCTGTATTTTGATACCTCATGAACTCCTAATGCACATGGCTCAATATGTGCCATGCATTGATACCCTATAACCACTACATCATTATCAACACAAAAATCCCACTCTCCACCACAGCTAATCGGCCACTGTATGCAGGTTAACCTGCTACAGCTGCCAGCAGGTCAGGTAAAAACCACACCAAAATCATCTTTGTTTCAGATGGAACAAGGAAAATCAGAAGGCAGGGGACCAGGATTTTTGTTTTGTTTTGTTTTTCCTCTCTAACCCACCAAGAGCTACAACTTATTTCCAGTGTCACGCTACCTCTTGCCTCTTCCACTGGCAGGACTGCACTGTCTTGAAGTACCGTGTGCTATTAACAGAAAATGTAGAATGCTGAAGCAAGAAGGGTCATGTGAAAAGTCCAGCAGTAGGATCTGATCTCCTTCAGCTGTCTCATGTCTACACTGAAAAGGGAAACAATTGTGCCCTGAAGTCTGACATCTTTTGAGCCAGTGAAGACTCTCTTCTAGCCCACATGATAAAGAACAATCACAACCTTGGGAAAGAGAAAGAAGGACAAGAAATTGAGGGAGAAGGAATAAGGATAGCTCAAGACCCTGACAGAATTCATACCTACACTTGGTTAGCCTTAGGGGTCTCATGTATGCACAGACAGGTAAGAGCATCACTACCAAACGCTGACAGTCCCAGCAGGTCACACAGGATGGCTCCCAGGAGCTACATCAGACAAGAACACACATCACCAGGGTCATGCCATACATGTACTGTAAACTGCAGACCTGTCAGTATTTTCTTTACAAGAATGCATAATATGCTTACAGGTAGAGGGCAAGCACAATCATTTGAAAAGTTATGGCGGCTGCTCCAAGTGAGATGGGAGAAGGAGAGTTTCTTCACATCTACAGACAGCTGACAACTGCTTGTGAAATTTAAAGCATATAATATAGTTTGTTACTTGACAGCTGATGCTACACTTGAGTCCTGTGTTCTGTCCAAGAAGCTGCATTTGAAATAACTTGTACCTTTGGACTATTTTTCACACATACTGAACTATGTCTTTGCTTAGTCACAAGAATCTCCTCACACTACAGTGTATGTGTGCTCTCTCATATCTAAGAGATATATGAGATATATATATGTCTAAGAATCATTCCTTCCTGATACAGGTCCCTCCTAAAATGATAGAACAATACATTCACCAGTGGTGACCTTCTGTACAGTCTCTTCTGTAGATGTAAAAGGGAGATGTACAGGAGCCATGCAAACATATATCCTATCTGTGCCACCTCAGATGTTTGGAAGGTCTGTCCTTCCCCAGGCACCCAGCTCTTCTGCTGGATGGATCTGGAATACTTATTTCAACTGAAAAGATGAGCTACAGCTTGAGTGAAATCTCCCCTGCTAAACACCTGGCTTACAGAGTGCACCCCTAAAGGTTAACTCATTTTCTTGAACTTTCTAAACTTCAGCTCCCTAGCACAGGTTGTTTCAGCAAATACACTTGCATACTGGTCATTGCAAAGTTGTGCACACTCACATCCTCCCCTCCAGCATGTGCTAGCATGAAAATTTATTTCCAACATCATGTTTTCAACAATTAATGCCTGAGAGGCAAGCCAATAAATGCAATGGCTGCTTTGCAACTTGCTGAATGCAGTTTCTTGTAGACATGTGGAAGATGACAGTTTAGGAGCACCCATGGGATGCACCAGAACACCTCTAACAAACTAGGAATAGGTTGGACGAGCTAGGTATGGCTATTTCATCTGACTGGACACAGAAGTGTTACTCAAGAGTACACTAATTCCTATGGTGCAAAGTAAATTCTTGATCACAGGCTCTGGGGGCTCCTGAAGCATATGAGATTGCTGGATCTTGTGAATTAGAAGTTAAACACATTATCAGAATAGAGAGGACTCATCTGCTCTGTTGTCACATTGTGCCTCAAATCTCTATTCATTAAAGGATATAGTGAATATAAAAACATACAACTATCAAGACAACAAAGTAACTTGAGCAATTTTTCCAGTTTTGACATGCCAAAAAATAAGTTTATTTTGAATAAACCTTCCACTCAGATCTTTGCTTGTCTTCAAAGACTTCATCTACTGAGCTAATTCACCAAGAAAGCATGCTATAGATCCCCACTGACCCAGATATTAGTTGCATTCCAAATCCAGAACTGCATTTTTCTTACCCTGACAGCAATTCCATGAATGTTTTAGCATACCAATTGGCCTTTGATGATGTCTCCTCTGCTGACATAACCATAAGAAAGTTACCTCCTCCTTGTGCATTCACAAAGACAACATACAAGAGTTTAGAAAAATCTTAACTACTTATCTCTTGCCTAGAACACTGCTTCACATTAGACAGCAACTCATCATCACATGCAATCAGATAGTGGGCACAGAATCAAATTCCACAGGCAGCAGCAAGATAGCATATTCATTTTAAAGAAGTACACAAGTCATCTTTTATTGTCTTATGGGTTTGCCAACAATCACAAATCTCTCTCATCAACCTTAACAAACAGAACTAACTGCATCAATATGCATAACCAATTCCAATTCTCTCCTCTTCTTTGTTCAGGACCACTGCTAGCTGCTATTACTTTTCAATTTCACAAAAAGTCAAGCTAATCTTCCCATTACACACCAAGTCAGCTGCCTAGAGAAAAAAAGGAAAAAAATCCCTAAATATGGGAATATGAGGCAGATTGGGAGTGGTCTTTTCTTCTTTATGCTGGGATTACAAAAGGTATGGAGTGCACCCACAGCATAGAACATGCAGTTATATGAAAAAACTAAAAATAACACCTATTTCACAACTTCGATTTGAAGTCTCAACATGGAGAAGGACTTCTGACATTAAGATGGTGTATATCATCCTATGTGCTGTCTATATACATGACAACAGCACCTATTTACACAACTGATGTTTCTTTCCCAGAATTTTGCTCATCAGATCTGCCACGGAACTGCTGCAGTGAAGCATTACTTACTAAATTAGTGACCTCTGCTCTGTTTACTGCCTAATATCTGCACAATAAAGAGAATAAAAACATACCACATCCAGAATATCTCAAGAATCATGAACATCATAAGTACACAACCCATACCAACTATAAAGAATGTGCATCTGAATAAACAAAAGGGAAGAAGGAAAAAAAACCAAACCCATATTTGCCTGGGTCAGAGCCATGACTATAATTTACTGAATTCTGTGCTCAAGCCTGCTGACCTCAGTGCTGAGTATTCAAGGCTCCCAGTGACTGCAATTGCTTCTGCACACCCAGAGCCCAGATTTCTGAAGAGCCAAACAGAAAATGGAAAACTCACTGTGAATAACAAGGCACCAAGGCAGGTTTCTCCACTTCAGTAATCACAACCCTAACCAGAGAGGCCCTCCTCTCTCTTCCTGAATATTTTTCTCTAGAATTTGGAAGAATAGCTACACCCACTTGATAACATGTGTCAAAGTAACTCCATGAACCTAGTACATCTTCTGCACGTCTTCCCTGTCAGGTCTTTAGAATGGATTTATTTTCTGGCCATTCTGAGTTTTTTGTTGCTATAGAAGAAGCTATAAACTACAAAAACTTGTTCAGTCTTGATGCACAACCACCTTCTTACTGCTACATTTACATGTCAGCAGTAGAGTCTGCACCCCAAACCATTGCACACAGCTGTGCTGGCTTTAGCTTCTCTTCTCAGACAGCATAATAATTATTACACTGGCAGAAGTCTGTTAATCCAGGAGAGAACTGACCTGTAAAACTGTATAATTAGCTTTGACAGAACAGGGACATCAATAGAGGAACATCAAATGAGAAAAGGTTGTGAAATTCAGCCTTAGCTCTGCACCCTCCCTGATTTAGAAGGTTTCTTCACTCTAAACACCAGGCTCACAAACACACAGCATAAATCCAAATTCAGCCAGATTACCCCTTACTTCCAGAAGCCACTGCCTGCCTGACAGTTCCCAGCAGAGGACCTACAGCTGCTGCAGGAGTGGCCTCTTCAGATCAGTCCCCTTCAGGATTATGCTGCTGCCAGTCTTCTGCTGGAAAGGCAACAGCCATTTATCCTGCCTACCTTTCAGCTGTAAACTATCAAAACATAAATTTCATGGGAAAAGACATTAGTATCTGATATGTATCTATCTAGAAGCAGACTCTTTATGTTTAAAATTTAAAAATATCAATATAGCAAAAATAAATTATCTGCTCTATTGAAAGGGAATTCGACATACAAAACCAAAGATGCCTAGCAGCTTTTTCAGAATCATTGAAGTTTAACAGATGTCATTAGATTAATCATTATTGTCTTTTTTTCAATTTTAAGGAAAGAAAAAATTAATCAAGACTCTTTAAATACATAGCCAACAAGTGAAATAAAGCTTTAAATGTATTGTAGCTAACACAAACAAATGCTGAGGATCAGCTCAAACTATATTGATGTTTGTAAACTGGGACTGATGACAAAAGCTGCATACTCTAAGACACTTTCAGGACCTCATACCTCAAAACCTATGAAGCACAATAAGCAAAGAGAAGAAAGCAGCAGTAACTGGGCACGTGGGTCTGCAACAGCAACAACAGCAAATAGCATCAGCATCAAATTGTCTAGCACCAACAAAGATTTTGGCTAGGGATGAAGGTGGTAACAGAGCTTCTTGAAAAGAAATCAATACCCAAAACCAAAGAGGATTGTTGAATTACAAAACTGTCACAGTTCTCCCCCCTTTTATTTTTGCCACTCAATTTTTAATGAGCAAAATGCTCCCTGCACAGCTTAGAAACGCTGCCAATGCCTCTTAAGTGCTGCTCGTTGTGATTAATGCTGTATTCCTCTGAAAGCATGGTAGGAAACAAAACAATGAAAAATTAACAGTTCAAAAGGAAAACCAAGAACCGAGCTGCTCAAAAACCCTTCTTCAAAGTCCTCATTTATATGTTTGGAAAATAAAAAAACCCTACACAAAGAAAGCCAAATCACCAAATCCACTGAAAAAAATGAAAAGCAAACGAAGGCATTTTAAGAGTGCATCCAGAGAATTTAAAAGTATGTTCAGATTCTACAAAATCTAGTTTCTTCTTCTACCACATCTTTAAGAAGTTCAGTAAAGACCACAATTCAATAGCTTTGCTTCTATTTCCTAATTAACATACATACTTGGCAGCTTTGTAAACTGGCTTCAATTCAGCAAAATACTAACCATATGCCTGGAAGGAAGAACATTTTATACCTTCTTGAAGGCAACTGGAATTAGAAACATGCATTTATGTTAAAAAGGAAACATATGGTCTAGTGATATGTCCAAACAGAGCCTTGGTGCTAAAAGGTCTTAAATAATTCATGGTCGAAACCATTTTGAAATTCTTTGGTGAAATGCAGTATGTCAAGAATAATACTGGGTTTATCCTAATTTAAGCTACTAAGACTTCAGAATATACACATTTTTTAGAACAAACACCTTACCACTCACCCTAGCTCTGCAAAGGGGTAACCTCACACATTGGAGCTTAATACCAGGGCCTGAAATAGGCACATTATTTTCATACCCCGAGCTGCTGGAGATAAATGAGATATTTCCTCCTTCTACAGAGAAGACGCAAAAACTAATGAGCTCACCAGCCTCATCACTCGCTTGGTAGGCTTAAAATGCTTGCACAGGTACCAGCTTGATTTATTTTATATTGATATACATATATAAATAGATATATAGATAGATAAGATATAGATAGATAAGATATAGATAGATAAGATATAGATAGATAAGATATAGATAGATAAGGATATAATGCATATATATATATATATTACACAAATATCTTGTTTTGGTGACCCCTGCCAGGAGAGAGGCATTCACAGAGCCGCTCTTCCCCCGAGGCCATTTGCCTGGCACTTGAGGGAGCATCTCCAGCTAGGTGAGAAGCAGGCTACACCATGTCGGGGTTCTACATTTCCCTAGGACACAGCCCCACGCAGATCTTCTGACATTAAAGATGGATCCCGCTCACCCCTCAGCACCAGCAACCACCCCCACCGGCTCCGGTCCAAACGCGGCCTCTCGGCCCATCCCTGGGGAACGCCGCCCGGTACCACAAGGTCCCGATACCACCGGCCAGCACCGGCTGCACCCCGGGAACCCCTCAGCAGCCCGGCCTGAAGAGGCTGCGAGGGTCGCCGACCCCCTGCCCCGGAGAGGAGGGAGGGAGACGGCGGCCCGAGGGTGCCCCGATGGTGAGGCCCCTCGGGAAGGAAGGAGGAGAAATATCCAGAGGGAAGGCGGAAAACAGGGATATCTACCCGGCGGTGGGAGAGGGAAGCAGGGGTTCGGTACCTGAGGCCGCGGCGGGGGTGACCCCCGGTAACGCCGCCCGCTGCTGCTGCTGTTGCGGGCGGGTTGCGGCGGCCGCGGCGTCGATGGGGGGCGGCCGCCCCATGAGCAACATCAGGGCGGCCGTCAGCCCCAGGAGCAGGGAGGAGAGGCGCCCGCAGGTCCCCGCCATGGCGAGCAGCCCGGGGGCAGCGGAGGCATATTGCGGGCGAGGAGGAGGAGGCGGGCGGGAGGCCGGGACCGGCGGCTCCGGGGCTGCTGCGGGGGCAAGGGCGGCCCGCCCGCCCTGCGCGTGACGGCGGCGGGGCGGGCGCTTCTCCGGCTGAGGTGCGGGGCGGAGCGATGGCTCCGGAGGGACCGTGACGGTGGGAGAGGGGCCGGGGTGGGAGTTCTCTGGGTATGGGAGTCTCTCGCTGTTTCTCCGCCGGCGGTGCCCCGGTTCTCGAGGCCTGGGAGGTGAGGGTTAGCGGCTTTCCGGAGCAGCAAAGCCCCTGGAGGCGACCGCTGAGGTGCGCTGCGCGGCCCCGGTGTGTGAGGCAGAACCCGGCCTGCCCGGGCTGCAGCCCTGAGCCCTTATCCTGGAAACTGCATCACCCCTGAACTCAGTTATCCTGGAAACTACACCACTCCTGAACACAGTTATCCTGGAAACTACACCACCCCTGAACTCAGTTATCCTGAAAACTACACCACTCCTGAACTCAGTTATCCTGAAAACTACACAACCCCTAAACTCAGTTATCCTGAAAACTACACCACCCCTAAACTCAGTTATCCCGGAAACTACACCACTCCTGAACACAGTTATCTGGAAACTACACAACCCCTAAACTCAGTTATCCTGGAAACTACACCACCCCTGAACTCAGTTATCCTGGAAACTACACCACTCCTGAACTCAGTTATCCTGGAAGCTACACCACCCCTAAACTCCATTATCCTGGAAACTTCACCACTCCTGAGCACAGTTATCCTGGAAGCTACACCACCCCTAAACTCCATTATCCTGGAAACTTCACCACTCCTGAACTCAGTTATCCTGGAAGCTACACCACCCCTAAACTCAGTTATCCCGGAAACTACACCACCCCTGAACTCAGTTATCCTGGAAACTACACCACTCCTGAACTCAGTTATCCTGAAAACTACACAACCCCTAAACTCAGTTATCCTGAAAACTACACCACTCCTGAACACAGTTATCCTGGAAACTATGCCACCCCTAAACTCAGTTATCCTGGAAACTACACCACTCCTGAACTCAGTTATCCTGGAAGCTACACCACTCCTGAACACAGTTATCTGGAAACTACACAACCCCTGAACTCAGTTATCCTGGAAACTACACCACCCCTAAACTCCATTATCCTGGAAACTTCACCACTCCTGAACTCAGTTATCCTGGAAGCTACACCACTCCTAAACTCAGTTATCCTGGAAACTACACCACTCCTGAACTCAGTTATCCTGGAAACTACACCACCCCTTGGGTCCTTCCAGCCCTCCGAACTGGCCTCATTTAAGGCAATTCCCACACTTGTTGCTGAGAGTTTGGCAACCCCGCTGCAGCCACTTGGGATTGCCTTGTGTCAACTTAAAAATCATCTTCTGGCCAGGCGCTGGTTAGTGGCAGTCATCATGGCAGTCATCTTAACTCTAGCACTAGCACCTCCTGAAATTCTGATTCTGCAACACAGGCAGAGCTCTGCCATCATCATCAATTTATTCACATTAGGGGCCCTCATACCAACACTCATTTTTTAGAAGTAAGGCTAAACATGAACGTTGATAAAATGAAATCTGTAGAGGGTGGAATCCCACTAAGTTTGTGTGCAACAGGTAAGACTGCTACATCTTGGCAAAGGCAGCACATCTGGACAAAGCACACTCAGCCACAGCATGCAGCCATCTACAGGGACTGAGGATAAAACACATGCTGGGCCCACATCCCTGTGAACTTCACACTACTCTGGATGAGGGTGTCCACACCATGATTTCCGAGGCAAACATTCACTCCAAGGACTTTCAGAGTTGGAATGCTAAGTTTTCTTTGTATGTTTGAATAGTCAATATAAGTGTCTTTTTAAAATATAAAGTTGTATCATTTTCCTTTTAATACAGATTGCTCAAATAAAAGTATTTATTCTACACATATTGATCTATTAGGCCAAATATTGCAGGTTTCAGACCTCAAAATTTCTTCAATTCAGTGGAACAGAGAGGTGAATAGAGTTACAAACTATAGAGGAGTAGAAGTTTTTCCATACTCAAAGGAGAAACTGCTATCAATGCATATTTTCAACATATAAAATCTAAGAAAAAAACATTTTCTGTATTATTTAATGTCATTCTATACAGTATAATGCAATTAATTAATTGGCATTAAGAACAACCTCAAATATTTTGGGGATTAGCATAGAAAAAGTAATTTACTTTTATGGTAGTTGCTGATACTTTGTTGGCATGTTTTGGGACAGCTGAAGAATGGCCTGACTTCACCTACTCGTGCATTATGAATGATCACTGCATCTGCAGAGCAGTGCTGCAGTGGGAAACCTACACCCTCCCCAGCAGGTACCCTTCAATACTTTTCTTTAGAACAGTTTGGATATGTCATTCACTTCTTCGTTTAATTTAATCTTTTTTTTAAGTAAGCAAAAGAGCTCAAAACCAAATAAAAGTCATTCACTCTATGTGGAACTTTCTTCCAGCAGCTCACAAAGAGGAGAGATTTTGTTTAGAATACATTTTTTTGCATAGACCAACTTTTTTTTTTTTATGGAAAACATTTGGTCAGTGCTTGATTGCCTAGTTAACATCTTTCATCCAGCTTCTTATTTCCTTCTTATATTATGCACTGAGAAAAAAAAAAAAAAAAAGGCTGTGTCTGCACAGGCTCTGTTATAGCTGAATTTATTTTGGAAACTGCAATGTTGCATGTTCCTTTGGAGGAGAAACAGGTTTACAGAAAGCTAGCAACACTTGGAGCAATTTGTTTCCTTTGTTAATGTTTGTCTGATGAATCAGTATTTGCTATTGGGAAGGTGTGGGTAACATATATGTTAATTTCCAAATGTTTGTAGACTTGGGCTTCTAGAAAAGTACAAATTAGATTTATTTGAGGAGGAGTAATTAAACCAACTTGGCAGCTGCAGCATTTCAGATTAATGTAGATGATGTGACTATGAACAATTACTCATTTATAATCTTCTGAAAGAAATTAATCTTGATGGTATGAATATGTGCAAGGATTTATATAGAGTTCTGAAACAGTCTATTAAATGTGTGATAAAAGGGTTTATTGAAAATGCCTCTGAAAGGGCAATAACTTTTGGAAATTAATCATTTGTACTGCATTTAAATAAATTACTGAGAAGGTATTAGAGCAGACAACATCCATTTCAGAAAAAAATCCAAAACCAAACAAAAAATGAAACAGTCAGGATTGTGTTTTCTTAACCAATTTGTCTTTGAAAAGATAAGAAACTTTCTGCTGTTTTTAAAGGTTGTTCACACACTCTTCAAACAAAGGACAACTGTTGTTATCAACCACTGAAGGGCTGTAACATGGCAGCTGCTATTTTGTCAGGGACTGGAAAGTGTGTATACAAGTGACACAGATGTAAATAGATACTGAAACAGACTAACACAGAGATGTGGTCTGCTCGTGAAACTGTAAAGACTAATAATGAGGTACTGTGCTGTAATTTTTTTCCTTCTCACATTTAAAAGGAATGTTTCTGTCCTGCAAACTTAGTGTGTCCTGTATGTCTGTCAAGAGAGGTAATGATTCAGCACCAAACTTAAAATGTTTATCAGAAAAGATACAGTAAAACAGTCTGGTTGTGAAAAACCTTGTGAGAAGATGGGCTGCTGACAGCAGGAATGCTAATTCTTTATGTATATGAGACAATGTATTGATTAATGTAATCACTTTTTTTTTTTTTTAAAGAATTTACGATTTTTCTTAATGTTCTTAAAATAACTTGAATGGACAACAGTAATACGTAATAAAGTATTAATGTATTAGTAATTAATTTAAAACCTCACTGATGATAAAAGCATACAATAAAATATCACACATGCATACAAAAAGCCAGAAACCTAGACAATGTCAAGCAGCATAACTCAAATGGAGGCAGTGGAGCTGTGTAGATGTAAATAACCTCAAGACATGGACTGATTTTGGTTAAGCTGGTCAATGACACAAGACTTTGAAAAACCACTGTTGCCTTGTTACTGTACTCAGCTGGTGTCACTGATCTTTTAATAATTCATCAGTTTGAAACTGCTAAACACATGCAGTGATCACTGTGCTGCTAACTGAAGGTATCTTACTTAAAAACCAGACCTGTATTGGCTGCAGTGTGTATTGAGCAAATAGTTTTGATTACTGCTTGTGAAGTTTCTCTTGCATATTAGGTGTAGCTAATGTGAGATCAGTGGAAGCTGTTAATTAAAAATGCAAATACTGTTTTTTTCCATCTTTTCTAGTGTAATTTTTAATTATTTTCTTTAGGTTAACAAATTCTCTACTAGCAATCCAGGGAACTCAGTAGTCTGGAGTTTTTCTAAGGTGCTTATAAGCAAAAAGATTTATTTCTTATTAAGTTTTCTAGCACTGTGAAGTAAACATATATACTTTCTTGTGACACAAAATATTTACTGTCTCCCCACTCACAAAAATAAATATGACTGTTAATCAGAATGTAATACTAACATAAAATTATTTTAACAATACAGAGAAAAAAAAAAACCTACCTCTCTGAGAATTTTCCTAACCAAAGGACAAGAATTCACTATTTTCTACAGTGCTGTCGCAGCTATAAAATATGAAATATTTCTTTTTGGCATACAAAATTTTAGTAGAAAATCAGTTTTCTGGTGACCAAATATAATTTGTGACTAGATCCTTCCTTGTTGTAATTACAAAACTTTTTTACTCAAGTTAATGTGTGCTACTTTATCTGAGAATGTAAAAATTGTGTAAATGCGACATTTTCATAATTTGTAGACAACTGTTGATTACAAACATACTATAAAACATTTTAGGTGAATTGAGTGCATATTTAAAAACACACCTAGGATTTAAAAAACAAAACAGAATTCCTGTTAATTAAGAGGTATTTTATTCCAAAATTCTAAATATCAAAATCAACTCAATACTTACATTTTTCATTTTATTAAATCATAATATTCTGCAACTGTATACAAATACAGAAAAATACCACCTCATAAATTCAATCAAATTTGACTTAGGATGAAAGGAATGAATTGAAAGAAAAAACATAGCTTAGCAGCTATATATTTGATCTCAGTACAAAATTACTATGCCACGCTACCCACATTTTTTTCAAAATTCATAATTTAATAAAAATAAGGTGACTTTAAATGCATATTGCTCTCCTTAAGTACCGAAGACGTTTGAAAAAGGTTCATTCACTGAAAATATTTCCATTTACGTTACAATTATTTAGTACATGACTAAAACCTGAAATGCAACTCTCATTAGTATGTTAATTTTGTGCTTGTGCAAACAATGCTCTACTGATCTAATACACAAGCAAAACAAACAAACAAACAAAAGGTGAAAATATTCTATTACAAAGAAATAAAAGGTTACATTTTCAACATATTTGTATCACAGCAGATACAGTTTTCTTTTATAGTCTAGAAAGGGCCACCTAAACCTGCAAAAGTTTTTTGAAGATCCGAACACTACATTAAATCATCATTTACTTTGCAAAAGCCAAGGGTGAAGTTAATCAAACTTATTGTGTCATATTTGGAGAAGGTCATTGCATGAAATGTTAGATTTCCTGGTTTATAGACAAACTCTACACATTGGAAAAAAGTGGATCAAAAAACTAAATAATAATCACATGAAAGAATAGTAGCACTACTGTTAACCCATTATTGTATAGTCTCTAGTCAAATTTTCCACAGTGGACTTAAAGATTCTGTACCAATTCCCAGTACCTCAAGAGTTAGTATTGGATACCCTTTAGAATATACATCACGTTTCACCCAATGTGGGTGATCAACAACTTTCTATATCACTCATTTATCATGCCAATTTAACACATTGGTTTTGCTAATGTCCTTAAAAATACTGACTGCTGCAACTCAACAAATGCTACATCTTCTTAGGCAGACAAAAATAATCAGACAACTTGGCAGTGAACTAGATCTGATCATATAATATTGCACTTTGGAACTGGATTGGGGATTCTATACCAAGGAATTCAGATCCAACTCAAGTCAATGAGAGTCATCAGAGTTCAGCATACAATCATGACCCAAACTGTGGGATTTGTTTGTAGGAGGCTACTGCCAACAGAGAACTAATGGGGTTTTCCCAGCTCAGAAGCAGACAAACAAAAAAACCCAAAACATCTCTTGGCTGTAAAAGGCTTAACTGTAGTTGGAACTGTAGATGGAAACATCTAAATGTTAAAAATCTTTGTTGGAAATAAATGTTTTTTAAAGAGCATTTAGGTAAACTTTCTTAAGATTTCCACAAGTGCTGCGTGAATCAAAGGTTAATGGGTAAATCAAAATTTAAAACAGAAAAATGGGACAAATAAAATTATAAACCTAACTGCAAATGGTTCCTCAAAGATTTCAACTTCTCTTGATAAATGTATCCCATGTTTGACTTTGCATTTATGTTTAAACAAAAGCTATTTCCACAGTTTGGAACTTTCTTGAAAGAAATGTAAACCTATAAGTTATGCTTCCTACTTTATGTTTTCTAAATATTGTCAAATATTGTAACAGATAATATGCATTTTGTGTAAGTAGCTTTTTACTATTGGTCATGAGATGCTGCAATAATTGCAAACTGTAGTACTTAAATTCATGTTTCATTATAAAAGATATAGCTCTTTAAAATGTTTTCATTGTTTAAGTAATTACATAGCTGTTGATTTTATATTAATGAAAAATATGCTTCTCAAACATAACTCTTGAAAGAGGACTAATGGTCTTGGATGTTTTTTAATGCTTGCAGTATGCATCTTATGCATATCAGTTTCAACTCAAGGACATAAAGGTAATTCCAATATACATTTTTTAAAGTTTTAAAATCATTGTACAATGTTTGCTACAAGAATACACCAATACCTGTAAGTCATTATAAAAATTATACTGATGCAAGTACATATATAGTCTAATCTTATTGCTGAATCTAGAACCTGGTATCAAAGGTTTGCTGCTGCACCCCCACTCAGGAAAACATCCTCTTCAGAATCTTCCCGAAACACAAATGTTACTTTAAACAGAATTTGGGGTGTTATATATATGTTCTCTAAGTAACTTGTATACTGCATGTACATATGCTAATGTTTGGTGTTTTTTTTAACCAAACTGGAAATTAGTGGAAAGGGGAGAAGCAACAATTTGCTTTTATTGTCCAGCAGAATGCAAGAAAATAAAAAACACTTAAATAAGTTTTAATTTATGTAACTTCAATAAATGGAAGAAACTTTCCATAGCTGCAGTAGTTGTACCAATAAAATGTACCTTTTTATCCTGAAAACTGGCAAAAAGAGTTTCCAGTTGCCACACTAAAATTAAGATGTAGTTAGCACTAACATTAACAACACTACTGTACCCCTTCTGTGTGAGCTGAAGAGGTCTTGATCATGATGGGTTTATTATATTATTTTCATCTCCTTATAATGCCTAGACATGCAAGTAGTCTAATAAATTTCAAGTCACCACAGTGTGTACATGTACTGAAAGCACAGATGTAAGAATTAGAGCTCTAATCTGAGTCTCTTAAACCTCTTAACCTACCAAGATTTAGATTGGGTAAAAAAAAAATCCTTGCATATAGATAATCAGCTGATGAAGCGTGTGAACTAGAAGCCTATGTAAGTAACTGAAATTATGTTTTATAAAAGTCACATTTTGAGGCCAGGATCAAAGCCTGATTCCTGATTCTTTTTTGCTAACAACAATACTAGAAGTAAAAAAAAAAAAAAAACCTTGTCCATACTGAAGAATTTGAAAACACAATGAAAGTGAACTGATGCCCTATGCCCTCCTATAAACTTATCATAACTAAACAAATTTTTCTAAAACAAAACCATGTAAATGGATAAATATGCAAGCCTAGATCTGATATACATACTGGCCCCCACAGACTTTGTGCTGTGTCTCTGTGACTGAAATGCCATCACCATTCATGGAGTAAGAATGGACATGACAATGAAAGACATTGGTGGATTTCAAATCTCAGGAAGGATACAAAAATAAGATTTGAATCAAAATGTTAATTTCAGATAATTCTGGGCTGACTGGGCATTGCAGAATTTGTGGGGAGATGCAGCTCTGAACAAACCCCCCAAGATACAAATACAGAAACCTAACCAGAGTTTTTATCCTTTTAAGAGCATTTCTACAAAGAAATCTCACTGCTATAATTACAGTAGAAGTTTTCCTGTCTGTATTTTGCTGCCTACAGGGACTTTATAATGTAATTTGTTACCTTTCTGGAATAAACAAATTTCCTATAAGGCACCTTTGTAATAGTTTAAATATGTTCCCTCTAAGGTTTATGCAACACAGCTACACATGATTGCAAGCCTGACAACCTCCTATTTTGCCATTACATGTCCATTCAAATGCATAGAGACAATGTTCTTTCGTTCTCTCATAACTACAAGCAGCTTCACTTGACCACACCAGTGCTAAGGATGATGTAAACCTGTGGCTTTAAGCCACTGAATTTTTGGTACATTTAAAAGACAATGAAACAAAATTTTTAGTGTTTTTTCTGGTAATGAAATGTGTTGAACAAAATGAAGTGCCTTGTGCAATGAAATGTCTTTTGTGCAACGAAATGTACAATGAATGAAACAATGAATGACATGAAACACCCAAATCCACCTTCTCTTTTAAAAGCTTCTTGCATTGCCAGCTATACTCTGCTTCATTTGTCAAGCTCACTGTTGTCTCAGGGCAGGTGGCAAGGCAGGCTCGAGTGTGGCTACATGGATGTAACCTACATATATTTGGCTAGCAGTGTAGTTTAAACAGTCCCTATATTACTCCATCCTGCTCTTGGACACGGTCAACCACAGAACAGGAGAATTCTTACAGAGCATCAGGTAAAGTCACTAAGTATTCCCTTCATTGTTTTGCCAGAAACTCAGAGTTGTCCTGAGTAATATACAGACTTAACTTTAAACACTGGAGAGGTGTGACTTCTGAACGTAAAGGATATGAGTTTTCTCAACAGACATGTCTGTTGACAGCCACAATCCAACATCTTGTCCCTGGCAGTGTCTGAATAGATTATGCTGCCAACAATTCTGTGGAATACCTGAGATCCACAGCAGAGTCTTTGCATCTTGCCCTGAATCTTTTCACTAGATCCCATGGGAAGTACATAATCTCCAGTACATAATCTCCACCCACTTAAATTTCTCTAGGCTCAGTCCCTACAGTAAGAGACCTAGGACCTGGAGAACAGTATTTGTAAAGTCCAGAGGGAAACCACAAGACAGATGGCTGAGCAGGAAGGAGAACAGGCATGCATAATAAGTATGAGAAGTGAATGACTCCACTGATTAATTTCTTTAATTTTTTTTGATCAGGAAGAAAATCAGCAGCAGAATTAATGGGTCAAAGAATATTATTCAGTTTTGTAAAACAAGCTGTGTTCATTTTTTATTGTGCAACTAGCTTGCAAGAGCTAGGAAGTGAAATGTAGTGTACTCCATTAAAAATATATTGAAACTAAACATGTAATCCAGCAAGTATCTATGGAAGCTGTTGGCTTCAACAGCAAACACAGAATCTGTGTGGGCAAATAATGTAAAATCAGTCCATGAACCAAAAAAAGTATATCCTCCAACACAATAAGCAAAATCTTAGCAGTACATAGTACTGTTCAGACACAAATCAGTGCAGATGTGTTAGTCACATGTATGAGCACAATTAATACAAAAAGGAGGTTTTAAATATATTGCTCTTATTTTGTACATGCTGATTCCTTCCAAGACCAGCAATTTTGCAGTCACGAGTGTTTCTCCTTAATGGGTAAACCAATATTCATAACCAAGATGTAGGCATTTTTATGTTTTTCATAATGTCTTACAGATAAAACTCTGCTTAAGCTTCTGATGTTCCTTCCCCATTCTCATGTGGTTGCAGTTGTTCTCTTTCTTGTTCTTCCTGAGGTGGTCTCACACGTTTGAAAAAGCCCATCTGTGATTCAGAGAACAATGAAGAAATTGATGAATATAGATGAACATTTCTCTTTCCTTCTTGAGCAGGTCTTAACTCATTACTTACCTGAATTTTTTTTCCCTCCTACTCTCCTTTTCATTATTTTTGAACTCTAAAGCCAATATAAGCTGAAAAATTTAACTGAGTAATTCAGCACAGACATCCTCTTTTATTCAACTTCTTTCTGACAAGGCTGGAAAGATTTTACAGTTATCCAAAAACTTAAACAATTCAGATTCTTGGGGGACCAAAGTATGTCTTGTACTGTTTGAAGGAATGCAAAACTAGTAGGTAAAAGAATACAAAAAACCCAAATACTGTACTTACCCTGTACATAACAAAGACTAGAACAGCCAGGAGCAATAATCCTGCTAGGACAGCCAAAATTATAACCCACACTGGTACAGGCATAGGCTGTGGTTGAATGCCCCATGTAATATTTGTAGTAACCTATTAGAAGAACACAATAAATCACACTTTGCACAGCAGTGACACACTGAGTTCATTCCAGCAGTGTAAGTCTTGCTTATCTTTATTCTATAGTGTTTAAAATAATCCATCAAACTCTTTTTTTCTCCAGTGTGAGTAAAGAGCTATAGATTAATAGTGACATAAAGGCTTCACTGACCCAAATTTAATAGGATTTTCAAATGACATAAAAATGGGGTTGGGGGTTTTGCAGGGTTTGTTGGTTTGGTCTATTTTTTTTGCAATCAGTGATACAATGACAACAAGTATTCTGTAATCTTGATAATTTTCAGTAGAACTGAAGTAATCTGGAAATGGTTGGTAATTAAAGAAAAATTCAAGGATTTTTTTTTTTCCTTAAAACGCAGTATTCCTTGGAACAGCAACAAAATAAATGAACTCCACAAGTCTTGAGAGAGAAAACAATAGTAGGCATTAGAAACCATAACCATATTAAAAATAAATTAATGGCAAGCTTTTTCAATCCTTTTCTTCAAATATTTTATGCTCTAGTGTCTACCAAAAAGTCTTTAAAGCAACAAATACTGTTAACTCTAATTTTAGCTCAAGAAAATCTCATTTGTATGTGTATAAATCTGTATACACACATTTGTAGGTGCATAACCGAAATTAATACACAAATCAAATATTTTATAAAATTATGATTATACCAAGCCACAAAAAAGCTATCTGACAATCATTAGTTTTGTATTGATTTCTGAGAAATCACATATCATAATTCAAGATGGATATAAATAACTTACTACTGTGGAATTGTGGATATCTTCAAAGGAAAGGTTCTTATAAGGGAACTCTATAACATTGAAAGAAGCAGATGATTTGAGAGAATAGGAATGATTCTGATTTTCTTTCTGTGTAAGAGAACACAAAATTAATTTTGCATACGTATACAAAAACACATTTTATGATTTAGGAGCAGGGACAGAATATTCAGGCACTCACATTCATGAAAGTTTGGGTCCAAAGGCGTGATTTTAAATATAATATTGCACTCTTTCCCCTTTCCAGGTGGCCAACTTGACAGACTATCTTTAAACAATCAGCATTTCCACAGCCCTGCATGTAACAGAAAGGATATTCTAAATATGAAAATATTTGGAAAGTCATAAGTGGCAGTATTTTTCTCATATGAATACAGTTTTCCTGGCAAAGCACCATAAACTATTCAAATATATTAAATAAATCCCGATATTTTAAAATTATTTGTAGTGTTCTCTAAGTTTGCATTCAGAAAAATATTATGTGGCCCACTTGGATCCCAAAGGTGCAAGATCTGGCATTAGCATGAAGGTATGGACTTTATCTACACTCATAGATAAAAATCTTACTACCCTGAGGAAAAGTGATGCACACTGGGGAAAAATAAAACCAAACAATTCCAGAGCCTATGACTTTTTTGTCTATTAGTTGTTCAGATACAGGACATGGGTTTTTGAAATAATTGTTCATCTTGCAGAGCTTTCATCTTTCCATTAAAAAACCTCCAAAAATATTATCAACATATCTACACAGAAAGCTTACCAAAGTGTGCACGTCTCCTTCAATGGCAGTTACATCCCTTCGACTGATATGATGGCCATGATTATCTTCCCTGCTAAGTGTTTCATTCTTATCATCATCTTTAGAAGCAGAAATCTAGGATACACCAAGGAAGCCCATAGAATAAATAACTCTCATATTTAGATATTTGCAGTCTTCAAACTTAAGGTGAAGAAAATCTAAGTTGCCAGGTTTCTCTCTCTATCCTAGCTATTCTCCAGAACCTGGCTTTACTTACACTTGTTTTTATTTTTTAATAAAAACATAACTACTTCTAGATCATTGATGCAAATTTCTGTTAAGATTTAACACAGGGCCTTGAGTATCTTACTTAAAACTTTTTCATGTATCAAAAAAAGATATTCTTACACTGCAATAAATAATTCAATTTTGTAATCTGCTACTGAAGATTTTTCCTCAATATTTCAGGTTTTAACTCTGAAAAAATAGCTCTAATATGGCATTGATATACCACATACCACTGTAGCTGCATACACACATTCAGACATACACAAAAAATTTTCTAGGAAGGCCTTGAAAAACTATGCACTTGGTTTGATAAATTAGTTTTGTAATCCATTAGAAAATACCAGTGTAAAACTGCAAATTTATATATGGGTCTCAGCAAAGCCATGCTTCCTTGTCCTCTACATATCAAATTTATAAGAAAACTTATAAGAGAATTTTAAGAAATATATTACTAGAAATGGTATAGGAAAAGCACAGGAAATTTGCATTATTACATATACTAAAGTTGCTTTCTGGTTATCAAAGGTGCATGTGTATTCTTTGTTGCTCTGTACATTTAATATCTCACCTTAGTCTTTCTATATGTAAGTTTGCTTAAATTCTTTGAGAACTTTTCTACTGATTTTCTACTTGTTCCAAAATTGTCTTGTAATTCAGCTCCCTACTCTCAATCAACCAATGTTTTTTTTCCTACTGTTTCTTTGCCTAGTACACCTTAAGAATAAAAGGTTTCTTCTTTTCTGTGCTCTGCAAACTGCATGTTTTGCTGGCAGCAACAGCATCCTTCTAAGCCTCACTGAAACACCCCTATTGACCTCTGGCATTTGGATGAGGGCCTATATAAATAAGGTATAAGTAATAGAATAGAGTAACAGAAAGTAATAGAAAAACAGTGCCATTTTCTTCAAAGGAATACACCCCAGAAAATTTACATAAACCGAGAAAACATTTGGAATGTTTTTTTTCACAACTGCTTTCAAATGAATTCCATTGCTTTGGACTTTGAACTCATACAATACAGGTCTCCAAGAAAAAAAACCAAGAGAAATGAAAATTTATCTTTGGGTTGCAAATCTATTGTCTACTTTTGATTTCACCTGCTGTGTACATTGACAAGTACCATCAAACCAAGTTCAGTCTTGCTCCCCAGCAACAGATGAAGTCTTAGCATGTTAGATGTTCTCAGCAATTTGAGTATTTTGAGTGTGTTCCCCAAACAAGCATACTTTGTTACACTCAAAAAGACAAGTCCTGCTTACCTTAATTTTCAGTGGATTTATTTCCATATCAGAAGTGCAGTTCATGGGACCATCAATGTCATACTGAACAATGTACAACAGTGTGTAGTTTTTATATTTGTAAGGCCACTGCAGAGTCATCATCACCTTGCTGAACGCACTTGGACCGTTGTTCCGCAGCTGATTATGAAAATACAGTTAACAGATGTAAAAAGAAAGCCAATGCTGCCTTTGTTTGTTACTCTAGTACATCTAGTTACTATTTTAGATTTGAGACATAGGTTATAATGCTGCTACACCTACTCCTGACACCTTATGGCAATAGCATCACCAACTTTACCTCAAAACAGTAGCTTAAATTCAGTCTTCTGACAGGCAAAACTTAAAACTACTTCTGTAATTTGATAAAATTTACTTCTAAGAAAAGCTATATGGCTTTGGTGCTTTTTCCTTGAAGAAATATAATTTTTTTCCTTGAAATTTTTGTAGCTTATTGTGGGATTCACAGGCAGTGTATGTGTCTCAGACAAGAGGCTCTGAGCACAGATACATGCACCCATAAGTTTCTTTAGGTAAATGGTCTCTTTAATTAGTGACTAATAGATCTTCTTTAGAACTATTTTTACCCAGCTCTCTGGGTAATTTATTTAATTAAACAATCTAGATTACAGCTGTGATCATTCCTTTGTAAATACTTAACCTTTTTTAAGGCAAAAGACTTTACAAAATGATTCAGAACATTTAGAATACAAATCATGATACTGGATAATTCGCAGCCATGAGTAATTTTCTGAGTTCAATTCACTTAAATGCTTTATCTAAATTTCAAGAGGCTAGAGAAGAAAATATGTAATAATGTAAAAAGAAAAAAAACCCCAGCCTTTTCCATTTTGCTCCTCCTGTTAAATTAATTGCAGGCATTCTAACCCTTCTTGCAGATACCAATTATTGACCCAGAATTAAAAAACCAAAGTTTTTGTGAATTTACTCAATAGAAAAGCTACACCAGATCATCTCTCTCTTTTAATTTATCACACAACTGTGCAATTGAAATTGGTACTAATTGCATACCTCATAGATGTGCTGAACTAGAGGTCCAATATCATCTTCTGTTTCTGGGTTCTCCTTTGGCTGCCAATTTGCAATTGGAAGGAATATGTGATCAGGAGATGACACACTGAATAGTGGAGCAAATAAGTCATTATTATAAACTGTTATGATAAATGTGATTTCCAAAAAAGTTAACATGCTTAAAATACAATCTCCAGTTTATAAAGCTGATCAGAGGTTGAGTGGCTGACATAAACATTCTGTGCTCTTCTCTACATGTTTCTATGTAGAAACATTTTTTTACCCATCCTAAACTTTGAATTCATTGTACAATGCCTAGAGTAAACCATTAAGAGAATTAAGATACATACTAATGTCATAAAAAAACATGATGCTTTGATAACGATAATACAGTCATAAAAATAATTCAACATGCACTGAAAATGGTGAAACTATCAATAACACTTTTCAGTTGTGCCATCCCCTCACCTCTCAAATATTAAGAAAATTAGATTGCAATAATGAATGCAGTGGGCATTTAAAGAAATTATGATTTAGGAATCTGAGTTAACTGACTAAACAAGGGAATTGTATAGCTTTTAGGTGTGAATTATGGATTTCTGATAAGCAGATGTAATGGAGGTAATGGAGTCATTATGACACTAGTACTAGGCTTAAGACTGAAGGAGATACGAGCACTGCAAACTTAGGCTCTGCTGTATTTTCAACTTTGGTTCAAAAGGCTTCAGGAGTTCTGGGATGAAGCTCCAGTCAGTTTGTGGAGAAAGTGATCTGGAGACATGTGCAACTGCAAAAAATGAGGGGCTCTTTTTTTTTTCTTTCTAAAAAACCTCTAATAACAGAGGCACAACATTCCTTTTTGGAATTTATTTTGTAATTATTTAGAATTATTCAAGATCTGAAAGTCCAAAGGGTGGCTCAAAAGAACCATATTTTCTTTATTATTAAAAATTCGCCAAGGCTTTCTGAAAAGCCTTACACAGACCTAAAAAAAATTTCACTTATTTATAAAGCAGCAAACATGCGATGCTTATTTGAGAAAGACATTTATTAAAATAGCATCAATGCTTACCCTCTAATTTCAACAGCTGCTAAAATGGCAAGGTCAGCTTGATAGGATGCTACTGGACTTAGATTGTCATACAGGTTGGAACTGCAGAGAAAAAAATAGCTTATTTCATTTAAGAAATTGATATACGCATTTTTAAAAACCCAAAACTTAAAATAATTGTATAGAAGATCATGAGTCTGGAACCACTGCAGGAAAGCACATTTCCTAAAACTAAGGAGCACAATCCAGCAAGTTCTCTCTTCAAGTGCATGACAGCCCCAGCCTTCAGTGAGGTTTGGAGCTCTCTCAGCTGGAAGAAGTCAACAAAGGACAGAAAGCTCAAAGCACAAAGTGTTCCTTAGCTGCTGCATCTAATAAGACTGAAATGCCAGAGCTGTGGGCAAACATCAATTATATGGCTAGCAGAGTTCCACTTGAGGACTTTGTTTTGCTCAGGGACTTGCTGATCTCAAAATAGTCCCAAAAAAGTATGTTAGGGCTACTTTTGTCTGCCTCTCTTCACAGGGTTTAAATGAGTGAATACAGTTAATATCCAGTTCCAACACTTTAGCTACACCAAGAGGTGATAGATATTAAGGTACGTTGAGTCAGTCATACATAAAATTTCTTCAGACTTTCTTGGCAAACAGAGAAAAAGAAATACAAAGAGCACTCCTCCTCCCCAAAAAGTGGGGCTAGGAACAGAAGTCTGATCTCCTTAGACACAGCTGATTATTCTGCCTACATAAACTTATTTTCTTCATAAAGATCTGCTTAAATCTTTTAATTATTCTTCATTTCTTTGATAATCAAAGAGTTCATGCAAGTATTATCTTCCCAACCTGTAAATACCTCATCCTTTCATAGACTGAAGTTGTTCTGCTAGGAATTATGCCAATTTTTGAAACCTAGCTTTGTGAGTTTAAGACAACTAGTGTGATCTTTAAAACCTCTTCATGATGACACCTTGATAATAATACCTGTCACAACAAATTGATTACCATGTTCAACTGCATCACTGGTCTTGCATTCAGAAGTCACGTAAGGAAATTCATGCCATAAAAGGTGTAAAATGCTATAGGAATTTCCTTTCTCTTCCATCAGAAGAGAAGCATGACTTAAGGAATCTCACTGACTGTTCTTTCTCCCAGTAAAAGGTAGTTAGTGGCCACTGTTAGTCTAAGGAAGACAACAGGGAAGATCACTTTCTGCAAAGAACTGGAGTCACAGGTCAGCGAGTAGCACAGCTTGCTGGCTGATGGAGAAGAGGGAAAAATTTAGAAAAGACAGCAATGTGAGACCAAAGAGATATTTAATGCTGCCAAGGCCTTTGATCAGTATGACAAACCATTCTATCATTAAAAGAGAATGGCAGGTTTAAACTTATTTAACTTTTGGAGATAAATAATGCCTATGTGGATGAGAATAATTTATTCACTACATTAAAAAAATGAAATTCTTAAGAGGAGAAAAAAAAAAGGTTTTGGTCCACAATGGGGAAAGAAAGCAGCTCTATTTGTACTGTTAATTAAGCAACATAAAACGATACTGGATAAAGAGATTCCTATTGATCACGTCTCCAAATCTTAACTGTCACCTCTAACAGGTATAAATTCAGGTATTTATAGGAAAGTGCTGTGCTTATCTTGTTATTCACAAGAACACTACTCTTTTGTTCCATTTATGTTTTTGACTCTCTTAGGCTGGCTACCATACATTTCAAATGGTTCACTGCATGTTGCTTCTGCTCCAGCCATCACATGCATTATCTTTTCTGAAAGACTTGCACATCATCCTCAAATACATAAAATTTGAAATTGTAGCTTTACATCAGAAGGAATTCAGAGCTCAAACCTCAGTTTTAAAAAAAGGGCTAGAAACCCAAAGACAAAAGTCATCCTGTGGCACTACCCAAGAGAACACAGAAGTATAAAATGTTCATGAAATCATTCAGATAATGTTGTTCCTCATTATTAGTATTTCACTTGTGCCATAGTTTCTCTGAAAGCTATAAGCAAAAGAAACTCCATTCAAACTGCTTTCTTACATTTTTTTCTCTTTTTTAGGAAACACTACTCATTAAAAAGATGCTTGTTTTTTAAACAACGACAAGGCAAAGGCCAGAGAATTAGTCCAGAGTGAAGCTACCTGGGCAGTTCACACTCTATTTGCTTATCATGTTATCTTCCAGGTGAGGTGCATGCTCATAGAATTCCATACCTTCGAATCTGCAAGTCAAACTTCACAGAGGTGTCCATTTCAGACTGCTGGTGCACGCTGAAACGCAGACCAGCTAGAAGCTGCAGAAAAAAATTACCATGGTTCAGTGGAAACACAGTAAAACACACAATAAAAACTTTTTAATACTATTAGAATGCAATGAAACTGCTCGAGGCACATGGTCATAAAGGGAACAGGGATGGAGAACTGGCAAATAATACCTCTCCAGTTCACCAAGACTAGAAAGCTCTCTGTAGATTTCAGCAGATATATTTCTGGGTTTTGGCAGTGATGTAAGGTTTACAGCATGCTTACTTCCCTTGCTTCAGCCATTTCTACAGATAACTCAGCATCTCTATGTGTTGCAAAAAAGTACTGCTGAGCAAGACTCAGTACATGACAGTTGCTTCAATATTTGTACAGTTCAATTAGGTACCCTTTTAAAGACTTTGGAAATAGCATTTATTCACCTATACAAAATGTCTCTTGAAAGAAAAGCACCATCAAATTGTTTTTAATTCTGAATCATTTTCACTTTATTTCCTTAGAAAGTAAGATGTCACATCATCTTAACATCTGCCAGGTCCCACTAATAGTTCTTGGTTTTTTTAATTCCTTCAATTTCAGATATATTTGGTGGAAGTGCTGAGGTCTCGGCTAGACCAAATTTCAAACATCAAAAAACTAGGGAGAAGAGAGAAGCACTAATAAGTTTCCACTAGGAGAAAATTATGAGATAGTTGTTTATTATATACAAAAAATCCATATCAGTTAAATCTATAAACAAATTCTTCAGGGACAGGAGTTAATTCCACTGTTTAGTGAACTACTCCTCTTGAGTTACATCATAAAACTAAAGAATACTCCCTTTCAGCCATTAATTTAACTGAAAAATTGAAACCACTTAAGTAACCAAATATGAGGGCACCTAAATGCCAGCTAGATCTAATCTTAAATTCCTGTGAATAAACATCCTGCCCAAACACTACCAGGATTAAGAAGAATACCAACTGCATGCCTGTTTGAGCTACCAGACATCTGCTGGTAAAGGTAAAGCAAACTGTACCTTAGTTCCTGCTTTCATAGGATTTCCCAGGTCACAAACTACCATCCGAGTTTGATTCTCTGTTTTAAATGCACATGACAGTCTTGCTAAAGCCTGCAATAAAACAGAAATATTAAGAAATGTTATTCTTTAAATCTGGACACCTTGATGAAAGTCTCGAGAAAAGTTCTTGATATGCTGCATTAATATCAATGTAATTTCTCAGTCCTAACACTGTAAAGCACTAAAATTAAATAAAATCTGAGTATGAAAGTCTCCATGGAGACAAATAGTTTTGATGTTCTTTCCAAGGTCACAAAAAGAAAAATTCATTATTCTTATATCAGGTAGGGCTGATGATTTTTGTGACCTAAAGCATTAATCCACATGATTCCTTAAAACATCTATGAAGAAACTTTGGCGATCAGGCCATGGTTAAAACTCTCCATAGAAAAAAAAAAAAAAAGATTGGAAGACTAAATAACATGAATACCTATTTGCTTACTCAAAAAACAGGTCCTAGAAGATCTGTAAGATTTTGGATAAAACCACATCACAAAGCAGAGTAGAGTAGCAGAGTCTGGAGAATCAAAAAGGCCTGGTCCAACATATAAAAGGATGTAGTATGTAGAAAGTTGCAATCCTTTCATATAGAGAAAATAATAGTTTTCCCCTTAGCATTCTGCAGTCAGATACACCCATTGATCATAGATCATACCAAATAAAAACAGGGATAAAGAAAATCTGAAAGTATATTATGTATATATGTCTATAATCCCAAGCATATTTGGGATTATGCTTGTGTCTTTAAAGAAACAGACTCACAGAATGGTTTGGGTTGGAAGGAACCTTAAAGACCATCTAAGTTCCCACTCCCCTGCCATGGGCAGGGATAGATACCCCCCACTTCCAGGTTGCTCCAAGCCCCATACAACCTAGCCGTGAAATAGAAATTGCAAAGACATTTTATATTAAAACAAAGGAAAGTCAGGAAATAAACTTCAATATTTTGTGTAGTCAGGATAACTGACACCCAAGACCTCCTATATACTTAGGTGGATGAGAATGGAAATACCCAACATCACTTTTTTTCCTCACAGGTGCCCAGCACGACATGTTAAGTCTAAATGTAAATAAAATAAGAAGGACACTATGAAAATAAAGACTTGTAGCAGATAAACTCTGTGTGTCAAGCTCCATCCCACAGATTATTCTTTATTCCCCTGGAACCATCCAGCCTGGTGCTATCCAGCTTCAGGGCTTCAAAGAACTTTGGAGTTTTTTCAGTGCTTTGCTTTAAGGATGAAGTCTAAAAACCACCACTGACAGATGCTCTCCTGCAGACTTCCACAGCAGCACCTGAAATATGACTACTCAAAGCATAAAATAATTGGAATTTTACCTCATTGTTACGAACAACACCGATGAAATCTGCTTGGGGTGGAACAATGACAAAGAGTTCTGCTTCATAGGCTCCTTCTCCTTGATTCTGAGCACTGACAATTAGGGTCAAGGGATTGTCATCACCAATATAGATCTGCTTCTGATCACTACAAAAAAAAAGTGTAAAAATGGGCTCTGCATTCAAGTATATAAAATGTATTGAACTGGCAGAACTTAAGAGAAACAAGAGACATTCTGAAATTACAGAAAGACATTAGAGAAACCTAGAGGCAGTTTCAGGAATCTCAGGAGAGCTGTTTTAAACACTATGTTTAAAACAAAAACTTGTCTTTTATCACACAAATGAAGCAAATATTACATGCTGGGCTTTTGTAAGAATCTTTTTTATAAAATTTACAATCAACCACAAAACCATGGACAGCTTTTGTAACAAACAGCAAGCAATTACAAACAAACAGCTAAATCAAGGTATACATTTTGAATCACATGCCTACTTAGCAGAGGTACAAGCATACAATTATAACAAAACTTGATGGAAGGGTCAACTACAGAATGCAGTCAAGACTTCTGTAATACATTTGCTCCAGAGAGAAAAAGAATATCTTTCTAAACCATGTATTTTCCTTTCACTAACTGCAAGGGAACCTAAGTGTAACTCCACTGATGTAAAATGTTTCTGAAGCATTTCCATAAATTAGTGTGTTTGTGTACTGCCTAAATATATGTGCATATGCTTTAAGCTCTGCACTAAGGGCATAAAAAAAAAAAAAAGCTGACATTTATAAGTCGAGATAACACACTAAGAATGGCTTTCAGGCATAAAAAGCACATAAAGCCCAGATTCATGGAAGAATTATGAGTTAAAACTTGTATCTTTTTTCCATGTTTAACAAAAGATATTACCAATATGGAATATTTTTTTCATACATGTGACAGCAGAGCCCTACTCCATCCCTTGCTGGATAAAACCAAACCTGTTTACATCTCCATGTGTCTATCTAGTATTAAATAACAGTAGTACAATTGCAGCTAACACTGGCTCATGCTTGCTATGCATGTCCAGATTAGCAAATATTCAAATAAATGCTGTGTACTTATAGTGGGGGCCAGGGTAGGGGTTTGTGTTACCCCTGTACTACATATTAAACATACTAGGCTACAAAGCAGAAAATGGGGTTTCCTTCAAACAAATAACCATGAATTTAAATTGTATATATTGAGGAATCCTTCTTATTTCAATACATCCTTTCAACAGAAGTATGAAAAACTCTTGAAGTTGAGAATACAAGCAGGAAAGTTACTTTTCCTTGGAGTATTTTTCTCACTTATTTACCTTTCTACTGAAACCTCCAGCTTTGGTTTGCAGATATTATCATCACCACAATCCAGCAGAATATGTGCCTAGGCAAAAATCAAACATATATTGTAATTAACCCTGCATCTGAAGTCCTGCATCTCTTCTAACATACATTTGTAATTATTCCATTTCACTACCAAATAAAAAAGACTTCTAAATAGCTGGTTATGAGGTACCTTCATCTCAATGATCTCAGAAGAGAACAAGAGTTTTTATATATAGGGGAACTGTCTCATCCTGACACACTGGAATTCTAAGACTGATGTCTACATTTTCTTGATCTTGTTTCCATACTTTGAATAATCTCTTCATTGAGTTGCATTGCCACTATTCTCTGTGCAAATTAGTGCAAAAAGTTGTATGAAAGGCAGAAATAGAAAAACTATGTTTATTATCTTAAGACAAACATAATATACATAGAGCAGCATAGTCAGAGGATGATTCCAGATTAACACCTTTAATACTACACCTAACTCCTTTCCTCCAGAAAACTCTTAAATTTGTGTATGTGAAAAGCAAGTCCAGCACTGAAGAGTAAGATGTCAAAACAAAATTTGACACACAGAGAAGGGAAAAAAGAGAAGAGAAACATACAATAACCATCAGTATTTCCATAAATCAGACACAAGAGCCTGGACATGTATTTTGATATCTTGAAAGTGCTAAGAGGAACTTAAATATTGAATAAGTTTGAAAGCTGAAAATATGTTCTGGGTTCTCTCCTCACAGACCATGGAAGAAATATACCTGTCTGCTCATATTAGCAGGAGTGAACTGGTTGAGGATAGGGTGCAATCCTGTTGCATCTGCAGCTGTTCTGTAGTCCAGACGATACTCCATAAAAATAGTAATGGGAGTTAATTTGTCTCTAAATTCAGATTCATCCTGAGGAAACCAAATATATGAATTACAATTAAAACCTCTGAAGAAAACAACAACAAAAAAATACCCTTCAGAACTCTCTAATGGCAACAGTCGTCCCAAAACCAACAGTGAGCAGATTTGCATTTATTGTATTGTTTTATTGTAATTATTTATTTATTAACATTTGTGAGGATTAAAATCAAAAGACCAAGAAAAAGCAAATGATATTTCAATGTTTGTGAGCTCTGTTACTTGCAGATCTGTGCTTTTCACTTTCAGAGCTGTATTTTTCTTCATTTTTAGATGCAAAGTAGAAACACATCCTCTCCTTATTGACTATCACATTCGTTGGAAATTCTTATTAATTTTGTGCCAAGAATTGTTATTTAAACAATTTTTCCTTAAAGATAGTTACTAATTTTGTGCCAAAAGTTGTCCAAGTCAAAAAAAAAGTTCAGAATTGAACTTCCAATCCAATCCAGGACCTTAGACACAACAATATCCATTGCTCACCCTCTGACAGCAGCGATAACCCAGGTTTTGGTCATTTTAAGTCTACCCATACTGCATGAAGTTTCTGTAGCATTTATTTTAACACCCACCACAAAGAACTTGTAAAAGACAATGCACCAAGAATTATTTGCCTAAAATGTAAATGGCTGCTTACCCTCAAAAAGGCATCAAGTTCTTCACAATTCATTTTGCCCCCCTTCGTAATAGTCATGTTCTTAGAGTGGCTGGGCTGTTTGCTGTGGAGAAAGAGAGCTCTCCTTATAGCTCCTTTCTGCTTAAGTTTATCCAAAAGCAGCTCCACTTGGAAATCTGTCCAATCCAAAGCATTTAGGTTAGGGATAATTCATTCAATTCAACACAGTGCAGACTCCCATCAGAAGTGGAGCTGAAAGCTGATTTCAGCTACAATGAAAACAGAAGTGCTGGGAACTTTTAAAAGTTCCAGTTCTTTCAATACAACATCTTTGACTACATTAATTCTCAATACAGTAACTAACAAGCACTGTTGTCCTAAATTAGACTCTGCTTGTTCCTTAGAATCTGGAAACAAGTGAGAGCACTGATACATTTCCAACTTACGGTTACAATCAAGAAGTAGGGTGGGATTTCCTCCAGAATATTTTAAAGCAATCTTACACATAAATATTGAACTGTATTGCTAATCTAGTTAGTTGACCTATGTGATATACATAATGAAAGTTAAAATATGTAACAGCTATTTATATGAAAGATTTTATACTCAGTAGACAAAACCCGGCTGTTTGCCACACTACAAAAATCTTTGACACAAAAACCTGCTTGAAACAGTCTTTTCCTGGGATACAGATCCAGGGAACCTGATATGAAAATCAGCTATATCAATCAGAAGTTCATTATTTCAAGAAAAGTGTGAGAAGATCCCCTTCTGGCTTGTCTATTTTTCAGGCCTACCAATGTACACAGTTGAATATTCTTGTCTAAAATTTCCCTCAATGAGAGCTGATCTCAATTCTGTAAAACATAAAGGACTTTCCAAGGCTAGTCCCACGAAGTGATAAAACATATGCTTAAAGTCCCAAGTATGCTCAAATCCCACCAACTTCAACACACTTGGGAAAAAAAAAACAAAACCAAAAATGCTAAGATAGTAATATAGATGTATATATGCTTACTGGACTGGCAGGATTGTGCTGTGAAGGGTAACCAACTGTTTCAGTAATAAAAAGGAATGACAAGCAGTGCTCATGTCTGTAAACAATATAAAAAAGCCTTGAAAGTTTTTAAACTAGCAGGACTTACTGAGTGAATTTGGGAGCTTTCCTTTGCCATCTGCGTTTAAGCAGAACTTCACTTTGAAGCTGTTTTGGAGGAAAAGAAAAGATTAATTTCACACACTTTTTCTTCTAAAAATATTTATTGTTTTTCTCAGTTCAAAGACATTCTCTTTTGAGAATCTTGAGACTCCCAAAAGGTATTTTGTTCTGGTGGGAGAGAATCTACAACCTATTTATCAATAGATGGCAATGCAAAGCTTTGGGGTCTTGGAATATGTAGGAACAGTCACCTGTGACACAGTGTTTGTTCCTGAAATCAAATGTGCCTCATTTATTTTAAAAGCTAGAAGGAACTGGCGTACTGAGTTGAAAAAGAAGTTAGTATTAGAAAGGAAAATTTGGTTTGGGTAGTAGTCTAGGAACAAGAACCAAAACCAGTTTACAAAGCAGATAGTTTCCCAAGTGTCTTCCATAAACCCATTCTATTTCTCATCTAAAATGTAAGTTAATAGGTGAAAACATTACAAAAGCCATGTTATTTCTGACCATTTTACTCAACACTGACAATCTCTGCAGGCAGAATGTAACTTAGGAGTCAGTCTATCATCTGTCCAGGACAATAATGATTCTCCACTAATGTCAATGAGTTCTTATTTTGTATTTTCTGTACTTTCAGAAAAATTGGTATTTGATTGCCTTTTTCAATTAGATGACCAGACTTCCTGAGCCCTTTCAAAATTGAACACTTAAAATAAAAAACGGATAGTTCTCTCCCCTCAAAGGAAAAAAAAGATACCCTACTTACCAAGAAACTTTTGCATCTGACAGGGAACAGGCTTTGTTTTCTGGATTTAAAATCGTGGGATTAACTTCTAAGGCAGCATTTACTGTAATAACTGGTCTAGCCCTGCAAAGAAAACATCCTCTTGAACAATATTTAACACCACAATAGACAATACCTTCCCCATCAAATTGTGAAACATACATACTCTAGACAACATTTAGTGAAACTGCAAGTGTAACAAATAATCACTAAGTAGGATAGAAAAGACAGGAAGCTTTTCTGTGCCCCTTTATTACCTTCAGAACATGGAGAATTGTGTTAAGAAGACAACCTATCTATTTCTAGCACAGACAAGTAAGGCATTCTCCCAGGATGTGCAAACCTGGGTAACACTTCTGGGATTGCAGTGCAGTATCTAGCAGCACCCTGTATATATCAGATTCAAGAAAACTGTCACTCAGAAATCTTTGGAAACATCTTATTTGTATTTTCCCTTAATGATAGATCATTGAGAAAGATAAATAAAAGACAGCAGACTATAGATTTACTCATTGAAAACAGCAATACAGCCTTATTTTTACCTGCAGCGATTTGGAAGATGGAGTGGCAGAATTTCAGGCTTCCCTGATCTGGCTTTCTTTTGTAAGTCAAGACTGCCACAGGGCTTTCAGTCTGTTTGCATTTAGGTGCAAAACAGATGCACTTAGGTGCATAGAGGGCTCCTTACCTGTACAAAACAGCTGTGTCAACACCAAAGGCTCCAACAATCAAGTCTAGGAAGAAAGAAGAAACATTACACCTTACAATTTATTTTTTAAAACATAAAAACAGAAAGAGATAATAGGGCTACTACAAAGTTACTCTAAAGTGACATTTTAGACCAAAGGACCTGGATATCCATTTTTGTCCACATCTGTGGCTCCTTTCAGGGAGTACCCAAAACTGGGTGGCATACTGCGAGCGGCCCACTGCCCTTCCAGAATTTGAGATGGGACTGGAGTCAAACCATTTGCTCTTCCATTGTAGATATAGACAAGTCCTCTCTTGTCCTCTCCACCATATGGTGCAGCAACTGCAATATCTGTAAAACCAAAAGAACAATTGTCAGCATCTCCATACGCAGACCAGGATATATTTGTGCTTACAATCGATCACTAATTTCTGATATTGCAGTTTTGATGAGTACCAACAAGGAGAAAATGCAAACAGATTCTAAAATGTTCATCAGCAATACTTTTTTTAATTGGATGCTGGATTTTCTAAAAGTAGAAATGTTTAATGTATCATAGACTCCTTTCAGGGGGGGGGAAGCAGGAGAGGAGGGAAAGCATTAGTTCTGCAAACACTTCTGCACTTCAGTAACCAACTTCCAGCCAAATCATATGGATTTGAGATGCTTTTGAGAGTATTAAACATCCAGAATTAGTCACTGTTGTCATTAAATTAGTCATTGTTGTCATCAAACCAAAAAACTAAAGGAGTCTCTCTGCCCATTTCATTAATGCACTCGTGTTCCTCCAAAGGGCGTGACATTATGATAATTCTGGAAAATAGAAATCATCTTAAAACAATGTTAAAACTAGATTCCAGTCTGTTGTGATCATGGCTTGGCAACACACTTTGCAGAGAACTTTCAGTTAGTGAAATTTTGCTTTCTCCCAAAGCTTCAAAAATTTGAGTACTCCTTATAAGTGACAAATAATTAGCAAGAAACAAAATGCTAATTGTACTAGCTGTAAATACAGTTTTAGAAGTGTATATACAAGCTAAAGTCAGCATTCCTCCAGTTGCTTCAAAGACCAAACATGATAATTTTTAAAATATTAAACATAATACGGAGTAATCACATTATTCTTTCTTCCTGCCTTAAATTTGAGAAAGTTACATTAGAAAAACAAGGACTCAAAAGTTTACCATTTTGTACTTTGACTCATCTTTACAAACTTTGTGAAAACAGTAGAAATTCCAGTCTTGCACCATACTGTGATAGAAAGCATTCCAATTAACACTCTCAAAATGAATCACAGCAGGAAAAAGAACAGAAAATATTAAAAAACCCACACTGAATAATGGCAAGGTAATTAATCTTAAGAAGAGGCAAATTTCACTATGGTTTTCTCACCTACTGTGTACTGCAGATTGAAATATGATGGAATCAAAACACTATTTGGATAATCTCATCAAGTGAGTTTTGTCTATCGCCTGTAACCTTTCCAGTGCCTTCTGTAAATAGTTGCAGTGCTATTGCATCTTCACACTAGTTCTGTATACTATTGTCAATTAAAAATCAAAACATTAACCTCATCAAAAACAATGGCATAAAATATTTTGAGCTACAGAATAAATATCCTCTTCAAACTGGTACACTGCAAAAAGAGACTCCAAAGTTAGAGTACTCATTGTTGGCAAAAAATTAAATTTTATCTGATAGTGGATGTCACGTATCCAATTAACATGACTTAATCATTAATTGCTGGAACACATACTGCTTTCCACACCTCTTCTGCATTTCTTACAGGATTTTTAAAATACAGTTATTTTAAGAAGTAGAATCTTTCCAAGGCAATAAAAGAAAGCTGAAGTTTATACACAATGACAATTATTTCATTAAAAACAAATTAGAGCTACCTGGGAATTTGAAATATTAGCTTAATATAATTTTTGGTATTTCAGAAAAAATCTTGGCATGTAATCAGAACAGAGAAAACAAAATCATGAGCATTTTTTGTGGAACTCAAACTCCTACCACTCTAGAAAAAACTGGCAAAGGACTCTTAAAACAAAGTGTTCTCCCTAGGATTCCTGGAAGTCTTTGCCCCCAAATGATACAGTTCTCATCTGTTGCATTGCTGTCCTTCCTAAGTGAAAGGTCTATGAAGCACTGGCAAAGGGTTTGAGAGTCCACAGCTTCAGAGGTATCAGACTCAGACTTCTCATCCAATACTTTCTCAAGACACTCAGGTATTGGTTATGGGATATTTTCACCAGACTCATTTTGGTTAAAAAATTTAAAATCTTGACTTTTCTGACAAAAATCTCTTCCAGCAGACCATTTTTTAACCAGATCTCTAAAACAAATTCTGAAGAGAAAGATTGATTTTAAGCAACAAAAAACCAAAATTAAATTGTAGATGTCCTAACAAGTCACGGTGGAGAGTCAGATATTTCAACGAGGTTTCTACTGCACTTAGCACATCCTAAGAAACTCCTCCTTGTAACAGCTAAAATAATCCATGCTGTAGTTCAAATGGTATAGTCTCTGCTCGATGCATAGATGTAACTCCTCTTAGCATTCTTGGGAGTAGCATACAAGCATCGAAAGGAGTCTAGACCTTGGTGTCCAGCATTCAGTCATGGTCAGAGTGCTTAATGTTTGTGTGCAGAATCCACATTCAGTGTGTAGTCTACATTTCATCTACGATCTATAAATACTGATTGATATCCTACCATTGAAGCCATCCTGATCTAGATCCCCCAGAGGTGCAATAGAACTGCCGAATCTTGCAAATAGCTCAAAACCATTTAGCTTTATGATCTGAAACCTTCCAGAGGCTTGCTGAAGGCACATGGAAACTTGGCCGACCTCTTGAAGTTTCCCATCAGAACCTCGATCCATAAAAAGAGGGGCTCCAATGAACAGATCTGTATAACTGGACCACAAATGATAAGGTTCTTCAGTAACAGAATTAAAATCCAGTGTCATTCTCTCAAGTATCCATTAGTAGGACTAGCTCAGGACAGAAATCAGTATTAAGATGAAAATTTTCTATATTTAAATTACAGCTGAAGGCAAAGTAAGCACAAATATACCAGAGTTTAATGCATTTAAAGCATATGAATACAAATGTGTATTCATGTGAATAAATACAAAAACCAAATGTATATAATTGTTAAAACATATGCTAATACTAGTAAAAGACTGTGTTGCACAGTCATATTAAACAAATGATGAAGACAGAAATCTATATTGTAAGATAGACTTTTTAATAAAAATATCCTTTTTTCTGTCCAGAAACAGGTTGGGTGGCAGGGGGCAGACGAGGGCACTTACTTGTCCCCATTGATATCTGTGGCAGCTACAGAATACCCAAAATAGGCAGCCATCTGTAAAGAAAAATTCAAAACAAACGTGTGAACTGTAATGATACCAGCCTGCATAAAAGGTTTATACAAAGCTTTATAGAAGAGGTGCTAGGGAGATGACACACACTGTAATTTTTTGTCTCCTTTCTTTTCCTTACTCTTTTAGAACTGGCTGGATTACCTTCCCCCTGCCCCCTCTGATGATCCAGTCTTCTTTCCCATTTCTGTGAATAGGCAGAATTTCCCTCATCCAAACAAAATTGAGGTTGTGAGTAGGCAGGCAAAATGGGAACTCACAGAACATACACCTTTAGGATTTCTACAAACTTTATAACACTTTTCTTTGGCACACAAGTAATAACATTATATACTGTGGTATCCTAAATACTCTCTAAACATGTCATAGGAATGGCCTCTTGTCACCCACCATCCTGAATGAAGTTACACACCTGCTCACCAGTGAAGTTGTGCATGGAAGACATGTTTTTCCCATTGTAGATAGACACCTGCACATGAAGAAGAGCACATTATAGCCTACAAAAAATATTAATCTTTTTATTTATCATGAAGTTTAACATTTCAAATTTCCTACCATGCCCAGAGTTCTGGCTGCTCTTGGGACTCCTGATACAAAGTCTGAAATAGAAAGCATAAAACACCCAGATAATATTCAGGTGACAAAGCAGTCTTCACTTGCATAGAGTGCATAAAGCACTTCTAGTGCTTTATGTTTTCCTCTGCACTATATCATTTGTTCTATACCATTTATTTGAAAGATCTGCCCAGCACAGCAGCATGATTTTTTTAATTGAAACGAGGGTCTTACCTTCTATGCCATCACCATTGAAGTCTCCAACAGTCACAGAATAACCTGATCAACAGACAAAATCAGGAAATCACTATAAAAACCTTTTCAAACCTTTCATCTCTCTTTGCACTCTCCACAGATATCTGTGCACAATCCTTTAATTTTACCTTAAAACATGAAATATGATGTCTCTAAGTAGTTTAAAGTAGTTTAGACTATGAGCAGCTACACAAGCAGACTGTAATTAATCAGCTTCTATGAATTTGAGATTAGAAGATGAAAATTTTATAATTATCATCCTAGGAATAGTCCTGGTCTGCTTTTGCTTTTTTCCTGAGCCCTGTTAGACATATATGAAGCTAAATGATCGATTCTCATACCTCCTAGGGACTTCCTCCTTCATTAGTTTTCTTCCCAAACACTATTCTTTCATATTTCTATTTTGGTTTGGTAGATTATTTAGAAGCTGCTTTTCTTGAAAAAAAATATATGTGACTAACTGCTCGTGTAAATCATACTTCATGATGAATATGCAGCCTGGTTGCAGAGCACAAAAAATTATGGAAATATTTCAATTTATTTTATTATCAGGTGCTTTTTAAATCAGACCTATGGCAAGACAAATAAGCTTCCATCATACATAAATCAGTGCATTTTCAGGTATGCAGCTCTAGTCACTTGTCAAATGCAAATTTAGTAGTAGTGTGACTTAGATATAAATATGAATGTCAGTTTTTCAAGTACAGGTAGGTTTTCCTCCTTTTCAAACTACACACCCAAGTAGCTGTCATCAAAAGCAGCACTGGCAGGTCTGGTTGCTAATTGGTCATCATATTTTGTACTGTAGACTTTGGAGTCATATTTAGCCACAATCTCTGTCACTCGATCGGAAATAAGTTGGCCTAAAGGGGAAGAAAATAGTTTAAAAACAACAGAAAAATACATGCAATCATTCAAAAAGCAACAGGGCTGATGTATGCTTCCTTCTCAAGCAACAACTGTTCCACAATATTGACCAGAAAATAGTCAACAGCAGCAGCACTAGAAAGGATGAAAGTGAAAATCTGGATCCTACTCCAGCCAAGATTTATGCATATAAATATTTTAGGAATATACTAACAGCACATCAAAAAGTTCTCACTGAAAACTGAAGCCTCTCCAACATGTAAGCCAGGATGTTAATGGGACTGCTCAAGTTAGGTATCAGCAAGTGCTTCTGCTATTGCAGAACTGAGTTATCTCTCCTTCTTTAAGTACTCCAGCATGAGAGATTAACATGGCAAGCAAGCCAGTAAAATGAGAATTGTACAGCACCTGTTTTCTGCTTTCACTTCACTAGCCACTAGGTGGTGACTTCATGACATTCTTTTCTTTTCTTCTGAGTTTAAATTACATCCCGCATGACAAACAATTCTTTTTCTGAAAGAGGACTTTTTTCACATACATATTGAAACATGTATGAAGTATAGGGAAAACTTCTCCCCCAGAATGTGGAATAAAACTTAGTGGTACACAATTGTTTTCTATTCAATGTTGGGATTTTTTTTGTAGCAGGGAGAATAAGGTTGTGTTGGCAGATAATTGGTCATGTTTGCCAAAAAGGAACAAAATGCATGCCCAAACATAATCTATATTTTACTGTATCCACAGTTGCGTTTCAATCAATCCATTTTGTTCAGAGTTTAAAACACAGGACTGGCAAAAAGCCTTCTGTACTGCTTTAGCTACTTGTAGGCTGGTGTGATAAAGAAAATCTTTTGTAAATATTGGTATTTACTTTAAAAAACAGGCAAATGACAAAGCATACAGATTTTGAAAGAACAAGGAACATATCCTAAAGAAAACTTACCCTGTTGATTAAATGCTTTTAAATCCTGCGAAAATGCCTTTAGAGCAATTATAGTTACTTAAAGGAGGGCAAAAGACACATCCATACAATTATTACTTCATCTCTAATCTGCAGTTGCCATGATTATTCAGCAAATAATTTTGAAGGATGCATAAAAAATATTTCTGTAATTTCCTTGTTGATGAAGACTTTGACAGTGGTTGGAGGAGTGTGAATACAATGAGTATAAAGAGGGGGATAAAGAGAAAAATCAAAGAGGTCATCTTCTCCTGTGACTTTAGTCATGTATCTCACCTTGCCAGTAAAAACTTCCTGGTCCTCCAAGTAGCACTCTGTCTCCCTTGGAGGGGAAAAGAAAAAACACATTAACATGCACTGGAGATAAGAGAACATGTCCTGTGTTTAAGGAAAGTAATCTGGAGCTTCACTGACCCCAAAACATTTTTTTAAGCAATGATTAGTTAAAAACGCATCGTGTAAAATGCTAGGATAACAAACAATCCACCTTTAGTCACTTGCTTCTCTATTTCACCCACTTGAAATTCCTGGCAGAATTCTGCATTTACTGTCATAAATCCTTCAAGCCACATAAATCTAAGACAACAGAAGTACAATTAGGAGAAAACTGAAAGACAATTTTTCTTGTCTTAAAGGCAGTCATAACATGTTTTTAGGTCAGTACAAAAAACTAGTTTAATCTTCTGCCCTGCCACTTTCTCTAACTTATTTAATTCAGAATTCTGTTACTCCATGGTCCTGGGTACAGCTGTGATCACAAACCATTTTATGAAACTTTAAGCACATTAACTATCCCAATGCTTGGAATTTGCTCCATAAATACTGAACTGGGGCATAGGCTTTACTGCATAATTAAGCCACTTATTCTGGTTTTTATCTTAAAACCTCCCATATTCATCAAATCTAGGTCAGAGATTTGGATATACCTCATCCCCAGGCTTGACCACTCAGCCAGGCTTTTGGAGTATAGCCCAAAGTTGGTTTTAACTGGGGCTTCAGTCTGCACAGTGACCCTGAGGGATGACTACAAAATCACTTACAGACCTAAACTGCACATTGCAAAGTTTCCTCCAAAGGAAAAACCAGAGTTCTCCAGCCAATAGTGAAGGGCTATGACCCAATCATAAGGTGTGAAAAACCCCCAAAATTGCCACATCACATAATATGTCCAGACTAAACTATGCTAAACAGTTCAACTGTACAGTACATAATCAGTTCTCTGATCTGGGCAGTTTTATTGCACTTGGATTTGAAAAATAACTGTGAATTTAAAAAAACAAACACAAAACACCTGCAAGGAGAAGAAACATAAGACAGGTGGCAAAAAAGAGTCTACTTCAGCTAGCTGATGAGGAAAACTGAACAATTCTCAAGAACACTGTTTACCAGTTCCCTTAGCAGGGTGTTATTCTTCCTCAAGAAGGAACACTGTGAACCAATCCTTTCAAAAGAAGCCCCTCAAGAGACCTGACTAGTACAGTTCATTTCACTTGAAATGAACTGTAGAGGTTCATGGTGCATGGCATGAGGCTGGAAAATTGGAGTATTTGTTCAGGACATCATCCCTACCAGAACTGAAAGCTTGTTGCTGTGAATATATAGGGAAGAACAAGTTTATATTACCAGAGTGGCTTAATGTTATTTTTGATTATTTTACAAGAATGTGTCTGGTTGTGTTTTTCCCCCCAGGAATGGTAGCATATATTTAGTTTCATCATAGTGCTTTTATGCAGTCTCTATCAGGGTTGTGGAATTGAGAAAGAATCACATACCTTTGTAAAGTCAATGCTAAATCCACCTTGACAAAATCCCTGTCCATCTGCATCAATAGTGGCTGCACAAAAGAATGGATAGAAAATAAAGGGAAAATAAATAAAATAAATATTATCAGTACTCTAATATTAGATGATTCAAGGATACTTCCCAATGCATCTTCCCAAGTAACCTCATGCTCCTGAAGTTGAACTTTAGAATTTTTTCACTCCTATAATCCATATTTTCTCTTTATCATCAAAATCAAATGCTGTAACAATTTTAGGGCTGGTATAGCATACATATAACATTAACATATATTCTAGCCTAACAGTCAAACTAAACAGCAACTCCATATTCCTCTGTATTTAATCTTCAAAGGTTTTGGGGAAAATATTTGAAATTTTTATTCAGGAAATAATCTATCTGGAAAGCAGTGATTAAGTTTTTCTTTTGGTATAGCATAAAGATTCGAAAGGTTGTTGCAAGTCTTGGCTTGGAACAACAAAAATAAAGCATACATGGCTGAAAAAAAAAATCTAAACATCCTGACACTCATCCCATCAAGAATTGTTACAGTCGAGTTAATCTTAGGGATTTGGGGATTATACAGCTCCAGAGCAGAATTGCTGAGACCCCCTTACCTCAAAGTGTGACTGTTTAACTAGTATTATTTAGTTTAATATATACTTATTTAACTTATCAAAATGTTCAACAATCAAAACAGTTAAAACAATGCATCACTATGTACCTATTTATACATGGAAACCAGAACCTATCTCTGCAAACCCTTGTTTTCTAAAATGAACTTTCTCTTTAAATTACTTGAATAGCAATAATTAAAGCTTCAGAAAATTCTAGATTTGGTCTTCGAAAAAACACTTGCTATGTAGTTTTCCTTAAGTGATTACTTCAGAAGCGTCCTTCCAAAAACTGAAGTCCTCAGTTCCAATGATATTGGATAACAGATTTTTCCTCTGGTCTACAGTAGAGAAATCAAAGCCTGCATCCTGAACATCAACTGAAGGAGAATTCAAATGTCTGGATATGGGTTTGGGTTTTTTTCTCATTCTTACAAGGCTATACATGGAAGGAAGAAATATCTGTAAAACATCCCATTTCTGTACACAAAATATAACAAAAGAGAAACTGAACAGAAAAGCAACAAAAGTGCTCTACACTTACTTGACCTGCAGGGTGCATATTCCACAGATTTTGATCCAGCAAGAAGGTAACAAGTTCCTACAGGCTCTCTCTCTTGTTTTGTTTCAGTTCTCCAGTGGTACAGAGGGGCACAAGCCTAAGGAACAATACATGCCAAGTGAGAAACCAAACTCCTCTTCAGAATGCTGGGCAGTACAGAATAATACAGAAAAATTCCAATTTTCTACAAAATAGTAACCAAAATATAGTTTACCAGGTGCACCATGTACTATTAAATGAGATTAATACTATCAGTGCTGGGGCAGAAGTATCACCAGTTTGTATTTTTTGAAATAGCTGATTTATTACCTTTTAGAAATAATATTTTTTCAGAGCAACAGTTGTAAAGAGTACGTCAAGAATTTATAACATGTTCTAACTTCAGCAAACTCATCCTGCTATTTTCCTCAAGACAAAAATGCTACAACCTTTGTTTTTATGAAGAGTTACAAAAAGGCTTAACAACAAAGTCTGAAAAAGACAAGTTATGCTGATTAGTGGGATTTTGTTTCAATTCTGAGTTATCTGGATCTTTTCACACTTTTTTCCATTACAATGTCCCAGTATTGAGGCATTTGAAGGGCATCAAAAACCTACCAAAATTTTATCATTTCTGGATCTCACAGAGGCTCCAAACCACTGATGAGACTTAAATTCCAGCGGATCATCAGGAGCAAAATCTCTGTTGCCTACAAAGAAAATGAAATATCAGCATAATTTCACAGGAAACTGTACAGTAAGAATAATAGTGAAAAAAACCTAAGCTATTGGTTTTGACACATGCAGAGAAAAGCAGAAAACACAGTAACACTGGAGGATATAATCCTTTGATGAAAACAGGCTTTGTTCATTTCTACATCTAGGGCCAAATGCAGCTATTTCTTACACATGAAGCATTAGCACAATACTGATTCATTGTAAAAACACAAAGTTTACAACATCTTTGACAGTGACACAGTAAAATACTTCATACTTGAGATATTTGACTTTCAAGGCAGATTACAGCACTGCTAAAGAATCAGTGCCAAAGCCAGGACTAATGTTTCTAGAAGTACTGCCCTAATTAAATCGAGTTTTGTCTTTGTCTAGAATTGGGACAGAAACTTTTCTAATATTCTACCAAATGTTTACATCTGTATTCTGAGCATCACTGCAGTGAACAAAGCATGGCAACTAGCATGGTCACAAGTCTCAAGCAAAGTGAAAGGGTAATTCAATAACAAAAATGCTAAGGGTGCATCATGCAACAGAGTAAGTTAAGGATAATTTGCACTGGTGTCCATGTGTCAACTCTTGGATGCTAGAGGACAGTAGAACCAGCTTAATGAGTGGTATTTCTGCAAATCCCCCTCCCTGGAAGTGTTGAAGGCCAGACGGGATGACCTTTGAGCAACCTGGTATAGGGGGGTTGTACTAGATGATCTTCTAAGTCCCTTCCAACCCTTCCCATTCTGTGATTCTCTGATTAAGTAATTACTGTTTCTTACATAGTTTTGTTGGAACAACAATAGAAACTTCATCAGGCTAATGAGAAAATTTATGTAACGTTCTGGAAAACATCTTTTTAAAAAGTCACCTAAATCACTGCTTTACAGTGCCCAAAGCTGAAGGAATCAGTGAGCCATACACCAGCCAACAGCCATACATCATTTCCACAGACACTGAGGGGAATCCCCAAACCCAACCCCACTGTGAATCAGAGACCTGTGACCACTTGAATCAAAACTTCCCCGTTTGTCTTAGACCTTCTAAAGAAGGCTTTGTCTCCACACATTCTTATGTCAATTAGGAAAATCCCACGGAAAGGACAACAAAAGCAATTCTAATCTGCAGAGTCAGCCAAAACAAGCAAGTATCTGGGCTATTGCTGTTCTATAGAACTATATAGAAATCAATGCCAAAGGCATAGTATCAGAGAGAACTATTGTGGTTTTTTCTAATTTCAAAAGTTACTAAAAAAAAAAAAAGCCCAACAAAATAACTCTCTTCTATCACCCTCTCCTCCATTTTCTCATTTAAGAGATGCTAAAGATGTGGAGGGTCTGATAAGCAGCACAACCACACAGATTTATGGCTACCTGAACATTTACACTGTCACCCTTGCACAGACAGAAATGTAGTTTGGAGATCTGCATATCACCTCCTTATGGTACAGCAAACCAGATCAAGAACTTTTCCAAATATGGAACTGTGTTCAGTACACTTCTAAAATCCCTGTTTTATCACCACCCTTTCCCTTCTTTGCCTTTAATTCATGAAAATCCACCTGAGGACAGTTTTGCTCAAAGGATGCATTCACACAACTGAGTTAGTTTCAGATGAAGATGCCAGGAAAAGAGGAAGCAGCTCCTATTTGCTCCTCTCCTTAAATTCTTGTTGCCAGACTCTGTGTTGGCATTACTACCTTCTGGTCACATAGTCACAACTTCAACCATCCAAGAATGAACCCTACTGAAAAAAATTAATCAGCTGGATCAGGGACCAACCCAGCTGACTGCCTGGAGAAGGAATCAGTGCTAACCCTAGTGATGCTGGGGAGAAGACAGGAACATATGGCTGGAAACTATATCCTTTTTTGGCAGCATCAGGGAGTTAAAATTGGTTCATTCTGCTTGTAACCACACCCAAGGTTATGCAGCCTACATTCTATTTGTCAAGCTACTCTCAAATAAAAAAAATCTCTCAGCTTTACTTGCCAAACAAAGCTTTAAGCAATATAAAACTTGGGAGAAGTTAAGGCATGGCATTTTACATCTTCTCTGGTGTTGGATATTTGTGTATCTATGATTAAATGAAACATAGTGTGACAGTTTCATAACATTAAGCAGATTTCTGTTGTGGTAGGTACTATCAAAGTGTCTGTGATGTAAACCCCCCCAATGAAGTTTAAAACAATAGGCAGTAAGTAGAAGGAATGGTCTTGTTGGAACAGCAGGTAAGCAGCCATTCAGTGTTATCAGCAATCTGATTTTATCACAGTTGTTAAGGAAATTACTTCCTTCAAATTTCAACTGACCAGATCAGCTGAGACAGCATAAAACAATAAAAAAACTCAAAACACCGGTTGCTGGTGCCATCTTTCTGTAGTTGTTGATTGCAGTGGAGAAGAGTTTAACCAGCACATGCTGCCAAAACAGACCCTCTCTGCCTTCTCCCTTTGCATTCATGAAGTATCAACTTCTAGGATGGCAGCTACAAGAACTTTTCTATCCCAGTCCTTAGGGGGAAAAATTACTTTTCCTACAGCACTCAAAAAGGCCTGATTTAGCTCTAAATTACCAATAGTATTGGAAACCTCTCTTCAATTTTATTTTAATAGTAGGCATCTAGGCTTTGAGATATACTCAAAAACTGGAATATAAAAACCAAAAACCTCCAAATCAGAAAGCAAATAAACACAACCCCAAGCTTATTATGTTCCAAATGTCGCGACTTCAGAAGCCAGCATCACAATTTCTGAAGGCCTAAATATCAAACTGTGAATTCTTATGCATAAAAATCCCAACACATAGTCATTTATACTCCATTAGGCAATTTATCTAAATCTCCTACTATTGCAAAAAAGATTTTACAAACATCTTATCAAACCAAACTAATGTCAGTGCAGATGCAGCTAACATAAAGCAGTATCTGCTACAAGGTTAAGATGCCTTACACTAAGTTTATTCTGTATTCAAAGCTTCAATAGGTCATCTAAAACTAAGGGGGGTGTCTTGGGGAGAGGGGGCTACTCTTCAGATGGAGACTGTGTACATTAATACACAAAAAGTAGATCAAGTGGAAAAAATGTTGTAAACAAGGGCTTGGAAAATAGAGATCACAAGCATTAAATACAGGTTAAATCTGATATCAACTCTCTATTAATAAAGAAAAGCAAGCTTTATTTGCCAACCCCCATTCAAAATTCTCCCAAGGAAAACACTGTAAAGACATTATGAGCCTTTCACTCAGGTCCAGAAGAGAAACTGATTTTATGAGGAATTCTAGAAAATACCCTGTCATCAAAAATCCCCTCATTTTAAATAAGAAACCATTTGTGTTTCTGTTCCTGTCTGGGGAAGACCAAGAACACATAAATATGAGCCCTTCCTGAAGCAAATCATGGGAAGATACAGGACTGACTTCAGCACTTCTGTATTATAAATAAAGACCCTGAGTTTATTATTTTTTTTATTATGGTATAACTTTTCAGTGGTGGCTATAAACAAACAAAAAAACACCAACAACAAAAAACCCCAAAGCCTTCCTCAATGCATTTAAAAAAAACAGTACCTACATTAAATGAAGCAAACTGCAATACAGAAGGATTTATAAATCCAGACCAATGTTTTGACATAATGTAATTGTCGTCAGCCTTGCTGCTGTGTTTTTATAGCTATTTTTCCTGTATTTATAAATTGTTTTTGATTTAGAGTGTCTCAAGAATACCTTAGAAATGTCTTTAAACCAATGATCCACATTTTAAATAGTCATTTAGACAAATACATCCAGGTGATACAAATCGTTCTGGCTAGATTTAGTCAAGAAAACATTCCTAGTTTTTACACAATGCTGTTTGTCAGACTAAAATACAGCTGCTGCACAGACTTCTGCTTGATGGGTCAAAAATTCCAGGATTATGTCACTTGACCACAGGGTATTACTTAGTATCTGTAGAGGCAGCTTATGGTTTTTCCTCTGTGCCTTCTCACTGTAGTAGGTATCACATAATGATTTTATATAACTCTCTTTCATTAGGTAGGGGAGAAGGGCTTAGATACCAACTTAACAGTGCATTGTCTCACAAAGTAGTTTTCAGCTGGAGTGAGGGGAAAGAATTGGTTTTGGAATGGAAAAAATCCATTACACATATCTTGTCACTGCAGGACCAATGGGACCTTGTCATTTCACTGCTTTACTTAGGGTTTAAATATAAAACTGGAAACTAACGTGGAAGGATGCTGAGGAGAAGTAACAGTCTAAGCCATCTTCCAAATAATAACAAAAAGATCAGAAGTTCTTTCAGTGCTGAATTTCTTTTGGCACTCAGCTTTGGATTGTTGGCACCTCCTTTTTCCAGTGTAAATGTTATCAGTTACAGAAACAACTGTGTTACTACAAAATGATTGCAGCTGAGTAAGTGGGTTGAGTTGTAACTTGTAGCCCACCTGTTGGCTTGGTAAAGAGAGAACTGAAATAAAACATTTCCCCTTGATCTTGAATGCCAGACTTAACAGAGATAATCATGGGGCAGGAGGCAGTGAGCTGATGCAGCCTGGTTCAGTGTCATCACACTATGAATATTTAAGAAGTTGCAAAGCTTAAATAAATCACTCAATTCCATAAAAATAAACCTCTTGGTAACTATGCCAATTCAAAATAAAATATATTGCCCCTTCCAGGTGAAGTGAAACTTTATGCAGCTAGCCAAAAGAAAGATAAACTTAAAGAATATGCAAGAGCAAGACTGCTAACTTTAGGTGGTGCAAAGCTAGCAGCCTTCCAGCCAATTCAGCCTTAGGTAATGAGGCAAGAGCGGGTGTGTAGGAGCTTATCTTTACTTGAAACTCCCCATGCTATGAGGAGATGATGATTTAGCAGCCTTGGTTTAGCCACAGTTTTGCTAATGAGTCAGGGAGTCAAGAATACAGAGCTTCTCATTACTCCTTCCCTTCCCTTTTCTGAGGTATGACTCCCACTTCTTTCCCTGGGTGGTGCTGGAACAAAAAAGTATCTTTTCCCTTTGCCTAACATAAGACAGACACTTTTTTTTTTTTTTCTTTTACTTTTTCCAACTTGTCATACAGTTGAGATCCAGCTACACAGACAGAGAGCCAGCAGTATTCAGGCAGGAGTCCACCTAATCACAAAAATATGAGCATTTTTCCACTGTCAGCTCTGACAACATGTGGAGGAGGCTTTGAAAGTTCTGCCACCCTCTTTTGTATTCAGAGCATTACCCAGAGCCCAGCCAGGCTTCACTCACACTGATAAGGATAAGAACACCACTTCAATGGGACTGAGGTAATGCTAGATTGAGTGAGATAAAAATCAATCCATTTGACTACAAATGAATGAATGAATGGTCTTCACAAGGTTTATTGCTTAGTTGCTGGCTAACCCGGTAGCCTTGGAGATTGAAATCCCCACACAGATTGCAGCCTAATACCAATAAAACAGTCAGCTAAATAGAAAATAGTACTTTGTCAAAGCATGTTACTTTCACAAAATTCTGATCCCATCTCCTTACTCCATCACTGGAAAAGATGGAATCATGAACAACAGACGTGTTTGCAGAAATGATAAAAATCTCCAAAAGACAAAATAAGCTCATGACACCCACTCCTGCCATAAGTTCCAAACATCAGCAGATATTACACTGTGCAATGCTTCAGCATGAAGCTGCACAAGGCAGTTAAAATACCCACTTCAAACTAAATAGGTCACAGAAAGATACAACCATGCCAAACTGGTGGTTTAGGCTTCCAAACAAAGGCTCCTATTGTCTAGAATCACCCACTTGGGGATAGAAAAACAAAACAAAAGAGAGAAACGTGGAAATTTAAGGAAGAATCTGGAGATTTTTTGTCAGTATATTCCTTTTCAAAAGCTTCTTTCTCCTCTTTTAGCGCAGATCAATATAACCAGTCCTAAAAGATTTTCATACAAAAATAGTCAAGAACAATCTGTATCTCTGAATTACTCTGGCGCATCAAAACAGGAGGGGAGCCAAGGATGGATGGTACAACTCTTAGTGTTAAAACTTCAAGCAGCCAAGGGCTGCATTAAATCCTTTTTCCGAAGCAATAAAAGCACATGACAAAGCTGAAAACATTGGAGATGCTCTTAGATTTTTAGTATTCAACAGCTTCTGTAGGTTTCCCCAGAAATTTCTTGAATTTTGAGGTCTGAAATAGAGAATGGAAGCAGTATGGAAACTTGTACCAAAAGCTGGAATGCCAATTTAGCAGCATGCCAGTCTGTTTTCACTGTGTGTCTCAGGAGAGTAAAGCAATACATTGTCTGCACAAGCAGATCTTTCTGTGCTAAAAACCAGAGCTGCTCAAGAAACCTGCAGTTCATTAGCACAGAAGTTCAAAGTTGGTTTATGAGCATATTTTTCTTTTTAACAGTTTGTAGAGCTGTTTGCATTTCATCAGCTCCTGAAAGTCTCAGTATTGCACTTTCGATGCTGACAGAGACCTGTGCTTTCAAGCATCCTGTACTGGAGCAGGTACATTTCTCAATTAAGGTTTTCATTTAAAAAACTAGCAGGTTTTTGCAAGAAAAACGTTACCATAACAAAACCACTTAGTTAAGGTTTTTATGAAAAGCCACAGGAGCATGAAAAAATGTAATTTGTACCAACCCACTTGCCAGTATTCCTGACTGATGAAGAGCTAGAATCCCAAAGATGAAAAGTAAAATAATATGATTATGAAGATTGTTTCCTTTTAGAAAACAAGCACATAGGAAACTCATTTCACTTACATTAATTTGGTACATATTGCTCACATGTACAGACTGATTAACTCCAACTGGTTCCATGGGGCTCTGAAGAATTGTGATCATGCTCTCTAAAATTCCATGGCCAAATAATTGAGGTATTTATCTAGATGTCAGACAGTTAACTAAGTGTATCTGCCCTGCTGTTCCATCCATGCCAAACTCTAAAATAAATAAACTAGAGCTAAGTGAGCTTTTGATCCTCCTCCTGAACAGAAAAAAAAACCCATTTAAATTTATACACAAAAAATGGACAGCTACACAAAGGAAATTCAACTTGAAGAAAAACATTTAACTTTTCAAGAATTTTCTCCCTGAGCAAGGTTATGGAGATACTTTCAGAAATATTTGGTACTATCTATGCAAGCTTTGCTGTGCTGGTCCATAAAGGCTGTGGAAGGAAACAAGGGGAGGGATAACTGACGTGTCTTTAATACAAATGGGTTTGGACCTCTGTCTCAAAAATTACCAGAAAGAGAAAATGGACTGCTATTTTAAGAGCATTCCTTTCACAGTTTACACACAATAAATATGTTTTTCCTGGAAGAAGCTGCTAAGCAGCTGGGAGTTGAAGCAAGCTGCTCACTAGACACTGTTGAGCTTTCTAAGAAAGGAACCACCTCTCGGGTCAGTCTTGTAGAAAGGGTGGTAGTAGGGCTCAGCAAGCTTTAAAAGCTGTTTTCCCACCACTTGCTTTTCCACATTCTTTCTTCTCTGCAGATTCAGAACAATTTCCTATTGCTTTGGCTTAAAACAAATGAAAAATAAACTAGCTTTTAAGGCACAGAATTATCTGGTGTGGAGGAGGGGTAAGAATGAAGACAAATCTTTATCCACTTTGACCTGTCACTTGTGAGGTTTTTGTGATTTGAATGTGAAATGTGAAACACCTTGCAAAGGGAAGGATTTACTGGTATTGTTTATGCTTATGACAATTTAGAAGAATATACTATCTTGAGAATGTAAATTTCCCCCCCAGTTCTTGTCCTGAAGAAATACACCCTCCTACACATTCTGAAATGTAAAAATTAATTGAGGCAGAGGAGAAAAATCCCAAGTATTTTACCAAACAGTTCAGCTGAAACTGTGGTAATGCTGTGGCAATTGTAGTAAGAAGTCAAGATATAAAAAAACAGAATACCAGAAACCTTAGTTTTGTGACCAGTGGGAGAATGAGCTTTTAAATTAACAAGGTAAACAGGAATAAGGCAGGTTCAGTGCTTATATAGGGTTTTTTAATCTGATCTATGTAGATTTGCAGCATAAGCCCCTAGAGTATCAACCCCCCTAGTTGCAATGCCTGGCACTTCCAGCATCAGCAACAGTCTGCATGTGAGGAAGTTTGCTCTGTTGATTTCTTTTTAAAGTCAACCTTTGTGTGCTTTTAAGAGAAAAACCAGCCTGAAATGCATGCCTAATGATACTTGAAAACCTTTCAGAAAAACAAAACTTTCTGGCCATGTACACACAAGCACAGGCAGCACAGCTAAACACACCCCTGAATTTGAGGGCATTTTCTACCATATGTTTGTTATGCAATTTTCACATAGTCATAAGCATGTTAAATCAAAGCCAACTGATGTCAATGCTGAAGTGCTGAGAAGCCCCACAGCGAAGCATCTTTACATTTGGCAAGTGTTAATGTCTGATCTAAACAATTTGCCTTCCAAAGCCACCATGTTTATGAAAGCAATTAGTATAATGTGCACAGAAACATATATACAGAATATTCTCTAGTGTATGGTAACATGAGTGTAACCATTGCACTGGAACATCTAGGCCATGGAGAGACTCCTCCTTCCCCTTTGCAAATATATTGCTGTTTTAAATGAGAAGATATGCTGTGTAGGAACAGTTTTATAAGATTTTTTCTTTTTTTTTCTGGCCAGCAGTTTACAGATTGTAACATATGCTTTAATGGGTCTTCTTTATGTCACAGGCTAGAGGTAGGACATGAAAGGGAGGAAAATGCATGTTTTTAGCACGGACTGCTACTGCCCAGCTTCTCTCCTGAAACTGCTGAGTTGTCAGGCTCAAGAAGGAAGAAACTAAGTAGTGAATTTGGCACTACCAGGAACCATGAGCTTAACAATTTGTAGCTTTCCACCAAAGAGCTGGGGTGAGGGTGAATGTAACAAGCAATGGCAGAGGCTGGAACAATTCCTCCTTCAGAGATTAAAATAAAGAAGCTAATACCTCCTCTCTTGGGCCACGTAATACCTCTTGCATTTCTCCCGTGTAAATGACCACATTTCTGTGCCAATATGATATTTAAGCCAAAAGCAAGTGTTAGAAAATAAAACCCAAGTCTGTGTGTGGCCTTTCTACAGATGGGGAAGAGAAAATAACCCACAAAGCTGGAGGAAAACTGAACTAAAACCAAATTATGTTTAATAAGAAAAAATAACAGTTGAGAGGGAAGAAAAAAAAACAAAAACCAACATTCTTTCTGGACCTCTGCAAAACCTTACTCTTATATTTATTTGTGATACGACCATGAGAAAAGTGGACAAACACAACATCACACATCCAGGAAAAGACTCACTCTTTCCTCCATCCCCTTGCTGCATTTACAGCACAGGATTATGGCCTCCTCCCTGCTCTCAGACACTGAATGCAAGATGCAGTGGATGGGCCTGGTCAGGGGCTTGCCAGTAATGCTGAGGGGCCCAGGGCCCCATAGAAGGAATAGGGCCCTGAGTTCTAATATTTAGAATTTTGCAGCTCCACATGCAGAGCTTGGCATCAACAAGTAAGCAGACAAAAGCCACAAGTGTGAATGTTCTCATTATTTTCACAGGTCAGACTTCTCACTAACTGTAGACAATCAGAAAAGAATTCCAAATAAAACTATAAACCTGTACAGCTTTTTCTATTAACAAAACATCTAAATAATCAGGGTGGGGGGGAAGGAACTGAGTTGTATTGCAGGGCTAAGCAATATCTCTGGAATTACAAATCGGGAATAGTGATGGATGACCCTAAACCCTTGTAAAGGTTCCACTGTGTCATCTACAAAAAGCACCTTTGCTTTAGCATCACAAATCAGTGGTCACATCTTCTGCTTCCTTTGCCTGTGAAGCGAGTCACAAACCTTCCCTAAACTTTGTTATGAGGTAGGGGCAGGCAGGAGTGGGGGTTTACACTGTGTTGGCAGTAAGACATTGTCATCACAATCTAGGGAATCAACCATTGTATTATGTACAAAGAAAAAGACATTTTATTTTGTCTCAGTGCATTTATTATGCCGAAATACAATGCCCCTTCTCACCCAGAGAATAATTAACAAATGTGTTATTTCCTAATTCATTGCCACGAAGCTGGAATGAGTTAAAATGTGCCTGACAGAAATCCTCTTAAGCCATCATGACCTGTATTTTTACTGTTAAATTTCAAGCTGTTAACATGCCTGTTACTTAAAGGCAAATTCTAAGCAGAACAGTAGCATATAGCTTAGGCATAAGCACATTGTGACCTCTGCCTGGCATAGGGCAAAGCCTGTTTCAAATGTTCACAATATAAATGCACTGCAGTTCCCTTTGGAACATGCATCTAGAACCTACCTGGGTGGCTCATCTTTCTTTACTTTAAGTTTTTTTCTCTGTTATGCAAGTTATTATTAATTAGAGACATCTAGAGTCTTTCATTAAAGCAAAGAAACAATACAACAACACATAGGATTTTTTTTTAAGTTTGTTTACTATCACCAATCACATTTTTAAATTATTTTTGCTGTCTTACACTGATGCAGCTAAATTGTCTCACTTGGCAGTTTACTAGAGATTGTAAGTAAGCTGGAAGAAAGGTCCCTGTATAGTGATGAGACTGCTAATCAGTTGGGGTTTGTGTGTACCATTATGTACTTAATTTTTGTTGTTGTTTTTTGTGTTGGCATTTGCTTTTGCTTTGTTTGCTGTTGGGTTGTTTGGGTTTTTTTAAGAACTGGTAACAAACTGGTAACATAGTCATTTTCAGAGAAGCACCTGGATATTTCAGAAAGCTAAACACCAAGAACATTTTGTGGCATACCTGGGCAGTGGAGCTGGAGGGAGAGATTCTCCACTGTGCCATACACAATTTACAAACACTGCATAAACCTAAGAGCCTTTGGACTGCCAAGTCAAAATACCAGCAGAGGCAAGAATGAATTATACCCAACTAGACCTTAAAAGCACAGGTGTTTCCTCTGCCCCACCACATGGGTCTTGCTAATCCACTCCCATGACATGGAAAGGTTTTTTTTCCTCTGGCCTGAAACATGCTGTGGAAAAAAAGGATTCAGCACTGACTGGCTCAAGCAGAAAAGCACATGCAGTGCATTCCCAGCTGACCTGCCACAGCTTGTGGAAATCACTGTGTGAACCAGAGCATGAAGACTGAATGCAATGTTTAACATGGGCATAGCTGCTGCTCAGCTTTAGCACGCTTCAGAAATGGGCACCTAATGCCTCTGACCTGAGGCACCTTGAGGGCTGCTCCCCCAAATGTCACATATGTTGTCAAGCTACATCTGAGGGGAAAGGTAAAAAATTTCCTTCCACAGTTTTAAGTTTATAGTCCCAGTTTCGTTTTGGACTTCTGAGGACTTCTGCTTAAACCACCTTTTTTCATTAAAAAGTCTCTTTTCTCGCATGCCCTGCTAGCATGCCCCTAACAGACAAAAAGCCCCTTGGGGTTTATTGGCAATTAGGTTGCCAAATGTTTCAGAATTGCTAGAAAGTACAGAGGAGAAATATAAATAGGTTAAAACAAAAGAATAATGTCTGCTCATTCAGGCTTTCAGCCCATAGCAAGGACAACAGCATTCTAAATAGAGGAGAGAAAGAAGAAAAAAAAAAGAAAACCAAAACAAAGCCCTGACTAGCTTCCAGCCCAAAACCAGCCACTTTCACATCAACCATCAAGAAACCCAATGTGAATCCCTTCTGGTCTCTCACATGAGGGTTAAAGCAAAGACACCCCATGTCTCCCCTCACAGGGAGCTACAAGTTACCTGTGGAGTCAAATATAATTGGCTGGCAATTTCTGTTTGAATTCCAGTTGCACTTGAGCACCTGGCCTCCTTCTACAATGTTGTGCTGGGTAGTGTTTGCTTTTGGAGCTCCCACCAGAAGAAATGTCCTGCAGTAGAAAAAAACATAAAGCAAAAGTTTCAGCACCTAGGAAAGAACCAAAGATTTAGCAAAAAGAAAAAAAAACCCACACCTTTCTGTTCTACTTGAAATTATATTTTAAATGAGATAAACACCTTTTATATTCTTTACTCTTTTCTAAAATATGTTGTATGCAACAGAACGGGAAACCATGTACTTCTCTAGTTTAAGAAAGACATCAGCTGGCACAATTTATGGTTAATTTTGTCCATAGAAGTAATTCTAGGAAGTCAGTCAAAACTAGAAATAACATACAAACAAAACAGTAGTGGTTCTGAGCTCAGAAGGTACCAAGTAGTGAAGTCAGCCTAATATTAGCAAATGCTGTTTTAAAAAGAATCTCCAAGTATCCAAGTGACTGTCAGTCACAGGTTTGCACTATAATTAATCTTTACTGAAATTCATTTCACTTTTATTATTTTCTTATTAAGATCTGTCATGTTTTTATAGATCTCTTCTTATATGAAGATGTTCAGTGCACTCTGAGCAGAAACTGCTATGAGATTATACCTGTGCAGGTAGCAAAATTCAGAAGTTGTGAAGTGAGAAACAGACAAAATAAAAAGCCAGAACCAAACACAGTTCCTGGCATCTTCCAACAAGGCTGTTAACATCTTCCAGGAACTCTGACACCTCCGAGACACATTTGATTCATCAGCACTCTCCTCAGGAAGTCAATTTGAAATATTGACAAAGATGTACAGAAGACATAAAACTAAATGCTTCCTTCCAACAGAATCTGCTTTGCTGTTTCCATTTAGACCATTTAAAAGAATATAGCTTGCAAGAGCAAGTCTTATCATCCTCTATCAGGCACTGTGGTTATTTAGTTTTGAATTTGGGTTAGCTGAACAAGCTGCAGGACTGGTTGGAGAGAATGTTTACAGGCAGGCAGATCCAGACTTACCAAACTTGCTCTGGTTTCCAGAGTCACCTTCCAGACTTTAAGTTTATATTTCTGAAGATGTAAATACTAGGTTTAAATACGTAGCACCTGATCAAAGCTCAATTCATATGAAAACCAATATAAGCCATACGTTTCCAAACTCTCTGAATTTTCAGAACATAAAAATGTTGCCAGTCTGGACCTTGATAGAAAATTCAAGCTAATTGGAAATCCACTTGTTTTCCTTTGTTGCCATTGCTAGACACTCTAGATTCCAAGAACAAGAATTTGAAACGATTTCATGTACTTAAGATGTTTTCTCTGTGTGTAATAGAAATGCTTAAAAATAACTATCATAATGCCAAGTAAAAAAACATATTCATCATTATAATTACAATCTATCAAACAAGTGGTAGCTTGCCTCTCATTTATTCTTATATCACTAGCTTTTGAGAAATGCCCCCAAATGAAGTACTTGTTTAAAAAATAAACCATTCCTATTCTAGTCACACATTCTTTCTTAAAATAATCTTTGTAATGCAGTTTATCAACAAGATTATAAATTGTTATAGAACTCCAGAAAGGTTAAGTCAACTCTTTTCTCAATGAAACAAAACAAATTTTATAACCATAGACCAAACAAGCAGATCTTACCATAGGTCTTAAAATAGTACACAAATTACCTAAATACACAGAAGTCTCTGGTCCATGTACTTTAGGAAAGGCTGTGGGCAGGACTGGGAGCATGTGGACATCCTTGGCAGTTTGGCATCAGGAGGCAAGCTTAGAGCAGTAACCCCCTGCCAGTGCTTTGCCATGGGCTAATAAAGAGAAAGTGGTGTTTCCACATACTTGCATTTATTTGGTAGCTGGTCTTCCAGTGTACAGTTCTTTTAAATCAGTGAAACCTTTTTTAGTTATGTTTTGTCACTTAGAACTACAGTTATGCTCTCTGCCAGGGGTCACAGAGCACCCTGTACAAGGCTGTTGCTTGAAACAGGAATAGGAACATTTCACACTGGACTTCTAAATATGCTTTATTTTGGTATCCAGATCAAAATAGACTGTGAAATAGCAGCTTGAGTGTTCAAGAACTAATGACACTCCCTTGTTGTGAGGCTAGTTAATCCAAGTAGCTTTAGCTCATTTAAATTTATTTAATCTCTGGTATTTTCATAAAAGGGGAAAAAAACAACTCACCAAAGCAACAACAAAGGTGCAGGAACCAAGTGACACACATGACAATCAGTAGAAATCATATAACAAGGCTCATTTTACCAAACACCATTCACTAATCATGCCACAGAACAGTTCACCCAGTTTTCTACCAGAAGCTCAACTACAGACATTTCTGAGCTCACTGCTTGTCGCCACCTTTCTTTCCTCTCCAACAGCTGGAGAGCCTTTGAAGGTGTTCCAGCCTGCTTCTGCTTCTTGAATGGTGGGGAAGACACAGGCCTATGTCTTGAGGACATTGCATACAAGTGGCCATTTCTGGAAGCCAAAAATCATCCTCCATAGGCTCAAAATTTAGCATCATTAGAGCCTGTACCTTTAATAGCTGCATAGCTACTTTATTTCAATTATAAGCTTAAATTTAAGATGAAGCACACTATTAAGGTTTATCTTAGCAGATACAGTTTTAACTTCACCAAAAAAAAAAAAAAAAGGGGAAGAAAATTCCCTTAAAAATATGAAGGAGTCATCCATGCTGTCTGAAAAGTAGGGTGGTTTTTTGTTTTGTTTGTTTTAAAAAACAAGCCAACACTGCTTTCTTTTACAGCTATGCACTCTGAGGTCACTTGTTAAAATAAAAATAATGGAAAGGATCTACACAGTGGTTTCAACAAGAGCTGGGTCACATAATTCCTTATCAGAAAGCAAGAAGAAAGTTTACTACATGCACTTAGCAGTCTCCTAATAACTTTAGACCCATACATGCTGACTTAAAAGTAAAGACAGGGACACAAATAGAACCTTTTTTTCTCCTAGTACTAAGACTTACAGGATTAAGATAGCAGAGAGAGATGTTGCAACACATGCAAGTTAAGACAGGATGACTTCTAATATTTGTAGGCAACAAATGCTAACAAGGCTAGCTGATGTATTGCAAAATGACTTGCTCAATAGCTATAGAATTCCTTTATAAAGTTTTACGAGCTAAAGATCAAAAAGACAAAATCTCCTCAAGCATGATGCAAGACAAGACCTTTTCCAATATTACAGCACTTCAGATGGGAAAGGAGAAGAAGAAAGTGGCAGAAGCTGGATCCTGAGGTAGCCCAGACTTGAGAAACCCAGACTAATTCACCAAGTTTTAGTGAGACGGCTCTTCACGGGTCTGAAACACACCAGCTACCACACATTGCCGGTTTTTAAACACGAAAAGAGAACTCATTCAGGAAGCAGATGGGGAGGGTATTTCTTTGTGTGGAACTTTCTTCCCCAGCCTCCTCAGCAGCTTTGTGTGCCCCGCAGACACAGCACAACAAAAACACACCACTTGTGCAATGAGCAGTCAAAAAAAAAAAAAAGAGAGAGAACAGCAGAACTTCCGAAATTTCACGGGGCAAAACCTCAGGTACGAGACGTCATGAATCATAGAATCGTGGAATGGGCTGGGTTGGAAGGGACCTCAGAGATCAGCAAGTCCAACCCTTGATCCACTCCCGCTGCGGTTCCCAGCCCATGGCACTGAGTGCCACATCCAGGCTCTTTTTAAATATCTCCAGGGATGGAGAATCCACTGCTTCCCTGGGCAGCCCATTCCAATGGCTGATCACCCCCTCCATGAAGAAATTCTTTCTAATATCCAACCTAAACTTCCCCTGGCACAACTTAAGTCCATGCCCTCTTGTCTTGTTGAAAGTTGCCTGGGAAAAGAGCCCAACCCCCCCCCTGGCTCCAGTGAAGCAAAAGGCTTCATCTTTCTCCACTGCCTTTATTATCACCATCACTCGAATGCACCACAGACCGATCAGGCTGCTCAGAAACCCCAGCGGCGCAAAATTTAAGCCGTCTCAGAGAGAAGAGCCCGTACGGTATCACTCTTGGCGGTGAAATCACCCGGGTGAAAGGGTCCCAGCAACCAGAGACACCCCAGAAGGGAGAAGCGATGCTGCCCAGCCCGTGTGCCGGAGCCCGCAGGAGTCCCGGTGCCCGGGATCCCGGTACCACCACCCGGCTGGCTCCCGGGCCCAGCAGCCGGTTCTCCTCAGTGAATGCCTTTCTTTTCTCTCCCCCAGCCCGCCCCGTGAGCCGGCGCCAGCGGACACCAAGGGGGGAGAGAGGCGGCTGCTCCCGGCCCCAGCATCGCCCTCCTCCTCCTCCTCTTCCTCACCCTCCCCGGGGCTGTCCCCCCCGGGACCCGGCAGAGCAAAGCGGGGCAGCCAGGACGGGGCCCCTAGCCCGGGAGGAACCGGGCCGAACCGGGAGCTTCTCGGCGGGGCGGGGTACTTACGAGTATGGGTCTGGAGCGAAGAAATCCACGGCGAAACCGAAGTAGCTGCCCTCCGGGCCCGAGTAGACGGCCGGGCGCTCGGCGTCCAGGTTGAAGGCGCTGCCCCGAGCCAACGAACCGACCCACAGCACCAACAGAACCAAGCCTGCCATGGCCCGGCCCCGCACAACCCCGCAGTTCGAGCCGGCGAGGAGCGGGGGCGGAGGTTCCGCGCGTTTCCCGCGGGCGGCGGCGGGGCGGGGAGCGGAATCACTTCCTCCCGCCCGGCGCCCAGTTCCCTTTTCTCCCCGGGACAGGGGCGGCAGGAAGGAGAAGCGGCATCATGTGGTGCCGGAGGCGGGACCTTATCCTTCTCCGGGCCCTCATCCCGAGCCGGGCCCGCCAGCCGCCGCGCCCTTCCGCCTCCAGGTCCGGTCCGGTCCGGTCCGGCCCTCAGGGAGCGGGGACAGGGACAGGCGGACCCGCTCCGGGAGATCAAATGTCAGCTGGGTTGGGAGGGGGGGAAGGGTTGCTGGGAAGTCCTTACCTTTGGATCTCCCTTTGGGTAAGGCACCGGAGTTTTAAAGCGTAATTTCTGGTGGACCCGAAACTTTGAGGGGGTCGAAAGCTATTGAGGAGTGCTAAAACTAAGCCAAAGAGGGGCACACATCCGTCTTACAATGTCTGGTTTGGCAAGACTTTCTCAATGAAGCCTTTTTAACCAAATCTGGGAGACAAAGCTGTTCCAGGAAAGCTGTGAACATGAACCCAGAGCAAAGTAACTGCCCAGTGTGGACCCATCACTTAAAAACCCCATGCAGTGGGTGCAGGGCTGTGAAGAGCTGGGTCTGCAAAACCTTCCTTCTGGAGACCTCTGGTGTCCTCCTGTTGACCCTTGCAGTACTGAGTCTGGGGAAGAAGTGCCCAGAAACTTCTTCAGTCACAGTTTGTGGCCTTTTTATCATCTGTCACCCATAAGAAGAGTTCAGCACTGCCATCACCGTTGCAGGCTGTTCTCCAATCTCTCATGGCCTTGCCTGCATCAACCTACAGCCAACTTCAACATCTGCTCAGTACAGTGGTGCTTCAGGAAAAAGACAACATGATGGAACACCTATAACTGGGAATTGGTTCTTATTAATTCAGATGATTATTTTGAAAACACAATACAGGTGCCATGTAACCAGTTTCACACTATTGCCACAAGAAGGGGTCGATATTTAGCTTTACTTTTCTCATGTGAGCGTGATAAAGTAAGATGAACATATTGCAAGCATGTTGCAAGCCCTAAATAAAAACACCCCATACCATATTTACCAAGGGACAGATAAAAGTTAAGGGACTCCTGAGAGAAATTAATTTCTATAAAAAGCAGATGAAAACCCACGCTATACAAGAAAGTCTCAGAAAACATGGCCTGTTGTGCAGAGAATATGCTGAGGCCTTGTGAATACAGGAGATGAATTCTACTACAAAAATAACTGCAATAATTTGAAAACCTCCCCTCAGAGACTTGCTTGATTTAAAGAATGGGAATTACATTACACAAGTTAAGACTGGCTTTCTAAAATAATTCCCTTCAAACTTTTGAGCTAGGCACAGGAGCCGCTGGTGAAATTTTGGACTTGGATTCCTCAAGAGATGATTTTACTTTGAAACCTGTTAAATTGACTGTAAGTGGACTTTTGCAGGCTCAGTTCTAAAAATAAGGTGCATCTTGTGGGCAGAGGCTACAAGGTTGAAAGAAAGCAATGTTGGGAGCCACTGAGGATGTTTTCAATGGAGAATAATTACCATAGCAGAAAATAATGAATATAATCAGGAATACTGGTAGGCACCTTACTGAATATAGTCACAAGCATGTCTGTAGAAGAGCTGCTTATAAACCTACTGAAGAGAGACTATTTAATAATCATAAAGCATTCTTGAAGTTTTGGTGAAAATAACTTAATTACATATAGAAAAAGTAGTTTATAAAAACTTTAGGTGTGTTCAATCTTGTCTGTCTCATCCTTTTAGTGAATTATTCCTTCTAAGAACCCAAGGACCTTTCACTAAAAGTGTTTACTTCATCATTAGCTAATGAATCAGATCTCAATTAGTATCTATTTCCTGTTATCCCAGGGAGTGAAAATTTACAGTCACTGGTTTTTCCCCAGTAATGTCCAGTCAGCCTGTGTTCACTGATACCTAATATTTAGGCTTACAAGAAAACAATTTGTAATGTACAAGGGATTCCAAGAGGAAGAACAAAACATTGATACTGGCTGAGCATTTGAATTTCTCACTAAATGAACAGAAAAAGTTGCTTTAAATTAAAATTTTAACAATATTATAGCTTAGTAGAGTCAGATTTTATATTGACATGCAAGCTGAATTAAGTATGCTTGACCAGAAAAGAGCAAGACAAAGAGACCCTGACTAATGGCAATCTTTTACAAGCTAGATATAAGATATATAAGATATATTTTACATTATGGATTCTTGACAAGTTTTCTGCTACTTAACCTAATGTTTAAAATTCTCTTATCAATATAGGGGAAAAAGAAAACACGGCTAGGAAGAGAGAGAGGATTTAACAGTAAATTGCTCTTACTGAAAAGGAGTTGCACATTAAGAGTTTTCCATTTTAAAAAATGTTTTAGGTCTGAAATATTTCCTTCCACCTAGTGCTACATGTGTCATCTTAATACTTGTGCAACCCTCCAGTACTGTTGCACCACTGTAAGCAGTAAATACAATTCTTTCATACTTATACTTTAAAAAAGTATTTTAAATGTATGTTTTTCAGCAATCTCATGGTCTACAAAGGAAGAACTTCCCAAACACTTCCATTTACTCATTCTCACAATACCAATACCTGGTTCTTCTGTCTCTGCCAGTCCTGCCTTCTAGTCACTTCTTCTTGCTACCGAGTGATAAAAAGAATAATGATTCCTTAGGGAACCCAACTCACAAATTCTTATCCTGTCAAGAATAGGAGAATTCCTATACCTACACATGTGGTATTTGCTACTAATTTTCCTTATTTTGCTGCCTCTTCTTAGGCAAAAATAATTGATAAGATCAACTTTTATTGTTATTTAATGACTGCTGTCTCACAGCTGTTGTACTACAGATTTGATCAAAGTAAAAGTGCAGTAAGTTCCCAAATTCTAGCGAATGAGGGCAATAAAATGAAAGAAAAAAAAGTGTTTTATGCACACAGAGATCAGGAAGTCAGTCGTTCAGGGAAAAGGAGGATTTATTTATTTATTTTCTCGCCTTGATACCTTCACAACATAACACTAATGGGGAAAGAGAAGTTATTTTTAAGCTGTTTTACAAACGATAGATTTTGGCTTCCTAAGGACTGCTCCTTGTCAGGGAATTGCTAGAAGAGACCCCAAAGGAACAGCAGTCGGGGGTTACCCATCCCTAGGGAAGGCGTTTTTCAAACTATTTTCAAGAAGATGATTGCTTTTACAGCAGCTGTGCCGTTCATATCTGCCTTCTCCCATCCTTCAGGCCAGGGGAGGTGAAGCAGAGTTTTGTTTCCCGAGGCAGCACCCAGCTCCCTGCCCCTCTCCCACCCCCTGGCAGGGGAACCGGGGGAGTCACCGCTCCCTGACCCCAATTCCCAGCACTATCAGAATCATGCAGTCTAGACAGCCCCACAGCCCCGCCCTACATGGGATCCTATCCCTCCACAGCCCCCAGCATTGGAGAAAAATAAAAAAACAAACAAACAAAAAAACCCAAACTAAAACAAAACAAACAAACAAAAAAAGCAAACAAAAAAAAAAACCAGCCACAAAGGGGAAAAAAGTAAAAAGTTGCAGAGGGGGAAAGAGGGGGAAAGAAGGGGAAAGGGGGGGGAAGGGGGGGGAAAGGGGGGGGAAAGGGGGGGGAAAGGGGGGGGAAAGGGGGGGGAAGGGAGGGAGGGAAGGGAGGGGAGGAAGGGAGGGGGGGAAGGGGGGGAAAGGGGGGGTGAAGGGGGGAGGAAGGAAGGGGGGGAAAAGGGGGGGGATGGGGGGAAAGGGGGGGAAAGGGGGGGGCAAGGGGGGGGAAAGGGGGGGGAAAGGGGGGGGAAAGGGGGGGGAAAGGGGGGGGAAAGGGGGGGGAAAGGGGGGGGAAAGGGGGGGGAAAGGGGGGGGAAAGGGGGGGAAAGGGGGGGAAAGGGGGGGGAAAGGGGGGGGAAGGGGGGGGAAGGGGGGGGAAGGGGGGGGAAAGGGGGGGAAAGGGGGGGAAAGGGGGGGGAAAGGGGGGGGAACGGGGGGGGAACGGGGGGGGAACGGGGGGGGAACGGGGGGGAAAGAGGGGGAAAGAGGGGGAAAGAGGGGGAAAGAGAGGGACACTCCACCTCATGACACTCATCAGCACGAAATGGACAGAGTCCTATAATTTGGTAGAGATTCCAAATGTGCAAGCCCCCATGGTCCTGCTTGAAAGGCTCAGCAAGATCTCCTGTGAGCAGTAAGCTTCAGCCTCTTGTGGATCCAGTGCTTAACAGGATCAGTAGTATATCTGGAGCAAAGGAAAGATTACTACTGATCTGTTCATCAATATTACTGTTAGTATCCCAGAAAAGCTTTGATCAGCATGAGAGTTTTACTCCATACTTTGCTCTTGTGCTATCCAGACACTTGGTCCTGTAAAACAGTAGTAGAAAACAGGGCAGTAGAAAGCTAAGCTAACGTGACCCAAAATATCAAATATTACTCCATTTTGGTCAGTTGATGCCTTCTTTATTTTGTTTCATGTTCATTTTCTTGTGAATAAAAATACAAATGTTATATTTGAAAACCATGGAAGCATTAACTGGGTGAGAAACACAAGGCAGCCACCACAGTGACCTTGAAAACTGGATTTGCCTACAGCAACTCACCACTTCAGCAAAGTCTCATTTCACTGTTATGCAAAAGCTGTCCTTAGCCCAAGGCTACAGGGATAGGTGTCTTTAGGACAATGAGGGTATGACTGGTTTTAAAAATCAGCTGCCAGCTGGTGAACAACTCTTAGTACAGTTTAAAATCTTCCAGGTCAAAAGCAAGTATGTCATACCAGAACATGTTCTGATTTTTTCAGTACTGGAAGCTGTATTACCTTAGTATTAGTCAACGTGTGTCTGCAATCCCCTTTTTGCATTTTACAGAATGCTCATTAGTCACCTGGCTTTTTTTCATAGTAGGATTATATACGATTAGATTCAGGGGTAGCTCTGCTTGCTTTACAGAAGAATTCATATTCTTTTTTGAATCTACCCAAAAGAAGCCTACCTGTTAAGAGTGACAACAGTTATCAGTGATAGAAACTGCTGATGTTCTGGGCTTTAAGCAAAGAGCACATTTAATAGCTTTTTTCCTTTTTGCTGTCCTGAGGGAAAAGTTCCTGTTCCCGTTTCTTCCTGCCTCCTGGGCAATTATTTCTGTAAAGCAAGCATTCTGTAGAACTGCAACTTTATAGTTCTGGGGGGGACACAAAATCTTCAATTGCTATTTATAGAATAGAGACTTTTTATGTTCACAAGACCAAAAAGCCTGTGGCATAAGGCTGAGACTACTGACCCAGAGTGTAAATCTGACACCGAGCAGCTTCTCACTGAAAAGTTCACATAGGTGAGATAATAGCAGTTAAACTCCTTTTGATCCCTTATAGTTTATCCCCTTATTTTTCACTCTAGTTTTACTTGTTTGTAAGAGGTTAAGATCTTTGCAGTGTGCTTTCTGACCAAGTTTCATAAAGTCTCTTCTCTCCATTTAACAAACAGAACCCTGGGGTGTTTAGAGCCACATCAGGAGAGCACCCAGCTGGCACCACCATTTGGGGCAGCCCAAAAGGAGAAGGCAGCCACCTGGCTTACACCAGCACTAGTTGTTAGGGATTAGAGAGGTCAGTCAGAAAAGCCTCCCCTTGTGTCATCTTCATACTTGGAAGAGAGCAGATAGTAAAGGAGAATTATGAAGAGTGAGAATTAAAGATGTCTTGACTAGAAACATTGCTGTTACCTGATTTTCAGGAGGCATTAAGTTGAGGCCATCGAATTTTTCAAGTGGAAGTTGATTCATTTGTTTCTTTAGTCTTCTGTTCTTAACTAAACTGCTTGGCATGTCAGACATTACTAAAATTGGTAGAAAACACTGACTGAGGACTTGCAATAGCATTTTTTATTATGTAGAGACCACACTACTATGTCTGTGATCCAACCTTTCCAGGCAGCATGCAGAGCATACATTGACAGCCTCAGTGGCTGAGGGAAAATCAGGAAATAGAACAGGACTGGAGATGAAACATGAACATTCCTTTTTTAAAAGGAAAGTCATGATGCTTCCTTTTCCATTGTACCTTTCTTTAATTTAGGAGTCCCTCTCATTTTTGAAGTCTGATTTAGAATGCTTCGGGAACTTTTCAGTTTTAAGGCAGTATTGCTCAAGCTTGGGTCTGTATGTATTACAACACTTCTAACAATTTTCAATTACAAATAAAGAAAACACAACTCTGTGATATCTTGAAGACAAATGAAGCACCACCATATTATGATCAAAGGAACTGATTATTTTTGCCATTCATGTCAGTGATAAGGAGCCTTATGAAGGAGCCTACTGTGTTCAAATATTAGAGCTGTAACATCATCACTGAATAAAACATCTTGGCCTTATTGCTAATATCAGCAACAGCCACTCTCTGTAAAAAAAGACAGAGCATCTATTGAAATGAGAGAACTACAAGTGACAGACTAAGCTAAGGTCACTCTAGTACCAGTGTGAGGGAAAAAAGAGAATGGCAGCTTGCAGATATCACTGTAAAAGCACTTAATGTGATCACAGCTACAGAAAATACTTCTGGTACACAACCAGGAAGAAAAGACTCTTTGCTTCATTAAAGATTTTGCTGATTAAGGCAAAGAATCTGTCACCTTGAGAGAGAAAGCTTCTGATTTTGCAGAAGAAGAAAAAAGTTTCTAGCACTGAAATGCACCACGAGATTCTATTCAAAACTGAAAATATATTGACTGCTTTTTTTATATCCATTTTTTATACCCCTGCCTAGCACCAAGTCAAAGCAAAGGAAAGCACAGGATATCTATCACTTCCTCCAAGTATTTCCCCCCAGATATCTAGTACAAGGCAGCAGAACTCCTGTTCAAAAAAATGCAGCAGAGCTGTGGAACTGTTAGGTTTCCAAATGATGCCAAAATATATAGGGATTAAAAGGAGACAGCAGGGAACATCCTTGGAAGAGAAAACCATCAAGGGATACAAAGTACATCTGGTTGAGAAAATCTGGACTGTAAATAGTCAGAGGCTCTGTGTGACAAGTGTTCGCAAGCAGTGCCTGGGCGTGTTCTGTTCCTACCTTTCTTCCCATGTGTCTGGTTTTTGGAACATGGTGAATGGTCTCCTCAGGTGGTAGGCTGCAGCTGCTGTTCCAGGCATTTTTGCAGTTCCTCCTGACTTCTCAGGTTTCATTTTTCCAATCATCTTCATATTCTTACTGATGTTATTTAGGGGGTATTTCTCCTGTTGCTTTCCTGGCTTGTGCTCCTTTGCAGCCTGACCCTGACCCAATAATGTTTCTTCTTGCTGTGAAAAACTATTTTTGACCCCCTAGGAACTGTATCAGATTAATTTTGGGAAACTTGCATCAAAAGGAAACAGTATTAAGTTACATTCAGGTGGACTTCTACCACAGTGCTCATTTCCAAAATATTAATAATTCATCTACCCTACCTAAGGCCTTTGCATTAATTTTTAATTGAGCGTTTATTGACTGAAATTTCCTGTAAACTGCAAATTTAGGCTTCTTTAACTCACAAGATTAAGAACTTGTAACAGGTTATATTCAAGACTATCTCCAGGCAGGAATAAGTAGTAGCATGTTGCTACTAGCCCTTAAAACTACACCTGAATGCTACACTGACAGACTGCTTTAAAAGCACTCACCTTGCTTTCATGGTTGGAAATCTAGAGACACCAACCAAGGCAAGAGGCTGGAACAAGTCCATTCAGGAGAGGTGCTGGATAAGTTGAGAGGAAAGGATGGAAAGCAAAGAGGGACAGCCAACTATTTTTTCCTGACCACGTGAAACCATCTGTCAAAAACTGTCAATGAAACAAGTTTTTCTTCAGGTAAATTCTGGATACTCAACATATTAAAATACTCTGCAAGGCAACTCTCAGTGTTTAAATGGCACATGCACAAAGGAGTTATGCAACACAACTCAGCCCTTTAGACTCAAGGGTGCACAGGTACTCCCTCTTTTCACATTGATCTAATTCTTTTATTATTGGCATTACTCTGAGTTGCTCTCATTCCTCCACTGTAAAATGCAACCACTTAACAACAACAGCACAATGGTGGTGAAAGTTTAACCTGGTTAGATGGGTGAACTGCATCAGTATTATAGAAATCAGCATTACATACAACACACCAGTCTCTAAGACAAAATATAAAAAGCCATTGTGATCCTTAATAATGATTAAATTAATTTTATTCCCATTTAAAATATACAACTTTGAAAAATTATGCAATATACATTCAAACAGGAATTGCATTCTTAGTGTCCTGATACCCAGGTGTCCTGTTGCTGGCCAGTTTAATACAATAATCTGTCAACACTCTTTATTCAAGGCCAGAGGAGCAAAATCTCCATAAATAAATATTTATATCTCATATTGCAGTTTTTCCTTAAACACTTACATTTAGAAGTCAGTTTCAGTAGGCCTCTTTCTCCCAAACACTGCTGCTTGTTCCTATAGGAGAAAAATTCCACAAAAATCCCAAAAAGGGCAGAAAGGAGACTAGGTCAGCTATTTTGGAAATAGCATTCAGGATACAAGAGTCAATTGAGCAGTGTCAGAACTAACCATTAAAGCTAATATCACCATCCAAAAGCAGTTTGAGAATGCTCACCAACACCACCACAAATCTTAATGGCATTTAAGTAATAATTTAAAAGCTTTAGAAAAAAAAAAAGTCAATAGAAACAGTACCATTAGTATAGGAATACTATTAGCATTATGGCAAGGGGACACAACCTACAGACCCCTTAGAAAATCACCACTACTGAGAAGTCTTTATGGAAGGGATTTGATGGATTTTAAAAAGGGTTCAACACTGCTCTGCATCGAGGCAACTCACTACTGCCCAACTTTGTGTTAATTGTAGAACACAAAAGCCAGGACAGGCATTTTTTAGACTGCAATATCCCTGCTCTGAAGAGCTTGAAGTCTTTGCTAATATACAAAACACAGCAAGGAAAGAATGAACTTCAGACAGCAATAAGCTTCATAGCATGTATTAAATCAGTTAATGGATGGGTAGGAGGGAAGAATAATGGGGAAAAAAAAAGCTGCTGCATGAATTGTAGAAAACAAATTTTAATTGCAGTCAGCCCTAATTTAATTGAAGCCAACATCATTTCAACAGGAGAGAAGAATGTTTATCATTGTATTAGGAAAATTAAGTTATTAAGAGTTCAGTATGACAACTTAACAGAGAAAAATCAACACAGATTATTTTAAAGTTGATAGTTTTTATTTACAGTTTTGTTGGCAAAAGGCGGCGTTCAAAACATTTTGAACAGAGGGCACCATGTTGTACTGTATGATATATCAATTCACAATCTCCAGAATCCAGCCCATCAAATAAAGCTAATCACCACCCAAGGAAGAATAATCTGCATCAGCTCCATTAGAGTATACTGCCTGAACACACTTCAGGCAGTTTTGAAATCAATACAATCACTAATAAAACTGCAGTTCTGGTGAAGAATGTGTAACTTTGATTTTTATACTGTACCTGGTATCAAACTGCCACTTACACCTGCATACCAGCAAAGCTGTTACACTTCCTACTTTTAGTGGAAAGTTATAATCTCTTTTTCTGCAAATTCAGCTGTTGGGTAATTCTGAGCTAACTCTGAGTGGTTTACTGTGAGCACAGTCAAGATCAGAGTAGGTGAGACTGAAGGAAAATATTCTTGGTACATGACGTGCCCATCAGAATCAGCTGGGTAACCATAAACTTCCTGTTTAAGAATTCTATTCAAAAAGGAGAAAAAATGTAGTCAGTTTTCACTTTGTCACATAGATTTAATTTCTCACTTGAGCTTTTTAATTCATTCTTCTAGATCGAGAGTGTTTAGTTCTTCTTCTAGTTCATCCAAGTCCTCTCCAGTAAAAAGGTTTTCATCAACTGGAACTGCATCAATTACTCCATTTTCCAGCTCCCCATCTCCATCATTATCTTCCTCTAAGTCGTTTTGCTCACTGCTGTTTATATCACCACCAGAAGCTTCACTTAATTTATTATCTGAAAATAAAAACAATTTTTACACATTTCAGCTTTGCAAATTTCTTCATCACTAACTCACAGTTATACTGAACCAGCTCTAAAGTTTTGAAATTTAAAAAGTTAATTTATTTGAAATTTCTGCAGGCAGATTTGTATTGGTTGGATTACATGTTCCTGACTAATATGCAGACTTGGATCATCAACTATTAACACAGGTTGGAAGAAATAACTCAAATTCCCATTTTCATGACTGGGTCATACTTAATGAATTGCTTCTACTCAATATCTGCACTTGAAAGACTCAGGTTCTTAAAGATCATAGTATGCATTCCACAAGTGCACCAGAATCAAGTTTTGCTCAAAGAAGTTACAAGCTAATTTCTGCTAGAGCTAGAAAATATGAAGAAAAGCTTGGATTTTTGTTGATGTTTTTGGGGGAAAAAAAAAGGGGAGCTTGCTAAAACAACAAACAAACACCTCAGGATTTACTTCAAGTGTCCATAAACACTTACTTAAAAATGTGAATTTAAGTAAATAAATGTCCACAGCATTTACTGCAAGTTTTTTCTTCAGTTACTACATATATAGATAGCAATTTCACTCCCTCACCCTTTCTGAACAAATACTTCCCTTCAGCAGCTCAATTAATTGTTTCCTATCTAACTTTTGGGAAGCCCTAATGGATTCAATCCCATATTAATGAGGCCTAAACTATGAACTTACCATCTTTTTCTACAGAAGTGTACGTGCTGAATCGCTCAGGACTCGCCACAGTAATGCCAGTCTCATCTACAGCCTTGGGGACATACTGGTTCAAATCTACATCATTGATGCACACAGGGTCTTCCATCTGAAAAATAAGCCAACATGCTCTGCATTCATTATTTTTCTACATTAATTCTTCTTTCTGCAAGCTTTGTAGAAAGCCTTTTTTTTTTTAATATTCCTTAAAACACAAAAATGTTGACAAAATACACTGTAGCAGAGTTAACCTAAGAAACCAGCTTATTAGTTGCACTGGAAGAGCTCTCAAGTTTTCAAATTTCATTGTAGCTTCAAACATTTGAGTTGATACTGTTCTTTACCTCATCATCTTCTCCTGTTCCTTGAACATATTGAGTGTCATCTGCTTCTTCATCATCAGCATCAACCAGCTCAGGTCGGAACTCAAATACTTCACGTCCACTAATCTAGCCACAGAAAAAGATTAATTTATCACTTGATAGAATTTATACTGCTGTTAAAAAGAAAACAAAATGCAAAGCAATTCCAAGACAACTACTTTATTACAAAAACTTATTTACTCTTATGCCTTGCATTAATAATTGGAGTGTAGAACATACCACCAAAGCTTTGCCAGCTTTAAAATCTGCTTTCCTCCTTTCCATATCTTGCTCAGCTTTATCGATTTTTTCCTGTCTTTTTCTTCTCTTCCATGCAATAAAACACTCTAGAGTAATTTTGGTAACATTTGGTCCTAAGGCAGCACGCTGTCAAGTAAAAAGACTGATTAATGTTAGGAATTGTTTCCACGGGCTGTAATAAATTAGGGATTTAATACTCTTTTCCAGAAACTAATTGAAAACATTGCTTTCTGCTTCCCTTTTCATTCTCACCACTGTTAAACACACACCATCAACTTAAAGTTTAACTCTACACATGATTTTCCAGTTTGGTAATGTAAGTTGACACAGAAATTAACACGAAAAGTGGAAGAGGAAAGAAGCTAACAGTAATAGCTCAGCTGGACCTCAAAGTGATACTGCCAGGCAGTGGTGACAGAAATAGGAAGAGAAGAAATGTTAACACCTTCAGTAGGCCCCATTCTCTTGGTGTTGCTACTTTATTACAGAGTTAAGCAAGAGCTGAGGAGGCAGTGATGACAGAGGAGGAGGCAGATGAGACAGGCCCACAGAAACAGTTTTAAACAGAGGAAAAAAAAGCAGTAAGAAGCCTCCATAAAAAGGACTAGCAACAGCTGCACAAAGTATACAGCTCTGTAATCTATTCACTTGTAGTTTCTAAACAAATACATGAATCAAATATGAAGCATCTTTCACACTAGCTCATACAGGTATAAAACAAATTTTAAATTTTTAAATTATTATTTACAACTGTCTCTTCAGAGTAACAGAAACAAACACCACCAAGAGGTACCTGTTTGGCAACTTTACCTCTTTTTCTATTAGATCTTCTAAAGAAATTTCATCTTGCTTTTCCTCCTTCTTTTTGTCTTTTTTTAGTACAAAACCTGGAGGGAGAGCATGGCGATACATGCAGTTGTCTCCTCCACCTGGACAGACCCAAAACCATCCATATTTGTTGTTTTCAATAGCATCAAGGAAGTATTTGCAGACCTGTGTGAAACAGTGGTTGTTAGCACTGCATTCTCTTTTCATCCACAGCAATTTACACAACATTTATAGCTTCTGCATGTCAGAACTAGAGTAACACCAAACATCTGTGCTCAAAACAGAATAAATACTCAAAATGCATTGATACTAAAAAAGCAGGCAGAAGAAGAGCAACTAATTATCTAAAACTCATGCAGTCAACAGCTTTTGCCCTTTAACATAATCCCACTACAAAAAACCCAGGATGACTCAGAAGACTGACAACTGCATACTGCTGTAAACCCAGCTGCACATCTAAAAGCATCCTGGCAGTTTCTCTCTTCCTCCTCAACAGCAGCAACAACAACAGGGTATTTTTCATCAATGTAAACTGATGTTAAACCTTCCAGCTCAAGACCCTGGGGGAAAGGTGCCATTCTGAAACTTTAACAAGCAATTCATAATTCACACTTAGCTATGTATAAGTTTAATTTTTGCCAATTCAGGCACTATCAAAAGAATACTTAATTATTTGTTATTGAAAACTAAGCAAAATGGTTTGGAAGAAGGATTCAGATATTATATCATTTAATGCACAAGCTAAAGAACAGCCTTGAAGTTAGAGGTTGGGAACTACAAATGACTCAATTAGTAAATTTCAGCTTTCAGGAGAATATTTAAACTTATGTTTATGTCACCCAGTACATAAAGAAGCCAATATATATGGCAGTTCTGGAGGGATATGACAGACCTAAGGCATCAAAGTGCTTGAATCTTCTAAGCTAGGAGGACACATTAAATATATTACTGACTCCTTTAGCATTTCTATTTTGAAATGATTTCATCTGCTATCCACTTATATTTTACCTGAAAAAAAAACCAACCCATAATGACTGAAAGAGCCCTGGGGCAGGGTTTGTGGTTTGTCTTTTTATTTTTAAATACTTAATTAAAAGCACTATCAGCCCAACTGCACACTCACAATATTGTCACAGTATTCCATTTGGAATCTTTAAATAACAATAAGCATATCTAATACCAGTCTGCAGCTAACTCTACTACAGCTCATTTGAGGGGAAAAAAAAAAAAAAAGACATACTATTTGAGTTTTGGGTTTTTTCTTTTCCGCCTCACCATGCTTCTTGTTCACCACTTCTTCCAGCTTCTTCTCATCCCAGTTATCCATTGTATCTAAAAAAACCCAGACAGTTTCACAATTCCAAATATTAAAAAATGCTTTTTGTCCCTAATATCAGTTTTAGTATGCAATTTCGACATTTTAATTGGTGTATAGAATGTCAAATAAAATCAGTCTTTTATTACAAAGTTTTCCAACTGTCCTGTGCTCCCCACCAGCCTATTTCCTCAAAAGCTGTACAAATTTGCATTTTGACATGCATGCAGTCTTTTAGTTAAAGACTAAAAAAATGCATCATTCCACTTATACACTACCATGCATTGGCAAGGGAAAAGAAGGAAGATGAGTGAAGGAAAGACAAGGCTGGAGGCTAATGTCCAGAAATACAGATAATGAAACTTGAAGATTGAAAGAGGTAATACCAAAAATTTCTGTGTTGAAGTTAGAAGAGATCCTTCCATATTCATTCAGGATGACAGAGGCCAAAATTCAAATAAACACCAAGGCATGATGAATTGTGGAAAACCAAAAGAAATTATTTTGACTGTAAAGTCTCTAACCTCTGCTAAGTAAAAGTAAAATCCAGATGGATTGGCTAACATGATTTATGAACTGAAGAGAAAGTCAAAGAAAAAATTCCCAAGTATCCTGAACTCTAGAACTGTACAATCTGGGCAAACACTAATTCTGGAAGGCAGCTATGGTTGCTCATTTCACTTCTTTTCCACTTCCAGTTTACATAACTAAACTAGCAGCTTTAAGAAAGACCAAATCATGTTCAACCTGCTACTTGTATGATAATGTTACACAGCAGAATTTAAAAAACACCATCCAATATCATTACATCATACTACTTTTTCTAAAGAGGGTCCAAAGAATAGTTGTAAGCACAGTTTTTAAAGCAAGTTTCACTGTTGTTCATAATTGGGACCATGATGGGTTGCCTGTCTTTGACCAGGCTCTTCAGAATCATAACCACAACACAAGATGACTCAAGTTTAAAAATCCAGTTTCATAATCAGCATAGTTTAGCAGTAATTTTCTATCAGTACTCTACCTTTTTCAAGGTCTTCATCTCTTGCATCAATGTAGACACTTCGTTTTTCACACTTCCTTTCCAAAGACAAATCATGAGAAAATTTGCACTTGTCTCCTTTAGTGCACTGTCCTTGCTTGAAAAAAGCACAGACTACAGATTTGGGGTCAGCACCTGAGTGAAAAAAGTTTTTCTGTTTTAATACTATTTTTAAGCACAAGCTGTGAATTGTAAATTCTGAGAACAATGTCTAGAATCAGACGATCTTTAAGATTTTCAGACAATGAGAACAGGTTTTTAAAAATCAAGGTTATTTCATCTGAAGTTCATCACAAGTAAATACTCCTCTGTCCTGAATGAGTCATATTTGTACAGGATGATATTTGCATTACACATCAAAGCTGGCACTTGGCTATTTAAATAATTATGGACAGTTGTGTGCCTGAGTGTATTATTCATTAATTTATAATGAGACATCACTCTGCAAATTCTTCCCTATACAATAAGCTATTTTTGCCTAATAAACAGAAAATAATCTTCTGGATGTCAGCCTTTCCTTGGCAGATCAACAGGAAACCAGAATATATTATTACAATATAACCTACACTCATTCACACCACTTTCTTTAATAACAGAAATAAGATGGCTGCTCATAGCCCCCTAAAATAAGAAACTGTTGTTATAGTATCAAACTACTCAGTCAACCTAACTACACTTTAGTAAATACCATCCCACTAAAAGAATTATTTGACTATTAGAACGTGAGAAAAGAAATTAAGTCAGGTAGAAATGTATAAGAGACAAGTAAATGAGAAATACTTGTAATATTTATTAAGATTTTAAGCTTGAGTTTTTCACTTGCTGATTTACCCTTGGTGCAAGACACCAGTGATTAGGGGGTTGCACAGCAACACCTGTGTAAAATCTTAAATAAAAATCTAGTTTTTCAACTCTGAGTGGATCCCTAAAAGAACTTGAGGTAATACAGCTCTCCTTGTTTGCAATCTTAATAGAAAGCCAAAGCTTTAATTAGGACAGTGTTATTTTTCTGAAATAACCTCAAGTCAAGAGCTATTTTACTTGGAGAAAGCTGATCACTGCAAATAATAAACAGAAAACTGGCTTTTGTTGCTGCTGAAGTGCCACAACAAATACAAAGTTTCATTTTAAGACATAAATGGAAATCACAATTCTTTAGTAAAAAAGTATTATGCATAATTTCATTCATGTCAGAAGATGAATAAAGTGAAGAGCTGAAAAAATTTAGTTCATTCCTAAACATACAATTAATTTTTTTTTTCTCCAACATAGTAGCCACCTTTAGAGTTTCCTACAAGTCTCAAACACTCTTAGACTTAGATCTGATCACAGAACTGGTTTGTTCAGTAACTGAGTTGAAGACCACACTTCTGAAACCAAAGTCCTACTGTTAATTTCAAGGTGGGACAGAAGTAATTGGAAAATTTCTACAGTTCCAATTTGAACCCAAGTTTTCTTTGAACATCAGTGTAGTTTCTGATGCCCTAAATGATCCAGTAACCCTTTCTTAAAAAAACATCAGATCATTACATGGTAAGGTTTCTTTAACCTACATGGTAAGCAGGCAGAGCTATCAACTTTATAAAAAAAATAGAACTGACATTTTTAGGGTTTTTTTTCAGCTGAAATATATGCACGAATAAGAGAACATAAATGAAGATAATTCATTTACTCATACCTTTGCTAATTTTCTGTGCAGCAACCACAGGCTTGAAGAGTTCATTTAATTCTTGTAATTCTTTCTTCTTATCTTCTTTTTTTAGTTTCTTCTCACTTTCTGTTTGAACAGCCTATAATGATCCCAAATTTAAAGGTATTAATATAAAATCAGAATAACATTACTGACTTCACACGAACCCTAAAAGGGTAAATTATCCTAAATTAGCTTATAAGGGGAAGAGGGAATGTCTGAATGTCTCAGAATTCCTGCCCTTGTACAAATGGCCAGTGCCATCTAGTGGTACCTTTCAAACAGGAGAGATTGCTGGGAGGTACCCTTAGCTCACAGTCACCTCTATTCCATCTTCACAGTGGAAGTCAAAGATACAGAGAGCAGGAGAGGAAAATGTAATTGCTCTTGTGACACATCAGCAGTGCAACTATTAAATGCAGTCACTTCAAGAGTTGTGCCAAATCCTAGTCCCCTATGTGCTGCTATGCTCTCTCTCTCTTCATGTATCCTGCTAGCAATTCCAGGAAATCTGTTCATAAAAGCTGGAGTCTGATTTTTGGACACTATTTGTCTTAATTTACATTAATTCAGCACATCAAGGTTTCATTAATAACCAGTGGTTTATAAGACAAGATACTAGGGGCCATGGAGTTTTTGAAAAACACACTCATCTAAAAAAGGAGACTTTTGTGTATTAAAAAAACCCCCACCCTGATTCTGCCTTTTGAGACAAGCTAGTAAAAGGCCTGCAACTATACAAAAGTGGTAGAGAGGGATGAAGATGGATGAAAGAGAAGCGGACGTGTGAGAAAACTTAGAGTATTGACTGTTACCCTTAAGGTTAAACAAGTGGGGTATTGGATTGGTAACATACAGTGTAGTATTAAAAAAAAAAAAAAAAAAAAAAAGGCTCTGGTCTTATGGTGAATGTGGCAAAAACAGTCCAAATTTTTTTGTAAGGGGAATTGATTAGTTTGGTCAGTTTGCATACTTAAAGTTCACAAATACTATTTTATTTAATACATAGACCCAGATGTGTCAACCACAAAAGGCAGTATTTTAAGAATGCTTCTGTTTTACCAATTCTAAAAGCATGAAGATGAAGCTTGCCTTTTTTAAAAACCAAAACAAAACACAAACTAACAAAACCTACCAAAAAAACCTTGACAGTGTTTCTATTTTTATCTCAGGACACGCAAAAAAGTTCCTTTAGTGTGTTTTTTTTTTTTTTTTTCTCAGTGACAACCCTACCTGAAAACTATTTTACAAGGTATAAAGTTATAATCAGGTCTAAATACGAGCTTCTAAAAACCCATCAGTCAGAAGTTACATGCACTTGAGAAACAAATTATTTTAGGTTGGCCAATTTATATCCCGGTATTCCTATACATGGTGAGTTCAGGGATTTCATACAGAAATTTCAGGACTGTCCAAGTAACACTGATGTTTTTGCAGTGGGCTAAGTAGTAGACAGTGGCTCAAAATTTCAGTTTTTTTGACCAGTTCACCAAATAGATGCAGACCTGTCACAATTTTTTTCCCTTTAAACTAAAATAAATACTTTCATAAATAATTAAAAAAAATCATACATGGGCTTACATTTTTTTTAATCTTCACTCAATTTCAGTTTCAGTATTTGTAACAATTATTTTTAACTGTTCATTATTTCTTAGATTATGTGTGAATTAAAGGCAAAAAGATACCATGCAATTGTACTTTTGTGACAACCAGTTTCTACAATTTAATTTCAGATATACTTTACAAGTTATGGCACTACCAGAATATTAGGTAAGCAAAATTTCACCCTTATTGCTTGAGTTTGGGAGGGAGGGGGCAGCATTGTTGTGTTTTGTTGGGGTTTTTTTCCACCCTGAAAACAAAGCCCCATCCTCAGTACTACCTTTACATGAGTATATAATTCTCAGCTAGACAAGCTTTAGAAAAGGACTACCAGTTAAATCTGTGTTATTGACAATACTTTAGGAAAGTAACATCTCAACTTTTTTCTACTTCAGTGTTACAGGACAATCTGTACATTCAGTGAAAGATGATTGATCTGACTACACAGCAGGAAACCACTGCAGAATAAATGCTTACCTGGCGTGGGTTTTGCTGACCAAATTTAACCTGGTGAGTCACAGCCTTGATAAATTTCTGTTGTTTTGCACCTTTTTTATTCTTTAGACCAAATGTTTTGTCCTAAAACAAGAGGGAAATACAGCCATATTAATTCAAACAAGTTTAAGTTGTTACAAAAGAAAACACTTGCCACTCCTCTCAGGTTTGCAGTTAAACAGATTATTTCCTCTGCCTAAACACCTTAGGAATAGTCTAATCAAACTATTTCTACCTACACAAGCAATTAAAGAAACAGCAGGGACAATGTTTAGACCCCTCCCATCATCTTTAAAATTTGCTTTTCAAAAGAACCCACTACATGCTCTACATACCCATTTTGTGTGAGCTATTGCTTTTATCACCAGACCTACTTGAGTCCAAATATTAGTGGGAATGTACACACTGTTTTCAGGCTTCTACATGCAAAAGCACAAGAGGCTTTTGGTGACTACCCCAGAAATATGAAGGGAAATATGAAGACTGAATAGCCATAAATAATGTGGGGTTTTTTTCCTTTCTACCTGAAATAAGTTATTACCTTTATCTTCAATAAATGTTATATATTTATTAAACAGATTAATATTGCCATGTGACATATCACTTTATTATCAAGTATTTCAAGCTGTTCATATTCTAACTGTATTAATTTGAACTTAAGTCTTCCCCTGATGTTAAGTCCAGGCAGGTGTTTGTATTTATTACTGCCTGAACCAATTCTCCCTCTCCAGTTTTATTGTTAGACAGGTTTCTGTACCCAACCTATTGAAAATCTCATTTAAAAAAAAAAAAGTGGCTCACTTTCATATGAGTTTCTGAAGCATAAATAAGTTTTTGTAACTGAAATACCTTCACTGAAAGCCTATCCATGCCTTTGACTGGATAACATTTTTTGCCTTCCAGGAAAGAGTTACAGATGTTCCTCCTGTGATCATGTGTCAGTTCAAACATACTTTTGGAAATGCAAACAGTAAAAAAAAAAAGTGTATTATAAAAGCCATATGAACACTTCCAAGTTTCCAGAGCCATCCTGTTTTCATTCACAACGTATGCCCTGTCAACACCAGCCAGTCCTCTGTCACTTTAAGCTCATTTGAAAAGTCTGTAAATTGTCAAAATAAATATTTGCAAAGAAACTAGAACATTCACATGCTTGATTTGGTTGGCAAATGCCACATAAAATATATAAACCCAGTGTACTTTATGTAATAGAAATAGTTGTTAATAATCAATCCAAGTTTTTCTCCTTTCAGATGCATCTTTTGATAATAAAAAGCAGATTTTTCCTACACAGCTGCATTCAGCAAGAACACTAGAAACACTGAAGCTAACTAAGAGCAAGAACAACCCCTCTAGGCTGATGTTTCCACAGAACATCCCAATAATAATCTGGAGTTCTACATTTAAAAGAACACTCCCAATACACAAATATTCTGCCTGAACAGCTGCAAAGCTACTGCCTTTCATACCAACATGTGCAGACAAACATTTAATAATTGTTCTTCCCCTTGCACTTTCAGTGTAGCTTTTTTTTGTTTGTTTTTTGTATAGAAGATCTGCATGGTTATCCTAACACCTGTAACACACATGCCTGGCAGGCTTTTTCAAAATTCGATTTTAACATAGAATGAAGCATCAGAAGTCAAAACACAATCTGAAATATCCCCAACTCATCTTCAAATTATTTTGTGCTCAGCCTTCTATGAAAGATTCATTAAGCTGTTATTCCAGGAAATGCCTCCTCAACCACGCAGGCCAAATTGTATCCAAAAAGAAAACCCAAAGCAAACAAGACGTGGGTTAAACCGAGTGAAAAATGCCAACCTACACCTCAGAGAGCTGGACTCGGGAAACACAGGAGAACACGGAGATGGAGAAGGGTTAAAGACGAGGAAGAAAGCAAGGCCGAGCACTCTTCTCCCATCACCTTCCCGCCTCAAGCCAGCTCTGCCATGAAAACATCCGGGCTGCAAACCCAATCCCCGCCCCAACAAGCCAGCAGAGCTCCAAGGGCGATGTGACAGACGTGGGCAACGCCGCGGCTGCCAAGGGAACCAGCATCCTCCGGAAGGCCGGGCTGGGCTGCGGCACCGACCTCCCGGGCCCGCACCTCCGCACCCCGGGGCTTTACCACCCACACCCCCCCCCTCCGGCCTCCTCAGCTGCCGAGGCGGCATCCGGGCCTGTGCACGGCTGCCCGTGGCTGCAGACCCCCGGGGTGGGATTCCCAAGGAGAGATTTGATTCCCAAGGAGAGATTTTTACCCCCAAGAAGCCGCAGGCCCCAACCGGGCCGGGCGGAGCGGCCCGCGGGGCCTAGCGCGGCCCTACGCGCCTCACCTCGATTATCTTCTCCTTCTTCTTCTGGTCCGCCTTCTTGCTGCCCCCCGCCGGCTGCTGCTGCTTCTTGGGGGGCATGGCGGGGAGGGCGGAGCGGCCACGGCTCTGGCTCGGGGGCTCTGAGGGCCGCGGAGGGGCGGGGGCGGGCCCGGGCCGGGCGGGGACGGCTCCGGCTCCGCCGCCACCGGGGAGGCGAAAGCGATCCCGCTGGCAGGGCGAGAGGCACCGGTTATTTCCCGGCAGGCAGTGCGCCGGGCGCGCCGTTTGGCGTCACTGAGGGGCGGGGCAGCGCTGAGGCGAGCGCTGAGGACCGGACCGGACCGGACCGGACCGGACCGGACCGAACCGAACCGAACCGAACCGAACCGAACGGAACGGAACGGAACGGAACGGAACGGAACCGAACGGAACCGAACGGAACGGGACCGGACCGAACGGAACCGAACGGAACGGGACCGGACCGAACGGAACCGAACGGAACCGAATCGAACGGAACGGAACGGGACCGGACCGGACCGAACGGAACCGAACGGAACCGAATCGAACGGAACGGAACGGGACCGGACCGAACCGAACCGAACGGAACCGAATCGAACCAAAATGAATGGAACGGAACGGAACGGAACCGGACCGGACCGGGCCTGGGGGTGGTATTGGGTTCGGTCCTCCCCCGCGGAATCCGTGTCCGGTACTGGGGCAGTCGCCGTTCGGTGGTCAGGGAGCGGTTCCCTGGTGGGAATGGTTCCCTTAGTGAGCGGTGGGTGGGTGGGTGGGATGGGATGGGATGGATGGATGGATGGATGGATAGGATGGATGGAGGGATGGGATGGGATAAGATAGGATGGATGGATAGGATGGACAGGATGGATGGATGGAGGATTGGGATGGGATGGGATGGGATAAGATGGGACGGATGGATAGGATGGATAGATGGAGGAGTGGATGCAGGGAGGGATGTATGGATGGGATGGGATGAAGGATGGATGGATGGATGAATGGATGGAGGGAGGGATGGGATGGATGGATGGGATGAGTGGGGTGGATGGAGGGATGGATGGGATGGATGGAGGGAGAGATGGATGGTTGGGATAGGATGGATGGATGGGATGGATGGATGTTTGGGATGGATGGATGGATGGATGGATGGATGGATGGATGGAGAGAGCGGTGGATGGATGGGATAGCTGGATGGGATGGATGGAGGAGCCGTTCCCGCTCCCTCATCCAGACCCTGAGCCCGGATGAACTCCAGCAGCCCCCTGAGGCTGCCTGCCCATCCCCTGGTCTCTCGGGGGTCCTTGGGGGGTGTTTCACGGGTGAGGGGATGGCGCATTCACACAGGAACAGGTCGGGGTTTGGTGCCGCAGTCTCTGCCAGGTGAAGGGAAGCAAGTTCAGGGTGAGGACTGAGGCCACCTGGCTGCTCGGTAACAGAAATTACTTCCTTAGGATCAGCTACAAAGTAGCATCGGGGATGTCCGGGAAAAACAACTTTCCCACGGTGCTGCAACAGTGAAGTAATAAACACATCTGAAGTCAGCCACTGGCATGGTGTCAGGGATTAACACTGGCCTGGCAACTAAACCAAGTGCCAGATGCTCTCTGTTCATCCCCCTTCCCTCTCTGATAAAGGAAGGAGAGAGAATAAGGGAGAGAGACTTATGGGTTGGAAACTAAACTACACAGCTTTAATGAAACAGTAATGATAAATAGGAAAAATTACTAAATATATACAAATATACAGGGAAATTGATCCCACTTCCTCCCCTCTTTCCCCCAGTAACTCTCACGTCACCACCGAGGCTGCAGGGCAGCCCTGGGAAAGTCCAGGCTGGAATCCTGGGGTCAGGAGCAGTCGGGAGCTGGAGACAGGAACACAGGGATTCAGGCTGGCAGGGATCAGGAGCACAGGCAGAGGGATGGATGGAATCCTCCCAGGATGCCAAAGCAAACAGGGACAGGTGAAGAAGGGGAAGCAGGAAGGTTGAATACATTCAACCATTCATTTAACTAATCCATGTATTTCAGTGTTGCAAGATCACATTATGATTTTTTTATTTTGATCACTTCACCAACTAAGAAATAATTAAACCAGTTCTGAAACTCAGGATCAATAAAAAAACTTCCAAATATAACACTCAGTAAAGCCCATTTCTGTACTAACATATAGAAAACTGCCATAAATTTTGGTGCAAGTTCCTTATTAGCAGAACTTGCAGATCCCCACATGCTTGACTGGTTCTTCAAAGTGACTGGAAGAGCAGGAAGAACTTCTTGCTAGTGATGTCAGGTAGATTGAGATACAAATGTCTGACAAATGTTATTTGAAAATAAATTACTATGTACTAAGTATTGTGGAGGAAAAAATATACTTTGGTCTAAAATATATTGTAGGAACCAATCAAGTCCAGAACTTTCAGTTGAGAGGGCTAATCAATCTTTGTGCTTTATAAAACTGTGTTAGTTATCCATCTAATACTGAATAACAGTAATTTATTTCTAGTCTAGGAATTATTGTGATTTGGCTCTCATTTGCATTTGGCATTAGATTTAAAATTGGCTGAGGGCAGAATGATGAGCAGATACAAGACAGTACTACCTGCAATATTTCAGTTAGAAAATCCTAAATCATGACAGAAACATCAAGATTAACTCAAATGCCATGATTTCTTCCCGCTTTTTTTGTTGCACTTTAAGATCATTACTTTATCTCTTATTATTTGCTTTATGAATGAATGACAAGTGAATAATCTAGGTGTTTATGGGTAGCCCAAGAGCCCATTGTACTTTACTAACTGTTGTTTCCCCATGTTGTTTCTGCACCTTCCACAATTAAAAGATAAACCAAACTTGATATATTGTACTATTCTTTCCACTGAAATAAAAATATGCTTATGTATTTTCTGAAAAAAATTAGGATGAAGATAAACCAAACTTGATATATTGTACTATTCTTTCCACTGAAATAAAAATATGCTTATGTATTTTCTGAAAAAAATTAGGATGAACTCAAAAAAACCACAGCTGGAGAACTGCAGTTTGTTTCTGAATTGGAAAACAAAAAAACAGTTTTCATAGTCTTTCTTTTCCATCAGGAGCCAGCTGTACAGTTGTTACTCTTACTCACCTGGGTATTTCTTATGCTTTTGAAGAATCCACTCACCTTCAGGCAAGGACACTCATTTAGCCCCCTCCATCTCCCCAGCTACCTTTTTTCACAATGTTTGTGCTAAAACAGAATTTTATGTCTCCATTCCTCTGCCAGAGTGTCTTGAAACAGAGCAATAGGCTCCAAGTTGCCAGAAAGAGCCTGACAAAGACAACATAGAGTCGTAGAATTATCAGGGTTGGAAGGGACTTTTAAGGTCATCCAGTTCCAACCCTCCTGACATAGGCAGGGACACTTCCCACCGGATTAGATTGCTCAGAGCCCTGTCTAGCCTGGCCTTAAAAACTTCCAGGGATGGGACTTCCACCAACTCTCTGGTTAACCAGTTCATTCCAGTATCTCACTACCCTCATGATGCAGAGCTTCTTCTTAACATCTAATCTGAATCTACCTTCTTCTAATTTAAATCCATTCCTCCGTGTCCTATCAGTACCTGACATCCTAAAGAGTCCCTCCCCAGCTTTCTTGTAGCCCCCTTCAGATACTGGAAGATCACAATAAAGTGTCCTTGGAGCCTTCTCCTCTCCAGACTGAATAACCCCAACTCTCTCAGTCTGTCCTCACAGGAGAGGTCCTCCAGCCCTCTGATCATCCTCGTGGACCTTCTCTGGACATACTCCAGCACTTCCATGTCCCTTCTGTGAAAGGGGTTCCAGAAATGGACAAATTCCTCCAGGTGGGGTCTCACAAGAGCAGAGTAAAGGGGGAGAATCCCCTCCCTCAAGGTGAATCCTGTTTCTTCTCCTTTCAGGAGGCTACCTCTAACATCCCCAAAAAGGAATACCAGTAGCCTGTTCTACTTACCCCACCACATGTTCCTGTAAACCCAGCAAACTGCCAAGTGAGGGGGGTTTATAAGAAAAAAATTAATTAGTAACCCGGTGATGTTCAGGCTAATACTGAGAGCCATCTGGATCACATTATCTGCTCCTATCCTGAGAGAGGGGCAGGGTATATGGAGGGTTCCTGAGGGTCTCATAGGTGCTTTGTAATCCCTGTGAGGAGCTTAGGGAAAATAAGTGTTCTGTGGTGATATTTGCTGCGTTGATTCATGTATAATTTCTTTTTGCTTATGGGAAAGGCTGAGGAGAGGCTGGCGTGGCCTTACGTAAGCCCAAGGAGGGTGTGTATATGGAGTCGGCAGGCAAATGGAATGGTTTCAGCCTCTTGGTGGGATAATAATGGATTAACTGTGACATCTTCTGCCACATCACTGATGAGGTGACAGCTGTCACTGACATATTTTGGGAGGTCAGCCTGTTGCTCCTCAGTTGTCCTAGGGACTTGCCCGAGTAGCCTCATGGCTGAGGGAGGCCTGAGGTGGCCCTTGGGGCTCCAAAGTGTGAGACTGCTTCTCTCAGCAAGGTCAGAGGTTTCTCCTGAAACGGTTTGCAAAGCCTTGGGCATCTGAGAAGGAAAGGGTGGAAAGAAAGCCAAAAGCTGCCAAACAGTATTTTTAATATTTCCAGATGCAAAGGTGCTGTAGCAAGTGGCCAAGGCTGATGGAGTAGATGTAAGGCAAAACTCCACCAGGCTGCACCTCTGGGGTGTGGGACTTGTCTGAATTTCAAATAACTTTGTGTAAGGGAAAGGGCTGTGCCCTGCGAGGGAGTGCAGAGGCCCTGGGGGCAGTGAAGCGCTCGGCCAGGGTGAGCTCGAGACCCTACAAGCGCCATTTTGCTGCACCCGTCTCCTCGCTCACTTCTTGTTGGGTTCCTACACGGCCTGGAAAAGGGAACTTTTGACTTCTCTGCTGCCACAGGATGGTTGGATATTGAAGTTGAAATCCAGGTGAGGCAAAATGCTGTAGCTAAAGAGAGAAAGAAAGTGGTGTGTAAAATTTTCTCCTCAGAGAAGAGCCCTGAGGTGGTTGCTCTGAGGTAAGCTCCGAGTTACCGCGTCACACAATTAAGCATTTAAAAACAACCAACCAAAAGTACCAATCACCTGACTTTTAAGACAAATAATTTGCCTGTCCTCATATGTTTTTTGTAATGCTAGAGTAACACCTTTTTTGTAGAACTACTGCACTGATGAGAGAAGTTCATTTATACAAGGAGGTGAAGGAAAAGACTGAATTAGGTGCCTGAGAGGAAGCAGAGATCAAAGGGTACCTCTCTAATTGCAGGCCTGTTGTTTAGTCCTATAACTTGGCAAGAATGTAGCCTTCATTTTCCCAGATGCAAAATTCTTAAAAATTGGTATCCTGACTTGAAATAATCTGTTTCTTTCTATGTTATACCAAAGTATTGGACCTTTATAATGAACTATATATGTTGTAATACGCTTTTCCTCCACTTTTAGACCAGTATCATTTTTATGGCAATAGCAGATAACCAAAGAATGTAGCTAACAATGATAGTATTATAGGAATAACTTGCTTTTGTAGTATATTGCACTCCACAAATAACATTTCAAGTACTTCATTGACACTTTTTTTTTTTTCCTCAAACAATTTTTTAGCTTTCTTGTAGGTGGAAATGAAGTAGAAGTACTCTTTCAGTTGGAGTGAATTTGTATAAAAAGATGGTGCTGGGTACTGAAAAGCTTAGGTTTGGTCAAGTGTGCATTCCAGGCTAGGATACACTGTAATTAATAGTATTTGTTATTTTTACTTCATTTCTGAAACATACAATAGGCTCATTCTATGGGGTTTCCAGTGGCAAATAGTTAAAACATAACATTTCTATACATTTAGACATCTATTATTATGTCTGTGATATAATAATAGCAATAATCCATTTCATAGAATCATAGAATCTTGCAGGTTGGAAAAGACCCTTGGGATCATCATCCCTACTCTACAAAGTTCTCCCCTAAACCATATCCCCCCACACAACATTTAAGCATCACTTAAACACATACAGGAATGCATTTAACCCATACTAAAAATGAGAAATCCATAAATGTGCTTGCTTTAAGTACATTTATAAATATGTTTAAATAAGTATTATTATTCTTTCTCCAAAATATTATCTTTTATATACTTTCTTCACATCAAATGGGCTCTTTGTTTCTTCACTGAATTTCCCTATTGGAAAGTTTTGTGAATATTTATCACATATGTAGTAAAGCCTTAACATAGATCACTGCAGGAAGAAATTAGTCCCTAGCTAATCAGGATTAATTGTAGGAATCTGTAATCTCATGATATCAGTATTAATTGCATTATTAAACAAAATACTGTTGGAAAGAACTTATCTTGCTATAAAAATGATAGAATTTTTTTTTTTATTTGTATATGAAAAGCCATTTCTCAACCACAAAATTGCTGGAGCTGCTTCCAAGACAGACACATGGGAGAAACTTAAGTTTGTAATGTATTATAATGTTAATTTATGCTGAATATGAGCTAATAGTTAAGTTTCTTCCTTAGTACCTCGAGTTCTCTGCTTCCTTTGCAGTGTTTTGTAAACAAGTTTACCTCTCACAAGGTTTCCTTTGTACTGGCTAATTCTCAGTATAAACTCCTATAAATCCATGAAGTGTTCCAATCAGGTATTGTCAAAGTATTCCCCTGCTGTTACATCTGGTGACAGTATTTGTTTTTCATAACTTACATTTGTTGTGATGACACCTTACCATCAGCCTGTGCCTTTTAGCTAAGTCACCTGTTACAATTAACCCAAATCACCTGTTGCAATTAACTATGCTTTGTGACAGTAAAAAAAAAATCTTTTTTTTCTATATTGTAGCTCTTCATTAGAATGTCTTTCACTTTGTCAGCACGTTTTGTGTGTGTGATTCACAAAGCAGGTGCCTTTACAAGCAATCTGCTTTTAGTCCTTTCTCCCCCTGAAATTAGAGGAGTGAGGCTGGTGTGGCACTCTGAAAAGCTGGGAGGTTAATATATTGGCCTTTATCTTGAAAAAGACTTTATTCACCTGTTGTTAGGTGAAGTGTATTATTTTGTGTTTGTTTATATACATATCTAATTCTTTGAAAGCAAGACTGACTTTGTGTTACCTTTCCTGGGAGCAGCTGTGCAGCTACCTGATTCTGTTTTGGCAATAGAACGTGTTTCACAGCAATACTTTTTTCCATTTCCTTTTCCCCCGGGTAATTGTGCAACTACTTGAGAGGAGAGGAAAAAAATCCCTGAAGTTTTCAGAGGAGTTTTGGCAATTTTGCTCAAGAGCAGAGACTTGCACAACAAGCAGAAGTTGCTGTTGGAATGGATGCTGTGAGTATATGCTGGTTGAACTCCAGTGAAACTCTGGTGTTAGCTATCCTATATCCATTGGTCATGTCCTAGCAATTGACTTTGGAATAAGCAAAGTATGCTCACTGGTTATTTAAAGTACTAGTAAGAGATGCTTCTTCCACCTTGTGCAAAGATGTCGTTAGCTTCTTTGTGCTAGAGATGCACTTTGGGACTTGATTTGGGCTGGCTGTGATGAGACAGGTTCTAATTAACACAAGGCATTGTTTGTCATTGCTGCCAGTGAGAAAGAAGGAACAAAGACAGTCACAGTGAATCAAGAAGGGGGACAGGAAGGATCATAAAAACTCTTAAGCAGAAGGACACCGAGGTAATGTTGTCTGGGCATCAGGGGACACTGCAAAGTGTGTGAGGTGAACGTTAATCTGTGGGACTCCAAATAATATTTAAGCTGGTTATTTTGTTTCTGCTGATGCCAGAACAAACCGTGCTTGCTCAGGACGTATGTAGGTCATACACAGTCGCAGCCATAAGGGGTCAGAATTCCTCTATGGTCAGAGTAAATTGCCCAGGAAACTGCTGTCATTTACACAGTTACTACAAGGGCTCAGAAGTTTCAAGTCAACTTCCTAAAAATTCATATGGTTACTATATGTATATATATGCATATGAAGACTTTAAGTAAATTTTAGCTTTAGAAAAGATATTTTCCCACGAGGGACAGAAAATAAGTGACAATGGGTAGCTTATTGTTACAGAACAAAGGAAGTGAGAATTTAACAAAGTTATTTCTAAGTCTGGAAAAATCAGACAGGTTTGGTGAGAAAGTTCAAAGGGATTTAAACCTACACATTGTTCCCTGTTTGTTTGTTTTGTTTGTTTGTTTATTTGTTGTTGTTGTTTTTATGTGTCACATTCTTGGAACAACATATAATATGTAGCTGGAACTTGATCAGTGCCATTACAGAGATTTGTGGGACAGGGAAGGTGTCTCCAGAGGTACAATCTTATTTGGTTTTGCCCTGGGGTAGCATCAGCTCCCATGTCAAGAAAGTCTGGATCATATTAGAGAGATCATGTACTAGATAGTATTGACTTTCTCAGTTTTGTGCTCTGGGAAGTATACTCTAACCTTTTTCTCTCATTTTTATGCATCTTTCTAATCAAGGCTGTGATATTCTAAGTGTTCTCTATGCATATTAATTTGGATTTAGATTTTCAGAATATGCTCTGTCCCTATAGAAGAATTCCAGAAAGTTATAATCCCACTACAAATTCTATATGATAAATTCAAAATTCTATTAGAGAACAGAATTCCATAGAACATGAAAGAATAAATAATTAAGAAGGTATTTTTGTAGGAGCTTAAAATATTGTCAATGTTAAGAATGAAATGGATGCTTTTTTCTAAGCTTAGCACATTGCAGACCAGTTTCTGATACCATGGCTGTTCTGAGACATCTGTTTAAGTGTCACTTAGACAGCAAAATGAAAAGCTTTCAAAATTATGGTGAGCCAGTGTCAGCAGTGTTTGCTTTATAAGCTCTTTGTAGGACTACCCTTTTAAGCTAATGAATATTAGAGATAGTAACAGCATTTGATGTTGCAAAGGAGGCATTTTAATGAATGTTACAGACTTAGGCAATGAAATTCTAATATTTAAAGGTAAAAAACCCTGTTTCATAATTTTACATAAGGTCTAAATACCATGATTTCCTAATTTACAAAGCTGAAATTTCTCTGGTACTTTATCCCAACTTAATGCATTAAGAACTGACTAAGAGGAGATCACAGAAATAGGTGTTTTTAGAGAAACATCATCCAAGACCATCAGAGGACTTCTCTGAGTATTTTAATTGTTGAACTGGAAATAAATATAACATTTTTATGATACACATTTTGAATTACAAGGATAAGTGGTTTGGTAAATGAGAAAGGTGAAACAGTTATGCAGAATGATTGGAACATTTGGTGAATGGGACAAATACAAAATGTTTTCTTACTGGCAAGTGTAAATTTTTTTAACCATAAACAAGAAAACTCATTATGAAAAGAGGCTTTCTTTGGTTACAAGCTACTTTCTGAACAATACTTAAAGATTCAACATGAATATTTGGTGTCACACTTCAGCAAAAACCCCAAGTGATACTAAATTGATAAGCAAGGGTTAACTTAACTGTAGCAGGATAGAACATTTGTTACCAGTCTTGGTGACGTCCCAATTAAATAGTCAAATCATGATAAGAGGATTTTGAAAAAAATGGAAAAATATCAAGAGGAGAGAGTGAACAGTCAAGAAATGGAGGAAATGTGCTCTTCTGAAGGTGGAGTCTATTTCTTTATGGTAGTGTATAAAAATTTAGAAGTGCAGTAAGTTGTTTTTCAATTAATTCTGGATATAATTTGGGAAATTATAAGTTACATGCAGTTTATTTGGATTCAAGATATGAATGACGTATAATAGCTCGTGATGTAAAGAAGGTCATGCTAAAATTTTTTTCTAGCCAAAAGCTCAGAGAATTTCTACTCCTATAGGTTGTCAGGCTTCTGAAATAAACTGGTACACAAGAAATGCAATCAGTAACTCTATTCCATATTCAAAATAGTTACATGGTTTCTTTCTGGGTGCCTGGCCCTCTTTTTGCAGTAGTTCTTGCCAGAGCATGAAACTAATCAAGAGCTGTGCCTCTTGTAGCTCTTCCTAATCGGAGTGCCACAGATCTGGAGTTGACTAAGTATGAAATTATTATGGAAATTGTCTATAGTTCCTAATGTTCAGCTAAGTTTACTTATTTTTTTGTTTTTTAAATGTCAGATTAGCCCACTCTTGTGTGTTTGCCTATTGATGTGCTATTGGTGACATCCCTATTAGGCACCAAGCTTCTAAAAGCAGTCAGAAAAAGTGGTGAGAAATCACAAAGATGTTTCAAAATTCTGTAGAGTAATTTGTTGAGTGGAACAAGTTAAAATGCAATGTATAATTCATGTATACACACTTAGTTGCCAGTATAAATTAATAATTACCCATAACAGTTAGAATTCGGCTGTTCTCACTTGGAGATCTGAAGGAGTGCCTATGTTTCAGCTTCTTAGTAGTTATTAAAAATATATTTATTAAAAATAAATATTCTTTCCTCTCACTTGATTGATTTTCTTAGTCACTTGCAGCTCTTTTCTCATTCCTTTTAAATGATACAACAAAAAAAATGCTAACACAATTGTTGATTTTTCTGGCAAGCTATATTGCTTTCCATTAAGTAAGGATTCTTCATCACCACTTTTCTGCACCTTCTGCACTCTGTAGCCCTTGGATGGTGTAAATGCTAACAGGGAAAAGATGTGGTGCAATCTTGTCTAATGTTTTGCTTCCACCTGGTAGTGCATAGGTTGTTCTCTAATGATTTTTTTTCCTTTTTAGTGCAGCAAAAATATTTTATACTGCATATGCAACGTAGAAGTTGTTGAAAATTTCTGCCAGAAAATTCTGCAAAGTAGGATGCTAATATGTATATGAGTTCAAAGCTTTATTGGCTTAAAAAAAAAGTGAATCTCAACTGCTATAATTCAGTTTGGATTAAGAAATAAGTACTGTACTTTCTTATGAAATTTCTGAAATTCTTGTATTTTGACTGTGCTGGAAATAATAGTGTCCAAATAATTGATTTTAAAATGAAAGATGAAACAGATGTTTTGAATTCTTCAGATTTTTGGTGTAATTCTATGAAGTCTGAGCTTGTTTTTATAGCAAAAGTTCTTCACCTGGATCCAGCTGTCAAGGAGAAAAAAGGCAGAGTTAGCTTGGGCTTTGTCATACCTTTAGTACCTTCTCTCCATCTTCAGTAATGGCTCTATCCATGCTGTAAAGAAAAATGTGTTGTAAATTAAGACAGATATTCCTGGAGATGGCAGTAAACACCCTTTCTCTAAGTGGAAGAAAAATGTAGAGCTAATGCAAGATTATTCTGCAGTTACTGTCTACTTTTCTACTGTCTACTTTGTAGGCATTCCAGTAACAGACAAATGAAAACAATTTGCAGATACACAAGTGGTCACATTTTAAATATTCCTATTTTTAAAATATTTCTGAATATTTTAAAAATATTTACCTACTATTTTGTGTGATAACAAATCACCTACATCTGAGAAAGGCTTATCACAGAGATGGTATTTCTTAACATTTTTTTGAGATGGTATCAGTTATCTGCCTGTGCTTTACAACAGAAGAAAACACACCTAGACTTGTTCTACAAATAGATAGTTATGGTACAGAACTATGGTACAGAAAGGTGAAGTAACTTCTGTGCTGTGGATGAGCATGCAATCCAAAAAAACAACAAAGGCAACACCAACAAAAGGTGCTTTCTTATAATCTAATATGGTGTTGACTGTGCCATCCTGCTGTGCCTTTAAAAGGACCCAGTTTTGTGTATGTTTAGGTATGTGCTAAATTACAGCTTTATCAGGTCCTCTTGGGTATCCTTTTAAAAGGATATCCATATCCATAAATGGATATTCATATTTGCTGATGAAACACTGCCAAAACTCAGGAGTGACTTAGTCATGAGAGTTTCAGCATCACAAAAAACATCTGAAATAGATCTGATGTTTGTAGAAATTAGGATGAATCTTTTAATTTTGAATGAAATAAAATATTCAATAGGAATGTATACATGAAGGGAGCTCAGATTAGCCTGTATTCTTATACAAAGGGAATGGTTTGCTTGACTCTAATACCACTGTGACATGGCCTTTGCAGCCTTGTGCTGCAGGATTGCAATTTTGTCTTTGGGATGGAGAACTTGTAGAGCATGGCTGTCTTACCTGAGTAACAATGACTTAGAAAACTTATCTCTTTTTGAGTTAGAGAATTGTGATTCATGAAATTTATTAATCTGAAATTGTGGATCCTCCTTTATTTACTCACAAGTATAATTCTGAATATGGAATATCCTGCCTTCTCTCTTTTCATGATAATTGTCCTCTCTTGAATAGGAATTTCAAAGGCTAGTGGCAAAAATCTAATAGTTTGGGTGAGCATTTCTTTCTAAACAATATTTTTGTTTCCCTTGCTGTAAATAGTTTATTTAACGAAAGAGTGGCTCACTTCATACTGTATTTCTCAGTTGGGTCATGTGAAAGTCGCATTAAATATCCTTGTAGAAGAGGAAAATATTCTCAGTCAAATCTGACAGCATATGTTATTCAGTTCCATTAGGGAAAGACAAATGCATCAGAGTTCACTAACCTGCCTTGATGCTGATAAGGTTAACTAACCTTGTATATCAACAAGCATGCTCTGAAGTCTGATTATAGGTTTTCTCCATTTTGTTACAAATTGTATGGCACAACATCATATGTAGAAACATGTGTTGGAAATGTAAATAACCCATGGTTTTGCAGTGAAAATGTGTATATGCCTTGACAAACTTTTACTCTGGGCATGTGTACTGTGTATAACTTAAAAGATGCTGCCAGTTACCTCCCATGCTTGGGGTTCTGCCCCCTGTACCATGTCCAAGTAGGTCAGGAACCATTGGTATGAATCCAAGTCATGAATGTCACTACATCTTCCATGGGGAAAATGGACCCTGTGTAGATCATGCTGTTCTCTTAGAGGAACTGTATTGAGCTTTTAATGAAAAGAGAAAATAAACCCCACTTTTAGTTATTGCTTTCAATTTCGTATTATATTTGATACTATGAATTGTCTTATTCAGAGTAAGTTTTTCATTATTCTGTCTGATCTATGTGGGGTTTGATGGATAATTATTTAAATATATATTTGAAAAGTGAACAATATGAGGAAGCTCTTGAAAGACTTATGTTAACTTTTATTGCTGTTCAAGTTGAAGAACACATTTCTCTGTACCTTTGTGCCTAGCTGCAAAGGTTTTCCTGCCTGCCTTGCTAGGTTTGGTATGCATGAAGCAATTTGACTGGATTAAGAGGATTAATTTGCATATAGCTCTTAAGAAAATTTGTGCTCTCCTTCTGCTTGACCATTTACAATATAAAGCCTGGTGTGTGAAGTTATTTTAGGGAGGATAAATGAAGAACTATCAAGGACTCTGCGTCTTTGAAAAGAGATGTGATTATTCTTGCTGTATTTGTGCCTTGGGTGCCTAAAAGCATGAGATGAAACTGCAGGTAAAAATTCAAATCTGAGTATCAGTCTAAATGACACAGAATCATGGCTTGGCTTAGAGAACAAAGGTTTCAGAAGGGCTCTCCCCAGGCTTGCTGCTGATGGCTGAAAAGGCCGATGCGGGACAGGCAGCGGGGTTGCAAAAGGCCCAGCAGAAAGTGTCCTGTGAGGGGACAGCCAAGGCACGGCTCTTTCTGTGCTGCCTTTTCTCCTCCAGACTGATTCTGTGTGTGTTCTCAAAGGAGGCAGCAGTGTTAGGGATGTTTCAGGGAGCCCCTGGATCTCCTCTCTGGGGCTCCTCTGTTGCGGCAGCCGGTGGCAAGTTCAGCACAGAGCACAATCTTAGGGAGGTGGTGATCCTCCCTCCTGGAGACGTGTCCTGCCCAGCACAGCTGTGTCCTCAGTACCATGGCCTCAGGACTGGTGAGCCCTGCCTGTTCAGGGACAGGAACATTGGTCACACAGTCAGTCCCGGGGATGTTTAGGATTGGATGGAGGCAGCACTGATGGAAGTGCTCGAGGAGTCGCAGGTGGTGGCAGTAGGTGACCCATGATTCAGACCCATAGAAAAGAGGAGACAGGAGAATGGCTCTGTAGACACCAGCCTTTGTATTTTTCTTCAGGTGTTTATTGCTCCAGACTCTTTCATGAAGTCTTCTGAATGCTCTGTATGCCTTTGCTAATCTGTTGTCTGTCTCTTTGTTGATCTTGGCATCTGAGGAAATAATGCATCCCAGAGAGCTGAACTGCTGGACTGGCTTAAGCTCTGATTTGCCTGTGGTGATGTGGGGATGATGGAAGTCTTCCTGTGGTGCAGGCTGGTAGAGAACTTCTGTTTTCCCCAAATTGACTTTTAGCCAAAAAGGTCTGCAGCCTCTGCAAAGCAGGATGTTGTGTGCTGCAGAGCTGCTTCTGTGGTGAAATCACCTGGTGATTTAGGGTCTTGGTGTGGGCCCTCAGTCACCTTAGGTTGCATAGGTTCCCATCAGTACCATATGGGATGTAAATGCCATTTTCTTATTCAGGTCTGCCATGGCCCTTTGGAGCATTGTGCTGAAGAAGACTGTGAATAGAGTGGGTGTAAGAACGTAGCCTTGTTTCACACCACTGATTATTGGGAAGGATTCAGAGAGTGCATCACCATATCTGACTTGGCCCTGCTTATCCTCATGTAAGGGGATGATCATTTTGAGGAACAGCCTAGCAAGCGTGGACACTGACAGGACATAGGTTTAGTTAGAGTTTCCTTCTCTGAGATGGATGGCCTTACAGGGCTAAACGAGCTCCATCAGCCTGGGTTTGGAGTGAGAGTTCTCCTTCTCCTGGGATGGTTGCCTGAAGGCTGCTGAGCCCATCCTGCCCATGGACACACTTTGTCTGACCCTTCAGTTGAGATCTGATACTGCTGTCTCACAAGTTAGCCATAAGAGTTTTCTTTTGTATGGAATCATCTGGTAATAGAGATAACATGGAGGAGCAATGTACACTCTTTTTACATCTGTGCTGAAAGGCCTCATTAGGTATGTGATTTCAAGTTTTTCAGAATAATCATGGACTTGCAAATCCCATGTGCTCAATCACTGCAGCATATATGGTCTGTGTATGCCTTGCTGTAAGCAAAAGTACTGCTACTTAAATCAGTGAGTTTATTCAAATATTGAATGTCTTGATCATTTGGGACTGAAATATTTCTTAGGAGGAGGACTATCAGTTGAGAAGAATAACTTGCATAATTTTCTCATGTTAAGAGGGGATGTTCCACACATTTCTTAATCTGTTTTATAATTCAGTGCACAATATAACATAAACAAACTTTTGTTCTGTGCTTACACATCTATAGTTTATAATTTACAATTGATAAGAAAATAGTTTAATTTCTAAATTAACTAGCAGGCATACTGAGTAGTGTGAGTTAAAATTCATTCCATTTGTCAGTCTAAACAGAAAGTATTAAGACTGTCAGACTGATATATAGCATTTCATCAAATGAAGAACATAAATTTCCACATTAATATTAACACTGTAATGTTTCAGATGACAACAAATCCTCAATGCATCCTAAAATCTTTGATATTCCAGTGCAACAATAATCCTCCAGTGGATTTGTTATGATAATTTTAATATGCCTTTCTTCTCAAAGACTGTTTCAAAAGCAAATTATTACGAATGCTGGCATTACAATTGAAAAAAAAGTCTGAAATATAACACCATTTTGATGTTGTAAATTGTTTCATATTAAGATCAAAAGGGAAGAAAACCAAAGCAGTATTAAGGGCGAAACAGTTCTTATTTTAATGAAAAAATTAAATTGTAGATATGCTTTTAAAAAATTATTATTTAGCATAGATTAACTCTTCTGTTACTAGATCTTTGTACTTAAAACCTTTAATTTGACATAAAATGCATTAGCTTTTGATGTTTGCCTCTATTTTTAAGGACATACCATGTCCCTGCTTTTGGGGATTTTGCAGTTCTAATTTCAGTCTTGAAGTCAGATTTTTTAATGCAATGTAAGGTAACTGAGGCCCAGTAAATGCAGGACTACTGTGTAAATGTATTTCTTCCTTCAAAAACAGGTGGATATCAAGAATCTTCCCTGCTGGGCTGTAGTCCTTACTATGTTCTGAATAAATCTCAAATTCTAGGAGATTGTCAAGAGAAATAGTGAGATTTAAGGTGCTTCTGAGAGCCTGTGGTTTGCTGGAGTGTGTAATACAGCTCAAGGGTTAACATACACTTATAGTATTTGTCTCTCACTACTTGAACTGGTGAATGCCTGAGTTAAAGTCTGTACAGAAATTGTTTTACTAGTAAAAATATTTTGTTGTGAATCTAGAACAAAAGGTATTATTATAGTCTCTGGTTTAAAGCAACTAAATATTAGTAAATATTCTTTCTTGCTTGGTCAAAGTTTCTTTGAGTTCTGAGAAGAGAATGTGATAAACCTGTCCAAAAACAACAAAAAAAGTTCCAGTTCATCAACAGGTGAAATTTTGCAGCACAGACTTCAGCATAGAGTTGAGCTTTGGGGAATGAGCTTCATTTTCCAGCTCTATCACTGATGACCAGGGCAAGCTACTTTTTCAGAAGGTCACTTGTGACAAGGGTTGGTAATCTTAGGTAGAATCCTGTTATCTAAATTTCCCTTTGCACGTGCTGATGAAAAATCTATTTGGTACCTTATTCCACACTTCCAAGGCTAGAGAGCCCAGATGTGAAATGTTATGTTAAAAATGGAATTGGAAATCTGTGCAAAATCTGTAATTTTAAATTTTATGTACAACATGAGGTTTTTGGAGCTCATCTTCATTAACAGTAATCTTCAAATTATTTTAAGAGTACGTATAGCTTATCCAATGAAAAAAAAGATGAGCTGAAAGAAAAATGCTTACCAAGTGTGCATATTTTGAGCTGAATGTATGTGTAGTAGCATCTCTACTAAAGGATGACCATTCTAAATTCACTTCTCTTCAAACTATCCTAATTTCTTCTCACATTTCAATTCAAACAAATGTTAAAATGAAAATATTCTTTGGTTAAGTCAGTGAGAGTCTGAAGCAGCTGAAGGGAGAAATGTTCATCTTTGGCTGCTTATACACAGCTTAAGGGTGTCTAAGGGATGAACTCAACATGATGCTGATGTTGTCAGCTACTCCAAATATGTAAGTCTCTTGGTGCAACACATTCATGTAATTTGACTTTTATATCTATGTACAGATGGTCAAGTCATGGGGAGATGTTACAGAGGGAGTACATGAAGGCTTTTATTAGCCACAATTTAATTTTTAGGTGCACCCAGGTTGATAAAGAGGTGGTAAAACAGGTTGTCATATACAGAGGTTACCTGAAGTTTTGAAAAAAATGGATTGAATTTTTTTTTCCTTTTGTATTTATCTTGTTTGTCAGAATCAAACTGAAGGTGCAAAACAGATTTAAAGGGGAAGCTGGAGGAGAATATTCCTTTTAAATAATTTAATGGTACAATTTGAAACATTTGTTTGAAAAAATATAAACAAAATCCATAATGTTATTGACATATCAGTTAAAAACGTGCTCTTTTAAAGGAAGGATAAGATAAAAATATATTGCTCATAATCAGAGAGTGAGAATGTCTTAGATGAGACATGGCAACTCTGTTCTTTCATTGCTCCCCACAGCCCTCTTTCTAATTTCTAATTTTGCATTTATTTTTGGGAAAAGTCTCAATGACTGCTTGAACAAATGGGCTTAGAGCAAAATTGAGTGCTCTGTACTCAGGAAGAGAGATCAGAGATTTTTAATGCAGTTCAGGTTACCATTTTGCATGTGAAAGAATTTACCTGTCCTCATGAAGGATTAGCCCAGGATTAAGATTTGGAGCTATGCATTTTTAAGGCACATTTTTAAGCCATCTTCTGTCACTGCAGTTCTCATTGCAAAGTAGACTTGTACGGTGATATTTTTCTCTTCTTTTGGGGGACAGTGGCAAGGGATGAGGAAAAGGAACAACTTCATTTTGATGACAAGACCAGGGGTGCACATGCACTTTCCTTTCTCTGCTGCTGGTTACAGAAGAAAGGATGTCTTGCTCTTTTGTAGTGAGTTTTCAAATAACTGTTGTCAGTTTTCAATTCAATTTTCCTCTCCCTCCCAGCCCCCTGCAGGGTGGTACCTGAGTAGAGTTTCAATAAGCACCATCTTTAGCTCAGATTTCCCCTAAAAAAACCCCAACCCAACCCAAACCAACAAATTTCACGTTTTCTTATCAATATGTTCCATACCAAAACTTAAACTGCAGGTAATAATTTTTAATGTGAAATTTATTCAGGTATTATTAGAGATAGTAATTGTGAGCTGGAAGATAATTGTGTTGCTGGGAATATATTTTTGAAAGACCCAAAAGTCCTTGCAATAGAGTTCTTGGTCACTTGTGAGTAGTATACACTTCCAAACATTCTTATTTCACTTGTCAAATCAGCTGAGCAAACCTTTGTGCAAAGTAGGTTGGAAGCCTTTTCTGGTACCACAAATAGTTTAATCTTAGTAAAGAGTAGCAACAAACAGACAGAGATTCTCATGATTAATTTAACTGGGCAAAGGGTCTAGGGACCTTTGTGCTAGGGACTAAATGGTAAATATAATATGCAGCGTTTTAAATGTAAGGAAAATTGAGTGTTGAGTATAAGACTTCCAGATAGCAAGAGTGTTCTGGAATAATACCTTTCTCTTGAATAAAACTCAGGTAAATGGGTTGTCATTACTATCAAACAGACATTTTATGTATTCACTACTTAGAATATTAAAAAAAAAAAAAGCGCTTTATAATATAAGGCATATATACAAATAATATACAAAGGCCAAGTATAAACTGAGTTGGCTGGATAATAAAATTTTTTATAACCAACTTTTCCTCAAGCTCTTCCAGGAAAAGTATAACACCCAAATGTCATGAATGTTTCTGTTACTTAAAAAGTGAAGTCATGATGCAGCTCTGCTTTATAATCATACCTCAAGAATTATTTTAGTAATTTTGTCATTGACTTTGTTGGATGCTGAATCTGGGCTGTGTTGTATTACTCTAATGTACAGCCTCAGTGTAAAGATAATGGGCTATTCCCTGAAGTGCTACATAATAACTTAAAAATTTGTAGTAGACATGATGCTTTGGGTGACTTTTTACTTGTGTGTTACATAAATAGACCAATTATGTACTTTATGTTTGAGAACTGATGCTTAAGTAGAATGCTACTATTTTGATGGAAACTCAGCAGTAATTTTAAAGCAGCTGGGATAGAGAGGAAGCATTTAACAAAAGCTGTTTATGAGGCTGACATTAGCTTCCATTTATTAACGATTTCTTCTTTGCTGTTTCATGGCTTCCATCTCTAGTGGTAAGACAGTGGAAATGATCAGGCAAATGTATTCTGCAATTGGCTCCAAGGTACAGCAAGTAAATTTCAGAAGATGCCACTTATAAATATGTAACCTTTTACTTTCAAAAACTTAGGAATGAATATATATTGTGCTTCTTCATACTTAAATAATGATTAAGAAGTACTTTTGACTCCCCCAGGCACTCAACAGTATAAAGGAATGTTTACAGTGATAAATTATAAAAGTACTTGAGGATTCTGAAATATATTTTGTTGCATGGATCATAGAACAGGAGTGTCACAGAATAGCATGCTTAATTCTTGGGCAATAGTCCTTCTTGGAGATCCAGATCCTGGAGGGAATTTCATACAGATGAGAGAGTTATTTAACTGAGAAGATTACTAAACACAAGCAGGAAAAGGCATTTACAACAAATTGGTCAGTTGGTGCATCAAACCAGTAGTTAATGTAAAACTGACAGTGGAGCACATGAATGATTGTAGCCCTGAGGAATAAATTTGCACATAGGTCATACATTTCTTCCATATTTGCACTAGCAAGAAATCTGTTCTATTTTCTTAGGGTATATTTAAGGACCTTTTCCAAATATGCAAACAAATGATCCAGAAATTCAATGTGTGAAGTTGATTGTTGATTAATTTCTTAGGGTGCTTAATTAAAAGTATTATTTTCTACATATAGGAATGTATCTTGAAAGTTTCCAGGATAAGTGTGATACAATTCAGTAAGAGTTGTTTTCCCATAAGGCCTTATCAACCTTGTCATACAGCTACTGTTGCCATAGTTGTTAAATGCTGCTTTTTTGAATGCAAAGCAAAGTAACACTCATTCAAAATTTAGGTTGTTGATATTGTAATAGCTTTTAGATTTCATAACAAAATTCCTGCAGGTGGCCTTCAACACTTACACAGAATAATCATAATTTTAGAGCATTTAAAATAATAAAAGAAGTCCTGTAAATAAGTTTTGTGCTGGCACTGGTCAGCATTCATTGAATATATAAATGGGTCACACATGAAAATTCACATTTAAAAAAATATTTATATGGAAACAAATATATAAACTTTGGCCTTCAGGTAGTTTTCTTTTCTCAGTTTATGGTTTAATTGGTGACATCCAGTATGAAGTATTTTTCCAGAAAATCAGCATTGCAAGGAGATAAAAGCATTTTAGAACTGCAGTTTTGTTTGCTTTTAAAGGTAATAATTCTCTATTATAGACTTAGTATGTAGATAAAAAGTTGTTTTTGGTTTTATTTAGAAGCTGCAGTGACTAATTTCTAGTACCTTTCAAAAATGAGGGGTAAGCATCTACTTCATCTGTGACTAATTTCCAGTGTGCTAAGGGCTAAAGGGAATAGGAATGTAATTTTTAAAACATTCTTTGCTGCTGCTGATTACATAGTTTGGCAGCTTCTACCAGCTTGTAAATTAAGAAGGATCAGGCTTGCTCTGCCTTGCATACAAGGACAGTCAGGGCCAGTGAGAATGCCACTGGCAAAGGTGTCAGTGACTCAGTAGGTGACACTTGTCCTTGAGTCAGCAATGAACCCAGAGGCTCAGCAGAGAGCTGGGAGGCAGAGTGATTGTACCATATTTTAGGTACAATTGAAATTGTAAACAAACAAATTGTACCATATTTTAGGCAGAAAGCAAAGCTCTGGTCTTGGCCTGCTGCAGGCACTAAAGACTCCATGGCATGATTTACAGGAGGGGTGTTTACCCAGAGGTCATGCTGAGATCACAGCATCAGGTAACAGTGAGTACAATTTATTTCAGATGTCCCTGGAAGTTTTGACCATACTGTAGCTCCTCAGTCCTTGCCAGCTTTATTTACATGGCCAGTACAGAGTACCTGCTGCAGCTGATGAAAGAGCATGCCTAATATTCCCTTTTTTCACCCCTTGTCTTCTATTTTTTTCTTATAATATGGAAACTTGCATAACTACATAAGGTGAAATTGCAGCTCTCACTGAATAAATTGGGTTAAAAGAGATAATGCTAGCCTGAACCTCTGAGATTCCCTAACAATTTTGTATGCATTGGGAGGGAATAGGGTAAGCAAAATTCTCAATAGTTCTCTAACACTCACTTTGTCATCTTGATGGATGGCTTCTTAAAGTCACTACCAAGATTAGGGAGGAGGTGTAGGGCCTGGAATGACTCCTATACATAATTTACTCCTATCTATTGATGGAGGACTGGAAAACAGAATGGGACAGAAGAGTATATTCCTGCCAGCTTAATCAAATATACTGGAAATGCTAAAATAGCTTGCACACAAAAAAGTGTTTTCCATATACTTGCATAGATATGGCATTTGGTTTTAAATCTTGAAGGTAAACCAAGAACATATTACTATACTTTTAATGAGCTGAGAGAAATTATGATTCAAATCCAAATGGCAGAGACAAAATTAAGTGTGTGGACTCAAATATGTGATGTGTAAGTCTTACTACTTGGCTATTTGTCCATGCTAGTTGCCAGACCTAGGAACTACACAGTGTAACTGAACCAAAATCTCAAGTGTTTGCCTAGGTAGATCTCCTTGAAATTCCCATTAGTGCTCTCTTTCCTCTGAAACATGCCAGAAGGTAGGCAGACTGCAATTTATTTACTAATTAATTTTGCTATTTGAACTGTACAAAAAGGTGTTTCAACACTGTATGAATTATGACTTTAATTGCTCTTAATCATCTCAGTTTATCTCAGAACTTTCCACTGACCATTTGAGCACAATTTCCAAAACTTCCTGTGCTGATGATGTACTGGGATCCATAGGTAGCAATCACATCAATGGGAATCATCCTTGGATGCTAAGAGCTGTCCCTTCAGCAAGGAGGTGGAATCTGAGTGCATGATTATACACCAAGTAAGCAGTCACAAATTTTTCTCTTATGAAAATATTTGGACTGAGAACGAGTTTATTGAACTGATAATAGAATACAAGGGATATGTTTTGGATCTTTGCTGTCATTTGTTTAGTGACAAAATAGAATGAAGTCTTTTGGTGATGGAAAAAACAGGTTTCAAGTGCCTCTGTAATCCATGTTTTGGTTTTGCAAGAATGTTTAAAGATTTTAAGTCTGAAATATTTGAAATAGCAGTGCTAGGTCTAAGCAATCTTTCACTCTTCTCTTCCTCTCCTTCCCAGTGAAGTGCCTTTCCTGAAAATCAGTGCAGTAAGATAAAGATCTTGTAATGTGTTTAGTAGCTGTTTATTTACTTTCTTACCAGGTGTCATTGTACTGTGGTTCTGTACATTAATGTAATAATTTTTTACTTTTTCACTTTTTTCTGTTAAGGTCAAAGTCAAAATAGCTGTTCTTATTAAAAAAAAAATAAGGCTTCTAAAGTCAAATATGCCTAAAAAAAGGCAATGCATATATACCCAAACGAGAAATGTCTTGTACTGTCAGGGGACAACTATTTTTTAAAGTTCTTATTGTTTTGATATTAAAAATAAGCTTTTAATCTTTTAGAATATTGACTATAAATTCTGCTTATAATTAATTGTCAGTTTAATTATATGCAGCTCAGCTATGGGCTTGTTATGTTTTTAAAGTGAATAAATTAAGTTTAGCAAGCAGAGACAGACTAATGAGGAAGCAGTCACAGAATGCAGAAAATTTACCTAATATGAAGTAAACAAGTATAGGTCCTATTCTTTATCCACTTCAGATTTTTCAATATGCCCAAGAGTTAAATTTAGAAAACCAGCCATGCTAATATGGCACTCAGGTTATCTGTGTATTGTGAAAATAAGTTTTAAGGTAGGTTCATTGACATTCAAGCTGGTGCCAAGCAATCTGGTACTGAAGGCAAAAGCTTTGGAGAGAACAGTACAAGTGCTAGGGGTCATCTCATGAAGCCAGCTCAGGAATGGAAGGAATGGGACAGCATTCACAAGTAAGGGTGCTAAATAGATAAAGGAAACCTTTTCAATTTGATTCTGGATCTGAGCTAGCAGAGTCTCACTTGCTAGGTCAGCTGGACTTCTACCAAGTCAGTCTGAGATGTGTGGTAACTGTCTAATGCTCTGCTGTGAGGTTATCTATTGTAATATTACTGTGAAATACTACATTGCAAACTATATTTTATTACCCACAGGGGATTCTCTTCTACAGAATCTTGCCAAAGGTCTGCTACAGTCAGTGCTCTGGTAGGAATGGATAAAAATTACCATAAGACTACAGGAAATGCTTTTCAATGTGTGTCCTTTACAATGTTCCATTTTTCTCCTAAAATACTCCAAAAATTTCTTTTCATGGTTTATATTTATTTCTTTGGCTTTTTCATTTAAAATGGAAGGCAACTATTTTCAATATGGGCTTGCAGAGAGATATTCAGACTAGAAAATTGTAAGCCTTAGAGTTTGTGTGGAGAGTTATAATGAAAGTGGTTTTTCAAATATAATTCTAATGCTGACAAGCTGCTATAGTTTTATAGACTCTCCCTGTCCATTGCAATTGTTCTAGAGTACATGTTTAGCATGTGAACAATTGTGGACCTTCTTCTAGCTGTTCTGTCCCTATTGTGGAGTGAGAAAAAATTGTGAGACAACAATTTAGTGCTTCTCTGTTTTTCAGAGCTTTTCTCTATAGCTCTATCTAGCTGACATGTATCTGCTTTAAATAGTATTCAGTCAATTAACATAAATATTAACATAAGGATCTTTTTCTCTGAAGCTGGATTTAGCTTTTATATGTTTTCATGTCCACGTGTTTCAGCTCAGCAGCATGAGATGCCAGCCTGTGGCTGTGCAGTCTGGTTCCTTGTTTGTACCTTCAGGTGTGGGGTGATTTTTCTATAGAGAAAGTGAGTAGATCTGGGAAGTACTGAGCCTTATATTTTAGGGCCTTCCAGTGCAAATGTTATACATCCGTGTCATGGAGATACTCAGTCTACTTGATTTTATAATTTCCTCCTAAATATCTACATTTTCAAAGAAAATGTTATTCTCTGTGCGTGTGTATAAATCTATTTATATACAGGCACTATATATATATTATTCCATAGCAATATCTGCAAACATTATTTGATCTAAATACTATTTGTACAATTTGTCTACTGCTTCTTTTGACTTTGTGGATCAGAAGTAGACCTATCTATCTTTAGAGTGAATTATTGCTAGGCAATTAATCAGCATCTCCTGGTTCAGACAATTGCCTCCTAGACTTAACTATAATTCACCTCCCTCAGCCAATATGTATAGAATTTAATTGCCTCATATTATCAGGAATACATCAGCTAATATTGACAGGGCATGATTGCATCTTTTTGAGCTAAGCAACATATATCAATGTTCTACCTCTATTTTCATTCCACACATTTATCTTACCAATGTCATCAGCTGGATTGAGGAAACATCATCAGGGTGCCATCAAGAGCAGGTTTGTCAAAGTGGATGGTAATTTCAGACTTGCAGTGTGAAAAGTCCCCACAAGGCAAGCCACATAATCTACTGACAGAGGAGGCAGTAGAAATTTGCCTTTCAGTGGAGGTATTTTTTAAACACCAAAATGAAAATAGAACTATAATGCTTCACAAGCTTAAAAGGTTCAGATAAATAAATCTTTACATTCGTTTTACTCAGGTTTGTTTTGGAGCACTGGAAATATTTTTGAATTTCAAATTATATCTGATTATTTACTCAATATTGGGGGAAATTATTCAGATTAGTTTAAAGTAAATACTTTTCTATTCTAGACCCAAGAAACTTCCATATTATTTGTTAATTAGTGTATTGAAGTTCACTGACATTGAAAAATCTGCTCCTATTTCTTCAATTAATAATACCATAGTAATTGCTTTTTTAGTAATCTTTATTTGGATGCATCCCTGTCCCTATGGAAAAGTGCTTTTGAAGATACAGTGAGGCAGAACACTTCAAATAAAAGGCCAGGGTAAATATTTATTGAAATTTATAGCACTCTTTCCCTTGAAAAAAGCAGCCTAATAATTAGACACAATTGAGGGAAAGAAGGAAAAATGAGAAGCTTTGATTTGAACACACTTGAAGTGAAACAAAGTGATAAGAATGAGCTCTATGAGGTAAGAATAGGGAAAGGGCAATAGCAATATTGTGGAGACCAAATAGCTAATACTGCAATATAGGCAGATCTTACAAGCATATGATGATAAGAAAATACACTAGAAATGAGAATATTTGAAGATTTATGTACTTTGATCTCCTGGATGTTCAAGTAAATTCTCAGTCAAGGTCTTGTGGGTGCTGTTTCCAGTGAAGGGAGCATATGAACCATTAACACAGGGAAGTTCCCTCATTTATTCCAAATACAGCAGGGAATTAGTCACTTCATCGTAATGCCTGGAGTTGTACATAAAGAGAATCTCTGTGGAAGGTGGTTATGGATGGTGGCTATACAGAATGAATCATGTTAAAGTCAGCAGCAGCAGCTGGTGTCTGTATGGCCTCTTTCCTCCTGATATTTTGAGTTAGTGTTTCAGAAGCCTTTCCTTTGAAGTATTTAGTTCATTGTGACTGTTTCTTGGCAAAAAAAGTAGGAGATGTTGCAAATAGCCATGATCCACAAATCCATGATATTTGCCAGGTCATCACCATTCATCCTTTGAGGCAGAAGAGTGAATTACAGTTCCATTCTTTTTAAGGTCTGTAACATATTGCATGTTTCCTTTAGAGATTTATTACCTCTGCTGAGAAACAGCAATCTTGTAGAGAAAATAACTGTAAGGATTGCTTAAATGCACCAAAAATCATTTATGGGAAACTCTTGTATTGTATGTACATAAGTGACATAGTTTGTGACTATATAGTATTCATACTTTTTGTAGGCATTGTCATGAGATTGTAACAATTCACATCAAACACTTGAAGCACCATTAGTAAAAAATATGTGCAGCAGAAATGATTCAGGATTTCTATATTTTAATTTGCACAGTAAGATTTCCTGGAAAATTGCTTTATCTTTATTTCAAAGGCCAGGCTGAACTTGGCAGCAGCTGGATGTTTTAAGGTTGGAATGAAATTGTAGTTGGGAGAATTTCCTTACAAAGCAGTGCTAGCTAAATGTGAGAAAGTTATATTAATCATTTCTTTATTAAGATCTTCAGTATGTAAAGATATGACTCAGGCTAAACTAGTTTTAAGGTGATAAAACAGCCTTAGAGTTGTTACTTACAGAGTTTTCCCTTAAAATAGGGAATATTTAACTTTTGAAAGAAAAGTAGTTTTTTACATGGCAAGTTCTTGGTTATATCAGATAACAAACTTTGCTTAAAAACATTCTTGGGCATTATTATTCAAGCAAGTATTACATATAAAAGATACCAATAAATATACAGTTATTTTTAGCAATCCATTAAGAACTATTAAGAAGCAGAGACTTATCTTTTTCATGACATATCAACTACCCTTCTGAGCCTGTCATCTTTAGATACTTTTCTAAATCAGCTCCAGCTGTCCCTCATACTGCTTGGGAGAGACTCTCCTGGGTCCTGGCTTCCATGAGTAACACCTGTGCTCCTTTCCCAGGTGGTTTTGGCACTAGAGTATTTAGGAGGTAGTTTTGTCATTGTGCTTCTATCTTAGGGATCCATGAATGGTCTCTGTCTACCAGATCCCTGGATGTTGTAAGTCATTTTTTTCTTTTTCAGACATTATATGCTTGTCTTTTCTGCCCATGGTTAGCTCATGTAAAGTGTAAAAACAAAGGTTTTCTAGTGCCTGCTTGTTATGTATTACAAAGAAGAACCAATGGATGTAATTATACAAATGATTTTTCAGATTTTTTTGAAGTTTTTGTTTCACTTGTGTGATCTTGAGTGTTGTGAGGGAAATTTTTTCAGACTTCTGGTGGACCACCAAGTTCTTATAGTTCTTGTTCAGATGATGTTTTCCCTGCATTTCTTCTTGTTCTCCGTTTCATCTTGGTCCCTACAGGGTTAAAACTTTAAGAAATACTAAGTCACTATTGAAGCAAACATCACCTTGAAACAAATGAGGCACATCCAATAACCACTCAAGCTGATTGTATTATAAAGAGAAAACACCTGCAAGTAGAAGCAGAGGCAGGTTCACAACAGCAGAAAGCTTCAGATAAGCCTCTGTATGCCACCTTTGTGCTTCATGAGAGGAGAAGTCTAATAAAAGAATATAAGGTGAGCTTTTTATATATATAAAAGAATATAATATGTGAGCTTTTTGGGTTCCTGGCTGAGTAAAACTTTGACTTTTGCTTTTTAATAGAGCATGTAATTCTACCTGGACTGTCGAAGATAGTCTAGAAGCATGGACTTGGAATCCATTTTTTAGGAAGAAGGAGGTCATAAAATTGCAAGGTGGTTGCAGAAGTTTCATAGCAGAGATTTTTTTAAGTCTGTGTTGTAGTGGTAAATCTGCATTGTGTATGTTTAGTATTGCTGAGTTTGGGTTAGTCTGCAGGTATGAAACTTGTCTTGCCGTGTCTTTCTTAGGCAAGTTTGCCACATCCTGTGCTACTTGGTAAATGTTGAGTTTTTATATTATTATTACTGTTAGGTTTTGGCGTGGGTTTTTTTTCCCCACTTGCGGTCTAGGCTATTATAAAATTAGTGTGGTAGAGACTTCTGCATTGTGCATGTTTGTCCAAAGTTGGAGGAAGCCAACTTGTATTAGTTGTACCAAAACAGATATAAATGATAGAGTTTTGTATTTCAGTTTTTAATGGCTGTTTCCATGGGTTAATGTTTGGCTGAAGTATTTTTTTATAGTGGGGCAAGTAAAACAATCAGATTCTGAACCAGAGCTCTGGAGTTCATCTTTCACTGGCAGTGACAATTTTTGGGGTTTGATTTAAAAATACCTTATATTTATGACTTCTGTTTTTCTTTCTTATGATTAAGAGCATATTTTCCTTACAGGAAGGCATTGTCTTACTCTAAAACTATAATAGGAAAGTTTTCTTAACTGGATTTTATCTATATAAAACCAAAACCTACCTTCTTTGAAAAAGCTTCTCTTCTAGGTGTACAAGGATTTTATTTGGGAAGGTCACACTCCACATTGGTCCCCTGTTAAAGGAGTTCAGGGAGTCACTTGAGCTATGTCTAGAAGTATGTATTTTTCCTTAGAATCCCCTTCAACAGTTTTCCCATCTGGAAAATAGAGGCAATATCTACAGGTGGATTGACTATCAATAATAAAATGTTACCTCATGGAAGACATTTTGATGTTTACTGAACTAAAACCCACATAGGTTTTGTGTAAGGAAGGGCAGGTGGTGGAACCTGGGTTTGGAAGAGTCCAGGTGTGCTCCCTAGTGACATCCAGGTGGATAAGATTGTGAGCAACTCCTTCTCTTAGCTGTCTTCTATTTCTTTCTGGCCTTTCTTAACTCTGTATAAATACTGGATGTGCTGGAGAGAAAAAATGCCACATCCTGGAAATGCTTCAAATGAGGTGTTTGTCAAGGCACCTAGAGTTCTGTAGGATCTCTCTTGGATAAGACACTGAAGTAGATTGGTTTTTACCTGATGCCAAGCTGGAAGTGCATTGTATTGCATTGTATTAAAGGTATTGCTTTCAGTCCCTCTTGGGAATGTGCTGACTTCTGTCTGAATAAAAAAAATACTTCAGCTTGGTCTCTCTGGAGAGCAAAAATACTGACAACCTGTCTGCAGATATTTATATAGACACAAGCTGATTAATACATTTTTATATATCACTAATAAAAAGCAGTGTCCTATGGGTCACAACCAGGTTCCACCTAAACCAGTGTTCTTTGACAATGGTCTGCACCAGATATTAAAGAATAGTATAAATCCAAGAAATTATGGCAGCTCTCAAGTACTTGTAAGAGTGTCCAATGTCTGTAGCTCAGGGACCTCCTGAGGCAGTTTGCTTGTACAGGGAGAGTACATCTCAGTGGATTTTTCTTTCATGTAATGGGTTGAACTCTCCTTGAACTTTCATAGGTTTCCCATTTGTGTAGTGTAATCAGACAACAGAAAAAAGAGGAGAATGTGGATCTTTCAGAGATGAAGGACTATTAATCAGGAATGACACGATAAACTGAAATTTACGGTTGGACACTAAAATTTGATTACAGTAACCTTGATCCTATGCACTGATCAATAGCTACTCCTTCAGCATCAGGCACTTTGTGACTGCTTAGAATAGAGGAAAAATATTGTTTTGATCAACAGCAAGCAACAAAAAAGGTAGCTCAAAGCTTTTGTTTTAAAAGTGTTTTAGTCACTTAGATTTCTTCTAATTAAAACTTTGTTCTTCATTTCATAGAGTTTTAAACAGGTTACCATTCTTATCATGCTTTCTTTTTTGGGAAAGTACCAACCACTCTGCTCAGAACAAAACCAAGATGCAGTTACTATACACCAAGCATATTTCTGATATTTCCCCGTAAAGAATTGATCAAGAGTAGGTTGTCTTAGCTTTCAGCCTTCTTAAAAGTTGATTTATTTATTTTTTAAACTTGCAGTAAGAAAGATATATGTATTTATACATATACTTTAGTTTATATTAATCTTAGTCATATTTTAAGATAAATTTCTATATAATTATATTTTTAAAGGGCCACTGTTAAGAAATCAGTCCCATATCAGGGTGGGACAGGGTTTAGAGCAGTTTTAACTCTGAGAAAGCCCTCCAGAGAGCAACAGAATTTTCACTCTTCTTGCTATACCTTTTTCAGACCCATCTTTTACTGTTCAGTGAAGTACACCTTGATGTTTTCAGGTCCTGGGCCAAAACAGCATCTGTGACTTATGTACCTACAAATAGCATAAGTAAAAGATGTCTTTCAGTGTCTTCTGTTTTATTTTGCATTTCATCCCTTGTCTGTGCTGCTGTTTTTGGTTACAATAGTCCAACAGTCTGAAGGGTGACAAAGTCCTATTTTGAGAAATTTCTGCATGTACAGAGAAATAAATGGTTGTGGTTTGTTGTTTTTTTTTTTTCCCCTACTTTTGTCCCCCATCTGGTGTCTTTATATTTTGCATCAAATACTTACTTTATTAATCATTTAATGGACTTTAAAATCTTGAAATAGAGCATGGTATGATACAAGGATGTAAGCTACTTAGCTGGTGTCATATGATCTGTTATATCTGTCTATTTGCTATATTGCTCTCTCCCAAGTGCAATGCTTACCAGGTGTGATAGGTTTACTTAAATGGCATTGGGGCAAGAGTTTTGTGTGGCAGACTCTTAAGTGAAACCATTTTAAAATGCTTTACACTGCCAATTATATTCTTCATTACATGGCAAGTGCTAAATCTGAATGTGTGTCCCTTTATACCTTTATTGCTTGGAATAACCTCCTTTAATCTAAATAATTTTCCAGTAGGAGTGTTAAAAACTGTGATGTTGACTACCCTATCTGTTGTAAACACCATCAAGGATGTTGGAAATAAGTTATTTATTCTCCCAGCCTCTTTTTATTAGTCATTTTCCAATAGGTTTCCATACAAACCTGACAGACATTTTGAGTAGTTGCCAAAACTTATCAGTTTGCAATTTCTGCCCGAAATATTTTCTTAGCTGTAGAAGCTACACCTTGGGAAATAAAAGTAGCTTCATAGCTTAGAAAATGTCTTCTGTTTCAGGGCTGGCTTTGCCTTAAAGCTGCCCAGGAAAGATGGTTCCAGAAATAGCTCCTCATTTTGGCACAAATGCTGTATCAGGCATCTGACTAAATAGTTAGTAGCTCTAGGATGGGGAGAAGATAATAACAAAATTACCACTGTAGAGTTTACATGGGACCTGTTTCAGAACCATAGGGACCCTATTCCATAGGGTCCTGAAACACCAAGACTTGAAGGACTGATTTTCTTTGTTGCTGAAAATAGCTCATTGAACTTCCAGTCTCATCCATGTAAATATTAACCTGTATTTTGGGGAGGTTTGGAGCCATGGTTACTAGGCAATCTATATACAGTGTGTCTGTCTTTCAGAGGATGGGGAAAAGCCACAGCTTCTTGAGTTCTGGTTTTTCTGTGAGGTTTTTTGTCTGCAGTTTGGATGAGTGTTTTACTCTTGTGTACCAAGTGTTTTGGAGGGTTGTGTGGCTCAGCAGCTATACCCATTGCCTTTATGCTTTAAGGGAAAGTGTACTGTTCTCTGATGCATAATCTGAACTCTGAACTAAATCCTTAGGAAGCCTATGAAGTCACTACCCCAGAATAATATAATTATTTGTTTGAGAATGAATTAATACTCTTTTAAGTGTCACAGTGCTTTAAGAAGCTTCCTGTTGTTGGGATGCAGTTTGGCACTGATGCAGCATGGTGGTTGCTTACAACCATGGGTACACCTGCTTTTTTTTCTCCTTGCTTCCCATATACTTCTAGAAGATGACAAAGACAAGTTAGTCAAATGTTTTCTGTTTCTCCTAACGAGCAGAAACATGGCCATTGCTGTGGTTGAGTTAATTTCACCCACCAATGCTGAAGAACCATTTCTCAGTCTTAAACTTGCAGCATTTAGCTGTGGCCTGCTTTGTGGCTGTGAACCTTGTATCTCTTCAGAGGTGCTGTTAGGTATAGCACAGAAAATTCACCTTACTACTGTGAGATGGAGTTATTTGTTCAGGTGGGTGGATGAAGAATGCCAATATTTTAGCAGTAACTTAAGAAATTAATTCTTGCATTTCAAATAAACAGGGAAGGGAGAGGGAAATGCAAGCAGAATGCAGAACTAGAAATTAGCAAATCACCTCTTCCATTTTGTTTTGGGAGGTGGGTGACTAATTTCTTGAGCATTTTATTTTTTAAAGCATTGAATTGGTTATCATCTCCTTCCAGAACCTGGATTTTTTCTCTTTTCCCTCATGTTCTCCCAAGTGATTTTGATTATTCTAGTGTCAAAAAATCAATATGCCTTTGTACAACTAAGCAGAAGCTTCCCAAGATATTTTTTTTTTTTATTACAAGAGCCTGACTCCAGGGGGACGGAGGGAGGTAAGAAAATAAGTAAACACTGGCTTAGTTATCTGCTTGAAACTTCTAATACTTCTCTTCCTGAGCTGATTTCTGAATATAATCAGAATCCAAACACATTTCAAACATTCTCTTCATTCTTCAGAAACCTGGAGATGGTCACTTCCAAATTACCTAGTGTTGTTCATACACTCCCTTTCCTGGAACCCCTAATGGTCCATCAGACTCCATTTTGCTTTTCCAGAAGAATCAGTCCTTTATAGTACTATGGAAAACTTCAGGTTGCTACTGTGCCAAGATATTACAGTTAATATTTTGGGAACATGAATCCATTAAACCAAACAATTTCCCTGGGTTTCTTATGTGAGTTCTGCAGCAGAGGGTCAGATGTGTTGCTAAGATTGGCTTATTGGAAGAGTGGAATTTATATATATATATATATTTATACATATCAAGTGTCTATCACCATATTGATAAACATTCTTTGGAACTACTCTAAGACATCCTCCTTTGGGATACTGGTTTAGGCGAGGTCTTGGGGACTGTTTGCTTGTAGCAGAACCTGTTTCATCAGCCTGCTCTTAGGTATGGCATGATGTTTCTGATTTGCTATCCTCAATACCTTTGTATATTCATACTGCCCCTTCCCAGATTCACAAGGCACCTTTAAATGTGGAAAATGAAGGTGACTGACTTGGGTGAATGTAATTGCAATTTACATTGTAATATATTTTACAGGCTTGTATCTTTCTCCACTTCTCACCAGGCTGCAGTACATATGAGCACCCAGCTTATTTAAGCCTATTTTACATAAACTCTGGAGAAGGTAAATCTCCAGGCTCTGTTTATCTTATCCATAAGATATTCATTCTTGTAATCTTTGCAGCTCAGAGATACTGAAAGATGAGCCCAAAAAGAGGGAATGGTTCCTCTGAACTCTAGTGAGGCACTTGGGTATCATTCTGATTCATGCCTAGGGATTTCACAAGGATTTGACATACTTGATCTTTAGCTTTTAATTAATTGTCAGAACTGCTATCAGCTTGAGAAATCGGTTTCAACTAACTGGCCCAAAATAGCAGTATTGGTCTTTCAAGCCATTGCCTTTTATGTGTGAAATCAATTGCACCAAGAGCATGTTCTTTTCACAAGTAACAAAAAGATTCATGTTCTATAATGTCATCTGATTTGTCTGAAAACGTTAGCACTTCTCATTTCACAATTTTCTGTGCATGGTGTGAATTTGTTTTCATTAAAAAAACAATATTTCTGCATCTGGGTACTCCTTGTAAAAATGACAGGATGTATTTGATTTATTTTCAAATTTGTTTTAATGCAATATGTTCTGTTAAGCCAGTTAAATTAAGAGAACACCCTCTTGTTATTGGAAGTGCTTTCCCAAAGGTTATTATCTCTCTGTCAGTGGATGCCTGATAGTTAATAAAAGCTTTTCCTGCTTTCCTCTTTGCAATAGAAAGAATAGGTTCAATTAGTAAGTTTTTCACCCTCAATGAAGAGAGAAAAGTATAGAAATGATGGAAACTGAGTGATGCTTTCTGCAACTGCCACACTGCCACTCATTGCATCATATCTGTAATTCAGATATTTCCCACCAGTCCTACACTGCACTGAGTGAATGGGGGCGTTCTGTGGTGGACAGGGGTATTGCAGCTTCCCCTTTATCTGTGTGGAAAGAGCTTTGGTTGCAGAAGTGGCTCATCAGGTTATAGGAATGCTCTGTTACACTGCATGTGCCTTCAGCTCCAGCCTGACCCAGTGTGTTTTATGTGTTGGTCCCATTTCAACTGCTGGGAATGACCCTTAGGAAGCCTGTGAGGTTTCCTAGTTCTTGCTTGGGCCAAGGGATTTGGGGAATTAAGAACAAAGCTAAAACATGTCAATATCTTTATCAAGAAAACATGCATTAGTCCTCATCAGATTTAGCAGGCATGTTCCAGTCCTGTCCCTTATACTCTGCATAGATACTGGTGTTATAGTATATATCCTCGGAGAAGAAAAAGGTAATTTGACACCTGGCTTTAACTGCTTTCAATAATGTTGACATTTTCATAATCTGTTGGGAATGTGGCTCTTTGCATTGGAAACTTTCTGAAGTAAATGTGAATCATTTTTTTTTTTTTTTTTTTGCTAAGGTTAGAAGATAAATATATTTGAACACTAATTTCCTTAATTTGTAAGCTTTGAAAAGGTGAAAGCTTACTAAACATTATTAAAGATAGAAAATTTTATACTAAGTCTAAAGTTATATTCTCACTTTTAGAAATCTGTGTTGTCAGAGATAGCAGGCTGCATTTTTCCTCAGTGCTAAGAAGTACTTCTGTCTGTCTCAAGAGAAGCCAGCAAAGGAAGGTGAGAGCTGTTCAGATGAGACAATTCCCACTTGTCAGTTTTCAGTGGCTGGTGATCCAGTTGAGGAGCTTCACAAAACTTAAAACCAAACAAGCAATCTCCACATTGCCCAGCCCTGTCCCCCAAGTCCAACACATCCTCTGAATGCCCTTAACCTACTCTTTTTGTGCAGAGAAACTTATTCTTCCCTGTTAAGTGGAAGTTTAGAATATGTTTAGATGGATTGAGTGTATTTAAGTAATCTTTTTTGCAAGACTGAAATTGATTTGGCTGTCAATTACCTGTCACAAAAAAAAGAATATTTTAAGATGGGAAACTGAGACTGATGTCAAGTTCTGTCTCACCTGATTCTTAAGGTTTATCAACAGTGTACTTCATGGAACTTGATTGCATCCAACAGTTTTCAGGATAACCAGAAAAATTTTCAGATTCAGTTATGTTTGAGATTGTCATATCTATTGAGATTGTCATACCTAATGAGTAATGTACTAGATTATTAATTTTAAAATAGAATTTCATAGTGTAGTGCTGATAGCACTTTAGGGAAGACTTGAATTAGTAATAAAGTGTCCAGTTTTTAAGTTGTTGGCATAGAGACTTGGTTCTCTGACACAGGAATCCAAACTTAATTTTTATTTCTAACTTTCTTACTTGGAACAGCAGTCATATAGCTGTCTTCTAACATTTCCTGAGGGGTGTAGGAACAGTTTATGGCAGTGGGGTAGGGGGGATGGCTCTTGCTAAGAGCAAGGACAAGGTGGAAGGTGTTGGAGTTGTGAGTTGTTGCTCTTAAGCATTGAAAATTATGTCAACCTCGTTCTATTAAGAAGATGTAGTTCTAGGAGGTTTGTTTTATTTACAGAAAAGAGAGGATGAATGAAGATAAATTTGCAAGCAGTTTTAAGGAGGATGCTGACCAGCAACATAGCTTCAAGCAGGTTCATGGGGGTTAGGAATGATGTTCAGCTTGTTTTGCAAGAAGGTCAGAAATGACACAAATGGGATAAAGCAGCTACAGTATGTATGATGAAGAGAAAATAAAATTAATGTAACAGGCACTTGACAATTTTCAGCTCTACAAAATGATGTGGGCTGGTTGGAGATCCATCAGCCTTTTGTGACTTAATACATTAATGATTTTTCAATTGTGTTGTTCTTCAAACTAAGTCAATGAGAGAAACTAAACTGGAGCAGGTAATGCACATGCCCTATGTACTTTAGAATCAATTTTTAGAAAGCAGCTGGGTGGTCCATGCATCTCCTATCACTTTCTCAAAAATGACACCAGAATTATATGCCTCTCTACTTTGCTCTTCCTTCTTTATTGTTCTTCAGCCTGTTTTTATACATACATACATACAAATATAAATTGCAAAGTGTGTATATAAAGTATACAAGTGGTACGAATGTGGTAGGTTGCTGCCAGTAAAAGGAGTTATTGAACAGCTTGGAAGATTGATGGAAAAATATGTATAAATGTACACAATCCTACAGCTTCTACAGCACTTTGTTCTAGTGAATTCACCTGTTTGTATTTACAAGAGAGGTCAAGTGAGTTGATGTGGCTATAAATTATGCATGAAAATAGAAATGGACTTGAAAAAATACAGCTATTGCAAGGAAACTAGAAAGTAACATGATATGCTTGAGAAATCTCTTGGGTTGAGTGGTACTTTTCTGTTTGTCTCCTAGCAAAACTTTTAACTTAACTGAGAATTTAACCTGGGTGTCTTAAAGAGTTATTTGATTCTAGCCTGCTGTCTCCTTTGGGACAGTACTATCAAGAATGGTATTGTGTATCTGTAGTATTCAGCATGTGCCAGTTCTGATGCAGATGAGGTTTAATGCTGGACCATTAGATTTGAGTTGTTTGCTTCATAAATTCAAGAAGAAAAGGGGTTTAATAATCACCACCTTATCTTTTTCTGTATTTATCATTGACTGTGAAATTTTTAAGGAAATCTCTATTGTCTTGTACCAGGAATACAAGGTCTGACTCCCTGTTACACATACATGTAAACAAACTTGCATATAAGCAAATACTTTTAAAAAGGTTTTGATGTGTGTTGATCCTGTACTTGTTGAAAAGAGCAGGGATCTCAACTACGATTTATGTTGGCATAGTCTATAGGTGTGAAGGTAGGAAAGATCTGTTTGCTCTTTTACAGTTCAGAAATATCCCAGTCCCACCTTCAGCTGTTTTTGTAAAATGAAATAACCAAACACTGACAGTCTCTGGTTAAGAGAGGTGTGAAACAAAATGTTTTATGGTTTGTTTTTTTTTATTTTAAACTTTGTGAAGTCCACTGCTCTAAACAGGTTGCAAACGTGCAGGCAGGGATATGTCAAAATTGGGAAAACTTTCCATGCTAAAAATGAGACTAAAAAATTTAGTCTCATTCCATGAGACTAAATACAAATATGGAACCTAGAACTTGAAAGCAAACAACAGGAGCATTGCACCAAGTTCTGGAGGTATTTGGAAAACACGAAGTCTCAGTCTGGGAGAAGTGGTAAATGTCCTCTTGGTCTGCAAGGTCTCCTTCCTCTTTCTGAAGGAACAGACAGAAGGTATATAGGGGACTCCTGGATGTCTTCAGTGAGGGGAAAATGGGAAAATATTGCATCTTGACTGTTTTATTTTAATAGTAATGAAAATGCTGTCAATATAAGGAAATTTTAAAGTGGGAAGAGCTATTCCTCCTCACTCTAGTGGAATTAGACCTAATTTAAAGGGAAGGTACAGCTGAAAGTAAAGACCAGACTAAAAAAAAATTCCTATCAATTTTTATATAGTTAAAATACAGTATCTGTTAAGTTTTCAAATGACATTTCATTATATCTTACCTCTTTAGAGTGTTTCAAAAATGCTATTCAGTACGCAGGAGTAACAACCCAAAGTAGCCACACTCACATGTATTTTAACAAAAAACAAGCCTTCTGTCAAGGGACAGAAAAAATAAGTACAAAGTAAGTATGGTTTTCCCCATGTGAGTACCATTTCCCCTAACAAGAAGTAATTGCTTAGAGCACTAAGGAAATAATTGCAGATAGAATCCAGGAATGCAGATAGTATGGTGTATCTTTGAACTAGAGAGATATTTACTTCTGATCATTAAAAGCAGAAACACAAGCTGTTTATACAGATGGTACTAATGAGTTAACCTAAACTTATAAGTCATACTTATTTCTTTTTGGTGGTGTATCTGGTTTAAGGATAAACAGGCACAGGCATTCGTTGTGGCTCCTGTTCAGAACTGAAACAGCAGAACACCAGAAGTATTCATCTCTCTTCACTGAGGCACAAAGATTAAGAACAAAAGACCTCTGTGACTGATTGCAGAGGTATTCTTTTATATTGTTTTAATTCATATTCAAACAACGAATTCTAATTCTGAATGATGGAGCATGCTTAATTGTTTACAGTAACTTAGAATTGGTTTCATAGTTGGTGGCTTCTTAGTCTTAAAATGAAACACAATCTTTATAAAGCTTTTTTTTTGTAGCTTGAACTCTGTAAATCTTTTGGTTTTGTGGGTCAGTTTCTGTCAGATATCATCTTAAATTGTGAATTGTTTATCTTGATTATACACAGGATAATTTTATACTTAATAGGTAATCACATAAGCTATATTTGCTGTGAATTTTTAATATTTTGGAAATGTGTACAGAGTCAGATATAATTGTGTGGGATTTCTTTTTATGAATTGGAGTTATTAAGGTGGTAAAGGTCAGTGCATTTTATTGGGAGAATAAGGCCTCTTGTTTACTGTTTGAGCTTGTGCTTAATAAGGAGTTTTAGGCCAAGTTTTTTTGTAGCATCTATTTTGAAATGATGGTAGTTATTTCTAGATGACAGGGGAGAAGGCTGTTTCATTATCCATCCTAAGCAGCTCAACAGCAGTATGGTAAACTGAGGAGAGCAGTGTTTTAGCTTGAAAGCTAATAAATATTTAGGAATAATGTTTTGTCAGTGCAGTAATGTGTAAACACTTATTATGCACCATAGCAATAGTTGTTTATGCTGGCACTCAGTGAACTTTCATCAGAGATATACTCTGAGACTCCTGGTACCTTCCCTACCACTTTGGGTTCTTTTCAAGCATTTCAACAATGGACAGTCTTTTAGCAGCAAAATTAAATCCTATAAAGTGTCCTCTCAGTGCTGTTCCTGTATTTCCATCTGCTCTGGTCCAAGCCATGTGTATTTCTGATGCAGCAGTCCATAATGTAAGAAATGTAAAATTCTACAGGAATATTAAATCTTCTAATCAGCCTAAGCTCACTTAGAATTATATATTTATATTTTTAGAGTCTGTCTTCACTGAGAAATGTCATCCCCATCCCAGGTCCATCAGGAAACTGGAAAATGTTAAGTATCACAGAACCACAAACCAAACAAAATTACAACTAAAAATTCCTCCTGGGCAGCTCTGTTCCATATTTATTTTTTCCAAATGAGAGTAGAAACAAGGAAGATAGGAATCTCTCAAGCCAAAAAAATGGCTTGGTGTCTTAGTGCTAAAATGAGTTTTGAGCTACAAAAGGTATCTGAACACTGGAGGTGTTCTTTCTGATTTTTGAGATTTTTTTAAGGCTGGAAACAGAAGCAGATATATGTTTGTCAAATAATTTTCTTCCATTTCCCTTGGCTTCTTAAAAAAAAACCAAACAACCTCTCTAAAAAAAAAAATACCAAGAAAAAATAACCCCACAACAGGCTTGTAAAAATGTCCAAATAATGTGTTCACATGGGATAAGTGAGTGTCTCTCCTTAGCTTTCACAGAAATACTGAAGTATCTGACCTTGCTGTCTTTGTATCTGAGGATGGTTTGTCCGTAGTAGCTGTTTTAACACAGAAATATCTCTCTTTAAAGAGTCAAGACAATGCCTTTGGGCAGTCTGAAGCATCACACAACCCATGAACTCCTCCTGCTGATTGACAGCCACTGTGTCAATTAATTCCAAATGTGCCTGTGGTTTTGTGATATTGATACTTTTCTGCTAAAGACTAGAATGAGATCATAAGCTGATTTTCTCAGGCTTTCTAATAGTTACAACTAAAGGTCAGTACTGAGCTGGATTACATTTGAATCATTCATGATCTAATGCTCTGCATCCCATTACCAACCTCCTGAAAAATCTTTTCTCTGCAGTTCTGAATGACTATTTTTTGACAAGTGGGCCTGCTGTCAAATGCTTATGCTGCTTGCAAAAAGTGCCATTGGAAAAAGATAAGGTTTTATTCTCTGTAAACTGATTTTTGTAGTCCTTAGAGTTCTGGAAGACATGGCTTTTATCTAATTAATATTAGCTTCCAGTTTTCTAAATTAAAAAACTGAAAATCCACTGAGGCCTTTCCTACATGAACTCTGAAAGGGGAGTTACAAGTTGGTTGGTGTGCAATAATAAATGTTTGGGGGGTTAGTTGGTAATTAAATTGGGTGGAAGGAAAACCCACCCCCAAAAAACCCCACCAAACAATAACTATATAGCATTGTTTATTTTTTTTTTAATGGATAAAAGTTGTCATTGTTACAAAATCAGTTACACCCTTCTACCCTTATACAGGTGGTTTAAATATGTTATTGGAAAGACTGGTTAAAAATCAAGGTCAAGTGCTTTTACCTTTGAGCTGGCCCTTATCATGCTACTAATGTTCTAGAAAGACATGGCTGCTTTTACTAGCTGGTTAATAATCTTGTTCACCTTGTTCTGTGTCCAATACTAACCATGGATTTTTTTCTTCTTTGGCTTTTGTACCTAAATGAGAAGTTTTGTGCAAGTATTTTGTACAGATTTCTAATTCTTTGGGATGCTTTGCATAATTCTGTTTGTGTTTTCAAAATTTCACCTTTTAAGTGCTGATGGAAATCTCTTCCTTTTTCATTTGACTAAATGATAAGCCTTGAGCTGTTCATTCTGCCACATTTCTAGCTCTGAAATAGGACATAAGTATTTTGAAAGCACACATGATTTTAGTGCTTGAATGTAATTGAATTTTACTGTGGAAAAAGCTTGTGGGTTGACAAATACCATTGATTAAGGCTCTAGTTTAAATAGCATAGTTTTCAGAAAGATTTCTTTTATATTGCTTTACAGTTAGCCTTGAGTGATTATGGTGCCATACTCAAACCTGACATTTTGGGATAGTTTTTTATTCTTCTTGACCACCACAAAAACTATGATGATGCCTCTGTCAGAAAGGTGATTTCTAAACACAGCAAAGAAAAGCTTAACGTGATCTTTGCAATTTTCTGAGATATTTGACTGTCTATCTTGATACTGTTGGAAAAAAGAACAAAATATCCCAAAAGCAAATACTAGGGAACCTCAGCTGCATTGCTCTATGTAGGTGACTTATACCTTAAGCTTGTGGGGGTTTTTTCCTATACTTTAACTGCTCTTTAGGCTAGATGGTTGTTGAGAAGGAATTACCTGCATTACAGTCACAATGCTATGCAGGATCAAATACTGTGTATTTTTTAATATTCCAACCTGTCTTAAATGATAGTGGAAGCAATCACTATGTATATGCCTCTTCAGAACTGAGGAACTCCTCCTGTTGCATGTGGAGGTCTTGATTCAGACTGACTTTTGAACAATTTTTAAGGTGAACAACCTTTTGGGTAAGATTACTCTTATGCCACATTTTATTTTGAGATTTTTTTTTCATGGTAAATTCCATTTTTTGGTCAAATTTCTTCTATAGTGGGTGTCAAAAACCAGAATGAAACTGTTATCTTTGTGTTCCTGCTGTTGGCATCCAAGCTTGGAAAGGATGAAAGTCTAAGGTAGTAACAGAGTTTAGAAAGATTTCACCAACATTCTTGGCTTTGCTCTTGCCAGTATGGTATTTGGATCCTTGAACTTGCAATATTTTTCTAGGAGATTTTTTTTTCAATGTAAATATAATGACTTGTAAGCAAAGGTTTGCTTTTCTGCCCAATAATTTACTCAGCACTAATATTATAATTTCAAACAGAAGTAAAAAAAAAAGTTCAAGAATGCTTTCTCCTTAAGTTGTGAACCATCCTTGCCTTTGAAGTTGATAAATATATGCCTTTAAAATGTTGCTACCCAATGTAATTAAAATTTAACTGCTATCAGAATTATTAAGTAAATGTAATGAAACAATTGTCCTTATTATTGAAGAATTTCCTCTAAAGAAAATGTTGCTCTGTTCAATTCTGGGAAAATGACATGCAGGCATTTCCTAGTAACCTGATCTTTTCCTTCTTGCAGCTGATCTTATCTATCTTCAGGGGCAAATTCTAAAAACTAATAAGAATATTTCAGTGAAGCTATAATTAAAATTGTAATTTAATTGCCATCTAAAATTATATATGCTCCAGCTTCGTAAATTTAATCATTTAAATGAATTTAATGATTTTAATGAATTAAAAACTGACAGTAATGTTCTGTTAGGAGGTTTAAAAATATTTCATGAATAGATGTGTAATTCCAGGTAGAAGAGTTATCAGCTGAAACTTCCAAGGTCTAAACTGCACAGAAAGATGTAATTAAGTAAAAAAAATAAATTTGCACATGCCAAGTATGAGATTTTCATTAGTCTCAGTGGGATTAGGATATTACATTGATTTATAAGGAGCAGGCTGCTTTTAAGCATGTAAGTGTTGTCTGCTCTTTGGTGTTGGAATCTGAGCTGGGGTTTGCACTACATGATCTCCAGAGCTTCCTTCCCACCTCAATTATTCTGTGATTCTGAGGCTGCTGAGTACAGAAATTGTCTACTCATCCTTCTGTATGGCTTTGTTCACAATTTAATGAGCAAATGATTGCATTTCTCAGATCCCAAACCTGCAATGTGAATGTCAGACAAAATACCAATGTTTGAGTCATTGTAGGCATAAAGCTCTGGGTTTTGAATGGCTTCTTTCCAGTAAGCTACTTCTCAGTTCTGCTTTATGAAAGAAATTTATAGAGCCTTTGTTCCAGGGGTCTTTTAAATGTAAGAAGTGAAAACACAGATGAAGGAAAGGATCAGCAGATGGAGAGGATCCTCAGAAGAGGATCAGCTTCACCTAATACTGTTCGTCACTTCAAATTTTAATTGTTGTAAATTAATTAGTCCTCTTATTCCAGTAGGCATCTACAGCAACTGAGATCTCTGCTAAAATAATGGTACATTGCTTCCTCAGGAGTAGCTTTCTTTTTCCTCAAAACCCAATCACTAACAAAGAACTCGAACTGCAGCTTGCCAGAAGATGTCAGCCTTGTTTATGTAATGTATGCACAAAATACAATAACCTTCCCACAGGTTTGCTGTGTCTCTCCTAATCCCACTAAATTTTCTACACTGCTCTGTGAAAGAAAACACTTTCATGAGGCTTTGTCTTTAGGCTGACAGGTTCTGGAAAAGGACTCCAGGCACCAGCCTGGATGTCACTCACAGTGCTACCTCTTTGTGCTGCTTCAAACAGAAAATGCAAGGAGGCTGGCAAGCTCCCCAGATAAGTGGCCTCATATGGTCCTAGCAGAGAGCTAATAATCTGATACAAAATCTGTTTTATGTGTATCAATCTGTTGTGTGCCACTAGTAACCTTTTAATAGTGGTGATTTAAGGGAGATCAAGCACCTGCATTTGGGTAATAGTTTCTCATAAAGCAAAGCCAAAAATATGCAGTAAATGAGTTATTTTTCCACGAGTGAAATTGATACTGCCAGTAAAACTCCTCTTGAAGGGGGTGTAAAGTGTTCTTCAGAGTCCTTGTCAGAAGAGTGAGAAAGCAGCTGGCATTCATGTAAAGGTTGTGATTTTTTAAAGTCTCATATATATATATATACACACACACATATATATAAATAACCTAGCAGAGGTTCATCACTACAATAGTATTTTATCATGCTGTGTCCAAAAATGTTCATTTTTTGGTTATGCAATAAATGTAGCATTTCTTATTATGAATTTAATGTAGGGGATGAAATAACCTCTCCCTCCCAGGAGAGAATGTCTGCCTGTACACACTCATTCTCTCTCTGCCTGTAATAGTAAAATGAAGGTCATTTTACAGCACCTTGGTTCACTCCTTGATCTTCACATTCTCTTGTAATGACAGATTTAGAGGGCTGGCTGTCATTTCGTGGCAAGCTCAGCAAAATGGAAACATACCATGTGATTTGGCAAAAATGTGGCCACAAAAGCATCTGTTAACCTCTGAGCTGAGTAGGTTCTGTATTTTATGACCTATGCAATCATTAACTTTAAAAATGCATTGTGGTAGAAGAGGCACTTTAGAATATTAACTGCTTGGACTGAGGATATTATCCATTGTTCTACAGCCCTCTTGATATACATGAGTGACTCTTGAGAGCATTGCCAGTTGCACATCTGCATTTGCAGAAGGATGAGAAGATGGCATGTTGAGCAAAACAGCATCTTAGAAACATGATTGTTTTTTCCTTAAAAGCTGTTTGGTCAAAATTACCCAAAATTTAAGTTTGTTTTCCTTACTGATCTAATGAACTGTAGGCTGGTAAATGTCTCAATGATCTTAGATGACTTCAAGGGGGAAAGGGAGGGAGGGAGGGAGGGAGAGAGAGCGAAGGAAGAAAATCAAGACCTATTGCTGTTGGTTTGTTTCTCATGGCTAATGTTTTGTGTATGTGAATACATATACTGAGGGAGCATGAAGGGGGGCTGTGGAGCTAACTTAAAAAATATAAATCTGAAGTTAATTAAAACAGAGCCTAATCTCAAAAGGAAATGGGAGGTCCTAAGTGCAGATTCATTAGTACATTCATTTAAAAGCTGTATTAGAACTGTAATAGAGTGAAGATAGATTCTGTGTGGCAGCTCTGCTGTGCAGTTCAGATTAGAACATCTTGCATTTCATTTTAAGCAGTCCAGAACTATGATCTAGAAGTAAGAAGGGTAGGAGAGTAAAGGAAAGCAACTAAATTTATTTCCTTTTTTTTTTATTTTTTATTTTCTATTTTTAATTTTTTAATTATTTTTTTATTTTTAATTTTTTAATTATTTTTTATTTTTTAATTTTTTATTATTTTTTTTATTTATTTTTATTTTTATTTTTATTTTTATTTTTATTTTTATTTTTATTTTTTTTTTTTTTTTTTTTTTTTTTTTTTTTTTTTTTTTTTGTTTTTTTTTTATTTTTTTTGTTTTTTTTTTTTATTTTTTTTTTTTGGTTTTTTTTTTTTATTTTTTTTATTTTTATTTTTTATTATTTTTATTATTTTTATTATTTTTATTATTTTTATTATTTTTATTATTTTTATTATTTTTATTATTTTTATTATTTTTATTATTTTTATTATTTTTATTATTTTTATTATTTTTATTATTTTTATTATTTTTATTATTTTTAGTTTTATTTTTATTATTTTTAGTTTTATTTTTATTATTTTTAGTTTTATTTTTATTATTTTTAGTTTTATTTTTATTTTTATTTTTATTTTTATTTTTTTTTATTATTTTTTTATTATTTTTTTATTTTTTTATTTTTTTATTATTATTTTTTTATTTTTTTTTAAATTTTTTTTTTATTTTTTTTATATTTCTTTTTATTTATTTTTTTATTTATTTTTTTTTCATTTAGACTGTTCTTTATGAGATACAACACAGTAGGCCAAAACTTTCAGATGGAAGATCTAGGCTGAACTTGTATTGCAAAAGTGTTGCTGTAGTGTCAGAACCTTCTTAGAGCTACTTTGTGATCAGGGTAACTGCATTTGTGTTGTACATCCTTCTGGCAAAGTTACTGAAGATGAGACCCAAACCAGATACTAACAAAGTGGTTGTACCTCATGGGCGCTCTGTGAGAACTATCTCAGTGTAATTATAGCATTTTCATATAAAGACTGTAATTTAAGGATGACAGTCTCATCTAAAATTTCTTGAGAGCTTTAATTTCAATATAAATTGTAAAATAAGAGCAGAGAAACTTTGGAGAGATGGGGTCCTCATGACCCACAATTTTCCTAACAATTATCTTTGCTAGTAACCTTCCCTTTCCAACATGGGTGTACCTAATCTGGATTGCTGTAATTTACTGCCTTCACATAAAGTTTATATTGTATCCTCTGAAACTTACTTTATTTCTCTTCATCATGTGTCATTACATCTTCTTGTCAAAGGACTACAACGTGTCTGTGTGACCCAAGGCCAGTACCTTGTTGCAGTGGTTGCCTTAAAGGATAAGTGAGGCAGTACTTGCATAGGTTCTGATAAAATTCTGCTTGAATTTGAAATTCTGCTTTGAAAGTTGAAATGTGAAGTTATGTTGCCTCTAGCTTGTACCCATACTGTATTTAAATGCTTGCATATAATATCTGTCAGGCATCACACTGTGTTTGTGGAGGCTGTATCAGTACTTCTGCAGAAGTATTTTTATCTGAAATACACCAATATTGCTTAGGGTCATGGTCTCTGTTAGCCCATAAGAAGAGCCACAGGGATGCTACATGGCTTGCAGGTCTTATGTTTCTTAAGGTTGTTTACTTGTTTCCAAAGTGAGCTTTATAAAAAAAGAAACATCCTTTTATTTTACTCACAATCAGTGTGGTTTCTCATGGTCTGCTGTGCTGGCTGAATTTACTGGAGTTCTAAACACAAGTGCAGGTTTTATTAGGAAGAAGTACAGGCTTGCCCTAGTGGATTGGGCCATTGAACTGTAAGATCACCACATCTCCAACCATAGTCAGTGTCTCAGGCAGGTACTTGAAACCATTCTGTAATCCAATTGTGTCCTCTGCAACCATCTAAAAAAACCTAAAAGGGAAATGGAAGTTTTTCAGGCTTACAAAAAAGAAAAATCTCTTCTTGAGAAATGAGGTGATGAGAACTCATTCTATCTGAGTTGAAAGAAAAAAAAAAAAAGCTTTTTGTTTAATACTATGAGAGATTTACTGGAACAAAACTTAATTATTAGAGCCTGCCTAGAGCTATTAGATAAAATTAATATCTTAGTGAAAACCTCAAATTTTGGAATTAGTGCAGATGTTTTTGTTATCTCATTAATGCAGATGGAACTAACTAAATTTACCAATTTAGTGGATTATTCTGGATAGTATTCTGCACTGTAAAGTTGTCTGACTTTCCACAGAATTCCTCAATCTGTCTTAATTACTATCTTTATAGAAATTTTTTTTTTTTTTTTAGAGGAACAGGATTATGAAGGCTCCTGTCGATTTTCATTGTGAAATACATTCTGCTTGGATTTGTGCAAAGAATTTTCAGTGCAGCTTTCAAAAATGGATTTCCTAAAATCAGTTTATGTGAAGTAATGAATCTGGTTGGAAAGATCTGGTCTGTGATGGGTAAACATATTGTGAATGTGTTCTTAACTTCGTATTGAATAGAAACATGTACACAGAAATAACTAAAAATGTGCAGTGAGGTAGAAGGTCACTAATTTCTATGGGGGAATGGTGCTTACACCCAAATAAAGATGCTGTTTGGATTGTCATGGGAACATAAGCATCATTTTGGAACAAAATAAATGTAGCCTAGTGGATTTTACATTTTCTGTCCTTATGCAGTGATTAGATATATTGCACTTTCACAGGAAAAATGTAATTTTCAAAGTAAGGTAGGGCTTAATTAAAATTACTAGGAAAAGTAACCATGTAATGTGGTTTTAAATAGTTTATATTTATATAAATTATATCCATGTAGGAGATTATTCCAATTGGTCTCCTTTAAATTAGAAATCTTCTATTGGGTAGACATCACTGCTGTGTAGTCCTACCAGTGACATTAGGGATTAGCAGCTATGTGTATTCAGAGAAATCACAAGTACTGTAGGTACAAGTATAACAAGGAAGATAGGTACAAGTAGGTACTGTAAGTACAAGTATAACAGTAGGAAGAACTTTAAAGTAGGAATAAAAATTTTGGCAAGTAAATCTACAGAAGAGTACTATTTCCAGTAGAGAGACTATCTGAAAAGGTTGGGTTTTGAATGGCTAGAGATGGATAATCTTTCTGTTTGGACACTCTGTGCTTTCCCTTAGAAAAATTCTTTGAGTTGGCTGAACAGTAAGCTATGTTATTTGAAATTATGCAACTTTAATGGATGGTTCAACTATCCAGAGTTTCCAGCAGCTTTCCTGTACATTTCACTGAAAGTATGGAAACTGTAAAGATGTTGGGTTGCTGCCACTGAAACAAAGATGCCAGTTTCCATTCAGTTGGTATCAGCAATGCTATTTCTTTTTTTGTTTTGTCCTTTATAGTTACCTTGCTTCAGTCTTGAAGGAGAGGCACAGGGACAAAAGCTCTTTTCTTGGAGATGTAGGTTGGATGTGCAAATAAGATAAAACTTGAACTCTATCTCACCTTTAGACTCTTGTGCATACTGCAGGTCATTCTTAAATAGCAAATATTAAATAAAACACCATGTAAAGTGTGAAAAAAATCTTTGAATAATGATAATAAAGGCTTAGACACTTGGTGTAAAATCACAATATCACTGCTGAACCCAGGGAGGATAAGCTGTTTAACATAAGCTGGTGAGCTGGCTCAAGAAAGGCACAATAAATTGACTGTGTTTTCTCTAGATGTGTTTAAGAAAGTAAAAATGTGTTGAAGTCATTAGAGAGACTGGATAAATAATTACTATTTAATAGCTCTTTTTTTTTCTCTTTGACTTGTTCAAGTATACTGTTGTATTTTTTTTTTCTCTTGAATTAATTTCTTACCTTGAAGTTGTTGACTAAGCATCCGTGAATATCTTGCATCCTAGAGCTTATTTTGAGCAGTCAGCTGGGACTGTTCCTTATGCAGTACTCAAGCTATTGTGATTAAAAATGTCATGTGGCCTAACTATCCTTGTTTGTGTAACTTGCTAGAAATCTGATGTCAGAACTGTGGTCTGCAGAGCCAGTAGACTTTGAGTAGTAAAAAGATGTGTTAAATTGAGGAAGGTGCAGCATATGAAACACGGTTTGTTCTGGTGCTAAGCAAATGCAGCCCCTTGAATACTTAATATGAATGATTCCCTGCTTGAGACTGAAAATAATTGGAAAATACCTCACTGTGGAAAATGCACATCTTAAACCAAGAAAACTGTTCTAATGCTTCAGTTCATAAATGCTTCAGTTCAGTGCAATGTCAGGCATGAGGCAGCACCTCATCACTTTGTACTGACTTGCTCCTCTGTAAGATGGGGTGCAGACTCAAACCGAGCAGGTTTTTTTGCAGAAAAGGAGTTGTCCTGAGGGTTGGTTTTTTTTCGGTTCCCCATTTTCTTTTCAAGTTGCAAGTAGATTTGGTTTATTCTATCCAAAGAGCAGTCAATAAAGAAAAATATTATTTGCTTATTTAGAGCATGTAGGTTAAGAGAAAACCTTTAGAATATGTGAATTTCTACTTATTGTTGACCTGCTTATATCCTCTTGCAACATTCTGGTTAGGTAGAATTTATCTGATTGGAGGCAATAACTGTTTTGCTCTATCTACAAGCTCTTTTGGATGACTTCTAGATACATGTCCCTCTGCTCCTGCTTGCTGACTCAGTAATTCAAGTTTACTCAAAAGTCAGTGGATTGACAAAACCCTATGTAAGTGAGAGGAGTCAGACTCAAATGAGTGTCTGTTTTTCTCTTCTCTCTAATCTAGCCCTAGAACTAATGACAATATTTTTTCCCTTTTCACTATTCTAAAATTCGTTCTTTAAGCAAGCTGACCACTTTGTTAATGATTATATTGACACTAATGCTCATTGCAGTTATGGTTTAAAATATCTTCAGAGAATTGAATAATTTTTGTCTTCACCTTATCAAGTGTTCCAGAAAACATGATGACTAATTTTTACTGCTATGACTGAGCCAAGAAAGACAGTGACATGCTTACAAAGGAAAATTGTGTTCAAATTTTGTGCTTCTTAGTAGGTGTGGTGCTTATAATTTCTTTTTTCTTGCAAGCAGACAAGGGTGAGAAGAGGGCTCAATCTTCTGAAGATTTTAAATTTATACAGGTCCAGCATGATTTAGGATTTTAGAATTAAATGGTTTGAGTTGACTAAGTTGTAACTGAGCTGTTGTACATCTCTGAACATCTTGACCTCTCGTTTACAAAGTTTGCCTTCTCTGTCTGAAGAGACCAGAGAAAACTTTGATCAGGTACCACATCTCTGCCCCATTCTCTTGAGCACTGCATACAAGGTTGCAAAAAGAATGATCTAGTGAATGTTTTCCACATGACCTTTTTGGAGGTGAGAGAGGAAGACTTTAAGGGGTCTGTACTGGTGTTTCTTCTCTGTTCTAATACTATATTGAGAGAAGTTTTACATGTCTTCCTTTAATATAAAAGATATTTCTTTGAGTAGATTGGGGATATTTATATTGGCTGTAAAAACTGTGTTCAGTTCCATGTATGACCATCCATAGTAAGTAAAGAAAAGTTTAAAACAATCAGTCCTGTTAACTATATGTTTTGGAATTCCAGTTGGCACTCAGAGTTCCTCTTCTAGATGCTCACTAGGATGATGGGGTTTGGTACCAATGCATGAGGTCTCTTCAAACTTTTTATGGTGTGGCTGAACCAGGCTCTTGTCCAGTTGTGTGGTTTGTCTTCTAGATAAAGTTTCTCTATTTGCTGCTCAGGAAAATGGGATATTTGGATTTCTGCATAAACAAATGGCTTTCATGAAAATTGATTCAGCTGTTTTAGAAAAGCTGGGTTTCTGGCCCATGCCAGTCAATCTAAAAGGAAGCAGCACTTCAGAAGTGCTAAGGTACAAACTGGTCACACTCATCCATAAGTTGTCAAAATATTTCAGGCATAAAATTTAGCAAATGAGTTGTCTCTTTTGAGAGTTCATCTAGTTTTGCAGCAATGTCACAATGAGTGTGTTGCTTGCATTAAAAAAGTCTGTAGCTCCAGAATGGAAAGATTCCTATTAAAAGTCTGAAGCCTGGCTTTGTGTTTCTAGAGAATAAGACATGGTGAATTGGTAATGATTTATGTACCTGACGAAAAGCAGAAGTTTATAAGGTAGCATTAATATATTACCTAGCAACCAACAGTAATGAGGTTCAAGACCAATTAATGTGTCATTTTGTACTCAATTTTAAAAAAAATTTTTGTCTTGGACTTCAGATTTGTGTAGTTTTATCCTTTCTATGGTGAGTTACTGCTTTCTTACTGCCTCTGGCAACTTTTATTTTGATCCTAGGGAAGCAGTTTATTCTAAATGTGGGCAGCCTCATCTCTACATTTGAAAATGAATAAGAGGCTTTTTCTTCACCTTCAAAGAGTTACAGTAAAAGGAATTCAACCAAACCATTTTTATTTGTATGCACACTATTAACTAAAAAAAAAATATTGGTAATTAAGTGCTTTAATCTCGAGCCAGGCAGTGGATCAATATATGCATTGGCTGTTTACAAATCCGTGTATTAATTCACTTGATAGAATATTTATTCTCTGTATTGCAGTGGCTATCACTACAGAAATGCCCAGAAGAAATATTTGGCATTGAGCAAGCAAGATCAAATATCACAGGTCAGAAAGGGGGAATGCTTGAGAAACTACTTAAGGCACTGTCTCTCCTGTCTCTTAAAGTGCCTCCATGCTGGTCCATAATTTTCTTGACTGTGTCAGGCCTTTATTTAAATTACTGCTTCAAGGCTGCTTGATAAGTGATGGGTTTAAACCTCCTGCAAACTAAAGCTAAATGTTAGTTCCTCAGATGATATGAAGAACAAAGCTAGAGCTCAAAGCAAGGGAACAGTCATCTCAAGTTGCTGATGTCTACTAGCAGAACTAGCCAGAGCCAAAATAGCCTTGATTACTAATAAAAAAATGGAGAGAAATTTCAGGATGAGTAAAGCCAGACAATTGGATGCTCCACAGAACCTGCATTTTAGATAATTTTTCTGATTTAGCAACAGCACTTTTAGAAGAAACTGCTTTCTACTCTTTCTGACAATATACTGAATGTGGGAGGAAAAGGGAAATCAAACATAAATATCACAGTTAATCATCTTACCAAAGAGAGAACAGTCTACACCCAGGGGAATTTGCAGTTCTGCATGTAATCCATGAGGGACTTTGCTACTTATTCTTCCTCTTCTAAAAAAGGATGCAAATATCAAACAGTACAGGCATTTGAAATAGTTACTGGATAAATTGAGTCACATTCTACATAGAGAAGTTACTGTCCCTTGTGGGAAGGGTCAGTGTCAATGACAATGACATGCCATTACCCTTTGTCACCTGCAGTTTCTGTGCTGTGGAGCTGGTGAAGTGCAGCTGTGCTTGACTAGTTCTCTCTGAAATGCTTAGGATTTTACAAACCTGGACTTGTTTATTTGGATCACAGAAAGTCTTGTTCTTTAAGGCTGATTTTAAGCCTTAATTAATCAGTGCCACAGCTGATTTGAAACTTTAGTAGGCATTTCCAAGGAATGCACCTTCACAAGGAGGCTGGACAGAGGACACAGCATCAGAGATTACATCCAGCTCCCAAATTGCCAGTGTTATGTGAAATGCCATACATATTCAGATTCATAAATATAAGTACAGCAGTAAGTTTTCCCTCTCTTTTACAAGATGTAAAATACTATAATTGCCATATATGTGATTCATGGAAATGAACAGTGGCTTTAATGCTTAAGACACTTGGACACTTGCTGGCTGGCAGAATTAGATAAATGAACCAGACTGAGATCACCCTTCTTCATGGAAGGGTTGGGAGGGAGAGAAGGGTGGCAGTCTCAGAACAAAAAGAACTGATTCAGGTGTTCAGATTCTGGTTCAGATTGAATCAGGTACTGATTCAACAGGAGTTCAGAAATCAGGAAAGTTGTAGATAACAATTGTGCCACTAAACACTGAACAGTTACAAGGAATTTAGACAAGTTTGAGACAGCTTGGCGTGGTGTCTGGAAGTTTAATAGGAAATGATGGTAAGCTCTTCTATGTGTTTCAAAAAGAGTTAATGCTTCAATTGAGTGATTAAGTGTTCCTAATCATTTCAAAAGAACCAAAATTTTGTCTCTAATCAAAGAGGACATGAATCACAGTGAGGTATTTGAAGAGGATGGGTGTGTTTTCCTCATGTTAATAATTGTAATGAGAAATGCTGTTTGTTTACCTGGTATCAGTGAGTTGCCACTGCGACTGTAGGAAGCCTCCTGTATTCAGAGTGTCTTTTTAAAAACTTGGATGTTTAATACTTAATAATGAACTGCCAGTGTATGCTTAGTGTAATTTTAAGCTCTGAACCATTTGGAGTAAATGTTGATCATACTTAGACTTGAATGGAGAAATATACTGGTCTGATTTTTGTTTTCAAAAATAAGTATTAAGATTTAAAAATAATTTTGGAATTTTGAATTCCATAAAGCTTAATCAGGAGGATTATGGTCTTTAAAATTTTGTTGTATATTTTAAAAGAAAATAATGCTGACAAAGTGATTCAATCAGGAACTTTAGAGAAGTGCTTTGCTCAAAGTACCATTGATATGTAGAAGACCTGTGGTTAGTCCAAAGTGATGATGTTTAAAGAAAGTGCTGTTTAAAATGGCTACATTTAGTGTCTTCTCAAGAAATTGCTTCTACAGGTATCAAAGCAGTTTGAAAGCATAATAATGTTTTTTTTTGTGTATGGGAAACTTGAGTCCCCAGACTGTCATATAACAGTATCATGACCTAATTTTTGAACTTAAAATAGAAATCAACTTTCCTATTTGTAAGGAATGTATACTTCTTTAGACAGAAAAATATTTAAGATGGAGTAGAGCTGAGTCAGTTGTGTGCTAGCAAATTAGTGTCTCAGCCTTAAAAAAGAGCAGTTGGCTTTGTCACTCCATATAATTTGTAGTTAATTGAGCACTATACTATCTTCAAGTTGTATCTGTGGCAGCATTTATAAAGTGCTTATTTGTGGACACAGGAGCAGGACAGACTGCCTGCATTAGAGGATGTGGATGTCATTTAGCTGAAGGTGAACAGGTTTTTTTGTATCAAGCAAGTCTTCCTAATGTGAAATACACAGTTAAAAATAAGCCTCTTTTAAAGAACTACAATTCCACTGTAGAAGTTGTTCTGTATCTCTGAGTCTGTCCTTTGCTGTCCTATCACTTATAACAACAAAGTAGAATTGTTTAGGTTGGAAAAGACATTTAAGATAATGAAGTCCAACCATTAAGTCCAACCACTGCCTACCTGTTTCATGTTATTCTTTGAAAGGACAAATATTCGAGATGGTTTTAGATAAGATCCCTTATAACTAAATCAATTTTTTCTCTTAAAGCTTTTGACCTTCAGAAGTTCTATTTTATTATAGGGGAACATTTCCAGTAGAGGTTGTGTCTTTAATGGAAGCCTGGCTGTACCTGCAAGACAAGAGCCTTGTCTGGACACTCATTTCTGTTTTGCAGGTGTCCTTTGTTGAGCTGTTCCATTATCCTTCAGCTCTATGATTGAATCTTCTCATTGACTGGGTTGTTTCCTCCCTTCAGCCCCTGTTCTCTGTTCTTGAATGTGTTTCTCTGCTTCCAACCACTGCACCTAAATCTCCTTGTCCTATTTAACAGTCTCTAGCTAGCCCAGTCACTTAATCTGAGTTTTCTGGAGCAGCATGAATTTGATGGTGAAGATGCCCAATAATTCTGTTGCAGCTTGTACACTCAGTCCTGAAACTCAAACAAGATTATACCATTTAGCTTTATTTCCCTGGTCATTTTTCTTGATTAGCAAGTGATCTGATTTCTCCCATATTATCAGTAATTTTTACACTCAAGCATGCTTGGATTTGTAGTTTAAAGACCTACGTGGTGTTGACTTGTAGTACTGTCCACATGTTTTATTCTCTTGAATGTCTAGAGAGACTAATCAGAAGTATGGTTGTCAAATCTGTCCTGCTCTGATGAGTACTCTAGTGAAGATGCTTTTTTTATTTTTTGGAAGCTGTTTTTTTATTTTCCATTAAGTTCTTGAATTACTCTAAGGCTAATGAGCTAACTGATTTATGGCTTTTATATTGAAATTTAGGTGGAAAAATAAATCTGTGCCATTGATTTTATACTCTGAGTTTCTTGGATGAACTTCAAAAGAAAGCATACACTGTGACTGGGAAATGTAAATTGTTCCCTTTTCTTTCTCTACAGGGGAAACCTTCTGTAGGGGGTTTCCCTCTCCACAATATATATGTCTGATTCTATCACTCCTGCATAAAGCTACCTTACAACAAATAGTTTTTATGTTAAGTCAACTCTAGTGAAATTGATTTTTTTAATAGTAATTAAAATTTCAAGACTTTTTTGTTTGTTCAGAGGGCAGGAGAATTATGTTTGTACTAGAAATCACTTGTTTCATTTGCTGGGAAAACCTGTTACAGAAGAAGTTATGAATGAAGCAATTATTTAAAATCACTTGGCACAAAACAACTTATCTAGAAATTAACCTGGTGGAGACAGACTTTTATTCCACTTCCATTTAGACCTCAATTTTTTTATTTTTTTTTTTTGACATGTATTCTGCAGAATGCTGTTCTTGTGCTTGCAGAAGGTAGCGACTCATCCAAATTATTTTCAAAATACTTCATCTGCCTTGTCAAAGTGTTAGAAGGGATGATAAATTTATTTTATTCTATTAAATATTAGATGTCTGAAGAAGAAAAGAGTGGATACATTGTACTGGAGTTTTGCATTTGTGTTTTGTTGTCTTGGTTTATTTTTGATATTTACTAATAGAGGGTGGACTACCGAGTGCAGACGAAATGTTCTGGGAAATGCGTGTCCAAAAGAAAATTAGGCAAGTAAATGTTGTACTTTTTTCTGCCTGTAACACGAGCTTATAAATACACCAGTATAATTACAGGGAGAAAATAGATTGTTAAAATGCTTAAAATATGATTTAATAATATAATTGAGTCTGTTATTATTTTTTATAGGAATAAACTTAAACTGAATTTTGAGGAAGCAATCCAAAACCATTAAGTTTTGCTGATTAATTTTTTTTAGGCCTTGTCAGGTTCAGTATTTTTGATTCAGAAATATTTATTTGCGAAGCTGTATGATTTTTCTAAAGCAAGTCCTCTTTCTAAGAAATATTTCTCAAACTCTCTGTTTAAAGCTAAGCAATTATTATCTAGCTAGAAACTGATGTTATATGAAGATGCTACTTAAGCTTCTGCTACCTTAGCCCACACAACTCAGTATTTTGTGGGTTACATGCTTCTGCTGTCAGACTCATGTTATTGTTTTCAATGTGTTGTACTTAATGAAATAAAGCATTTGGCTTTCAGCAGTGACTTTAAGAACAAATAGTATATGTAGGAAATTATTTTTTTAATGTCCCCAAGTTAGATATTCATAAATACTTTGGGGGACTTTACATTCTCTGTAACTAAGTAGTTTTCAAACTGTTTTAAAAGCTGAATTGTACAAATGCTGCAGTGATGAATGTTTAGGGTTAGGGTTATGTTTATGGAGGGAAATCCAATTTATTCCCTGCCTAAAAGTGCTAATGCTGCTTGGCTTTCTGTCTTCCTTTCCTACTCATGTTTTCTGTGTCAGTGTTGAAATGAAGGGAAATGCCTTATAAAAGAGGCTCTATTTTATCTGGGAAATGGTTGCAGTGGGGGGAAGTCCCAGGATAATCCATCTAGTTTGGAAACAACAGTTTGACTGCTAACAAGAGGAGATCAAGTGTGAATTGTGCAATGCTGGTGAGCAGCCTCAGTACTTACAGAACTCTTCTCCCAACAGTGCTAACCCTGGCACTGGGGCTGCAGCACATTTTTTGTTGCTTTCCTAGCGGGGCATGTTTATGTTAGAGAGTCTGCAGAAGCTGCTGTGTGGCCATCAAATTATTCTATTGGTTTGAGGATTAATGAGGTTAAATTAGCTCAGTCATTTACTGCACATTTTACTGAGGTTCAAGCTGTTCGGACTGCTGCAGTTAATGTAAGTAGCTCAGAATGTTGCCGGTTAAATGTAAGTTACCCATCAGGGCTCCAGAGTTCATTATTGGGAGGAATAGGACAACTTTACTTGGTGATAAAGTCGAACTTGATGGGAATACTCTTCCCTGCTTTATTTCAGAGGCAAAACTGGAGAAAGATTCATCGGACAAAAGCACAGCATGGTACCTTGACAATACATTGGAGGGGAATCTATTGTTCTCTTTATACCTGTTTGTCAAATGGAAGTAGGGGTGATTAGAAGATTCCTTTAGGACTTTGATTTGCATAAAAATCATCTCCCATTTATTAATGAGCAAGTGTTAGAATCTGAAGGGGAAAATGAAGAGCTTGGAGGAGTAGCTCTGCTTCAAAATTAACCCCACGACAGAGGAGAATTGCTGTGAAGGCACCTGCTGTGTCTGTTTCCTCTTAAATCAAAAGCTGTTGCACACAGAATGGGCCATGATCTAGAGTTTTACTTCTGTGGGTCGCATAAGTCTGTCGTTTACAAAAAAATCTTTGATGTAGGTACTACGTTACAATGTGCTTCAGAATTTGTAGAAGAGTCTGGAAGCACCCACTGAAACCCCAGTTTAGGAGATCTAAGGGAAGCAAATGAGTCTAATTTTTGGTCTGGAACAAACTTTTTTTTTTTTTTTTTGAGGTTTACAGAAACTCTGTCTAACCTTCAATGGATTTTTGTACCTTGTCATGTAAAATGACCATGTTTGTGGGACCATGTCATATCTGAAATGGCATTGAAAATTATAGTAAGGGAAATAGGCTTACCTATTTATAGCTTATATGATCTGAAAGCTTATGGCTTTATGATCTGTTTTTGGGGTTGGAGGTGGGAATCTTCTCAATGAGGAAAACTTCAGGTGGAAAAATCAGGTGTAACTCTAGTTAATACAAACATATAGTTATTAAATTGTAGTCTATGACAAATGCTTTCCTTTGTTGTCACCAGAGGCTTTTAAATAATCTTAATTGAACAAAATACTTAGAAAAACTGAAATGCCAGCTCATTATTAAAAGTTGCATCTGTATATTTTATAAGAAATTAAATGCAATGTGTCAACAGTGTTTTTTCTTGGGGAGAGGAGTGGGGCTGCACAAAATCAGAGTTAGAAAGCAAGCCTGGAAGAATGGAAATGTTTGGAAGTGTAGACAGAACTGGATTTTGCTGCACCTTGCAGCAGCATCCACCTTGCATCCAGAATGTAGATTTGACCCTCATGCTCTCTGTAGGCTGCAAGAGCAGCAACTCTGATTCACATTTAGACAGCAGGATAAGGCTGGTAGTTCTGTGATCATAGCTGTAAACAGGATATTTCTAGGTATCTTCCTAATTCAAATAGCCACAAATCAAATTTTATTTCTAGATATAACAAAATATCAAAAGGAATTATTTTTTGAAGGTGAGTTGCCTGTAAAGGGTGTTTAACTAACAGAGTAAAGCATACTATCAAGGTGAATAAACTTCTATTAACTAGAAGTAACAAAATAGGGGCAGCTGGGGCTGTTATATGAAGCCAAGTGTAGTTACTGTTGTCTGTAATCTCAAGAACTTCAGAAGGGCAAATCATTTCAAGTGAGGAAGATTTGGCTCATTAGACATAAATTAAAAGCCTGACAAATATGAAGCATCACTTCATAGCAATCAAGGTTCTATGACAAAACAAATTTAAAAGAGCAGGACAATGTGCTCTAGGGTCTTTTTTTTTGTCCTTGTTTTATGCAAGATGAAAAATACTTTATTCTTGGGTTTCACAATTGCACTTCCACTTATTTAATACCTGCTGCCCAGCTTCAAGATCCCTCCCCCTTATGTTTTTGTGCTCAAGGCAGTCAACTGCAGTGTCTGTCAGAAAAGTTGATCCCTATCTGGGAATACCTGAGTCATTTGTTTTTCATCTTTGTTTTAGATAAAAATATTTTTCCTTGAAGTGGAATGGATTCCTCCCCTTCCTCAGATCTCTTCAGAAATACTACTCTTACAACTTTGATGAAAACACTTTGTAAAGCAAAGGTGTACTATGCCATACATTGCATAAATAAATCCTAGACTATGGAATGGGTTACATCTTAAGGAGAGATTCCTGAACATCCCACACTGGGCAATTCCCTCTTTTGTTTATTCTTGGATGCTGTAAAATGACACAGTACTATGTATCTGAGGAATTATTTTAGATATGTCAAGTTGACTCTGGCCCAAACTGTACATTGAGCTCTACACACAAAATAATACTACCATGTTGAAGGCTTTGAAAATTTTCCTAAGCAGCATTTCAGGTGGCACTTTCTGGGGGGGAAAATGTGACTCCATCAAAACAGAGCCTGTTTTGTACTTTTCCAGTGGAAATTAAAGGGTAACCCTGCACACCTCCCAATTCCAAACTCTGAGACTTGGAATGAGGAGTGAAAGGGGAGGAGATAAAAAGCCTTAAATGTTAGACCTCCACTTAATTTTCTGACATGTTGAACTTTACTCCTTAATATACATGAGGAGCAACTGAGCCTACAAACTCTTGGCTATTTTCTAGTGGGACTGTGTATTTTAAAACAGCATCTGAACTTCATCAGTTGTAGCCTCTCTAAATCAGAAAAAGATTAAATCTGGAAAAAATTAGGAAATAGACCAACTCAATCAAAACCTCAGGAACATGTCAAATTTTGCTAGAAGTTTTCATAGTTGTTTAACACTGTGTTGCATTTAGATTAATTGTTAGTTTAAAGGAAACCTTTAATGTTTTCTTCATAAATCTCAGTAAAGCTCTTTGTTCTGCAGAATGAGGATGTGCATTTTTTAACCTAAAATTCTTTTAATTTTGTTTCAGTTCTAGCTTTAAGGAGAGAAATAACTTGAAAGATCTTTGTGATACACTCTTGTGTTAAACAGCCTAGGAATGTACAATTTCCTGAAAGAGTTAGACAGTGGGAATAGTAGAGCTATTGTGTCTTGTTCGCTTGTTAGTGTTAAAAATGAGCTTGCTTTAGCGATTATTTATCCTTAATTACAGAGTCACCTTCAATCTGTAACGACCAACTGATTGCATCAGTAGCTTGAAGCAGATCTTAAAAGGTATTGTAGACAGCTGATGAGATATAAAAAGATGCACTTACCACATGCTGTTCATGTTCCCTCTAACTATTGTGTGCATCTGCAACTAAGTACCCAAATTCCAGGGGTGTCACACTGTTTCTGTAGTGTTCTCTTTGGGCCATGGCTTCTAGCAGGCATACAAACTAAGTTTGTCATTTTCTAGCAAGTCATCCTACTTTTGACTTCAGAAACAGCCTTCACTGGGGAGAGTAATCCACTTGCCACACTGACACTGCAATGAAATCTTGGGTAGGAACTTCAAATACTTGGGAAATCTTAGAAGGTAAAAAATGACATTTCTCACATAAATTGCAATTTCTTCTCAGTAAGATTCTGTTTGAAGGCAGAGAAAGTCGGGTTTCAAACAAGCTGAAACTTATAATAGCATCTCTTTTCTATACCTGAGAAAAGCAATGATGTGATTTTTCTTTACCATCAATATCTTAGGACACAAAAATCCTCTGTCTGCTTTTGTATACAGCACAGAAACTTTTCTTGACTGTTAGGAAAGCCATAATTTCTTTTAAAGGAGAATGCTGCACAACTTTATGAAGAGAATAGCAAACAAGCTATACTCATGCTTTTCCAAGAAAAAGTTTGAACTTGAGGGTACCTAGAGAGTGTTTTACTGGTAAATTCTCTTGGCTGAGAATTTCTTTTTTTCAGTAGCTTTGTATCCATCTCCATTGAAACTCAGATATAATCCTTCAGACAGTCTGTAATGGGATGCTCTGTAATGCCCTCTGGATTAGGCACTTGGGCTGGAATAGTCATCTCTGTAGCTTTGGATACTTGTGGATCTGATCTAGTCCATTAGGTCTGATACTAGATGATAACTCTTGCTGAGGTTAGATGGATCAACTTTGGTTTCACTAGGACATTAGAAAAGATGAAGAGAGTAGTAATGAATAATGTGAAATATTTTGCTTAGTTGTGAAATGCACTAAAATGCTACTATTGAGTTTCCAAAATACGGAATTTTGTTTATTTTTCCTAGATTGTTTGGTTTTTGTTCTTTTGGTACTTAGGAATGAAGTAACATACTATTGGAGAACTGAGAAGTTCTACATAGTAGAACTAAAATTAGAAAGAAAATAAATAATTTATAAGGAACTCTTAATACTTGCACTCTAAGAATACTTTGCCCTTTAATGTGCAGGGTTGTGAACATAAAGAATGTTTTTCATAATGGAGGTTTTTTTTACACTTGCTGATTTTTTTTTTCTTGTGTTTTATTAATGTCTCAAAGTGCTTCAAAGCTTCTACCTTTTGACTTTGCCTGCCAAAGAATAATTGTTCCCACCTAAACAGTTGCTAAACTGCAACTAAAAAAGGTTGAAGGCCTGTGTATTGTATTTATTGATTTGACATTCTAACCCTCTTTTTTTATTACATCTGCTAGCAAACAGTTGAACAATATCTACTTGATGGTAGTGCTTTTTTCAGACTACCAGTTATAGAGAAAAGCATGGACCTGAGAGCAAACCTGAACAAATGAGAAGAAAGCTACGGTGTTAAAAGGAATCCAGCACATCCAGTAATGAAAAAGTGAGCACTGCTAGGAAGGTAGGGAGACTGCTCAGGAAAGCAAACAAACAAACAAAAAACAATAGGGGAAGATTATTAGGTTGATTTACATAAAAAGAGGGTTTGGCTGGCCAAGTTGTTTAAAAGACAAGTGCTGTAATTTGCATTTTTGCATATTTCTAGCCCAGTTATTGTCACTGGAAGTCAGTACTGAAAGAGTCAGCAAAGACCTGGGAAGGACAAACAGGACAGAAACTGCAATAGCTGTTCTCATTTTTAAGCAAAGCTTTACAGCCATTCATAGGATGTACTGTAAGCTCAAACCTGTCTTGCATGTCCTCTAAGGATGGCAGTGAGTAAATCCGAGAAGAAATTCTGTGAAGACAGCCACCTCCAAGGTCACAAAAGGCTTATAGCACTGGAGTAGTAGAGACTGGAGGACACCTATGGAGTCTTGGTCTAACCTCCTGCTCCCAGCAGGTCCAGTCACAAGATGTTCCTCAGGCCCTTGTCCAGCTAAATCTTGAGTAACCTTTCAGGCCAGCCTGTAGTTAACTTTTTTCATGGTGTTTAAAAAAAAAAATTCTAATATCTAGTCAGAGCTGTCTTGAGCCTTTCTAAAGACTCTGGAAGTCACAGTTAACCTCTTGTCTAACTGGATCTTTTCCTGCAAGGGTGCTTCCCAGGAATGCGTGTAGAGAGGTAGTAAAGGTATAGTTGTATCTATTTCACTGGATCATTAACTTTGGATAGCCTGAGTGTATGAGCTGGGGATTAAAGAAACCAGTTAAGAAAGACAGGTTTAAAATGTGTATACAGATGGATCCTATAGAACTGAGTTGTCCAAAACTGAAGTTCCTTGTGATACACAGCATCTGAAAGGAGCAGAGAAATGTGCAGCAAGATAAATACCCCCAGGTAATTCATTGCTTTTGATGTCTTGATCCATTTTGTCATCTTTTTTTGCCTTTGTGTGCACTCACCAGAACAGAAATTATTCCAAAATGCAATACCAGCCCCATAACCATGTGAAAAATGCAACCCCAGCTACTGAGATTTTTGTTCAGCAGGTGTTACCAGGGTTTGAGTGGCCTTACTTCTTATCATAAATCTGATTAAAGTTTTATATCATGTCCTAATGGCAAGATCTGTCTATCTCCCTTCAACATCTTTGTAAGCATTGGACAATGTAGTAACACTTTAGAAATGCTGAGAAAATTATACTCTGTTAGCACTTCCTCACTGTTCATAGTCTCTTACTTGCAGTGTCCATTCAGAATTCTGTTCTTGCATTACTCTTTGGATTTAGAAGCAAATAATTTAGAATTAAAAGACCAAGTAGGAGAAGCTTCTCCTGAGCTGGTGGCAATAAGAGGTTCTGCTGTTTTCCTTCAAAGAAATAATTTAAGGTTCTGTAAGCTTCTCATGGATTCAAGATTCTCAATATTATTCCAATCATTGTCCTTACCTTTTGGTAGAAGACAATGGACCTGGCACTTAGTGTTATCTCAAAACCATGTTTGTCAGTTTTGAGACTTATCCTCTGATGAAGGAATATCTTTAAAAAACATTATAGTTTCTGGGCCCATGGAGGCTCACCAGTCAGGTAAAATTGCTCTATGTGCTTTAAGTATCCAGTAGGAAATAATACTCTTTATTACAGAATAATTGGAACTCTTGCAAGATTTATCAGTGCTTTCAATAGATTCAAAATAGTCTTCTTGATCAGGTAATACAGTGCTTCACAAATTTTCTTCATTGCTGTGCTTAATTGTAAAGAAATGAGGCTTGTCCATAGGAACTGAGAAATTTTTCTTTAGAATCTTATTTGAAGAAGGCATCTCCAGGAGTAAAGGAGTAGACGAAGAATTTGAAGTGAAGTACTTTGATTTTTTTTTTTGCATAATTGTTTAAATAATTGGATTCATATTTAGACAATTTGTGACAAAAGTTCTTTGCTTTTCTATTGAAACAACTGGTTATTTAAACAATTGGATTTTTCCTATAGGAGTTTGCTTTTTTATGACTTCTCCCCATCCTTTCCAAAAAGTACTATTTACATTGATGGCTTGTTGCTTTTCTTTTATGGCAGCTGCTTCTTAATGTTTAATTGTAGTACCTCCCTTATTTTGCAATGCTTTCCTCAGGGGTGGCCTGGCAAGCTGAAGTAGCTTGCTCGTGAAAGTTGCATGACTTGTTTAAAAAGGAAAAAAAGAAATAACAAGCATCACTCTAAAATGCATGTGAGTAAGCAAAGGTATTTCTGTTAACATGTCACGTCTGCCATGCTTCTGAAGGAAAGATGCTCTTGTGCAGGAAACTCAGTAGGTCAGCAATCTGATTTTCTTTCTCATGCAAATATAGTGAAGATTTAATTTCCTTTGAAAATTCTTATAACCTACTCTTCTCACAAGGTTTAATATGTATTCAGTTTCTAAAAAAAAGTAAAAATATTTCAGACAAAAGGAAATATATTGGGATTCCACTCATGACTCCTTTGAAGTGTGTCAAATGTCAGGTTGCCTACCTGGTTCTTTTCCTTTATTATTTCATTATTTCTGGCAAAAGTTTTCATTTGTGAGGGAGAGGCCACCTTATTGTGGATCACCTATTTTCACTTATACTAGGAAGAGATGAAAACTTTATGAAAACTTCACTCTATTCCCGGGGCGTATAAAATAGGCAAGGAGTCAATATTTTTATAGATGCTTTGCATTTCCTGTAACTCTATACCTCCAAATCCAAGTAGTTCAAACCACATTTTTGTTTTGTTTTGTCATATCTGTTTCTGTGTCATGTATTGGGGAAAATAGTAGAGGAAAGTGGTATTCATTTTTATTTTCTAAAATACCTTGGAAGAACTATTTTCCCTGTAAAGTGAAGAGAAAATGATAAATTATTTCCTTATTTTGAATATATCTACTGTTGATTTGGGCAGAAAATGGAAAATAGAAAGGGAGAGAGGTTTTGTCTCTAAGATGTCTGCACTGTTTATTCTGTGACAGTCCAACAGGCAGGTTTGGTAATGAAATTCTAGTTAACCTAATATTGAATCACTGTCTGAAATACTAAAGCAGGCAAAAGCTATAAAATCCTTAGCATAGCATTGTTGGGACAGGGGAGCATTGGCATCTTTTTTAAAAACCAAATGTTCAGGTTTCAGCAGAACATGTTGGGCTCTGTCTCATGCTGAAGTAATAATACCATGTGTTGGGAAGTGTAGATACTTTACAGGATATGACTTCTATTTATCTCATTTGAAATATCATCTTGAAGGAATTTATTTTCTTGTGCTTTGATTTATATTTTGCTCCTGTTTCTCTCAGATAAAACATGGGAAATCTCTGAGGCAACTTGATAACACAGTTCCTGGATTCTGTAGACAGTGTCATCTTCTTTCCTTGAGGGAGAGCAGGGGAACGGATGAGGTGTAAGATTAGAAAGCAGATTAAGCTCATAGGCCTTCTTAAAAGAATTTAAAAAAATAAATAAAAAACCTTACTGTATTTCTAGTTACTATATTTTTCACTAATTTCTCATTTTCCATTCATCACTACTGTTTGATCATAATAGCCTGAATTATTCTGCATGTAATGCATCCTGTACTGCAAAAATAAAAAATACACAGTGGTGTTGTTCCCAAAGGGACCATGTACCAGCAGGTGAGCTTACAATACTTGACATAGATCTGATTACCAAAATTCTGTCTAGGAGAGGTGCTGGGGTTTCTCAGGTTCTTGCACCAAACCAGAGGATAATGCCTCTGCTTCCATTCCCTGTCTTTTCATACACCCTGACTTTGACAGACACGGGGGAATCACAAAGGCAGCAGATGGTCTGTGCACAGTTCCCTCAAGCATAAAACAACATTTCTGTACTTGTTGTCAGGACCTTAAAATGCACACTGTTCTGTTTGATTATTTTCAAACTTTGGATTGGCCATGGGGACCCAGATGAGACACATTTGCATATCACAAAGTGGAAGCAAGGGCTGAGTTAAAGTGGCAAATGCTAAGTAGAAGTCCTATGCACTATTTTTTTACTAGGCTTGATTTTGTTGTTTTCAATGAGGGCGATGATTTCCACTAAGATTTAACAAGACATGCATTGCGTGCAGGATGGGTATGGAGGTTTTTTCCTGTTTTTTCCCTTCACTGAATATACTGGAGTTGTTTGTTGATGCATAAAAACTAGAAATTAGGAAAAAAACCCCACAACAGTGTGGCATGTAAATTTAAAATGGGTTCAAATGCAGGCTAAAGAATATAAATTCCAGATGAGTTTATTATCCTTAATGTTATTCTTTTGCAATTCAAGCAAATCTAATATATTAGTTCCTTACTGAATGCAATCCCTATTTTTTTTTTTTTTTAAATTCAATTTGCTTTGCAGGATTTTTTCCCAAGATACATTAGATATTGTCAAGTTTAAATCTCTGTGTAAGTCTACAGAGATCTGCATGCAGATGGAGCTGTAAAAAGCCAAAGGAAATATTTTCATAAGCCCACTGGACTTAAACAAATTTGTTTAACTTATGTTTTCCTCCTAGCTCCAGTTTTAAACAACTTTAAGTACTTACACTTTTAAACCCACTTTGAATATATAGCATGCAGAAAAAAATGCAACCTGAATGATGTTTTGCAAACAGTGAGAGCAAGTGTATAATAGGGATGTGGCAAAACAGAAGTACAAGTTCATTATCACATGAATTCAGTCTGACTGAATTATTTTCCTCTGAGCATGAAACCATGCTGGGCCAAAATAACTTTTTTTCCCCAACTCGTTCTCCTCTTCCTTGATGAGAACATTAGTGTGATAAAATGACATATTGTGCAGCCTCATCAGTTTTGGTATACAGTAGCAGTTTAAATGCCTTGGGTTTTTATAATTTTCTCAACAGAAGAGATGGAGAGGTTAATATTTTTTGTTTCAGATGGTTCCTTGCTATTTTTTTTATAGGTCATAGCTTTATTATTGGCCACTGGTGAAAGTTAATTGGTGTTTAAAGTAAATTTCTTATGTTTTTAGTAATTCTCAGAGAGATCCAAGTACAGAATATAGTTAGAAAATCTTTGCCTGAGACTTGCCAGGACCCTATGGCGAGTTATTTGCTACCCCAAGGGCTTTCTGAGCTGCTGTTGTTACCTGTGCATCCTCCTGTTAGCACAGCACAAGGAATTAATGAATGAGCAGTAAGGATGGTAAGCTGTAAAAATGTGTACTGCCTTGATAGATATATAGACAATTTGCATTAGAGTTGGTCTAAGAACTCATGAAAAATGGGACCAGAGCTCATATGGTGACAGCAGAAACCAGTTCCTGTGTTTTGTAAAGAGAGCTTAAAATAGATGCTTAAAAAGAAAATAAAATTTGGCCTGTTCAAAGGAGATCAGTATTATAGTAAATGCTCCCATAGATATTTGTCTTGGTTAGTTTTTTGAAATACCTTTGCAAATTAACATGGATCTTGCTAATGCATTGGAGCCTTCTTGAATTTTTGTTTGGTTATGGCAGAGTGTACAGTATATGAAAGTTAATTAACCAAGTTAATGCAGTCATTTTGCAAATATATGAATAAGTTTGCTTATGGAAGAGTTGTTTTGACAATTGTGAGGGTTACAGTGAATGAGAAAAAAGTAGAAATATTTGTAGAAAGAACAAATTTTAAGAAGACATTGAGAGAATTTTCAGTCTTAATATGATTTTCAGGTCAATATAGTGCTTAGATCCAATCCTTATGTTACATTAATGTGCACTTAACACTTAAATAACACATCTCTTGGCTACTGGGGATGCTTTATTCTTGCTTAATAAACACCCTCCTGTAGCTGAAAATGTTGCTTGATAGAAGTATTTATACCTTCTGAAGCTGAAGTATGTATATGCTTTGTTCAAATGCAAGACTGCAACCACAATTGAATTGCAATGGGAATTTCAAATGAACTGTGGCAATTTTGTCTGTTTACTCAGCTCTGACTCAAAGCAAGCAGTAAGCATGGGCTCTGTGGACTGAGGTCTGTTCCACCAATAAAGGGACACAATGCATCCTATTGATGGGCTATGAGCAGCATTAGGTGCATTAATATTAGCATATTAGTGCATTAGGGACATTCCTGAGGCTAATTTTCTCTTTTTCTCATAATCCAAAAGAAATCAGATAATTTTTTTTTGTCTAAAATACTAGGAAAAGCTTCATTAAATCAAAAGTACTTTTTTAATTAAAGTTGGTCTTGTTCTTATTTCATATATAATATTTTTTACTAAAGTTTCAATGTATATTCTCTGTGTATATATATTTATCTATACACAGACTATTTCCAGGTACATTTAACTCATTTTTTTGTCTGGCAGACTTTTTTAAAGCTTTTTTTTTTTTCTTAATTTTGATGTGGGTCCTATTCTAAGGATTGTAATGTAGTACTACATTAAAATTATTGGAACTTTTATCATCAGGCAATTTTCAAGTAAATCTCTGTTCTTCCTTGCCAATGCTTGTATTGAAAATTAATCTAAAAAATCCCAGTAAGTTAGCAGACTTACTGACCTCTGTTTTATTGTATCTTCAGTGATGTTTTCAAGCTTTATCATTGGTACTGTGCTTGAAATGAAATTTTTTTTTATTTTTTTTTTCTTGTTGGATATTGAGATACTTGGTAGAAACGTAAACTTCTTAGGCAAATGCCTCTTAGAAAGCAGGGATAACAGAATTGGAGTCAGGGACCAACATGGGAAATAGAATAAAAAGGTTTTTTTGTGTTTGTTTTTTTTCTTTTACATCAAGTTGTACTTGTCTACTTCTTAAAGTGGAAATTTATGCCATTTCCCCTTTTTATTTTAGTACAGCACTGTTTATTATTTAACATGGGTGTTTATCCTGTAAATGCATCCATCTTTTTAGCAAAATATGACCAAAATCATAGCAAAAACTTCTGATAAACATAGAAAAAGCAATGGCTTCATTGGCTTAGTATTCTCTCCTTTTGATTCTGCATGCACTTTATTTTACTGGATCAGCCAAGATCATTGGCAATAATTTGATGCAAGTATGGAACCTTTGTTAGATATTTGTGGGTTTCTATCTCTCAGTATAGCAACAGATGAGAATGAAAATGAACTGTGTTCCTTAGATGATGTATGTATATGACTAAGATCTGAATATTTGCTTAAAATTAAATAATTGGAAGGAAATGAAGATTTGCTACTGTCAAAGCAATGTGCCTGTGTTAATTTTGTTTTCGAATGTCTTATAGAATAGATTTGAGAATTATTTTCCTGCTCCCTTTCCAAGGGTCAGGGTTTGCCATATTCCTGCCTTGCTGCAAACTATATGCTCACTGTATCTAAAAGTCTAGGTTACTCTAAACAAGTCTCTGGTTTTTAGAACATATAATATAAAACTCCAGGTATATTAAATCTCAAGTACTCAATAATTATGTGCTGAATGTGTTGGTGAATAGGTCAGCTTCTTTCCCAGACCTGTTGCATTATGCAAGGTGGTGATTCATAAAGACTCTGCTGAGACCTCTCTAATTATTTTCACAAGTGCCAGAGGCCTGTGAACTATTTCAGCAGGGATAATCAAGGGTAAAGAGGTGGGTGGTGCTATGTGACATTCCACTGTGCTGTAAAAATGTAGACTATTTTGGTAGTCTACACACTTGGATCACACAGTAGACGCTCTCTCTGCTTGTTGCTCTTGCCATGCTGTTATCTGAGCTTCCTGAAATTTCATCTCCTTGGAGGAGAAAATCTTAATGCATGCTCTTATGATTCCAGATGTTTTAGGGAAAATAGATGAAGAGAATTTGGTGGAATTACCAATTTGGGGTGACCCAAAAGATCCAACCTTATAGCAGGAACAAATCCATATAGCAGACTAGCACAATATCTTCCTAAACCCATCTTTTAATGGTTGGACCATATACTTTAAACAAACATACTGTTTATTCCTACCAAAACCACCCCATGTGGGTTTTTTTGTAGTAATTACTGCTCAGACTACGTTTTGTAGATAACTTTATCTTTGTAATGTCAATCTGAATACCTTGTGTAATATAAATGTTGTAAGGGTATTTTCATAGTTAATCCAGTATCAGACCCTGATATTTCTTCTTAACTTTTTGTTTTTAAACTTGGCTCCTATGCTAACTTCAGCTTCTTGTGTTTTGCAAGTTGTTTGTCTTTTTTCTAGGTGCTAAGATGACATGCAACTCTGACATCAGTAAAAATACAGCAAATATTGTTACTTATCTGGTGACCTGTGCAAAAGCTGAGTGCTGGCTCATGGGAAAGAGACTTTCCTGAAGTGCCTTGGGAGTCATGGGAAAGTTCTAGGGGGGTTAAACGTTTTTCCCAGTAACATTGATTTCTTTAGTCTTTGTAGGATCTAGGAGGTTTAAGTTGTCAGATGCATTTAACTATGTTAATCCTCTCAGGTTAGAATAATTAGACTCTGACAATCCCAAATGATGCATGGTATGGTTACTTTACTTATGAGGGACTGTCTGATTCAGATCCAAAGTGAGGAATTACAGGAATTAGAGAGTTGAAGTTGCATTTCTATTTCTCTTCAATGCAGATGTTTTCTCAGATTTGACAATTCTTTGAAGAGGCCAGGAAGCTGAATTTCCACACCCTCTCTTCAGTCGATATGGTTGTGTTTTGTTACAAAATTAGATCTTAACTTTAGAATTTGTATTACTAACTACTTAGCCAGGAACAGAACTATCCTTAACATACAAATGATATTCCTAGATTTTGTTGCTAAAAAATTTGCAAATTATTTTTTAATTTGATGAAATGATAAAATTGTATTTAGTAACACTAAAGAAGGAGAACTTGCCTAATACAGCCTCATATTCTTCTTAAAATTCTTCTTGTGCATATTTGCAGTAGAATTTTTCAAGTATTTTCAGGATAAAGTGTGGCACTAGGGGTGACAGCAGTGTCACAAATGAACAGTAGAAGTCCTGAAGCTGATGGGAAGAGACTGGAAAGAATACACCGGCTGAAATAAGATATACACTTATATCTTTGATCTCACCAAAATGAATTAGGGTTTTACCAGGTGTGCCTGTAATGCCAGGAATTTGCTTTAGCTGAATATAATTCTGTTCCCCTGAAAATAATTTCTGGCAATGGTGAAAACCTGGTAATGTGAAGTAAAAATTACAAATTCTTCTAGCCTTAACAAAAAGGAGAAGGGCAGGGAATGAAATAATACATTCCTTTCAAGAAGTGTCTGTCTTTGGTAGTGCAAATGCTTATGCCTTCAGATATGACCTTCTCTGTGAAAAGTTATCTAAAACATTTCTTGCATGATGTGCTCATTGACACTGCCAAGGAAAACACAATGTGTTTTTAGATACTGTTAGAACAGAAACTGCTAGAAAACTTCTTTAGAAACATCCTACCTTCTCTTTGCCATAATTTTCCAATTTTAACAGTCAATTGTACTCTGTTGTTCCTGCTTAGTCTTTTTCTTAATGCTGAAAATCTGTTTGAAAGCATTCTGTATTCAACAATTGTGTTCTTCAAATGTTATACTTTCTGTGTAGGAAGCAAGCAAAGAGCAATAGCTTACCTGTAGATGGTTTGACTAGTACATGAAACAGATTTATGCCCCTAATTCAGCAGGTGTCTTTCACATTCTTTGTTTTTTTCTTTCCTGCTGCTGACCTGCTGTATTAGATGTCAAGATACTGTGGTCAAGCTCCTTTTTTTATTTTTTTAAAGGTAACCTAGGTTTCTAACATCAAGCACTTTAATTCTACTGTTGTGGATTTTCTTTTTTTTAAGAAGTGGAGTACTAAGCTGTTCATCAGGCACAGAAAGTGAGCTGCATTGTGACACAGCATTGAGTCCTCATCACAGAGACATACACAACTTGAGCTCCTTTCATGCATAAACATTCATTTTATTTCACACGAGTCCACTAGCACCTCAGAAATTTGTTCCTCAGGCAGGTGGTTGGTGTCTTAGATTATCTGAGTTCAACAAAGATGTTTCTGTGGTCTGAAGAGTTATCCATCATGCAATATAATTGGATGTAGAACATGTTTAAACTGATTTCCTGATCTATCAGAAACTTTTATTTGCAAAATGGGTTAGTGAGTGTGATTTCTAATAAGACTTTCCTTCATCTGTATGTTTTCTACCGTGAAATGTTACTCCTGAAATTGGTTGTAATGCACCCACTTGCTGAGCATAGTCCCTACATCCTCCCTTCTGTGCCTTCAAAGGCACTTTGTCCAACTACATTCTTGTGTATTTTTGTATTATTTCCACACAAATCACATACTGTACTTATTTGGTTTGCAGAAAACATTTTGGTATCAAAGTTTTCAATTGTTGTGGGTTTGGTGGTTCTTGCAGGAAGATAATTCCTGGAAAATTGTTCTCTGTGGCCCACATCAAAGAAAGCTTTATAAATATAAAGATCAAAAAGGGCCTAACTGCCAAAGATGCTGCATCCAATCTATCAGTTACCCATATATTTCTAATGAATTTTCATAATGCTTTTATTACAGTGTTAAAGTTAATTACTTAATCTACTATTAAATATGAGAATATTAAGTGGCTGCGAAATTTTGTTCAAGGATTTCTTAAACATTGGCTGATACTTTGGAATGTTGCTGAGTATATCCTAGCTACCATATTCTATCTATTGTAGCAAGTAATTCTACAATATAGAAGAGAGCAATGGTCATGATGATCTAATACAGTATAATTAGCTGTGAAAAGTTATTACAGGCAGTTATTACTTTTTCTTAAAGTTACCTATTTAGAATAAAACTTTCTATTCCTATTCACTGTAATAAAAATTGGCAATATTTAGGCTATTTGTGAATAGTAATTTTTTAAAACTGAAGAATTATTGGATAGATAACTTTCATTGCCTCAAGGCTACACAATTTCTTCTTTAGCTGAGTATTTCCACTGACTCAGGTAAACTTTTATTTCCTTCTCTCAGTCCCTTTAAAGGCTCTTTGAACAAGTGGTGAGTAAAACAGCTGTACAAATCATCCTTTAATGAACACGTTTCTGCAGTGCTTGTTATTCAAAAAGTAAATCAAGTAAACTAGAATTTGTGTTGGAAAGTTTCATCCCAGGCTCTAAAAGCATGGCCAAGCTAGTGGCAAATGAGCAGTGTGTCCCCAGATGGAAAACACAGTGATAACCTGAGCAGTGCTGCACAATCTTTATGCCAGAGTAATTGGCTGGAATATTTTCTAGTCATAACAACATACAGTAAAAGCAAATCTATTCACATAAAGGCAGATTTGATCTCTACAAATATAAGTTAAAACCTCCCCAGATGCATTGGCCTTGATTCTGCTTTTGTATAACTTCATATATGTGAGACCTTCCAGCAGATATGATGCTAAGCACACCTCATCTTTGATATTTCTGTCATCTAATCTATGCCTTGGTAAAATGAGCATCTGATAGTAAAAGAGACTAAATTTCATTTTTTGAGTGCTATTCAACCTGGCCAGAGAGCTATAAAGAACCTTAGCTTTTAAATGGTTTGTTAAGTTGTGTTGTAGGTATTGCCAAAACTCTTTTTAAAAAATGTTTTTTAAAAATTACTGTCTATAATAGTACCTATATGATCTATAACAGATAATATGGCATCCTCTGATAGTATGAGATAAAGGAAAATACTGTTACTATGCTCAAAATAATTTGATTATGGAATTTAATAGAGCTCTCATCTATACACTGCTAGTTTATTTTCATCATTTGTGGTGAAACAGAAAGTCATCAAGGACATTAAGTGCAGGATATGGTTCTGGATAATAAAATTCATGTTGCCCTCTACACTCTATCCTCAACAATATGGTTTTGATTTGATTTGTAGCCATTTATTATTCCTGATAAGTTAAAAAAAAAATTACAGTGACTTACTATTGGAAGTACAAGAAAACTACTGCTGTGCCTCCTACACTCTTGTTGATTGGCAGCTCTTACCAACTTTGATCAATGGTTTTTCCCTTAGTCTGCAGAATACCTTAAGCTGATTTTTGGATTTACCTACCAGCTATTAAATGGCTCTGTTTACACTGACAGCAGAGCAAATAGAAATATAGTTTTGTAGAGTGACTCTTATCCTCATTCAAATAGAGGATTAAAATCAGAGGTTGAGGGGTGGCATCGAATAATGTATGCATGGAATGATTTTCAAATAGTGCTTACCCATCTTTTTATAAATAGGTCTGGTGTTTAGCCACCTTTGCTTCCTTCACTAACTTGAGCAATAAAATACTTCCTATAGTACAATGGAATGCTTCAGTTCTAGCTGCTGTTAAATAGTGATATTTTCATTTTCAACTTTTCAACAGAGAAAAAATATAGAGGAAAAGAAAGACCTTGAAAACTAATGATGTGAACTTTATTTCAATTTGCCAGGTGAATGGGTGTGCTATATGATTTTATTTGTATTTTATATATTGGACCATAGTGAAGTATTACATGTGAGACTCTGCAATGAGTGTGTAAAAGCTCTGCTGGAACCAAATGAACCAAATTAGGGTCCTGGTATGGGTGTATTGGGTTATGGGGGTTTTAGTGGGTTTTTTTTGGTGCATTTTCTTGTCTAGTTGTAGTTTTTATTCTGTTTTTGTTTTTAGACATTCTGTGGAATTTAAGATAAATAAGGTTTTTTTTGAGCTATGACTGAAGTTCAAGTGTCTGGTTTTAATTCTATGACTTGAGCAGTAACTTCTAAATGTGTATGTGTACTTTCTTAACACCTATTGAAATTTCTCCAAGCAGTTATGACTCAGTTGAATATAAGATGTAGCAATTGCCAGAAAAGAAATTTAAAAAAAAAAATTATTTTATTGGTTTGGAATGAAAAGGGGAAATAGAAAAGGTCACATTTCATTTGTTAATCATTAAGAATTAGATTGACCTGAATAAAACCATTTCTAATTCTTGGCTCTGGTCCTTTTATCTGCAAAAGCTGCAGTTATTTGAAGTAAATTGTCTATTAAAGCACTATTCTGGCTCTTGATAAACTGTGTTAAACTGACTCCTCCGGGCAAACATAGCCTTGAGTAGTTGTGTGAGTTTATTCTTTGTCAGACACACAGGGTGCCTGAATTCCAAGGTTCTCATGCACAAAGTGCAGCAGAAATCAGCCAAGGGAAGGTATGTGGTCAAGTAAAAGTGAAGACATTAAAAACTTATTTATTTGGTGTGACAGCCCAAAGCTGCCTGTTTTCTGGTATTGGTTTCAAACACTTCTCAATTTGTAACAATTTGAGTAATTGTTACAGCTCTGCAGATACACTCAGAGGATTATCTGTTGTTTTTCACTCATGGAATAGTTCCCCTTACTTTGAACATGGTGGATTTAGGAACAGTACTGAGGAGGGAATAGAGATGGGTAAGAAATACAGGGGGAGAAGAGAGGCAGTGAGTCTAAGTCTACAGTTATCCATTGATGTTGAAGCCTGCATTTTGGAAACAAACCAGAGAAAAGATGAAATAGTCATGTTGTTCAACCCATTAATTCACTGTGAAGTTGATATAGTAGATACATTTAGATTGTAACCTTAATCAGTAAATGGAATTTGGCCAGAGTGTGCTATTCTTAACAAAACTTCATTGCCTGCTCTTATTAATCTTTATTCCATCTTGTTTGTGTGGACATTTGATGGACTAGAAGTCTGTTTTTCCAAAGTATGTTTTTAATGGAATTTATATCAGTTAAGCCACTGCTTTTCCCCACAATTTCCTCTCAGGCATAATTACACCAGGGTATTCCAGATTTTCAGAATGGTTAGAATTATTAGAAATTGCAAGAGGGGAGGAAAAATAGCTTGCAAGTAGGACACAGATGCAGTTTAAGCTAAGAAAAGGCTGACACCTCCAACAAGTGAAAATGAGGAAAATTCTAGGTTATGAAGGAGAAGAGTTTTATTTGTCTTGAGCTGTTGTCAGTCATTGCCATGAGATGGATGTTGGCAGCCACATAAAGCAATGGGTATTCTGTCAAGAAAAATCTCATTGTTTTTTAATGTTGGTTGTTCTTTTTTATTTGGGGAAGAAGGTTACTCCTCCTTGTTGTGGACGGGGCTTGTATGCAGGTAACTTGATGGACTAACAAGAACAAGTTCTCTGGCCCTTTTAGGAAGCAGAGATACAGACAGCACTTGACAGAATTATGTGCCCTCAGGGTTTCCAAGCAAAGAATCTTCCTGAGGACCCTGAGACTGAGTAAGAGAAAGAAAAGTACAATTATATTCTCACAAAGAAGTGAAGAGGAGAATATGCTTAGCCCTGAAAAAATGTCTAGACAGTCAAAAGCTTTCTTATTGACATTCTCTACAGTGTGTGCAGAAGGGAAAAACATCACTGGCACAGAATGTAAAGCTATAATAAATCTTAGATCAGGTTGCTAAACTATGATCAGCTATATCATACAAAATGTGACAGGCAGGCAGTCTGATTCTGGTCAGTCTTGTGAAAGATTCAAAATCTGTGTTTTGTATCCAATTGGATTATAATGAAAAAAAATGTATTGCTGTCCATAGTTGCTGTTCAAAAACATTGTGATGCATGTATAATAAGTGGTTGGGGTTAGGAAGAACCTCTGGAGATTGTTCTGTCCAAACACCCTGCTTGAAGCAGGCCAGCTGGAACAGGTCACTCAGCACTGTCTCCAGTTGTTTTTTGAATACCTTCAAGGTTTGGTACTTGCTAATCATGTTCATCAATTTGTTTGTCATCTATACACACCTTACCTTCACTTTTTTTTAGCAACAGACATTGTCGTTTAAATTCACTGCCAGCCTCAAATTGTAGAGTATGAAACTGATCCTCTACTTGTAGCAAATTAAGTGAAGGTGCCATTGTGTAAGTGGTTTTTTTCAGTCCTTGGAAAGAGCTTTTAATTAATGCTTTAGGTGACATTTTAGGAGTGTGAACTTTGGCAACTTCTTGAATGTTTTCAAGTGGTTTATACACATCCGTATTGACTTGTGGTTTCAAAAATCACACTTCAAATGCACCAAAATCTAACAGTCTGGGAAGTAAAAGCTGAGGATATATATAGTGATAAAATAATTTTAATAGGCAGGACTATTAGCACTAAAGCTAAGGGTGAGCAGTTACATTAATCTATGGTGAAAAACCTCTGTTCTTAACATCTCAGATTATGTCCTGAAATATTTTCTTGAAGGCACAAGGGAGGTATCTAATAGATTGTTTTGTTTGTTTATGTAGAGGATTTATACAGTATTTAAAATTTAATTTAAAAGCAATGTGTTATGTGCTAAAGTTCCTATTTGTTTAAAAGTATGAACAAAGCTATTCTCCTATTGAGTTATTTTAAAATGCAACTGATGAGCTGAATTTTGGTCATATTCTGGGTCGTATTTTGGTCATATTCTGGCCATGTTACCAGTAGGGCAAGTTCACTGAGATAGTTTGCAAGCCAATTGCCCTATGGCTTAGTGATACAGCTGATAAGTCATATCTGTAGTCCTTAGAAGGAATAATGATCTTAAATGAATGTTTTCATCTACCCACAACTCTGTTTTAGATGGTTTCACTTGTAGTAAAAAGCAAAAAGTAGTGAACAGAAGGCTGGTGATGTATTTTTAAGATGTTAAAATGCTCAGTCTTTTGGTGTCTGTCCCTTTACTTTGGACTGTTGCTTTGGGGTTTTGTTTTGCTTCCTCTTTGATACAACCAAGAGAAACACAAAATTGATTTTTGCTTGTAAACACTTTTCCAGGACTCTGTGAGACTTCATGTCAAGTGATTTCAAAAGTACAGTGCTCCTTTGCAGTTTCCTAGCTTACAAGTTAAAATTATTCCTGAGGCTCTGGAGTCAGGGGTCCTTTGGCAACAGCCTTTCCTTTAGGAAGCATTGCTACTGAAAGTACAGTAATCTATCCAGATATCCCTCATGGGTCCCATAGTATCTTCATCATGCTTATTTGTATGATTAGCACAAAAATGACTTAATTCTTTTCAAGACAAGTCATCTCTTTGAAGGCTTGCATTTAAGCTTTGGCAATTATTGTGCATGGCAAATCTAAATGTTATCTTCTTTTTCCTGAAAGTCCACAGTAGCAATATTTTGTTATTAAAAGGTCTGTAGTGTTTAAGAACAACAGGAAAACTTAGGACTTAGTAGAAACAGTTCATCAGCAGTCCATGTTCTTAAAGAGAAGTAAATAAGTTGAGTTTCTGGAATCTTTCAAATGAACCAGATAAGAGGTCCTCTTATTAAATCCTTATTATCCTTATTTATTATTATGAAATATTATCCTCGTTATTAAATCAATTTTTAAATACCTGCTTTTAGAGTTAACAAATATTACCTGTGCAGTGCATTTGGGAGTGGAAGTTCAAAGTGGACCAAAGAAAGCACTTTTAATTCTGTTTATTATAACTATCTCCTAACAATTAACTTCCATAAATGGGATTATAAACCAAATTTGTTAGGTTTTTTACTTAATTTGTCTCTTTCCATATGTACCATTAAGGCAGAGATACCCTCAGATTAAAGACAGTGAATTTGATATGAGGCCTTGAAGATCTGCTTTGCTGACTGTAGTTTTATGGTTATTATTCATAAAATGTAAGGTCAAGGCTTTTGTGAATACTTGAAGTGTCTGGGTTATATGTACATTACCTTGACTGGCATTTAGTGAAGTGCTAGTATCATAGTTCTGAGAAATTCTGTACTAACAAGTCATTTATTTGATGGTGTCAATACATGAGCTAAACCCCAAAGTATTTAAGAAAAAACTATGATTAATTTTTACTGTAATGAACTGAAAAAATCTACCATTGATAAATCAATGACAAGATACTATAGTGCTTCTTTTCAACAATATGGTCATAATTATTTGCAAAAAAAAAAAGTAGACAATGTAGAGGAATCCCCCTGGTTTTGGCACAGGACTCTGAAATTTAGCTGTATTGACATATTCTGTGACAACATCAAGAAAACTTTTTCAAAGAAGCAAATACTGCCAAGTTCAAGGTGAATATTCAGGAAGTCCTCTGCTCCTTTTCTGCTGTGTTTAGTAGGCACCATACTCAAAACTGATTCATGTTTTTTCATCTTCTTTTTGAGGGATCTTTCAGTTTCAGACTTTCAGGGAACTAAAATGCATATTTGATTAAAGCTACTTTGTAGAAGTCACAAAATGTATCAGGATATATACGTATGATGATATTTTGTCCGTTTGGTATGAAATTGAAAACTTTGGGTGTTTGTCTTCCCTTTTATTTACTTAAAAGTAAAAAAGTAAAATAAAGTATCTACTTTATTCACTTCTGCAGAAGGCTAGAGTCTTGGTGTAGGAAGGTTGCAGATGACCTGAACCATCAGGAACACAAGCAAAGCCGTAAGAGCCATAACATCAGTGCAGTGTTGCAAGTGAACATAACTATTGCCTATATGAGTAATAATGTATGCCCGTGTTTTATTAGAGAATCAGATTAATGTAAAGAGTGTTTAGAAGACTGACAAATCATACTATTTTTAAACCTCAAACAAAACTTTTATTAGATTAATTTGTATCCTACATGAGCTACGAGTGTGCAATACTTTGGAGCTGAGGTCAGACAGTCAGCACTGATGGGTTTGGTTCTCAATGGTTCTCTATTCTTGAGGTCAAGGTAATGAGACTTGGGAGCACTTCTAGAGCTGAAACAGGCTTCTTTTTGTCTTTCTGCAGAAAGATTTTGTGCTATTGGCTCTACAGCTGCTCCTGCTGATGCTTGTCATGAGTTGAAATATAATGCAGAGCAAGACAAGAACATTGTTTCAGAGCACTCAGTGCAGTCTGATTGCTTCTGAAAGTTTCCTGAACTTAAGCTTTGAAAAACAAAATTTTAGTCAAATGAGCACGCATTAGTGTTCATAGATATAAAATACAAAATACGGTGTGATCCTGCCATGCTGGCCAAATGAAAATGTTTTTATTAATTACAACTTTCTAAACTGTGCATAAACTAAATTGTGCATATCACCTCTTGATGAGAAGTGGATTTTAAGAGTTGGCACTGGCTGATACTATCTGTGAAAGTGAATGTTATCGTTGTATATCAATGCTTTTAATGTAACTGCAGATGGAATTCAATGTTTTTTCTAGTACCTTTAAAAGATCTACTGGGCTTTCAATAAAGAAAAAGTTATGTTTCCAAAATTCCAAATAAGTTAAAGCCTCAAGGGCCACATGGCTGTTTACATGTGGACATGTACCATTTAGTTTGATAACAAAAAATATAAGGCTAATCAAAAAATACAGGAAACCATTAGCCCCATTCATACAATTGCAAAAACGTTTCAACTGGGCAGTTTCCAACTCATTTGAAAGAGCCTCTCATATCATTCTTTCAGCTCATTTGAGAAGATGCTTTGCAGATTGCAGGGAAGATAGACTTGGGGATCACATAAGGAGCTTGTTGGAATTTGATGTCTTGCTTATAGCAACTCTAATCTGTATGCATTTGTAGCCTGTTGTAGTTATTAACGTTGGTGGATGCTGCCCTGTGGTTATTCCCTAGTGCATTCCTCTGCTTGAGACTGAAGCTTAAAGAGAATATTTCAGCAGTTTTGTGGTCCCTTGCTAGCTCATTAATTTAAGGAGCAAGGTTCCAGAGCTCACTCTATATAAGAAGTTGGTCTTGTCTCTACCAAAGCTGACCAAATAGTCACCTACCTAGGGCCTATTTGTATCCTTGGCAGTTCAGTTCTTAAGTTGCAGGCCCATATTCAGATTTTGAGTAGGATAATCTTCAGTTGAATGAAGGAATCTTGTTTATTTAATTATAACTCTGGCAAGACTTTGCAATACAGTTCTTCCAGTCTGAGAACAGATAAAAGCTGCTCAAGAATGAAAAGTAATAAAAAGACTTAGTGTGCTGAAGTAACTCATATCTACAACAGCTGATAAATTATTAAACAATTTGCCTTCTACAATGTCCCTGGAGTTCGGTGTTGGGGATGGCTTGTACCATGACTGACAACTTGGAAGGCATCTTGTTAAAATTTTCACAGAATATGCAGGCTAATGCAGGTTTTTTGGCTCTTGTAAAAAGAAGCCTAGTAAGAGCAATGATTTATTTATTTTAGTGAAAGTGTCACCAACTCGCTGACCTTGGTGTATTTTGCACTGAACAGAAGGATTTTCTGGGGGTGCTGGAGCTTTATGTGAGGTTTGAAATAAACTTCTGCCAGTTCTAATTTTTTACAGCTACACCTTTGCTTACATAAAGGCTGGAGAAGGGAAAGAAAGAGAGGTGGTTTTAAATATATCAAACGCATATTTTATTTAAGAAAGAAACAAAGTTGTTAGTGAAACATTGTTAAATTAAGAGCAGCCATGTATGTGTGCTCATACGTTACATGTATGTAATGGTATGGCTTCTCTAATGTTATGCTGTAATTTCTTTAGCCAAATAATGATAATCCTAAATATATGTAGTACAATTACTTTTAATATGCAAGAAAATTATATAAAATGTGTGTTATGACCAGAGTGAAAACCAAGTACAAAGATGTTATTTAAAAAGGGATGTTATTTCAAAAGGCTGCTAAACAGAGTAATTATTAAATTTAATGAATGTGAATATTAAATAGTTAGATATTGAGTATGGAAGTAATTAAATACATACCTTTGCTTACTTAAAGGAAAAAAAGTATTGAGGAGCTGTACACCTGAGGTGGAGGAAGCATCTAAGACAAATCCTTCAAAACTTGGCACTGATTTTTATAAATAAGACAAGCTATGTTCACTAAACTCAGGAAATTTAGAAGAACACTTTAATGTATTGTTTTCAACATTGTTCATGGACAAGCTTTTTTGGTTCTGTATGTTTCATAAGAGCAGGAGTTGAATGACAGGCTGCAGAAATAACCTTTGGGGTTAAGCTTTTGTCTAAGCAATAGACAGCATCACACAACACAGATCCTGTTGGGAAAGAAAGCTGGAATTTTCATCACTGTTAAGATCAGTTGTGAACAATTCTGCTTCATGTCACTGTTGATGCAGGAGGTGAAGAATCTTTCTGATCATGCAGATTTACTCTAAATGAATGATTCAATTTATTTTTCCTAGCTATCAGTGTAAATGTCAAACTTCTAAACAAATATCAGCTAATTCTGCAGTCTCTTATGGATGGTGCTTTTAGAAATCTTAGTTTTATCAATTCATTAAATTATTTTCAGGATTAACTGAAGTATTAATGTATCCTTTTTGTGCAGGCCCACCCCCTACTATTGATTTGTATGATTTTCAGAAATCACAAACAGAATCAGAGAGGAAGGGAAAAGAAAAATAATCACAGCTTAATCCTTTGCATTCGATAAATATAAGCTCAGTTTTCAGTTTTAACTTCTTTCATTCACCCTGTTACTTGGTTGATTGTTTTAATGTATCATATTTCCTTGTATTCTCATTCCAAACTGATATACAGAAATAAGGACTCTGTAAATAGATTACACAGAAGAAATATTCTGGTTACAAGATGTTGATTAACTCACAGCAGCAGTTCACATCACAGAAACATCAACTCTTTCTGTCCATCTCTAGAAAAAGATCATATAAAACACCAGAGGCTTTTCTTAGCATAGAAAGTAAAGGAAAAACAAAGTATTTGTCTGGAGTATTCAGAATGATGGATACAGCTCAGGCAGAAGAGCTGTCAGGTGTGATCATTTTCCAGTTTATTATTCACCTTTTCTTCAAACTTACAATAAGTAATTTGCATTTTTGTCTACTAAAGACAGGGTATGCTTTGGTCTTTGGGGATACACATATGGTTGAAAATTAATTATTCTGCTCCCTGGCTGCCTTCTGTGCTCTCTCGAGGTTTCTTCTGGGAAATAGTTTATATTGCATTTTCTGCCAAATTCTTTACCAAATCCTGTCTGCAACGTTACCATTTACTGATGCTCTGCTAGCTATAGTGAAATATAAATATTTCACCATGGAGGAGACCATATAAAAGCTGGCAAAAGTGAAATTGATCTAGGGCACAAATAACTCAAGCTTCATTTGGATACAGTCAGTGTGAAAAGATTTGTTGTGTCCACTAAAATACTATGTTCAAACTCCTTTCAATGCCCATGGATCTCAAGCATGTGGATCAAAGCACCTTTTTTTGAGGTGTCATTGTGCTTCAACTCCTGCACAAATGTAAATGCATTTTAATATGTGATGCATATGTAAATAAATATTTGTAAAGGTGGGTAGAGAGGCAAAGGAGAACTTTGTAGTAAAAGCTACTGTACTCTTGGTATTTGTCCTTGGTTTGAAGAGGAAATCAGGGAATTATGTGTCTAAATAAGCTTGGGGGCAACGTATTTAGCAGTTCACAGGCATTGCCCTGCTTTTCCTGTTTCTCTGCAGCTCTTTCTGACTTTGGCTTACCTGAACTGAATTCAGAATTTGAAAAAACCAAGACACTCACCCACCCCCCAACAACCCATTTTTTTCCATCTCTGAACTAGACATCAAAAATTTCCTCATAAGAATATCGGAATTTCATCTGTTCTTATGTTAACTTATCATATATTTTTGTGCTACTGTAAAGGATGCTTCAGCTTTATTTCACCTTTGAAGTGTGCACTGGTGTATGTGTTCATGGGGAAATAGCCTGGAAATTTCAGAAGAGAACTTCTCTGAAGACTTAAAAATCCAAGCTTAGAGAATTTTAAGACTCCAAACAAACAAAAAACCAACCAAACAAAAACCAAACCAAAACAAACAACCCTAAGGGTTTTATTTCAATTCTGATTATCTCAGTGGGAGAATAAATCTGTGTTTTGTGGGCTTGGGACTTCACTGTTTTTTAGGTAATGTCTGATACTTGTGTAAGGGAATTACATTTCTTTCATAGAATAAGACAGTTTTTATGCATTGGAAATATTCTTGTAATATAAATATCTAATGAAAATTGTTGCTGCAATCAAGAATGAATAGGCAACTTACTGCATCTGTTTGAAATTAATTCTTGTCATTTTTGATTACACAAATTAACAGATTTGAGAGCATTATGAGAACATGACGAATTTAAGATCCCCTTAGTAATAAAACAGTAGTTCTGTTTAAAGAATAATTTTATGCCTTATAGAGACTGCTAAATGTAGTCTTTCAAATTAACAGGCTGTGTTCATTTCCCTGCTGGCTGAATCCAAACTCTGAGCATTAATTAGCTACCAATTTTTTGAAAGCAGAAAGTAATATTAAGTTTATTATGAAATACTTTTGAATCTAGAATTAAATCTTGAAGCACAATGCCAGGTTTTCAATCTAATGTGAAATTAGGACATCAAAAGTCATATTAGTATATGTTTGAGGAGCTCTAACTTCACAGGCTTCACCTTAGTGGAAGGTTTTCCTAAATGTACCTTGAAGGATTGAGTGTAGGAGTTAATTGATTTTTCCATGCCTATCCTTAAGTGTGCTGTCTGTGACCTGTCTTCCTATTTTATTTGATTGGAAAATTGGATAATATACACTGGTAAGGCAGTATTGGAGATGATTGATATCCAATTTAAATAACTGCATTTTAAAAAATAATCTTTTTGTTTTAGTAACCGGGTTAGAATTGTTTTAATGGCTCTTATACAGTGAGAGAACATCATAAATTTTTTTTGGTCATGGCTAAATTTTTTTTCCTGTCCCTAAGTACCCTGCCCACAAGCATATAGACTAATACTCATTTACTGCTGTACATAGCTGGTATTAGAAAATTCAGTGTTCTGATGCCTACAGGGAAGTCTTAGAACTGGAAAAACACAGTATTAACTTGAGAATAACACGATGACTCACTGCAAAGATTAGGGCTGTTTGCACTCAGAATTATGGAGCTAAGTAGGAAAATATGAATAGTTGAGATAAAGCTTAAGCAGTATAAAGAGGCCAAATCAAGATGTAACAAGAGATTTTACTGAATCAGAAAATCAGGATTTTGTAATTGAGAAAGCAGGGATTTAAAATCTGTAATTTTGGCACACTGAACACTAGTTTACAAATCCATGATTTCCAAAAACTTTGAAGTGAGCTTTAATCCTGCTTAAAGCATTGAAGAAAACTTCTGTATCTGAGACAGAGTTTTGTCTCCTGTGTCAGTCAGCTGATGCTTTCATACTTATATCTCATATTTTCAGTTGTTAATTAAAATAGGCTTGTAACAACCCTGGTCTGTCAGAATACATGTTAGTACTTTCTGTTGTGACAGTTTTTCTTTTATCTCTATTAAAAATAATGTGGATATAAACATATTGATGACATATACAATTTTAATTCAGTTGTTTCACATTTTCTCTCCTAAAGAATGCCAAATAACTCATGTGATTGAAATTTATTTTCCAGAGTATAACATGTTCTGTATATAGCCCTTACCATAGCAAAATGCAACAGATTTGGGTTTGTCCCATACCAAAGCAATGGAACAATTTTCAGGGTCTCTCTTGGTCCTGGTCACTATAATGTTCTGTTTCAATTGCATGGGATCAGTAGGTGAAACAGATGTTTTCTGTGCTGCTCACCAGTATCTGCTTTGATTGCTTAGCCTAAGGTGACAGGTGATTGGTGTCAGAATGTACTTTGCATTTCTTTTAACATGTTTGTTGAAATTCAGTGAAATCACCTGGACTTCAATTGCATCGGTTACTTCGGGTTCTGGTATAAGTGGCTACTAGGACTAAATAAAGCCTGTTTCATGTCTACAACAATTTCCCTTTAATTAAACCATTTCATAGACTATCTAAATATTTTGTATCTTCCTTCTAATCTGTTCATTGGTTTTAAGCTTAAATAATGAAAGGATATTTCAGTAAAAAGACTATTGGTGTGAAAATCCTAAAGCACAGTGAATGCATCCCCTGTGCCAAAAAAAGTACCTTTAGAATTTCAAACTCAATAATTTACTGGAATCATGTTTGATAATTTGTTAGTTTGTTGTATTTAGATGTATTTTGTAAATACCTATACTGAGTACATAGCATGTGGTCTCTCCTGTAGACTTCTCTTGAATGTTCGGACTTCCCAATGGCTTTTGAAGTCTTTACTTTTTCCATATCTCAATATCTGAATAATTCACATGGTGACAAATTGTAATAATCCAAAGTAAGAACGTAGAGGGCAAATTATGAAAGCTGCACCTACTAACAGGTTTCCTGCATCCAACAGTTTGTATGATTACAATATTATACCTAGACCCATGTTCCACTTGTTACCTACAGCTTGTCTGCCTGTGAAAAGGAAATGTTCTGTCAGGTTCTCCTTTTATCTCGAGTTAAGCTGCTCTGTGATCTTCTACACAAAACAATTTTCTCATGAACCTTACTGAGAAGTCCAGTAAGTCAGAGAGACCTACAACTTGATTTCTTTATTCTCTTGTTCTGTTAGTTCCCCCTGTGAATCACTACAGGGTTCTAAATACCTACACAACCATTTCTTAATAAATGGTTAGCTATCATCATTTCACTTTATTAACTTATCATCATTTACCCTTTGAACTTAAGCTCTTTGGTTTTGATTGTCCAAGCATATTGCTACAACTCCCTGGTGCTTGTGTGGAGTCTGTGATGCTGTTTGCTACTATGGCACAAAGATGGCTTTTCATAGGTGTGGGTGACCAGTGAAAGCCAGAGGCTACAGAAAAGAGATAAATATGCTGCATGCTTTTGGAACACCTGAGGCTCTTCTATTTTGTATTGAACTCTTCAGCAACTTTTCTGCAACAAAAGAGACAAACTAAGTTTGTCCTTTTCTTCTTGATAACAGGGTTATCAGTGTGTCACCAGCCACGTCACTCAGGTATTAGATACAAATAGAACTGATGCCTTTTCTCTGTGTTGATTAGTCTATGGTTTTGGCTAATATCTGCCAGAAATGTTCCAAATTACAGCAATGGCACACAGACTCTGAATCCAGATGGGAGATTGCACAAAGCTGGTGGGGAGCAGCTCCTTTGGATGCAGCTGAGTCCCTTGGTGCTCATATTCCAATCCCATGAGCTTTTTGTCAAATCTTATTCTCCTCTGCAATAGACAATATTGGAGAGTATTCATAAGTCTAATTTGAGGTAGCTAACTGGACTCTTGGGGGTTTTCTCCTGGGGAGTCTACTTTCTTTCCCTGTATTAGGAACTATATTGGCTCCCAATTTTATGCAGGCTGATTTATGTATAAATTAATAATTTTAATTATTGGGAGCCTGGGGGCAGTGGAATGGAATATGTTATTAAAGTTTGCAATAATTTTTCCTCATAAGTTCATTAAAAAATTGCTGAGGCTTACTGTCTTTCTGTCAAATGTGTTGGCTCTCAGCTGTTGAGGATAATGCTAGAGAAGGATGCCCCATGTAATAGGGGAAAAAGGGATATTTAAGGTTCTAGAAGACAGTGCAGAGATATAGGAATGACTTAGGACTGTACTCTTTCCAGAGTTAGCATAGTCCAAGGAGCTGTGTTTGCAGGATCTCACATTTGCACACCACTTGGTAGGTCTCTCTGCATGCTTGGTAGCTCAGGGGGCTACTGGGGTAATTCTGAAGGGTTTGTATTTTTATGGGAATTAACCAACTGGTAAGGTGACCAAAGAGCCACAGACTTGTGAGAATGCCTTATTGGCGACCTTAATTAATTTTGTTATTTTACAATACATTTCCAAGTAAATTTAGAATACGTTCTAGCTCTTTGTTTTAATGATGGAGATATTAGAAAACTATTTTCATAGTAAATTTTTTTAAAGAAAAAATATTACCAACTTGTTTGTACAATCCAAATGGATTCAGTGCTGAAGGTATGTATAAACAGCAAAGTCATCTCTTGTACCTTGTCATCACTGATAATCTTCTGGACAGGTGAAATGCACCACAAGGACTATAGGCAGGTAGCTTTTTAAGCTAGCTGTGTGAAATCAGTCTTTGTCTCCAAAGCCCCTGGACTTCGTAGCCCCAGTTATTACTTTTTCCAGAGCAATTTAAGTTCTCTAATGTTTATGGTTAGTATTTTACCAATTATGTTTCACTAGCTGTAGAATTTCAGTATCCTGATACTGCTGATAGCTTTTCTGATGTGGTGCCATAGTTATATCTATAAACTGTGTGAAAATGATGGCATGCTGAATGTCAGCTGTAGTGAATAGAAAGCAGCATGGGTTAGTTAGTCTTGATTAAATTGTAAAGAATGCCTCTGCTGGAGTCAGGTGTCAGAGGCAATAACAGTCCTGTACTGCTGACTCACTGACTTCTGTATGTTATTTAGTGGTCTGTCAGAAAATATTAACAAATACTGTTTTGAAAAGCAACACGCTGAACAGATTGTTCAAGGTAGGAAGCTATTTCACATTTGGGGGAATAATTGTGCTTTCAATGTTTGCAGTTTTGTGGAAATTAATTATAAACATGTTTTTTTTTTAGCTAGGAGGAATGTCACTCTCTATTTTCATGCAGTAGATAACCTCAGGTTGGAAAATAGTTCAGTCCTCTAAGGTTCTAGGAATGCCAGAAATCTGGCAGGATTTTTTTATTTTTGAGTGCTCATTTTGCTCGTGCTCATTTTGAGTGTAACTTGAATTTATTTTAAAATCAAGTTTCTATATCCAGGCCAATATTAATATAACTGTGGTTACATATACAGGCCTATAGGCCTATTGGTTTTTCTATATACTTATATTTACCATTTTTTTAAAAAATGGAATGTCTGGGAGCTGTATTGCCTGTGGATCTATGCATAAAAGCAGAAATGAGATTCTTTCTGGCTCAGCTGATTACCTGGTGAACTGAGCTCCATGAACTCTGTGCTTTTTGCTTAGATTGAGGCTGTCTGCCTCTAATTCCAGTCATGGCCACATCTCAGCCCTCCAGCTGCTAAAGGTTTGTCACAGGTCCTTGTGTTCATGATGGCATTTGTAGGTTCTATAATATTGTATTGCTTGTGCTCTATTCATTTACATGCAGACATAAGTTGAGTGCTTACTAGTTCAACTCTTATTTAAAAGGTTATTATAAATTAGTGTTATCCTTTTATGTCTTGATGAAATTAAGCCATTGACTAATGGTATATTTATATTTTTAATAATAATATCTTTTATTATATAAAATGTTAATATTGTTGATGGGATTTTTGAACTTGTAAGGCTCTTGTTTTGCTCACTGACTTCCACCTTCCAACGTTATCAAGATAAAGGTGTTTTCATCCTTTCCTTTCCCCCTGCTTCCATTCTCATGTCTGTATTCCTCATTTATCCATTTCTAAAACATTAAATAGTTTCTTAAAGATAGAGCTGTTTAGGGCATAGGTGGGGTCGAGAGCAAAGGAGAAGATGATTTCCTATGATACCTTTCCAAGCATAACAGCATTTTTGTTGATTTTCACGTATTTCAGGTATTTATTTGTCCATATGTAGCCAGCTATTTATTTTCAATAAAGAGGCATCCTGGATAACAGGGCCCACGTGTTATGTCTAGTAACCTGAATATATTTGGGAACATAAAAATATTTGCACTCACTAATTGGAAGTAAATGATAAATAGGAGGTAAAAAGATTTTTAGTTAACCTTCTCACTATATTCTAGTCTGCAGCAGTCTGTAGTTTAGGGAGGTATATAGTGTATAGAGTATACAGTGATTTAACTTCTGCTGTCCCTAATTATCTCCTGAGTCATGTTTAAGGCACTCTTAGATGTTATTCCCCATGTAATACTCAAATAGGAATATTTTTAAAAGCATTTGTTACCAAAACAATGTTTTTGACAGGTATGCAAAAGCATATTTAGCAAACACCAAAGAAAGGGGGATTTCATTTTTTCTCCCACAACTGATGAACAAAAAAATGAAGTGAGAAGGATGAAGGAGGGGGAGATATTTGTGTGGCACAGGGTTCATCAGAAGGATAATTCAGCTTACTTACAAAGCTTGTGGCACTTAATGTTCTGTTAAAATAAAGACCAGAGTTGTCTTCAGCTGAAAATCTTGAGATGCAGTGTATCTGGTTGTAATATGAACTCTAGGGAAAAAATAGTCTTTCAGAAGCATTTGTGTTTGATTTGGATAGATCAGACATTTGATCTAACAGAATAATAGAACATGAAAAAGTCTGTGCTGCAGGAGTTACTGTAGTCCTTAAATGTCAGTTCAATGTGGAAATTATCATGGCTGTCCAGTCTTTATCTCAGACTGCTTATGTCCCTCAGTGCAAAATCATACTGAAGGAACTGTGTGTCAGATATTTTGAGCAATCTGTGAATGATAGTAGCTTACATCCCTTTTCCAGATCAGCTACTGGAAGGTGTGAAAATTGCAAACTCATGAATGCATAAAAAGCTTGGCAGTCTCTCCAGCAGAAGCCAGTGATACATATGCCCTCAAGCAAGTATTGCCTAATCCATAAAAATCACTACTGAACTAGACCTTGAGCTCCAGGGTTGCACAGAAGTTGAGAGCTGTTCAGAGGAATAATACATACACAAAATGGTTGCATGCAGTGTCTCTCTGCAGTGTCAGGAACAACGTTTGTGCTTTACTGAATTCCCCCTTCCCCAAAAGTAAGAAGAATAGCTGAGAACACTTTGCTGTAGGCTGCCACTGAAGGAAATTGCTGTGTTTGATTCAGACTTGTCAAAAGAACAATTTACATGCTTGAAATGCAGGGGTGAAAGGAGAATATTGTTAGGAACATTCCCTGCCCTTGGGTAAAATTATTCATGTCTAATATTTAATTAGGTTTCAACAATCTAATTTCAATGAGTCAATGACTGCTTAACACACTTCATGTTGTCAATGGCCAGTCCAGGAGACAAAGATTACATGGTCAAGGACTAAGATTTTGAAAAGAGCAGACCTATAATTTCTTAAATCCTTTTGAGTAAGAGGTGAAATTATATGTTGTGACTACATTGTAGAGGCAAATTCTTACTGCTGATACCTGATGCTTTCCAGTACTACTGAGTGTATTCACAATATCTTTCCAAGAATTTACAGAAGTTGTTTCTGCTGAGAATCATGCTGGTCCAGTGTGATGGATATATGTGCAACATGGACCCTATTATTGACAGGTGCTTAAAAAATAAACAGGATATCATCCATGAAAGGGTGAATTCTGTCAACAGCAAATATAATAGGAACTTTGCTGAAGAGCAAATGTCACTTTCACTTCTATGACAGATGAAATTGTAAATGGTGCAACCCAGAATGCCAACAGCCAAGAGTATTCCTAAATACCAGTTTGGCTGCAAAGAATATATTGCCTGGCATTCCTCTGTGAGATTTTTGAGAAGTCACTGTAGGCTTTTTATATATATCAGTATCTGAGTCTAAGTGTAGGTGTGTGTATTTTTGCATACATCAATATAATTTAAGATTTTTTTCTTTTCCCTATCTTATAGCCATATCATGTTCCCAATTTTGTAGATGTTGCTGTTCTCATTGTCCTGTAGGCTTTCTCAGAGTGAAGACTTCTGTACTGACACAATACAAATAGTCATATCTGGCCTTATTTTTAAGGTGTTTGACTGCCAAATCATATGCTAAGCATCATGAAACCTTTTCAAAGCCCTCTCAGTCATTGTTTAGTTGCCAAGCACTTATAGATCCTAGAAGGGCTCACTAGAGTTTGCAGGATTTTCAAAATTGTCTTCAGTGGATTTTAAATCAAGCTCAAAATGCTGGTAGGTCACAAAAGGGATTAATATTTTCAGCGAGCTTCATTTGAAATAGTGATGCCCAGGAATAAAAGGGAAGGATCAGGTTTATGGGAAAATACAGAAGAAGTTGTGCTTTTCAATTTCCAACTTGTTTATGTTCCACATTAAAAGTTTAAGAGGTATTTTTACTGTCATCTGAAGATATATTTGCCTCATCATTCATTAAGATACTGACTGAATGCACATAGTTTAATTTAAAATTGATTGCCTTCAACAACAGAATTTTTAAAAGCTTTTAGTAATGTCATAAAGATAGATGGCATTAGTTCAGTTAAAAATGACCTGATAGAGTTATTTATAATTTATATTAGCAATGTTCAGCTGATAGTCAATTAAATTAATTCTTTAGTGTTATGCTCTTAACATTTAGAAAGCTATACCCACTTCAAAATCAGTTTATTTTGAAGACTGACTCTTTAACATTAACCTCCTAAGTCCTTGTTTTCTCTCCTATATGATTACTTTAGGGTTTTTTTGGAATATGTCTGTGGAGTGCTGATCAATAAGCAGTACTTACAGGTGTGTCCATGAGTTAAGGATGTATCAATTGAATATTGATCTATTCTGTTGAAGGTAACACTGTAAAAATATAGTTGATAACAGTCTCTTACTGCAGACCAGAAGGTCATTGTTATTTCCTCTTCCATTTGCACTACTACTAAGAAACAGCATTGCATTCTCTGGTATTAATTACTCTGGGTTTTTTTAGGAATGCCAAATATAGAATTATCCCATCTTTAAAGAAACACGTAGTACATCTGCTAATTTGATCTTCTTAGTGTGGCTCTACATCACAGCTGGTGGCAGAAAGCTTGCAGGAAAAGGACAAGGACAGAGAAAGACCAGAGTCTTGGAGTAAAACCAAACAACTGTCCTTAACTTTTCATTTAGGGTTTCTGATGGTAAAATTTTTAAGCTCTTTCAGACAATCTGATTCATGATGCAGTTCCATTAATTTGGTGATGCTGCACTAACTCTGCTCCTTGGCAACTCAATTGGAAAACTAAGAAATTGATGAGATAAGCTGAAGGTCCATTCCTAAAGCTGAGTGAAGTTCTGGTAGAAGAGTTTCTGTGGACTGAATTTTCTACATGATGTTGCTAAACCTCACAAACCATCTGTGTGGTGTTTATGGAGTTTACCAAGTAGGGTAGTCCATCCTGGCTCTGATGCAAGCATGTCTTTCATTGGGCCATTCCCTATCATTTTGAGAGATATCTGAAAGTTAAAGGTATAAGTCAATATTGTTTAATATAAGGCCACTACTTTTTAGATACATTGGCTTGTAAGGTCCATAGTAAAAATCCCTGAACTGATGTATGACTTGGAATTTCTCATTTTTCAAAAGAAGCCAAAAAATTTAAACTGAGGTTGAGTTTTAGGCCTCTTGAAGTACTTGTTAATCCCCTCTATATTGGACTGGACCAATATTTCACCCATTGCTTTGTATTTCAGTGAAATTAACTTCATCATTCCTTGAATTTAAAAATTATGTTTTAAAAAAATCTAATAATAGGTAAGGGGGGAAAATTGTTGATAATTGGCAATCAACATATTTTCAGCTGCTGTAATTCAGTGTTGCTTCATGGCACTGAGAGTGGCACCTCACTTAACAGTACTGAAGAATTAAGCCATGAAAGTGATATTAAAAATTCTGAAATTGTGATCTGGGAAAATAGAATAAAATGAAATTAGGTACTTCTGTGAAAGAAGTTAAGGTATATACCCAGGTACATGGTAGCTGTGTTAATGAAAAGTATCAGTATTTAAGGTGGGTGTCTGGAAAAGTCATTTTTTAACCATGCAGATCTTCCATGAATTGAAAGGGGATAAGAACAGCAAGTACATATCTCCCTCCTTACATGTTGTTTTTTAAGATAGTTAATAAGTTTTTTGGCGTTGCCCAGAATTTCTGAGATTCTCATGCTAAAAAATAGACACTGGATGTAATGGCTGAAGGGCTGAGATGCCCTCATCCAGCCAAAAAAGCTGAATCAGAATTTGGTGGTGAACCTGCCAGCTGTTTCAGACAGTTGCTATAATGCAATAGCTGTGTACTATTTGTACATTGTAATTTACTTACCATAATTGCTTCATTATATGTTTAGCCCAATTAATTCTAAATAGCCTTCACTCCTCTGTTATTTTTTGACTGTAGAGACTGTATTTGTCTTGCAAACTATCAGCATTTGGAATATTTAATTTATAGTGAGCTGTAAACTGCTTTCCATTTATCCTTCCATAGGATGTAGAGGTTACCTTACTTTATCTTAGAACATGTATCTAGTTGTATGTAGTTGTTTTTTAGAGCATGTAAATTATTATGGAATACAAGATTCATATGTTATACTGCAGATGGATTAGTGCGTATGGGTAGATAATTTAAAAACTTTTACATCTTTTGCCATTTTTTAGGACTAGTTAGATGAATTTATAAACAAAGATGGCATTATTTTACATGTCCTAAATATTAATATTAAATTATTCTTATTTTAAATTCCATGCAGTTTTTAGTACATCTTTCAATACTCCTTTATCATCACAGTTTATTTTTGTTTCATTTGACATTCTCTGGATGTTACTTCTATACATATTAGTTTAGAGTATTTTTTCCCAATTTAAAATGTCCTACAGAATTGCAATTTATGCAGCTTAATGCATTTAGATTTTTAAAGAGCCTTCAATGAAGTAGTTACGAAGCTTTTTCCAAAAACAACTAATGAAAATGAGGCTGAACACACGCGAGGTTGCTTTGAGTTTTGTTTGCTGTTGCTTTTTAGAGGAAATGAAAATTAGCAAGAGCAAGAGGTCATTGCTAATAACCAGCTATTATAAAAAAAAAAAAAATCCCCTAGTTTTTCAGTAACAATTTTGTTTCAACTGAAACACGTTAAGGTTGCAGCTGACTAATGTCATGCTAAAATGAGAAATGCTTTTTAGATTTGTGGATAATACATGGATTCGCTAAGTTTAAGACTTGCTACACTTGAAAATTTAGCATTTGTTTGACTAATTTTCTTATATATTAATCTATGAGTTGGGCTGTTTCTGTTTGTAGCTGAAAGTTTTGGATTTACTTATAGGTGTTAGCTAAAGTATAACTTAAGATACAGATTCTCCATTCTCTCCATTAAAAAGTTTGTCTCCTGCATTTCCAGACTAGTTTTCAGTCTGGGAAGTTTGTTTCAAATAATCCCACTAGGTTTTGACTTGGAAATTTGCCTCTTCTGTTTACTATTTTCTAGAATTGTTGCCTCTTTCATTGCATATTTTTAGCACGGTAGAATAGTTTCTTTATAAAAAACCACCCCAAATATTTGCATCTCCTACGTTTATGAAAACTAGTTCACAGTATTTTTAAGCCCTAAAGCAGTGCTAGTGTTTGTGGAAGTGGAATTTAACTCACTTGGTGGACTGCATATATATCCATATTTCTTCATCCAGGTCTGCCATGGCCCTTTGGAGCATTGTGCTGAAGAAGCTTGTGAATAGAGTGGGTGTGAGAACACAGCCTTGTTTCACACCACTGATTATTGATTATCTCATTCAGAGAGATGCAGTAATCATTACAGATTGCATAAGATACATTAATCATTACAATCATGATCGAATCTTCTTTAAGCTAGAATAACTTTTACTTGTTTCTGCTCTATTTGAAGAGTACTTTGATGCAGTGAATGCTAAGAAAATGGTTGAAAAATTTTATTTCAATCTGAAGTGGATTTTAACTGTAAGGAGTGGGCTTTTTTTTCTTGGTTTTTGGGTTTGTGTGGGGTTTTTTTCCTTTTTTTCTTCAAAAACAATGCTGCTCATGAGAAGTAAAAACTACTGTGGTAAAAAGATTTGAGAATCTTAAATACAGAGAAAGTTTATGTATATATATGCACACACACACATATATATATATATATCAGAAAAAAACCCAAAACATAGCAGCATAGAGTGGTTCAGGCCATTGCAAGGGAGATAAAATTGGTAGGATCAAATCAGTTATTCCATGGTGTGATGTGCATGACTTTCTGCAGGTGGATTTTCCCTGTGTGGCCAGTGTGTCTCTGAAAAAAAGGAATCTGTAAAGTTATACTGAATGAAGTTGAAGATATTTCTAGGTTAGCATCTTGCCTTTGGCAGTATCCATAAACATGCACCTGGGACACAAAATTGTGAAAAAGTCAACCTGTTGCACACAGTGAAGAGCTTCATAGAATTTTCAATGTGCTACCTGTGACTTTAGCTTGATGTTTCCATTTTCTTGCAGGAAAGCCAGTGAATAATTGCTTTCTGTGCACCTTCTCTGTGAAGTTCCTGAATTCACAGCTGTGTTTTAACTTCTCTTCAGTCATCTCTTCTCCATACTGAACTACTCTCCTCTGCTTCACCCTGTCTTTTATGGAAACTGTTCAATAGCTGGGCTTAATGTAGTTGTCCTGCTACAAGTTTTTTTCCAGTTCTGCTGGAGGATGAGACAATCACAACTGAGTTCTCAGGGGGACTGAAGCATGGCACTTACACATTCTTCAACAAGAAGTGAGGTTTTGTTACTAAAATTCAGTCTTCCTCAAGAATGTCTTTCAGATATAAATCCAGGCCGATTTCATAATATTTAATATCTGAATTTAGCATTGATTTTATCAAGAAGTGCTGAAAAATAATCAACATTAGAACTCTTTTCTACAAAAGTCTTCAAAAGTGTTTATAAGAGTGGGAAACAAATGAAGAAATCCAGGACAGGGAGAGGTCAGGTTCCCTCTGTATCTCTACCTTCATCTTTCAGTATGTTTAAGTCCATTCCCTGAATCTCTCACTGAACTCCAATAAAAGGCAGTGCTCCCCAAAGAAAAAGAAAGCAAACCAGGGAAACAAAGATCTTCCTAGTATTCACTGATATATATTTTTTTATTTATTTTTTCAAATAACTTCTAGTCAGCATGTAAGAGACTTTCTCAGCTTTTAAAATTTATGAATACAGTTGTCTTGATCACTGCTGAAAGAGGTTTGCAGTGATGCATTGCAGGCTTATAAATACCTTAGCAAGCCAATTAGTTTTGGATAAATTAGGTCTGTGAAACCATTTGGAGTTGCTTTTGTTCAGAATTTTCTCCTGGAAATTACTCCTAAAAACATTTTAGAGGGAATGTAAAAGTCTGGCACAAAGTCTTTGGGAAGTTACACTGGAATAATCTTGAGGCTGGAGAAACATATTGAATATGTGGGGAGGATGATGGGGGAGTTCTTTTTAAATCTGAGTAGGTTTTAGCAACCCTCAATTGTGTGTTCACACTGTTTACAGTGACAGATAACTTAATTTGTGCTTCAATCAAACACTTAAGTGCCTTCAGTGATTTTCATAAAAAGCTGCATTTATAAAATGGCATTTACTGGTCTATTGACATGCTGCTTTATCACCTACCTACAAGGAGTAGCAATTACATAGATTGTATCTCATGTAAAACAACTTAGGAGATCTCTACTGGGCTCAATGAGCCTATTTCTAGCAGTGCTCACAAGCAGATTTCTACACAGGAGCAGGTTAAGTATATTTAGTGCTTCCTAATGTTTTTCCAGATCCCAACTATTCTCAGAGCAGGGACTTTGAGTTTCTTTGTATTTAGTAACAGTGAAAAGATCTGTTTTATTTCAACTTGTTCTGGCTGCCTTTGGGCTCGTATTAAAAGCCAGTTATAGATTATAAAATGTGAGAATATTTTTCTTAGTGAACACTTGAGAAATCTGATGCTTCTTAACACAGGAATTTTAAAGCTGAGGAGTCCTGGTCCCAGTGAAAATCATTAAAACTGTCATTGCTGTCAATTATGGTAAGAGTCATATGGTCATATAGGATTTCACATTTGTGCCTATTTTGCAGTCACAGATGTTCCAGCTGTGAAGACATGTGGTATTATTTATTCTTCTCTTTCTTTCCTAAAGATCACAGGGGGAAAATACTGTCTATACACAGAGTAATCCTGAGACTGTAACTTGTATTCTGAAAGTACCTTTCAATCTTTCTCTCCATGCTGAGATGATGGCAATAGGTCTTTTTAGCACTCACATGTTTATTTCAAACTCCTGCAGCTCACAAAATTAATTTCTGTTGGAAACAAAATGTCATGACGAGGCCAGTTATTTTGACTGGGCTTTTACTGTACTTATCCCCTCTACAAAGCAACTGATTTACTTTCTATTAATTATGCATCAGTTGTAGGGACTGCCTGGTAGATTTTTTTTTTTTTTTTTCTTCATAGCATTCAGCCATTAAAGCCATTCTGCTGCTTTGAAAAGTAGAGATGACCAGAGGAGGAAGGATGTAGTAGGAAGAGGCTGTTTTGCCCTGAAGCATAAAGTACATCTCAGCTGTAGGATGCCAGAGAGTTGTTAGAGGGTGATTGATTGTGTTCTACTTAAATACAGCACAGTGTTGCTTGTCACAGCCCCTTCTTATTCTTTTTTAAACCCTATGAGCATAAACAAAAGAAATTCAAACAAATTGCTTTTTAACTAATTATAAGAAATCCAATAACAGAAGTACTTTATTCCTCTCTGAATAAACAGGATGAGGTTTCAATATTGCTTCATCAGGAGAGTGACCTAATACAACAGATTATTGAACCATGAAAGATTCATTAAAACGACCTTGCTACATTTGTGTGGGATTTTGGGTTTTGTTTTGTTTTTTTTTTTTTTTTTAAACCCACACATTTCATGCAGAATACTTTGGAGTTGTTAAAAGAAAACAAGCCTAACTTAAAGCAGTTACTGCATGTATTTATTTTTATCCATTGTGTAACACTAGACAACATAATTTGTTTTTCATAACAGAATAGCCAATTAAGATGGTTACAGAAAAATCACCAGAGCTGAGCTATACTTCATTTGTTGGAGACTGAGGTTTGCAGCCAGATGAATGCAAAGCAGCTGGGTGTTATGCTTTGGCATTTTGTGCAAATATTCAGGAGCTGGTGATAGTTCTCAAAATTCCAGAAAATTTCCATTCCCCATTGAGCTGAATAAAAAAGCTATCCTGTTCTTATGGTTTGTTTTTTTCCTCTCTGAGAGATGGAGACCAGAACAGTTTCAGAATTATTTGTAAAAGGTACTAAAATGTAAATCATGATTTATTTTTTTTTTCTCTGAATGTCACACATTTTGGGGAAACAGATCAGGGGCTGTATTTATTATTTTCCTGGTGTGTGGTCTTATGTTTGCTATTGTTTGAGTGTGACAGGGCTCAGTTTTGTTTTGTCCTCTGATTTGTCTCACATAAGATGTTACTGAGCATGGTACTTTCAAGAGGCAAATGTCTTTCAAGGGCTCACACATTTAATAACTCTGAGTTCTTGTGTTGGTGCTGTGTGTATACTCATCATGCACAGGGATCCCTTTGGAGTGTCTGTTATTGAGCTGGAGAGTTTCAAGCCCTGTGCCCATGGGACTCCCAGACATTCAATTAGATGCACAGATTCCCACAGTGAGGTGAAGGCTTTCATCTTCATCCATTATTCAGAAACTTTTGGATTCCTACACTGCTGTTCTTTCTCTTAATTTTATTTTTGAATGTCTGGAGTGACAATATCCCAGAACAAAGTTTGGTTTCTACCCTTTGTGAACAAGAGTATTCCATGTGCCCAACAAGCCTAAAAACAAGGTAATACTGTTCCTTCCAGTAGTTTGGGTTTTCTTCTTAATTTTCCAAGCATCTTTCTTTTCCTAAATCTGACCATCCCAGTGAAACTCAATATAGACAGCAGAAGTAAACTGCTGAGTTATGTTCTTTCATCTTGTGCAACTTCTTTTTGATGGAAGTTGATTCAGTTGACTGCAGTCAAATTCTGTCCTTTAAACACCTTTGAGCTTTTAAGCCAGCAAGTTTCCTCCTCTAAAAACTCATGGACCTCATCCCAGCAACCTAAAGGGAAATCAGTCCTAGTAAGCAGGAGCCCAAGCAGGACAGAGTGGTGATTCCACCAATGTCCATATAAACTGTTTGCTTTTAGGACAGTCAAATGGTTTTCAGATGTACCTCAAGAGAGAAGAGGATTTAGGTATCATCTAGAAGTGCAGTGTAGGTTTGTGTGCTCTCAGAGGACGGGTCAGATGTGCACACAGGCTTTAGAGCCTGCTTCTTAAATATTAGATTTTTTTCTAGCTGGCAGCAGAATGCACGAAATGGGCAGCTATGCTGATTTAGCTGAATTTTAAAACTGCTTTTCTCTTGGTTTATTTGCTAATTAATTTTTAAAATGCATTTGTAAGTCAGGATCTTACCTGGTTATTCAAGAGTTTGTTTAATTTGTTGCTGCCACAGGGTGATTATTACCTGAATTGAGAACACAAAACGAGTAGGTGATAGTAAGCATAAGACTGCTTTTGAAATTATTTTTTTTTTAATTGTGCTCTTATTAGGATGTTGTATCATTGCATGTATCTTTTTAGGGTAGCTCAGATTTTATAAGCTTGAAATTTCCATATGCCTTAAGGAGGTTCTAAAGTAGTCCTATTTTTTTTTCTAATAAGCACTAAACTTACACCAAACTTAGCACAATAAAGGGTCTACTGTTACAGGAGCCCACAGTTATTATCAGTATCAAAGGGCAACTTAAAATGTGTCAATTGAGTTGAAGTCCAATGGATACAAAGCTGATATTTAAGTGAAAATTATGTACCCCTCAGATTATCATTGCTTCTGATAAGTAAACTTGTTTATGATTGTTTAAAAGGAAAACAAAATATCTTCTCTAATAATAAACATGCCTTCATTCAATTTATGCTATTAGAAAATTACCTATTTTGTCTGAGACAGCCAGTAGTATCTCCTTGCTGATAATGTACAGTGAAGACTTAATGTATTATTTGTGCTTCCATTTGTTATCTCAAAGCATTATATTAATAACACAGTGCTAGACAGATGTGATGTGTTGCATGTTTTTCTGTTGAGATATTTTATTAAATATTTTCATTGGAGAATTACTCCAGCTCCCCCAGATATCTAGACTGACAGCAGTGATGGAAAAGCTGACTGTCTGAGGATGGCAGATTAAAAAAAAACACAACACAACCAAAACAACAGCCTGACTTTAGTCTCATGTTTCCCCTTATTGCCAGTGAGTAATCTCCAGTGGAGATTGGATAATCCCATGGGAAAGAATGCTGTTCAAAAAGTATTTAGCTAAAATTAAAAACCATTCTTCTAGCTTTTCTAGTTCCTGTAATGATTTTCTGCATGCTTAATGGCAGAGTCCTGAATATGGGCTGTTGATGAGGAAGCAATTCTCTTTTCTGTTATGATACATCCACCCATACAAAGCTCAATTTGCCCTGATTCACTGTGTTTGCTAATTTACTCCCATCTTTTGTACAGTGTCTACAAGAATTTGGAGGAAAATAGCCTGTTTGGTTAAGTATTTAATCCACAATCACAGCTAAGATGTTCTTGTACAATGCTCTGTTTCAAAAATCACTTCAGTTAGTATTGGGTTTTATAGCTACATGATTTTTTTTTTTTTGGTTTGCAAATATTCTTTAGCTTTAATTTAAAATGCATCCAGCTCAAAGAATCATGATAAAAGGGATGTTTTTGCTTTAATTGTTTACATATTCAGAAATAATAGTAATGAAATTTGTATATATTAGGAATTATTAGAAACAGACATTGAAAGGTAAACCCTAATTAAATTTAGTTTTAATAGTAGGATGAGCAAAATTATGCCTTGTGGTCATCAGCAGTCTGAGGTGATCCTAACTCTACTGAACAGACTTAATTAGAAAAAAAAAAAGGCTTAGAGAAATAGAAAACTCACCCCAAATAAAGACCAAAAAACCAAACCACTTAACAAGAAAAAAACTCCTTAGAATCTTCTGACATCCTGAAAATGGGACTTGTACAAGGGCAAGGGATAGGCTGAAGGGGGATGGTTTCAAACAAAGTGGGTGGACTTAGATCAGTGATTAGTAAGCAATTTTCACAATGAGAATGGTGAGAAACTTCCCTTGCCCAGGGAAGCTGTGGATGTTCCCTCCCTGGATGTGTTCAAGGACAGGTTGGATGGGGTTTTGAGCAACCTCATCTGTTGGGATGATCTAAGGTCCCTTCCAGCCCAAATCATGGAACTGATTCTGCTGTATTCGTTCTTTCTTTTCTTCCAAGCCTGAACATATTTCAGAGTAGTTACATTTTCACAAAAAACACTACCTACTTTTTTAGTTTTTCTCTGACTTAAAGAAAAAATAATTTTCTTTATTTGAACGAAAAATTTCTAACTGGTTACTTCTTCTTGGAACTGAAGATGGAAATATATGTTTTAAATTGCAAGTTAATTATATTCTTACAGCTTTATGTATTTCATGTTCCACCGCTAGTTATTTTTTCTAACAACTATAATTCTAAGCCTGTTTCATTGTTACTTAAAACACAAGATGTTATTTGATTTCACTTAAACTTTATGGCACTCTGAGCTGTGGTACATATGAAGTCTTTGTCAAATGTCACAAGCAGCCTGGTGTAAAACTGTTTTTTTTGTGTTTGTTTGCAATTCATAGTTGCAAATATTATGTAGCACTTGTTTTCTTTGCCATAAAGATATTATTTCTGTCCAACCTTTTCACACTTCTGAATGAAAAACTTAAAAAACTTTGACAAAATGCCCATGGGACACTTTTCCTAGGGTTAGAACAACTTGACAATATTCTTCAGCTATTGAAGGCCCTCCTATTGAAGAGTGCCCATGGGACTATGTGGATTACCACAAAGTTGAGACACAAAGGCTTCTCTAACAGGGAAATTACTTGAATCACAAAGGATATTTTGCAGGGATTTTTTAATTTTTTTTTTTCAAAAACATGTTTTTAGTAGGCTTTTTTTTTTTTCTAATACAGAACAAATGCCTCAAAAGGTGCTGGTTTTTTTATTATACTTTAGAAACTTCTATCAATAAATTCACAATTTCTCAAGCTTGAGACATCCCTAAGTTGCAAGTCTGGATAGACTTTTGAAGAGAGAATTTACAAGGTCAGTTTCATCTGAAAACAAGCAAGAACTCTTAGAGAAAGGGCACTTTGAACAATGACAGTACTCAAGAGATAGAGCAAACAGTATGATTTAGGAAAGCATAAAACTTTCTGAAACGTAATAAGTACAGTGTTTATCAACAAGAATAAGCCCATTTATGCACAGGTCCATTCCCCCCCCCCTCCCCCTTTCAAGTTTAGAATCTATTGTAAGAAAGAATTTGAATTAAATTGTTTGAACCTTTGAGATACTGAGAAGGAGAAGGTGAGGAATTAGGGCTGGATAAGCAGCTGGATTTGTGAACCCTGTGTGAACACAGTCAGGTATTAGCACAGCCTGTAGGCCATGAAAGGGCTCAGGGCTCTATGGGCATCCTGGGGATATACCTATTTTACTGATTGATCTAACACCAAGATCCAAACATTAGTTTCTACTTCTACCCAAGGCTATCTGCTAGATTCTGAAAACGGCTATTTACAATTGGGACAGAATAGGGCAAGTTTTCACACACTAATGAAATATGATTCCACAAAAGCCAGGTGACAAATCCAGAATAATGTTGTCTCTAAAATGCAGAGCTGCTTAATGTGATGACAAGTGATGAAGAAAAACCTTGACAGTGGGAGAGCTTGCAATGCTTCTCATTGATTTGGAAACTAGTTTGAATTGGGTTATCTTTCTGACTTCTGCCATTGCTAGCAATTTGTTTCCAGCTGTGCCAAAAGTAAGATCATGTCTATGACATTTGTATTACAAAGAAATGCTATCATTTTTTTCAAATCCTTATCAATATAAGTGCACACACACACACGTCTTGCAGTGTATTTCAGGAGCCTGCTGCACAGTGGTTTAGATTGAGTACTTTACATTTGCTTCCTGAGCAAGGGAAAGCAAAAAATCATGCTTGTGATAATCACAATTTGATTGTTGGCAAATATACTTCCTACAACAATTAACCCTTAGTGGAGTAAATAAATGAGAACTCCATCAAAAGAAAATCTAATAGTGATTCTCAGCCTGGCCTAGGAGAAAAACCTCCTGCATAGTTTAGAAAAATGGTGGCTTGTTGGTTTTTGGTTTATTGTTTTTTTTCTTTTAAGGACACAATCTCCAGTATGAATGATGTGGGATGGAATTAAATGCGTGAGGTTTTTTTCTGATCACATTTTAGTGATCAGAAATGTCTATCTTATAAAAGAGTAAAATCATTAATCTTTTCTTCCACTCTGGCTTTTCTGGTTGCAGGAACTCTAAAACTATTAGCTTCTGGCATTTCTTTTCAGTCCTCTGTATTGAGCTCTCATGATAGTAATTTTTTTTGCTGTGCAGTTATTTTCATGAATTTAGTTGTTGCCCAAGTTCATTATAAGCTTACTGCCAATTAACAGGAGCAAATCAGAAAACTTGTGGATTTTTCACCCAATGCATTCTCCAGTGGGATCCTCATTGTTAGAGAATTCTTTAGTACTTAAAATAAGTAGTATGGTTATGTCCCTAAATTAATAAAAAGGAAGGAGAACTTAAATTGCTGTTTAATAATAAATTATTTTATATCATTTGAGAGTCTAAAACAGTATTATACAAGACCTGTTGGAATTCCCTGAATGCTCAGACTCTGCATAGAGGTGATGTAACAGCTTGATTCCAGCTGCCAGGAGGCTTACTACTACATTCCATGTAGGAAACGTGGCTCTTTGAAAACTTTCAGGCCATCTGTATTCACATTCTTTCTGCATGGCATCTCTATGCCATACCCTAACCCTGTCAACCTACATAATTGATACCCTCAATCAGGATTCTATCATTTCATAACTCCTTAGTTCTAACTTTGATAAATTCATACTTTCCTGCTCGTTTCTCCAGATTGCTGCTGCAAGGGTGACTTTCCTAACTGCTCATATTTTGACTATATCATGTTACTAAACTTCTGTTTTTTTCAGCTTTAAAACCTGTTCTCTGTTGCATAAACCATGAGTTGTTATACTGCTGGGAGTCTTCACATTCCTGGAAGTTCATTAATGCCTTCTAATTTGTCAAGGATATTAACTTTTTTTCTCAGAAGGTGAAGGAGTTTTGTAAACTGTCTGCAAAGCTACTCTTAAAAGTCCCTTGTAACTTGGGAATACTTAGACATCTATCTGGTGTGCTGACAATATTGAGTTGACCAGCAGATATTTTTTGTATTCCTCTGTTTCAATGTCTGAAATCTTCTACAATATATTATATAACCATGAATAATGAGTTTAATGCATGACAACTCCTTTTAGTTTTGCTTTTCTGCAGTTTCCACATAGTGGAGTTGTGGTCTTGCAGCATGGGACTCTTCAGCACTATCAAAAAATAAGTAATATGTATATCAGGAAAAATAAAGAAATGGCAGTGACTAACACTGAACACCTGCATATTTGCAAAAGCAGCTTTTTGATGACTATAGTCTTTTTGAAAGACTATCCTGATCTTGAAGGTTTATTTGTGACTGAGCCACAGAATTTTTTTTTTTGTAGATGCTTTGATTATTCTCCTAATCTCCTGACTATTCTCTCCTTCATAATGTTCCTTATGTCTATTTAGTAACAGATCATCCTCCTTACTATTAAGTCTGACTATTAGATCCCTTAGGAGGACAGCCAGTATTACAAGGTGGTCTTGGCCAGCTAGTTGCTAGCCAAGGCCTAGGGCCTCTAGGAAGGGCTTTGTGGCCAAGTATGGTTTCTTCTTTTTGTTAGGGTCTTGAACAGTGGTGAGTAAACAGAGGTAGAATCTGCTGATTTAAAGGAATTTATTCAGCATACAAGGAACAGTGAAGCTTTTTATTCTAGTGGAATAAACCAGAGAAACAGGATTTACATTGCTGCAAGGTCAAACTTGGACCTAGTAAATACCAAAGTATTTTTTTATTTGTTTTAAAGAACTTCAGATACCCTGGTAACTGTAATGTTGATCTCTTATTTTTTTTTTTTTTTTTTAATCTTTTGGTCCAAAATTTACATGTAAGCAGTCTGTTCTTAAGATTACTCAGATAAAAAGATGATAATTATTTTTTTTAAGTGTATACCTTCAAACAAAATAAAACACCAGAGGATTTTACATGGCTTTATTCTTACTGCCTAAGGAAGAAAGGCTTTCTGTGACACAAATATTCCACTATTTTACCTTTTATATCCCGTTGTGGTATGTAGCTGGGATGGGGAAAACTTCATATCAGGTTATATGGCTTAGATGTAAATGAATTACAACAGATGTCACTCGCTGTGTGTAAATAGGAACAAAATGAAATTGGAGCTTGTCTATGTCTAGTGTTAGTTGTGATGTCTTTAAAACAATTTCTTCCTTGTGTTTGTTTCTAAAAACTTTTTATTGAAAGAATGTTCTGTTCTGGTTTACTTTAACCTTTTTCTGGTGTAGAAAATTGCTGGTAGTAATTAGGAATAAGTCAATGTCATTAATGTATTTCTTACTCATTACATTTTTGAAAAAGTAGTTTGCTTGTTGGTTTTGTTTTGTTTTTTTTTTCTCCTAATTAACCATCCCTCATTAATCTAAACTGACTTTTATACTCACTCAATATCTTGATGTTTTTGTAAAAACCAGAAAATTCTGTAGATGCTTTCCTAAAGTGAAAACACTGTTTTCAGTGAACTGTATTTCTTGGTTCTATAATATTAGCAGAACATGTTAACACTGTTATTTTATGTTGTGTTATTGAGTCACCAGTATATTTGTCATTATGTTAAGGTTTGCACAGCTCTTTAAATCCTTAGGACAGAACTTCCTGTGTGACCAGAGCAGCCTCATCAACTTCAATGAAATTAAAGGGGGCTGTCTAAGCCCTTGCCAGGCAAATAATGGAGTTATTATTTTTAATTTACTGCATTCTAAGGGCATGTGTAGCTGAGAAAAGAGCAAGGATACATCAGTGTTGGGGCTATCAATAACAAGCAGTGATTTGATTGTTTCCACACCCACTTCCACAGATAACTCTGCCTTAGTGTTTATTAATAATTTCATGTCCATTTGTCTTTGAAGAAGCCTTGAAAAGCACTGTTACTGTAAGACCCCCTCAAGCAAAATGTTGTTGTCTAAACACCTTTATTTGCTGGAGCTCATATTTTAAAAATTCAGCTGTTTTTCAGGAATTAGGGCCAGATTGTAACCTGATAGAAAGTCTATACAATTACTGCACATATCATTAAGTATGATTGTGTGGCAGCTGAAACATTTTATACTTTTAAGACCAGAAACCAAGCTTCTGTGTTTCAAGAGCAAATACAAAGGGTGATTTCTAAGTCTATAGGTGGTGCTCTTGTCACTAGAGAAACCTCATCTCTGTGAAGCTGCAATTATTGTGCTGTGGTTTTCTTGTTAATATTTTTGAACTCATCAGTCTCCTTGGCAATATTAGATTATGTTGCTTCTCATCTATTTTTTTTTTCCCATATTAAGAATAAGGCAGCACTGTTGTTCTGAAATAGGTTGCTTGGCTGCAGCATGTTTTCCAATTACTTTAACAAGTCTTGTTTTGGGGCAGGAATTAGGATTTCAGAGATTTCAAGAAATATACGTTGCTTGTAACAGACAGCCTTCTACCACATAAACAAAATCTGATGCTTTTATATGTCTTCAGGATTACCGTGGCAATTTTTAGACTGTGACCAAGGACTAAAGATTGCTTCTCTACTATGTATTTGTAGATCAGTAGCAAGTATTAAGGTTCAGATAAGTACAGGTAAACTTTTTTTCACATATTGCTTTATTTGTTGGAATACAGTGGATGGAGTATGTTTTACAGTGGTAATGGAAATGAAATAGAAATTTGTGTGTGTATGTATATATAAAAAGAAGCAAAAATGCATGAAAAACACATTAAAAAACAATAATAGCAAAAAGACTTCCTTCTACCAGCTCTTATGCCAAGGCTTCTGGGAGAGGGTAGGATGAGAAGGATGGTTTAAATCTGTAGCTAGAGGCTCAACTGTTCTGTTATGGATTTTAACTTACTGAAAAGATAGATTCTCTGTTTCTGTGCTCTGAGTTTGTGTGGTTTTGGTGGTGGTGGTTTTTTGGCTGTTTTTAAACATTATATCATGATGCTAGAAACATGCGATTTGTAGGGAAAAAAGTATTAGAAAACCAATTTTTGTGACTAAGAAATCTATTTTATGTTTGGATTGTAGTAATCCCTATTACTTGATCTAGAAGCATTATAGAAATTTCTGCAAACATACAGCTAAGGAACAGTTACAGAAAACTGGTGGCGATTTGAAATTATGGAGGCTGGTGGTTTAAAGTGTTCTCATGTTCTGTGATGAATGTACATATATCTATATGTTGGCAGTACACAAAAGAATGCTGTGCTGTTGAATGATCTGAAGATGGGTTATTAGATATATTAATACATATCAGTTTCTATAAACACATGTATGAGAAATATAAGTTTTGATTCACTGCTGTTTTTTGAACTAAAATGCTTATCCACCACTAACACCTCTTCTTCTCAGTAATTTTTCCCTCAGAACCTCAAAGGTTCAAACAGTTTCATTTAAGTGCTTTCTTGCAACAGACTAAACTTCAGAGGGGAAACAAAACCTGTGGAGAAAAGGGCACATTCTTGTTGATAAGCATACTACAATTAAGTTAAACTCTCTAAAATGGTTTTAGGGAGCATTCTCCCAATAACAAAAGTAAGGAACACAAGTGTAGCCAGAGATCACCTTGGTCTGAGCTCTTAAAACATGTGATATGAGTAAAATTTTACAATACCATTTATGACTCCCTAGTTTTCTTAATAACTTTCAAAGTAATTGTAAAGCAAAAAAAAAAAAAAAAGCAAATTAAAAAATTAAATACAACTGACGAATAGTTGGAAAAAGATAATCCAAAATTCTATTTCAGAATAGTTTAGTAAACATAAAAGTATCTTAATAGCACTGGTAACTTAAAGTGATTCCTTAAGTATTCTCTTGGACACACTCCTCAATTTCACACTGCAGTTTCTTGAGAAATGCTGTGTCTGTACACTAAGAGGTGATATAGTTTTAAAAGGTTTTCAGAATGAACTCCATACAGATGAAAACAGGAGCGACTGCAGAGGCTTTCTACAGCAGTTGAATGAGTCCTTAGTACTTTTTAAGGAATCTGAAGATTTGTTTCTGTGACTTCACTGTTTCAGATATAAACCACAAAGAAACACAAAAGTAAAAATCTGAAATTGTTCAAGGTCTTCCTTGGGATTAACTCTTGTTTAGGCAGAAGCTCATGGTGAGAAGTAATTGGTGAAGAAAAGGGGTGCACTGTACAAATGCATCATTTTTATTCCTCAGCCATAGGCACTCTGGAAGCACTTCCAAGTGTCTCGATTTTGCTCTTACATTTTTTCCCCATTCTGGGAAACCCTCAGGTCTTTTATTTTTGCTTATCTATAAAGCATTTATTGCTACTAGTTTTGAAAAAGTGTGCCTGAGCAAAACATAGGAGTTACAGGAACATGATTGACTTTTATAGTAGAATGTACAGTATTTTCAGTAATATATGAGAGATCTCTTAGGTTTTCTAATACTTTACCTATTATTTTCAGTTCAGTTGAGCTGTTAAAAAATGTCTGAAATTTCCCAATAATGAATGAATCTCATTCTTGTATTTTCTGAAAATTAAATTGGTCTGCCAATGTGAATGCGTATGTGGCTTGATCAGCTTTGGCCTGTATGCAGTCCAGCTCTGTCTTAGGTCCCTCTTAATTTGTGCAAATTTGTCCATTCTTGATCTATTTGAAAACTTCTGTCTGCCTGTAACCTACTTATGAAACAATTTTTCCAAACCATTATCCAGTTACACGGAATAATCTGCAAAAATTTTGGATCTTCTTGCACAGTTCTCTTGTGCTGAACTTGGCCCACTGAACCTGAGCTTGTTTGATGCAGCCAGAGAACACCATTGATAAGAGCATCAGTGGAGCTTGGAGATGAGGTTTTTCAGGCCTTAAGAAGTGTTCCTATACAGCAGACAGAGCTATTTTTTATAAAGCTTATAGTGATATACTTTAAAACTAACTTGTTGGTGGTAAGTTTGCCTTGTGCACTGCATAAGTATTGAGAACCATGGGAAAAAACCTGCCTAAACTGCAAAAATTTCCTAGCTTAAGATAGTTATCCTTAGGAGTGAAACAGGCTTTTGCCTAAGCTGAACTTTCAAATGGAAGTAAATCTCTAGTGGTGTTAGGGATTAATAATTTCCCTGTCCAAAAGGTTCAAGCCAATCAGCCTCATCTAAAGCAGCCTCGTATCTTTTAACCAACATGATGCTCCTCTCTTCAATAATGCATTGCCCAGAGGTAAAAAGTGAATTGTTTCAGATATGGAGAACTAGCAAGAAAGCAGAAGAAAATATCCCTGCAGAGCAAACTCAGTTTACTTTGGTTTCCTTTTTTCTCTGGGACTACTTAGATGATTTCTATGCAACATCCATTATACATTTAACCCTTTTGCCAGGCAGCTTTCTGGGGCTCTGTGCTATCTAATAGACTAATCCATCACACTTGCCAAAGAACAGAAAATTTACACAAAAACTAGTAACTTCAGGGATTTCTTTTTATGGTTTTGAAGTTTATTTTGCTGCTTGTGTGTGTCAAGCTATCAGGGATTCTAGGCAGGCAAGTGATGCAACCTCCAGCAGCTTTTCATCACTTCATCATCAATATCTCAAGCTAGAGATGTTTGTAGGGTCAGGAGCTTCTACAAAAAATATGGTAGAGTTTCTTGATCAACTTAAAAAATGCTTCCTCCATTCTACTTGCTTCTGGGATGTAAGAGGTCAGAGTCCTGATAGTATTGATTTTCCTTCACGGATGCAAGTGAAATGTGTGGTGTAGAGGTGTGAGGGCAATGCCGTAATCTAAAATTTCAGTTTTGAAATTTAAAAATGCACTGATGTACAGGCTGAAATAAGCAAAATTTTGTAAACTTCCCTGAGTAGAATTCGTTTATTTTTTCCCACAACAAAACTCCAGCGAAATAGTCCAGTAAATTTCAAGTCTTACTTGTTTTATACTTAAACTAATAAATGATTAATTCATCTAATTCCTTCAAAAGTACCTTGGTGAAGTCTAAATTGAATTGTATGAACGGCATTCTGTTCTGGAGAAGCTGCATTATGTATTTTTAAACTCTATACCTTTCTTACAGAAGCCTAATTTTGAAGGAAAATGCTTTTATTTCCCTTTGTGATGTTTATAGAGTGTGGCAAAGAGTCAACACATACATACACATATATTTTATTTTCAGATTATACAAGACCTGACCCAGAAAATACTTGAGCAGGTCTAGTGTACCAAAAAATTCTTTTACCAAGTTACACTAGAAATACATTTAATTCTGAGAAAAGATAAAGTTATTAGGGCAGAGAAGCTTTTCAAACGGAAAGAGATTAAGGTGTAAAGACTGAAGCTAAACTGCAGAAGCAAGGTGGTGTACTTAGATATTTTCAGTAAAAAACATGGAAGAAACAAAACAAACTCAAACTCTTGTTAATTAACAAGAATTTAAGGAGAAGCTTTTTTGTGTTGTCCAAAGAAGGCACCAAGTACCTGCCTTAATAAGCAAAAGCTGATGGTTGTAGAGGAACTGTAGTTGCCAGCAACCTGGTCATGTATTATCTAAATCTTTATTAAAGAGGCAAAGAGTGAAATTGTCTTGCTTTTTTTTTTTTTTTTTTTTTTTTGTGTGTGTAGAAGATATTTTTCATGAAGGTTTAAACACTAGGAAGCCTTAAAGGAGATAACTGACTTCCAGACTCTGGGAACAGTAGCTCAACCTAGTGGATTATTGCTCTGACAAAAACATTCAAAGACCTGGAGGCATCTATACTTTGTGAATTTTTCTGTTTGTTAGACTTAGGTTAAAATGCATAGGGAAAACTTGGTTTCCTGCAAAATAACAGGTAGTTCAGAGAGAGAACATGAAACAAGAGGGCTGGACTTTGTGAAGTGCCATGCTACTCTTATATATCCCACTGTGCTATAGCTGTAAAAATGGCCTGAATCAGAGGCCTGAATTTGTAGAAACTGGAAAAATTGGCAATTTTTAGAAGAAAAATTATACCTTCTGAATCTTTTGCCCTTGATGACCTACTTTCCCATTAACCTTCAACATAATAAGTTTGTAGTTGTAGGAAAAGAAATTGGTTACTCACCATATTCACTGGTTGAAAATATTCTCTTGTCTCCTCAGAGACTTCTCATTAGTTTTCTTCCTGATAGCACTAAATTTCTGTAAGTAGTTGGTCCAATATATTTCCAGCAGAAATTTAGATGTTTAGTGGAACCTTAAGGTTTTAACCTTGTCCAATATTCTAATATCAGCATGGGTAAAGTAAGAATCTCATGAAGGTGAGGTGCTCATAGGAGTAACTTAATATACCCACATACTTAAATTCTCATTTATTTCGATATTATAGCATTAATTAATCAAAGATTTTTGAAGTTTAAGTAGTTTTTTGAAAAAGATAAATTTTCTCTGTAGACTATTAAGCTGCTTTCTGTAAGGCAGGCTGAGAAAAGTCAAGCCCCTATGCCAAATTGTGCTTTTCTTCCTCTTTCCCTTTCCTAGTCTTGTTAATGTCTGTAACACAAGTTGCACAAGTCTATGATGCTGATGAATTGCTACCTGTTATGTCATTGGATACTTCCTAGGGTATACTTACAAAAGATTGGATTATACTTTACTTGAAAAGTGCAGAGGAGTCTTCATAGATCATATTTGCATTTAATGATACTTTTGAAAGAGGGGCTGATTATACTTTACAACTGGAGCAGAGCTTAGTAATAGAAAACTTATGCAAACAAGATTCAGAGGCTTATTAGGTTTGAATAGAAGATAAAAAGAAATGTTTCCTCACAAAAATGTTGGTTTTTTGCAGTTTTTTGGCATAGATCCACACAGCTATTTTCTTACGATGTTGTACTGGCACCCTGAGTATATTGTGAGTTCTTGTACTTTGACTTGAATATACTGCTGTATAGATTACAAAAACATAAAAGGCATTGTCATCCCATGTGTGTAGAGCAAACATTTACTTGAGTAGCTTCTTCAGACTTTCAGCATCCTGATCTGTATACACTTACAGCAAATAATTTGTCACCACAGTGCTCATAAAGGGTTCCTGATAGAAGCTGTTAAGAAGTTCATTCATGCATCTTCTACTGAAATCTTGACACACCTAATTCCAAACTTCAGCATCACAGACTTACATTACTGTTAATTGCTCAGAACTAATGAATATTTACATTCTCATAAGCAAGAGAGAACATAAATAGTAATGAAGATTTAGTATTTTATCTTATTTGATTTTACTTTTACATACTTGGTAACTTGACCAAAAGTCTGGCTCATATAATTTGTCTATATTTCTCAATATTTTAAAAATAGGGCAAAAAGAAAAGCTATTGCAAAGTAAAAAATGGAATTCTTGGAAAACAGAAAAATTCTCTTATTAAACAATAAGAAAATAAGCATCCCTAGATGCCATATATTCTCTAGTTTTAGTCTGTTATTGTTGTGATTTTTTTATTCTGCTTGCCCATGGAAAATAATGTGATCTCTTTGTACTGAGTTCTCTTTAGAGCTGTTAAAGTGCTGTTTAAAAAAGGAGCTAGACTCATTTTATGCTCTTTTTTCAGGCTTGTACATTTATGCCATGATGAAAAACCTGGAGCTTTAGTGATGATTTGGGGTGCAGATAATGGTAGTAACTTATGTTTTAGTAGAAGCCACATATGTAAGACTGAAACAACTGAATTTTGTGGTTAGACCACATGTAAAAGAAAAAAATTAATGGAGCTGTTTCTCATACATGGATCCAATCTTTGTGGTCTTTGGTTCTTTTTAAACATGGTGCTTATATTTTAGAGACTGCCAGATGCATTCCTGTGTTTTAGGCATCTATGTATATTAAGAGGATGACCAAAAAATGCATTGCAGAATTTGGGAAGTAGGGTATTTTTAAAACCTTTTCAAAGCTTTCTAACTAATGTATTGTTACTAATGTATTTTCACAGTGCCAGCAAGTCCAGAATGACTCTTTGCATTGGGTGCTTTCTGCTAAAAACCACCCAAACAAAACCACACACTAACCTTAAAAGTTAAGTGTAACACCAGAAGGAAACAGATGAGTGTGGACTCTTTCAGCAATTTACTATCTACAGATTAAATAATAGCATAGTTTGTGAAGATTTTTCTGATTTATTCATATGTTTTTCACTGTGCTATCTGATTAATAGCTGCAGTCTGTTTTCTAGATATCTTACTCAAACTCTGATATGTTTGAGAATGAAGAGGGACCTGGGGCCAATGTTGGGGAATAGCAAAATAAGCCCCTACCCTTCAGCAGCTAAAGGTGCTCTAATTTCTGTGAAATTTTAAGGTTTTTCTGCTCTGCAGAGAAAAGTGTTTCTGTATTTCAGAGTGTAGGTACAGCATTTCTCCCAGTTGTGAGTATACTGGGTTCCAGCTCATTTATCTGGAACATCTGGTCCATACTGGACACCTATAGACATTTAATGTGGCTCATTTCATCTGCAAAGAACCAGATTAAAAATTACTGAGGAGAACCAATTCAGAGCAAAGATGTGAACAGAAGTTTTCTAATTTAATATTTTCTTGATTTTACAGAATCTTAGAACAGACATGAAAATGGACAGCAAAGCATCGGAAGTTCTGCTTATTGAAGCTTTTGTGCATTTCTACAGGGATATCCAACTTATCCATATAAAATAGCACAGCAAATTCCGACTTGATAGGGACATTAGGAATGGTGGCCTTACCACTGTGGATGATTGGTTGCCCACTGCCCTGTTAAGCTGTGTATTGCCCTCTGACAGAGCTCTGCTTTTTCAAAAAAATATTTTTTTGCTTTTTACGTGGCTATTTCTCTCTGCTCTCCATTGATGGAAAAATCCTTGCAAGAATACTCTGAACAGATCAGTACCTGCTATTGCAGGGGAGCTAATACTTGAAAGCCAATGTGGATTCGGAGCCAATAGGAGTACCACAGAGATGGTTTTTGTTCTCAGGCAGCTGCAAGAGAAGTGTAGGGAACAGAACAAAGCACTTTATTTGACATTCATTGACCTCACTAAAGCTTTTGACATTGTGAGAAGAAAAGGCCTGTGGCAGATCTGGGAAGGATTAGGATGCCCCCCCAAATTCCTCAGAATGATCAACCTGTTACATGAGAGTCAGCGGGGCCAAGTCAGATATGGTGATGCACTCTCTGAATCCTTCCCAATAATCAATGGTGTGAAACAAGGCTACGTTCTCACACCCACTCTATTCACAAGCTTCTTCAGCACAATGCTCCAAAGGGCCACGGCAGACCTGGATGAAGAAAATGGCATTTACATCCCATATGGTACTGATGGGAACCTATGCAACCTAAGGTGACTGAGGGCCCACACCAAGACCCTAAATCACCAGGTCCCAGAGTTGCTTTTTGCTGATGCTGCTGCCCCTCGTTGCTCACACAGAAGCAGCTCTGCAGCACACAACATCCTGCTTTGCAGAGGCTGCAGACCTTTTTGGCTAGAAGTCAATTTGGGGAAAACAGAAGTTCTCTACCAGCCTGCACCACAGGAAGGCTTCCATCATCCCCACATCACCACAGGCAAATCAGAGCTTAAGCCAGTCCAGCAGTTCAGCTCTCTGGGATGCATTATTTCCTCAGATGCCAAGATCAACAAAGAGACAGACAACAGATTAGCAAAGGCATACAGAGCATTCAGGAGACTTCATGAAAGAGTCTGGAGCAATAAACACCTGAAGAAAAATACAAAGGCTGGTGTCTACAGAGCCATTCTCCTGTCTCCTCTTTTCTATGGGTCTGAATCATGGGTCACCTACTGCCACCACCTGCGACTCCTCGAGCACTTCCATCAGTGCTGCCTCCATCCAATCCTAAACATCCCCGGGACTGACTGTGTGACCAATGTTCCTGTCCCTGAACAGGCAGGGCTCACCAGTCCTGAGGCCATGGTACTGAGGACACAGCTGTGCTGGGCAGGGCACGTCTCCAGGAGGGAGGATCACCACCTCCCTAAGATTGTGCTCTGTGCTGAACTTGCCACCGGCTGCCGCGACAGAGGAGCCCCAGAGAGGAGATCCAGGGGCTCCCTGAAACATCCCTAACACTGCTGCCTCCTTTGAGAACACACACAGAATCAGTCTGGAGGAGAAAAGGCAGCACAGAAAGAGCCGTGCCTTGGCTGTCCCCTCACAGGACACTTTCTGCTGGGCCTTTTGCAACCCCGCTGCCTGTCCCGCATCGGCCTTTTCAGCCATCAGCAGCAAGCCTGGGGAGAGCCCTTCTGAAACCTTTGTTCTCTAAGCCAAGCCATGATGATGACCATGAAGGAGAGCCAGCCAAATCCTAAAAGGCTTGGGTAAGTGCTTTGTGCTCATGTATTTGAGGAATAAGTAAATATACATTGTCTTTCTGTTGTACACTCAGCAAATACTTTTCCAGTAAAAGGAAACATACAAATCACAGTAATCTTCCTGATACATTGAATGAACAATTAGCCATGTCTGTGGCTGTTTTCCTTCCTGGAGGGTCAATCAATAATAGTAGCTTATTATATCACTGTGTTAATGTAAAAACTTGCAAGGTACACCATACATTCATATTTTATAGTACTATTATTTTGGTCTGTTAAGTGCTTAGATGACAGGTGATAGAAGACAGCTTTGAAGAAAGGGTCCAAACCCATTCCCAAACCTTGAGAAGCAATTTATATGTCCTGTGAGTTGTGCTTCCCCCAGACTTTTCAATGATAATTGTTTTGAGGGAATAATCAAAACTAAGTTACTGTTAGTTGTTGCTCCATGTTCCAAAAGGAACCAGGTGGCTCGAGATGAGGTTTCATTTAGGACAGTTTTATTCATGTCTCTGCAGCAGAGGATGGATTGGATAAACATAGCTATTGATCTTGTAATTTCACATGGTTACTCATTAAATTATTAATTGTTTTTGGAGTACAACAGATTGATATTAACAGGTCTGTCTATTATTGATTATTGCCTTATTTATTCAATAGAAAACTGTGAAGTCAGGCTTATTTTCCACAATACCATTTGTTCTCACCGGAATGATTTTGCTGCTGGTGATATTCAAGCTTATTATAAAGCACCGGATGCTCTCACTTAGTTGGTATTGCTGACACCACCTGCTACTTTCCTCTTAAAATGATTCCTTAAAACATAGTGTATTCTTTCATTAAGTCAGCTAAAATTCTGCTACCACATCACTTCTCTTGATTGCACCTTTTGTTTTCCAAGTTGTCAAGCCTTGCTTTATCCCTTCTTACAACATGGGATGGCATTTCTCCTTTTCATATATCAAGTCTGACTAGGGAGAAAGAGTCTCTATGGGCTTCTTGCAATGATAAAAAAGATTTAATCTTTTTGGAGAGCAAGAGCAAAAATAATAAAATAAGAGTAAGTTTATGATGATGCCTACATATACAAGTAATGTAAGGAAAAATATACCCCAGTGAGGATTTTGTTGTAGCAATAGCAAACTCCCTCCTCTTAAAATATTTGCTTGCTTGCTTTCTTCTCATGAGAATGCTTTCTGTTTGAAATTTCCACCCCTGTGACTGATTTCAAGAGTGGTTTGAGAGTGTATTTTGTTAGATATAAAATTGACTGAGGACTCTCTGTAAAAAAGAATAACAGTTAAAAAAATCTGGGGTTTATTTAAAATATGGGTTATATATTCAAAAATAGATATGTTGTTTAGAAGGCATGCAATTTGCAATTGTTCATGACAGCACAGAAGATTTTATATTTGATATTTCAATGATTCAGAGGGAGTTGGATGAGTTTGTGTATATCTTATCTATGTGCTCTTGTACAATGCTCTTGGGGTTTGTGTGTTTATAATTTCTAAATAGGAAGCTATCTATAATGTATGAACCTAAAAAAATTGAGATCTGGAGATTCTAACAAAATCTAAAATGTCAGTAGGGTTAGCTTCTACTAAGCACTTCGTAGGGTGATCTCAAGCAAAATCTGACTTTCTGTGCTACTTTATGAAATTTTTAATGTATGTTATCCTCTGGACTTAGCTTGTCTGTATTATCCTGAAAGGCTTTAGCTGTCTTAATTTTATGTAGCTGAGCGAAGTTCAGAGATGGCTCACTGCCTTGTTTTGATTTCTTCTGGGGTTTAAGTGAGCACATCTATTGCTTGAGTCAAGGGTTTTCACTCAACTACAAAAAGTTAGAGTGAATTAGAGGAAGAAAAACAATTTAGCAGAGATGTTGCAGTTTTCCCACTGACCTGAATTCAGAAGAAATTATTTTCTCTCGGTTAAGCTCTATTCTTGCCTGCAGTAAGAATCTGACATAAACTTCCATTCAGAGTCTATTGATGTAAATATAAAGAGCTCCATTGGCTTATATGAGCTTTGGGTCAGGTACTTAAAACTGGTGTCACAATAAAAAAAAAATTACAAGACATTTTGTGAACTTATAGAAACAGATATAGTGAATTTATTTTATACAGAATTTAGCTACCTGATGCTGTGGAGCCAGACATAACATGAGCTGTTCTTGGTTGTTCATTTGAATTATTGCACTGGCACTGGTACAGAGGAGCTGAGTAAGAAATTAAATGTTATATGATTTCAAAGGTTTTATCTTCAGAATACTATTCATGATGTGGGGGAATACCTGGAATTTAAACCAGCCTCTGTTTCTTCTTGGGGATGCCTCTAAGTTGTGAGAGAAACTGAAAATACATCTTTCCTACTTGCTCTGTGGTGCACTTGCCAATTAAACTCAAGATTATATGTGTTCATTAGTTCATACTAATTAAAAACAAACAAAACAAAACAAACCCAAACCTAAACATTATTTTCAATTTAGTACTTCTCCTTTGGGAGTGTTTGGTATAGTCTTGCCTCTGCTTAAAGGGAAAGAAATTGAATAATCCATAGGAACCATCCACAGAATTGAATACAAAGTACTTTACATCCTTCTGAAATGAGCAAGCCCCTAGAACTCTGACAAAAAAATAGAGGGAAGCTGGAGGTAAGGGGAGGGGAAATGGGTAGGAAGAAGAATAAAATCTAAGGAAAACAATTTTGTAATATATTAACATCTGGTGATGAATTTTTTGATAGTGACTCTCCTTTTGATTTGCTGTTATGACACCCTTGGGTACAATTCAAGCAAATTTCAGTAAATTACATTGAACTGCTTGGCTGCAAAACAGTTTTTATAAATCTATTCATGTGCATCATACGATGTAGTTTTTCTATCATTTACGTGGAAGATTCTTCCTTCTGTTGTCAGTTTTATTTCCATGCATTAGGCCAATCCTTCAGTCTGAGGTCTGCACACTTGAGCTGCTCTCATTGCTACAGTTCCTGTAAAAAAAAAAAGAAAAAGCATGTGTTACAAATGACTAAGAGATGAGAGAGATTCAGGCTTTATTAAGCATTAAAGTACAGGACTGGGTAGTTTACTGTCTGTTCCTGTTTGTGCAAATCCCTGTTTGCCTTGGTCTACTTGTATTCACTTCCAAGGAAATTATTCTGACCCATGGCAATCTTTCAAAATTCTTGGGTTTGTCTTATACTTCCAACAGATTGTCTTCTGCCTTCATAGCTACTGTGGTTCAAACAGTACTTCTGTCTGCCAGCTCATTTGGCACCCACTGGCATCTGTTTTGTTCTAAGGTGAGAATTTGTATGCTGGGTAGCACCAGAGCCTTTGACAGGGTTGTGTAATTAGGTGCTGATGTTGTAGGTTTCATCTTTGGCATTATTATGAGAAAATGGTTAAAATGGTGAGGGTGGCTTTTGAAAATAGCCTGTTAATTAAAAAAGTTAAAGGGAGAGTCTTTCTCCCAGACATTGTTTTGTAAAATTTGACCTTAAATCCAAAAATGGGGAGAACAGTTTCGTATTCATAGATAAGCCTTGTTCATATGTGTGCATTTTGGTGTTTGTACTTCCATTTATCACCTAAATAGGAAGTGGTTGAAAGCTCTGTTTAAAAGAATAAAGTCCAAACTGCTGCACAAGATTTTTTTTTTTTTTAATTTTAAGTCCTGTTGCTATTGATGATGTTCAGGAAGGTGCACATGAAGCTGAAATATTTACTATGCAGCCCCAGTACCTGTCAGGGTTTACATTATAGTAGCTACTTCTACTCCCAGTTGTCCAGACCTCTGTTATAATAAACAAAAGAAATTTCACTGAAATTTCTTCAGAAATAATGAGTAGTTACATCAGGAGCATGTTAAAAAATATTTACAAAAATAAATCTATTAATAACAATATAACGAAGACAAAGATGCGTATTTTAAAAATAACATTTTAAACTCTCCTGCAAGAATATTTCATCTGTTCAGATGAGATTTCTGGAGACATGTGCACAGAGGAGAAAGCTGGAGCATAACAGAATATTGAAGAGGGAAACAATTCCAGCAATAATAAAGACTTTAATTTTATACTAGATTCAGTTCCTTGTCAGCCAAGTAAGAGTGAACATGCACAACCAAAATCCATTCTATAAACGTGTTTGAATTCATTAATAACCACCTGTTTTTTTAAAAAAAGATAAAATTTTAATTAAATATATTGATTCACTTGGTACCATGCTTTGGTGAGCTCTTTCTTCCTTGCCTGATAATATTTGTAGAAAGAAGACTAGGCTTAAGGTTTTCAATATTAAATGAATAATTAAGCTTCCAATTTTTTTTAAAAAAAGTTATTCTAGAACAGGATATGTTTTTTTGATAGACTTTGTAAGCATAAGTTGTCGTTGAATTGATTAGAAAGTGGTTTCTTTTGAGTAAAATATACATATCTGTAAGGCTATTTTTATTAACATGTTTGTCTGATAGGAGGCTGAATATTTAAATAATGCTAGGCAAGGATTAAAGAAACAAATCCCAGATGCTTATAAACCCTGTCCTTTTCACTGGATTTTTATATTCTCAGTTCAGTCCAGATAATATAAAAAATCAACACAGTCTCCCATGGGATTATATATAAATTTAGTAGTATAAGTTTGATTCTGATAGCTAGTTTGATTCTGTTTTCTATTTTTTTTACCATTTTTCTAGACTTTTCTAGAAAAATGGCTCAAGTGACAGTTTTATGTAATATGTTTTTTGTATTGAAACTTCCAGCAAATGGAGCACATATTACTAAATGTAGGAATTTCTTTACAGAATTTTAATGCTCATGGTTGTCAAGAGTGCTTGAGTTTGAGAAGCCTGGGTGTATCTTTCCTCACCTCAATGACATATCTGCTTCTCTGGGTTGCCCAGGTGTTGTATTTAACTTAGTTTTGGAACCTTAAGTTAGGTTGTTTGTGTGTGTTATTTGGTTTTGGTTGTGTTGGGTTTTTTTTGTGTTTTTTTTTTTTAATTAATTTAAAAATTAATTTTAAATTAATATTCCATTAACGAGTAGGGTATAAAATAAACCATGAAAAAACAGCAGCTGTGTATGCATTAGGAAGAAAAGCAAATAGGCTGATGGCCCTGCTTAGAAAAATAAAGATGAGATTTGGATTTCTCCTTCTCTTCATCACTCCAACCTCAGCAAGCCTCCTTCAATTAACACAAATATTGTTCAACACATTGTAGAGCTGCTTAGCTGCCAAAATGTGATGCTGCTCTCAGATGAACCTTTCAGACCTCACTGAGATGCTTGCCAGGACTCCAGGACCTTAGAGTTTTAGATCCTGCATTCAAAAATAGTTCTGAATCATAGATTTCTGTATATTTCTCTGTGCCTGCAGAGACATTCCCCTTCAGTGAGAGCTCTGAGCATGTATAAGCAGAATATCTATGTTCATTCATTTATGTAAGTTACAAGAATAGAATATATGAAATGTTTGTTTTCTTCCATTTATAGGGGTTGTTGCTTTTAAGCAAATGTACTTTGCATTTTAGTGTGTTCTAGTACTAGGGAAGATGATTATTTTCTAGTAAAAAAAAAAAAATTATGAAGTTGTATAGGAAATCAAATGCTGTCTGCAAATGCATTTTCCTCTCGTGTGGTTGAAGCCAAATCTCTGCATCTGTGCCTATGCTGATTCATGCCCTAACAGTATAAATTTGCTAGCCAATCCATGTGACAGAAGTTGAGGTTTTTATTTCTGAGAAGTGATCTTTTAGCAGATTGTAGGATCCTGTTAAGCAGTTGACTCCAAGTTTTATGTGTCCATGAATCCAGTTGTGACAAACTGTGTTGCACAGAGGACAATTATAGTAAGGTTGACGTAATGGTTGTTATTCCTAAAGTTCATGATAATATTTTTTTTCTTCAGCTGACTGGATGTGAGTTGATCATTAGAAGCTAGACTGCTATATTTAATTTCCTGCTACTTTTTAATGAGAGAAGATATGCATGTCCTCAGAGGGTAATGAGAAAACTAGAGCATGCAGAGTGCCCCTTGAAGAATTAATGGTGTCTCACTGCATCTACCTACAGGGGAAAACGCCCTTGTTTTTATATATAAATTAATTCAAAACCTTCTGATTTGCTGCTTGCATCAGAATATACTTAGTAGTCTAGGAAAGAATAACTGAATTGCTATTCCATGCTCTGCTTGATCAACATGTTCTTTTTACAAAGCATATCTGTCTGAAGAAGGAACCTGTTTCCTAAAGAGCAACCCTTACTATTTTGACATTGTTTTCAATTTATTGACAAAGATCAGAGACTGTATCTAGTTACAATATTGTGTGATACTTAAAGAAAATTCCCTTAAAATGCCTGTTATTTGTCCATTTCTTTTCCAGTGATTATTTTCACTCTTGATCTATTTACAATAAATAGATGTTCCTCCTATCAAAGCTTGACGCTAGGATGAAATTATGACCTTGCCAGCTGATTTATCATCCCTAGCAGTGAAGGTGTTACAGGCCAAAAAATGCAATCAGATTTGCTGTCATCTTGGTTTCTAGCCCTTGGGTAACTCTTGGTTCAAATTGAAGCCCAGGATGAGAAATGGGCCAAGCTCCTCCTTCCATTAATTTGTTACATTACTCCAATGATTCAGTAAGTGCTTTTTTCACCTACTTTTTAGCCAAATTAAAGGGTCAATGTAGGGAGATTCAATTCTATCAGAAAGACAGAATTCTTGAAATAGTGTGTGAGCACTAAAATTGGAGAAAATATGACCTAAAGGTTTTTTACTATTAAAACTGTCGTCTTTGCTTATTGTTCAGACCAGAATTTATGGTCCTGATCAAAGCAGGACGAATTCAGGCTGCTGGCTATCCATGCACATTCTTCCTGTCTCTGAAAGTTTAATATTCTATTGCTTTGTTTATGCTGATTATATGCATTTTGATAAAATTATTTTTGTAGTTCTGTTCCAGATGTATTTTGTAAAAGAGAAGAATCTAAAGAACATAATTTTGACTGAAGTTTCCCTGTGCCACCATTGAATAGACTAGAAAGCCATCAGTATTCTTGCTATTTTCACCTCCTTTTCTCCAACAGAGTCCAGTCATTGCTTTATCAAACTCTATTTCTTAATCTGGAAGTGTAATCAGCACGACTAATGCCTGATTTTGAAATGCATTTTTCTGCCCCAAACACACACCCATTCTTGTAAGAACTATCAAGCAAAATTCCCTGCAGCACTGTGAATCCTGAACGTAAAATACACTAAAATCTCAGCATCAAGAATGTAACTTTCTGCCCCAGAGGCCACAGAGCACTGCAATGTGCATCTTTAACAGAAGCTTCCCTTTTCTCTCAGTGACTGAAGCAAAGAGTAATCTCCAATTACAAACCTGAGGAAGCAAATGATTCCTGTAGTTTATCAATGAAGTCTTTCAAGAAATACATCCCTTGTTCTTGTCAGGAAATTTGTATGTATTGGCAGCCTCAAGAAAGTGACTTTTCTGGATAACTAAACAAGGCAAGGTGCATATTATTTCACTAACATTTCAACCCTTCTTGAATACTGGAAATGTTAACAACTCTGTGTGCATAGTTTCCAAAATGTAACATGTCCCTTTGCAGGTAAAATCTTTCAAAAAGGCTTTGTTTCTCCTGCTTTCCATATGCCAAAGTTCTTGTGCCCCAAACAACTGAAAATTTATTTCTCTTCTGGCTGGATTAATTACTTTCAAACCAGACCACGCTTCTCTGATTTCCACAACATCAGTGAGTTCTTGCCAAATTAATTTTCTGTTTTTAGATGGTCCATTAACTACGATATAAAGCCTCTGCCCCCCAGGCAAAAATGCAAGCAGCACATATACTCTTGTTTTGTTGTGTTGGAACAAGCAAATAGAGAATAAATGTCTGCCACCAGGTTGAATTCAGGCAGTTTTCCAGTTTGTCTCTGATCAACAGACTGAAAAGACTTTACTTGCTTCTGTTGGCTTGTTGAATTCACCTATTTAAACCAGATAATAGCAAACACATTCTACATAGCATTGAACAAAACGTTACTGGCAATCCTTGTGCCAAATAAAAATAATCTTTCCTAAAAATAAAGGAAGCTGAGGTGGAGGGTTATAATAATTTGCTATGGCAACTTCTGTAAAACAACTGCAGTTCCCTCGAGCTTAACTCTCATTATCATACAGTAGAAACAGTGATGTTTTCTGAAATTATATAAAGTGGGTTTTGAAATAATTTTTTGTTTCAGTGGCAAATAATTTGCCTGATTTTCAGCTTCTGCCTGCTTATGGGCCAACACAAGATCTTTCAGTCTATGTTAATCTATCCAAATACTGGAATAAATTGATGAGTGGAAAAATTAATATAATCTCTTCATGTTTCTAAACCTGGTTTGCCATCTCTGTTTCTTTTACAGCCTTTAACCTCTGCCAAGATAAGACATGACAGCATCTAATGCTGGTGCAGCTCAGCAGCTGCAGCAAGTCTTAAGTTTTGCAAGGCATCTTGCTTCAGAGAGGCTGATGCTGCTATGTTATATACTGTAGAGCAATTTGTTTCATTCTGTCAACAAAGCTGAGGGCAAAAACCATGAAACAGTGTTTTCATACAGCGTGAGCAACACTAAGTTTTCCAGAAATATATTTCTGCTTTGTGACCTGGCTCTAGCTGTGAAGATTAGAATAGAGGGAACTTGTAACTGGCAACACCTTGATGAATATTTGGATCATAGCTTTTTTTCCTTTTTCCTCCAGACTAAAAGCACATCCAGCTCTTTGAGAAAAATCTTCTAATGCTGTGTAACACAACCACAGCAACTGTGAAGTATCAGGCAGCAGAGGGGGTGCCAGAATATTGCCTAAGCCTGAGCATGGATTTGCCTGAAAGTTGCCCTGCTGCTTAAAAGCAGAGCTTTGCTGGGCTTTGTTTTCCAGACTGTAGACATGCTAAATCCTGGGAAAGGGATTGTAAAAATTTTCACACCTGCAAGATGTAAAACAAATAGAACTGAAACCAAAATCCCCTGGCATGGGATGGCATGGCATGTGTCCTCAGTAATGGGATTTCCTTCAGGCATGGCAAGTGGTGAAATTAGAGGAACATACTCATAGCCCAGCTGGTGTCACAAGTATGGGCAGTGTGTACTCAGTGTTTGCCTGGCAAGGTCATAAACATGATGAGACATTCAGTCCACTTGAAGGACATGCCAGACTTCTCCATTTTCATGTTGGCATCTCATTTGCCCACTCTTGCCTAGCTACAGCCATTTCCTTGCTTATCAGTATGGTCTGTTTCTCCCATTAGATCCTTGCTGACATCACTTTGAAGTTCTCTGACTCTCCTTCTATTACTGTTATTTCTGTTCTTATATTTAAATACTAAATAAACTAAAATCACTTTGCTTACCAGCAACATTTAAAATAAAAGATAATTGGCATCTGAATTAGGTAGAGAGACTTTCAAATACTATGGGCAGTTTTTAAGTGGTTTTGATGCTGACTCCAAATGTGCTGAAAATGGGGATAAATGAAACTTTATTGTGAATGCCATAAGAGAATGGTCTGGGGAAAGTAAAACCTGATTCAGCACGTATCTGATCCTAACTTGAAAATGCATGAAGGTGTGTAATGTGCAAAAAACCTTTCTTCCTTTGTGTTCACTGCAAACAAAAATGTTTCGTTTACCTTTCATTTGCCTTGCTTCTCAATTGAGCACTTCAGGAGTACAACGCCCTGCTGAGGTGCAGAAAGTCAAGCTTCTAGACTTTGAGATAGGGTCACCAAATCTGAACTTGCTACTCTGATCCAACCTGTCTGAGCTAGAGATGACTGGGTATGTGTGTACTAAATCTAGTGGGTCTCTTCAGACAGTGCCTCAGATCTATTGCATATGCTTGACACAGTTGATGCATATATGAGTAAGACATCTGGCTGGCTGTTCCAGGTGTAAAAGTCATACATAATATTCCAGCTAGGGTTCTGAATGTGTGGAAACTCATTATAAATGTCTAGAGCACTCATATCTATTCAGGACAAAGTTTTCAAGTGGCAAAGGATAATTTAAGCTTATCACAGAATCATCTGGGTTGGAAAAGGACCTCAGAGATCATCAAGTCCAACCCTTGATCCACTACCACTGTAGTTCCCAGCCCATGGCACTGAGTGCCACATCCAGGCTCTTCTTAAAAACCTCCAGGGATGGAGAACCCACCCCCTCCCTGGGCAGCCCATTCCAATGTCTGATCACCCTCTCTGGAAAGAATTTACAGAATTTCCTAATATCCAACCTAAACTTCCCCTGGCCCAACTTAAGCCCATGCCTTCTTGTCTTACTGAGAGCTGCCTGGGAAAAGAGCCCAACCCCCCATTTTTTCCAGAAATGAGTATGCACAATGAGTCCAATGTGAACAATGTTCTCTTAGCAGAATGAATACTTAATTTTTTTGATTCGGACAAGGTAGTAATTTGTCATTTTTTTTGCCTTTAAATTATGTTGCTGAAAAAAACAATCTTGGTGATTTGGCCATACAATTCCATTTCATTAGTTTTCTGTTACTTGAAGAGAGAATAGTCATACTGAATTTGTATTGGATTGTCCCATGAGGACATAGTGAGCATTATTATATTTATGCATAAAACAGAAGACCAGTGTGGCAAAATCTCTTAAAAACATAATTGTGTATATTCATATCAACAAGTTTTCAAAATAGTTATATCTAGAGATCCCATATTGATGTGTCTGTGTATGTATGCATGTTTTGTGTGTGCATAGGTATGAAAGCACTTCTGGTGTGATTTCCTCCATTTAACTTATCAATGCCAAAAGTTTAAGGTCTAAATAATCTTTCACCTCCTTCTGTGATGTTGCTGGGCATAATGATATTTTTTTAGCCTTAGGAATTTTTGGCATGTGAAAATATCTCTTGGTAGTCATTAATCTGTTTTAAGAATATATGGAGTGTTGAGTAAATCTTTTGGAAAAAGACTGCAGAGGGTTTTAATCCATGCAGGCTCCTCGGAAAGGATTTGTAACATTTAACTTAGTTCCAGTGGTCTTCTCATACTCAACTAAAAATGTGGTGCTCAAAACCCAACCAATCACAGAATTTGTCTGCTGCTACTTGCTATTTTGTTAATACTGGAAGAATCCATATCTTGAAAATATATAAGAAAATATTCTCTTCATAGACCTTATTTTTCTACTTTTACAAAGTTCATTATTTTTTAGTGAGGAGTGGAATAACATTTAGCCAAAGTAGTACAGATGAATGGTACAGTAGAACTGTAGTTTTTTAATACTTCTAAAAAATATAAATTAAATATATTATAAATATTATTTATAATATATATTAAAATTGTAATATATAATAGATAATATATATTATAATTACATATTAAAATTGTATGTATAAAATATATATATAATATCAGTTATAATATTCAGTTATATATTATTCAATTAATAATATTCAATTAAGATCAATTGTACTCACATAGACTAAGATTTGGGAATCAATTCAATTAATATTTTTTATTGGTGAAGCAGTTTACCCAAAAATTTTAATAGAACCAAATGCCCTTGATTCTACCTCTACTGTGTATACATCTTACCAAGTAGCTGCAAACTTAGAAACTTCACTTATCCCCAAAAAACCTCCACCTGCATTTTGGTGTTTCTGATGAGACCATGCCATCAGTTTTTATTTGTTGTTCTTAGATTATATTTTAAAAGGAAAAATGGAATGTGCTTCTATTTTGATTTAAAAAAATCTTTGAAAGCTCTAGGATTTCAAGTTCAAATTGCCATTTGAACAGAAATTCATTTTTTTGGCTGGCTGCCACTGGGCTTTCAGGGGAACAGGAGTCAGGGCTGCTGGAGGAAGGGTTGTTGAAGCCCAGAAGCCCAGTGTAGTACAAAACAGCAAAGTGGATGAAGAGCATGCTGGAGTGTCTTGAAATGGTGCCAAGTAGAGTCTAAGAGATGGTAAGAATGTTACTGTGGGATAACCTCAATGAGATGTTGATTTTAGATTGTAGATTTTAGACCATAAAACTAGCATATGCAATCAAAATGTCTTTTTAAAGTCAGGAGGGAAAATTCAGGATAGAGCAGTATCAGAATATTGTGTAGGAGGAAAGTAGAGTGATGGGGAGAGGTGAAGCAAAGAAGGGGAGAAATTCAATATTATGAAATGCAAAATCATAAACTCGGTTCTGAGTAACACAGGAGGTGCAGTGAAAGCAGTCACAGCTAGAATTTGATGAACCTGTCCATATATGTTTTCCAAGGGGATCAGGAAAAGGAAAGAGTACAAAGAACAGCAGAAGCAGCACAGATGCAGTTGCCCTGTGACTATGGGGGTCTTTAATAATTAATTATTAAAACACAGGATTATTCTGCATCGCTCTGTATCTAGCAGTAAGTAACAAAGCTAATGCATCCAATACATTTACATAGTGTATAAGTTATTTGCCTTCATCATTTATTAAATCATTTTAGGTTTTCTGGATGTATTTTTCCTGCAGGTGCAATGTAACCATGATAAATTACCATTGGAATGAATATTTATAATACAATAATGCCCTCAGTGCTAAAACACATTATCTTAGTGCTGGTGGTTCAGCTTCTATGTGTATTTTACTAATGTACAATGTTATGCTTTAACTTGCATTAAACAGTTCCTGATGAATGGAACTTGGTTTTTCTTTGATTTGAAACCAGTCCTTTTTTGAAATTAAGGAGTATTAAATGTGTGAGTTCATAGACTAAAAAGCATAAGTAACCTTTTTTTTTTTTTTTTATTGTGTTCTGACTTGATAGTTGATACTTTAGTTAGTTGTCCACTTTATTTTTGCTTGTTCTGCTTACACTAGGATCCAGGGTGCAGTATAGTAAATGATGCACTCTAAATCTGCTCTCTCTGCCATCCAAATCTCCAGGTAGATCTCTGCTCCCTTTTTTTATAGTCTTAAGGACGTAATTCTACACGTAGTGTAGAGACACAGCTTTTTTCCATGTGGCATAACTTCTGATCATAATTGTAAATATATGTGCAGAAATGCTGTGGAGAAAAGAGTTATTGTGACAAATTAAAAAGCCTGAGAGGGATTATATGAGCAACATTGCTTTCACTTCATCTTGGAGGCTTTTTTTCTTTTTTAGTGACAGTGGCAGACTGTTCCTTACACACTTTGCAAACCAGCCTGGTGGCTGAGCTTTCTAACCTCCTTGACTATCTCACTGTGATATACTGCCATGGGTCTCTAAGGAGTCCTGCAGAAGGGCTGCTTTTCAAAATGTTTTCATTATACTGAATCCTATTTCCCATGTTTATATGCTCATGTTTTATACCCATTGTCAAGACCTTGAGCCATGCAATTCCACCTGCATTCAGCTGTGCAGGAGTAAAGTTTGTTTAGGAGTAAAGTTTATTGTTATTTACTCCTAAAGTTTATTGTTAAACTATTGTAAACTACTAAAGTTTGTTATTCACTCCTTGTTTAGGAGTAAAGTTTATTGCAGAGATGAGGAAAGAAATCTAAATATTGAGACAGCATCTTTATAGTTCATCAAAAATAATACAAAAAGCTAAAAATAAAACCATGATGAACATATGCCAAACAACTAACTAGCCATGTCCAAAGATGAGTTATTAGAAATGAAAAAAAACCACCCCTGCAGTAGCTGATTTTCATAAAAGCATATGATTTATGACTAGGGCTCTAACTATAATTGTGATTTAAGAAAGATTGCCTTTATAGTTGGCTTCACAGCTTTAAGGGTACCATATAGTTTTGCATCGAGATCATATGCAAATCAATAAGTTGAATCTAAAATTATTATTTTTTATTCTGTTCTTTGAAGAAGGATACATGGATGCAAAAAGCATAGGTATCAATGGGGATGCCCAATAGTCTGTTTAATTTTTACCTCATTACTTTGTGATCCCTTGTAGCCACACTGAATGATTCTAAATGTTCACACTTAGCATCACAGGTGGAAGCAAATTTGCCATAAATAACCTGCTAACAATATCAGAGACTGTAATTTTGCTTGCTATAAACAGAACTGCTCCCATTTGGTGTGTGCTGGGATGAAGAAGTATTTACTAGTTGAGATATTCCCTCCCCCTCCCAGAGTACAGTGGGAAGGACTGATCACCTCAGATCCCATTAGCTCTGCCTGAGGTAGCAAACTAATGCAACATAAATCAGAGGGGCCTGGGCTGGATGCAGATATGGACCAAAAGGCTTGAGATAGTACCTAGGAATCTTGAGGCTGGCCCTGAAGAAGTTGCTACACCTCAGAATGTGGAGACAGGCTACCAGATCCCTAAACTATACCTGTCTGATGGGCAGTTCACATTTACTGAGCTAGAAATGTTCTTATGTCAACAACCAAGTACTTCCAATGGAAGTGTAATTTCTCAAAGGAATTAAATATCTATTAGTTGTCTCATTCATCGTTGCTTTCCAGGGTTCCTGGCACTTCAGAAGCTTTGTAGTCAGCAGTCAGCATGCATTATGTCTAAAAATGATTTTTAAAACAATCAACTGTACCACTAAAAGATAGAACTGCAGTTATGATTTGTTTGGTTTGGTTTCTATGGGAATTTTGTTCTTCTTTTGGTGGTAGGGTTTGTTTGGTTGTTTTTTCCTAGGGTTAATACTAATCTTCTGTTTTCTAAGTTTCTTATTAACTTGGCACTACAGACCCCAAATTCTTCACAGGCGTCCTGTAAACTGCCTAGCTCTGCAATTGCTCCACTGAAGTTGGTGGCATTGATCATAAAGTACGTTTGGATTCTTTTACAGTGCTCAGAAACCTTTAAGATTAAATCCATATCTCTGTTCTTGCATGACACGTAATAAAACTGTGGACTTGTACCTAGCCTCATATCCTTTTCTGATAGAAGTTCAAGGAGTTATTTCCAAAGCATATCCTACTAGGATTGAATTTTAAGCATAAAATGAACTTAATTCCTCCCATGACACAATCTTAACAAGGATATATTCAGTATGGCTTGTTTTAACTTATTTTCACATCTGTGGTTTTAACTGTTTTAGTATTGTTCCTTGTCATCCTTTTAGCTGCTTCATATTCATTGTGCTTTGCTTTCTTGATGTTTAAACTGAAATTTCTTAACTGTAAAACTTCACGATCTCATTTTTGACCAAATAACTGTTGAATTTATTATTTAATACTTCTGGTATTTCTCTTTATTTTTCTTTGTTTTACAGTGGCTTGTTGCCACTCATCTTTTTAGCTTCCCGTTTCCCTTTCATTTGATCTCCTTCTCTCCTTCTCCTATTGCCCTTAGTGCAATCTATCACACACACACACACTTGTGATCCTCTTGCTCATTCCATTTTATCTGCTAGATCTGCTGAATGCAATTACCAAGATGCCAAAGAGCCTGCCAGTTTCTGCAGAACAAAAACCACAGTGATGGAAACAAACTATTAAACAATGCTTTTTGCAGTATTTTTTCAAGATAAGACATCTTTGTTTATTTTGTGTGTAAAATGTCCTTAGGTAATGGTACTTGTGAAGCAGTAGTATTTGAGGTAGAAAAGCATTGACTAGTTCATGTCATTAAAAGAATTGCATTCACTTTTTTTTTCCCCCTGTAATTGTTTATTCAGATTCTTACCAAGGAAAATGGATGGTTTCCTTGGAATATTGTTATCTAATTAATTTTTCTACTTTGTGCTCAGTTTTGTTCTCTTCAGAATAGCACTTTATCCTTCAGAATGCTGCTCTAAGCATTCCTGAAAGATGGAGAGTGTTATTTATAACAATTCATAAACCTTTCACCAGGGAGTCTAAGAATACATCACGAACAGCATGGTAACTTAGCTTTTAGAAAAGATATTAAATTGTGTAATCACTTATAAAGACCCTGCACTCAATAAGTAAATTTCTTAAAGTTTATGAGAGGGAATTCAAGCATATGCATGTAGCACATCGTTCCACTCCCCAGTCTTTTATAACCTAATGTCAAATGACAGAGACACAGCATGCTCTCAGAAAATAAGACTAAGACAAGAGTACTTCTTTGTGTGCTCCTATAAGAAGCAGATTCAAAATCAGCTGTAAAATTAATTTTAATGCCATTGTCTTTGAACATAGGCAGTGTTCCTTTGCTTGCTCATTTCACTGAGTGGATTTCCCACTTTTTTTCAATAATAAACTTTTTTATGTGCTAGGATTAGAGTTAAGAAGCGTATGTAAAGAGAATTAACTTAATTCAATAACCCAGCCTTTCCTGAACTGCATTTCAGCACATCAGACTTGAATTTAGCACATCAGAATTGAGATACCCCAAAAAGCTATGAAAGAGTTATAAATAGTAACAGCAAGGCCAAGATTATATGGGAATGTGAAACATGATAGCCAAAATTAATCTGAGCATCAAAAAAAGAACATAGAAAATTAAATTTGTAAGATGTTAGACTAGAACTGGCAGTATGGCCATAGTCATAAATCTTCTGTTGAAGATACTGGTGGAGGTGTTAATTACAAAATACAGATGAATACTTGGTTGCTTTTCTAATAAGAACATTTTTTAAAAAAAATCAGTGTGTTCAATATACTTGGCAAGCCTTAAACAATTCCTTGGCTTAGTTTAAGACTGGACATATGAAAATTTGCTGCAAGTGGTAAGCATTATTGTTTTTTTTTCATTCCATCCATCTCCTTTCTGTTAGGAGCTGGGCTGTATCACAACCTATCACCCTGGTCAGTGCTTTCAGGAGGCCTAAAAGAAATGGGGGCTCTAGTTCTTAAGTGTTGTTGCCAAATAAAATTTGTGCTTCAGAAGACCATGCATGTAAGCAGCTATTATTCTCAAACACTGTAGCTAACTTTTGGTGAGTGTCCCTTGTTTGCCTTAGAAATCATTCAGGAAGGGGATAGACTTTCAGAATAAATTAATTGTGTTAATCAGAAGTAGAATAAAGGGGAATAAAGCTGCAGTATGGAGTGCCAGCTCCTTTCTACTCTGATGTTATTTAACAGATATGATGTGTTAGCTGTCTCTGCAGTCTTCAAAGTAACAGAAGAAATAAAAAAGTGATGTCTGTCATGGTGAGCTTAACAGCTAACCTACAGTTGGTAGAACTTCTGTGCCCATCAATTTGTTGTGTACATCTCCATTTTATGATACCATTGGTGCTTCTTGACAAAGGGGAGAGGGAATCTGATTCTTGCTGTCTCTCCAGTTTGTATTTTCTCCCTGCAGTGCCCTATTTTAAGTGATTGATTCATGCATAGCAGTGCTGATGTGCTCCTGCCCCTTCACTTCCTCTTGCCTCATTCATTTGACTGGCAAGGTAGGAAAGGGATGGCTGCCTGGAGGTAAATAGTTTCTGCTTCATAGCAGGATGATACAACTTTATCTGCATGCTATATATACAGAGGAGCAAATTCATATATTTTTTTTCCTGTGTTGTGCTACATTTCCTCTCACCCTCCCAGTTTTAGGATTTATTGAGCTATTTTGCTCTGCGCATAAAAAAATGTAATAAATCCCACCTCTGTGTGGAGAAGTGTGGAAAATAAAACTGAGCACCTGAAAGGTACTGGGTGTTTCTATGGGTCTAAGTGATAGAGTATGTTTATGGCTGTTTTCTTTAATAATTTTCGAAAGCTCCATATGCCTTGGGCTGCATTTATCTTATCTGCCACCTGTTTCCTTGCAGAACTGGTGGAGCATTCATGCTACGAGTTTATTCCTTGGGATGGTGTAATTGCTGGGGCAGCATAGAATGCAAGCTGGTGTGGGGTTACTGCTTTAATGTGGCATATTGAGTTAGTGTCATCATATTAGGGAAAATAAGAGTTGTGCTATGAAAAGCCCCAAATTTAATGAAACAATTTTGTGTTCTCTGGTGACATTCAGGAGCAAGTAACTCTCAAACTCAAGTTAGATCCCCACAGGAATAAGGAAATCTACAAATTGAGGGTAGATTTTGTTGTCTTACACACTTCTCTTACCTTAAGAATTTTGTAAGCTTAATTTTGTTTTAATCATAAACACATGCAGGGAAGTGCACTGGTCTCAACCAGGATGGCTGGAGAGTCCTGAGATACCTCGATATTTTCCACATTGTTGACCCCTGGAGATAAAGTTGAGTTTATTTTGCTGTACAGATTCAGATGGGTATTTTGGGGTATCGTGATTGGCACTGACTTTGGGAATTATTTATCACTGTAAGTAGAATATTGATGCAGGAGAGATGGGACTGGCTTTCTCTGTGTCTATTTTTTTCAAAACAGTAGAACCAGCAGGTTGTGGAAAATATAACAATTATCCTTTTCTTCAACACTCTCCATTGCAATATAGTGCAATATTGTCTGAAACTGCAGTCAGTAAGTTCTTGTTTCTTTAGCAAAATGCTTTTAAATCAACACTTACCTATCTATGGATTAATGAGCTAATGGTGTCCTAATATATGGGCTACATTGAATATTTATCTTTGCAATATACTTCTGTGGTATTTAAAAAAAAAAACCAAACAAAACCAAAAAAATCAACCAAACAAAAAAACCCCAAACAAACTATAACATGATGGTCTGCATGAAATGAGTGGTATTCCCCAAAACACTTCTGTCTCATTTCTAACCATTGAGAATCTCAACCTTTTTAATACTCTGTGACAGGGTACATCTTTACATCCAAGACTACAGATAAGCATGAAATCTGTAAATATCCTTTCAAGAGATTTGGGGTTTTTTTTGTGTGTGTGTGAGTGTAAGGGGGAGTCATTGGGTGTGAAGTTTTGCAATGAAATGCTGTCAAAATATGAAACACTAATAAGAAGCACTTCTTGCTGGTTGTCATCTTTGCTATGTGTTGGTATCAGTAAGTCTCATGTTCAAAACTTCATTAAGGGCATGTAGAAGTAAAGGGTAAGGGTGCTTGATCCAAAAGTCAAAGGAGCATTGGATCAAACACCATATGAAAATCTCATGGTGCTTTTCTCATTTAGGTTTTAATATTTGCTTGGCTGGATCATGTTTGAGAAGGGATTTCCTGGGGAGGGGAAAGCTGCCAGAGGCAGAACATGAACAAATTCATACAAGAGATAGCAGGCAAGTTTACAGTGAAAAAAAGAATAATTTAATTAGCCTGAAAGTTGTTGCTTGCATTTTGGACTTGAATGTATTATTCAGTACCCAAAAAAGATTTTTTGAAACTACTTTGCTGAGACTAACAGAAGATTTTAATGATCTTGACAAACTTTGCCTCCTTAAGCCTCTCAGGATGAAGAACACAATTACTTCTCTATTAAAGGTGGTTTTAAATAAAACATTTTTACTTCTGTAAAAAGTAAGAAAGACCTTACAACCCAGTGTTGGAAGATATGTAGAAAAGGATTTTGAAATGTAATAAGTGCTGTCAATTTCTTTCACTTAGTTACAGTTTGAGATGACTTTACATAGCTGGAGGAGAAGTAGAAGGAAAAGGTCAGGCTTTTTTCTGTCACTTGAAGCTGGTGGCCATGACTTGGAGGAAAAATGTAAAATAAAAATAATGAAGCTAGATCCCATACATGTAGCTTAATATTCTCTTAATTTTTCAGTGTGGTAAGATGATTCACCTAATCATTAAAAGGCATTCCAAAGGTATATTAAAGGTCAGATGTCTATGTAAATTTGAATTAACACACAGAAAAATGATGAAAAAAGTGGAAAAAGAGAAGCCAACTGTCTCTTATTCATTTGAAATTCACTCTATAACTTGTGATAAAATTATATTAAATCACTGTTTTTGCTTTACAGTAGGTTTTGTATTATTTCAATATACTTTTCCTTATTTCATTAGATATTGATATGTCACTATTTGTCTTTGGATATTAAAAACTTGAATAGCTTTTCAGATAGCATCAGCAGAGGCCTGGTATGAAGGCATAAATAGGTTTACAAATCTTCTTTTGAAGGGTAGACATTTATATTAATATCACCTTCAGTTCCATAGTTAAAATTGAAATCTCTGGAGCATTAATAATTGTTGTGTTGGAGGACACGTGCCAGTCTAATACTCTGCTTTTATGTATTTTGTGTCATTAAATACATGAAATTTACCCTGTAATCTGAAATGCAAAGTCCTGTCACAAATTATTGCAAATGTTGTTGGGTGGTATTGCTATTGTTTTGTATACTGTGTAGCTTTGCTCTAAGATGGAATATCCAAATAGTTCCTGGAAGAGGTGTTGAGATTAAAAAGTCAGCAAAGATTAATCATTATTTCATTATTCTTTCTTTAGACACCTCAATTAACTTCAGTTAAGCTGAGTTTTCCCCATATATAGTTATCTGAGTCCTTGAAATTGTCTTTGTATTTTTTATTTATTTATTTATTTCAAATTTTGCACAATTTGTGGACTCCCTTCTTCAAAAATCATCTCTTCAGGGCTTGCTTTTTGTGCTTTGGAGTAACCTATCAAGCAATTCTGCTCTCCCTCTTTAACTAGTTTATATTATTTTACTGCTTGAAGGTGCTCTGGAACCTTGTTCATATCTGACTCTGCAACATAAACACAAGCTTCAGAAGCAGCATCACTTTCTGTATCCAGAAAAGGAAGAGAAAGGGTTGGCAACTGTAAAATCTCTTGAGGAGTTGCTGTTTTGTTTGTATGAGAAGCCTTTCATCCTTGGTACACTTCTAAAATGATAAGATACCACAAAGATGATTTGAAATGCATGAGGTGAAATTTGTTCCTGGCAAACATATGGCATGAGAGTACAAAAACTGACAGGCAAAGATATTGATGTTACTGAGTGTCCAGGAAAGTCCCCTTAGGGGACACATGCTGTGCTGTGTCATATCAGGAGAGAATCCTTATGGATTTCTGCAGGAGGATGCATGGCAGGTTCAGGGTTACATACACACTTTGCATATCCTCGGATTTCCTTCTTTTCCTTATTATTTCAGAGTTGTTCAGGTTTAACATTTTGTCTCTGCCTTACCAGGGAAGCAAAAGCTCTACAGAATTGTGGCTATGGGCTTAAATTCATATACTTGCAGTCAACATAGTGTTTTCAACTGTTTTGGTTTTTATTTTTTTGTTTATTTTTTGGTTGGTTAGTTTTGATTTTTGTTTTTTGTTTTTTTTTTCTTTTGTGTTTTGTTTGGGTTTTTTTATTTTTGGGTTTTTTTTTTCATGTGTGTGTGGTTTGTTTGATTGTTTTGGTTTTGATTTTTTTTCTTTGTCCAATTAGGGTCTCAGCAAAGATTCAAAATTTGACAGAAAAAAAGACCTTGAGTTTACCTATAACCTTTCTAATGTTTGACATCTACTTTATTTTGTGAAGTAAGATCATCAGAGTCCTCCAAGTTGTCAAAGACACACTTCTCAGGTATATTCCTGTTGCTGCTAATCATTAACAGGCAGATGGTAGGTGATCAAGATTTCATTATCAAACACCAATTTTCTTTTGAGGTGAAAAGATGACCATCTGTTCCTAACATTTTACCTAAGGGAGGCTAGAACTGGGGTTAAGTTGATTACAAAATGTAATAAGAACATTTTCTTAATTAATTTACATATATTATTTAATATATTACTTAAATTCTGCTGGTATTTCAGGGGAGTGGAGGTGAAACTAATTATCAGAGGGATTTTATCTTAAAGGTGACCATTTGGGGTATGTAAGAAAATATTTTTCTGCTGAGTTTTTCACGTTAAGCTTTGAGGATTCCTCTTTTCTATGACAGGGGTGATATACACAAAATTAAAAGGCTGCTGAGTGTTTCAGTTACAAGAATATTAGGTATCTCAGCTCTGAATTTTGAAACTTTTCAGTGTCTTGGGAGAAACTTTAACTTCATTGATATGAAGTCCTGTCTGACCATGAGATTAGTGGTCATCAGACTTAAATTCTACAGCTAAATGTGTGATAGAACTTGGCCTGTGAAATTTTGGGAAAAGGAAAAGTTTATTTATTGTTTGAGTTTTGTTTTTTTGTTTTTTTTTTCTAAGAGCTGAAGATTGTGTTTAAGCCCATCTTTGTGTCAATTATGATTTTTAAGCTAACTGACCACTGTCAAACCAATCTAACTAAGGATTAAAAAAAAAAAAAATCTGTGATAAAACTTCCTAATAGTTCTGTGACCTTCAGCAGCTGTGCAGGGGAAAAGGAGCATTCCCACTGTGACCAGGCAGGCAACTCTCAGCTATTATAAATTCTGTTAAGCAGAAAACAGTAAGATAATCAATATGCATATGCAGATGGGGCATAGCTTTAGGATCTCTTGGGTGGGAGGAGTGTCACTGAGATCATGAGGCTGAGTTGGAGTTAGGGCAGAGTGGTGCACAGGGGGTAGAAAGACAAAACATCTGTAGAGACTTCATTAGCTCATTTTCTCAGAGCAACAAATGTTACAAGCAAATAATTCCTCAATTGGTTCCAATTTCAGTGGTGTTTTGGTTTTTTTAAGTTGAAAATATTAGTGGTTTGATAAAAAGCTCAGGTATCCTTCTCCAGCCCTTGCAATTTATGTGGAAGACATTCTCAGTGTGATGTGATTTGTGTTTTGCATAATGCTTTTTTTACTTCCAGGTCAAATTTTTAGGCATTCCTCTTTCTGTATATGGACATTTTAAGACCCTCTCACAAAAAAAAAAATCCCCAGGAATTTTTGAAAGAGTGAATGAATACACACATAAGCAATGCAATTCTTGCTTTTCAGGCAAGATACCCATCTGTGGGCTGGAGCACTGAGAAGACAGTAGTGACAAATGTACATAGCCTAGCACAAAATGCATCTGCAGGAGATTGTACAAATTTCAGTAGGAAAGAAATCTGAAGCAAAGGATTACTTAGAAACCTGAAAATAAAAACACTTATCTGTAGTCAGCCAGTTAACTGAATTGATAATATCCAGATATTTTGGGACTTTGAGTAAATAATAGTTACATGATTGTCTTGGTAATGAAGCCAATGTTTGTATACCAAAATTCATTCCAACCATGGTATTTTAAAAGCTTGATGATTTGAAAAAGAATTCCTAGAGATTGTTTGAAATTCCTATGTCCACCTTCTAAAAAGAATTGCCTTCAAAAGGATGTTCTTTTAGCCCATTTTGATTGATGTTCCTTTAATGTGGATCCTAAGTAGTGGGTCAGAGCAAAATGAGAAGGTGGCTCCAGTCAGGTTGTTTGTCAATCTGCTTAGTCAGTCTGTAGGATGCAGAGAAAAGTGGCTGTGCCCATTAATCTTGTGGTTGTGATTTTCTGGGTTTTGATGTTTGCAGAGAGCTTAGCTGCTGGTGGTTGCCTCAGGCAGTGCCTGGGGAGATGGTACTTCAGTGAGGTGCAAAAAACATGTGCCAGAGTGGTTTTGCCTTCTGCATACAGTTATTCTCTTGGCATGTGACACATGTAAAACAACTGAGTACATTTTACATTACATACAGCAGTTAGGGTCTAAATATAATGTGGTCTTAGGGAGGAAAACTTAAGATTTATTAATCTTATGCTACTCTTAGGTGCAGTTTGGAAGGGATTATGAATGGCTTCTAATCTGCCCCGAGTAGATAATTTCCAGTGAAAAGCCTGAGCTGTAACCCCTCCAACTGAAGATATATCCCATGCTTACTAAATTTGATTTCAGTTTTCTGACAATTTTTTTGTTTCAACTACTATTTGCAACCCTATGTAATATCAATGCATCCATAGTCCTTGATGGTATTGCTGGTTTTCCCTGGAATAAGTCATTGTGCCCTGTTTGATTTTATATTACTATGCAACCACCAAAGCAAGTAGCAAAAGGTGCTTAGCAGAGAAGAAGAAACAAGAAATTATTTTATTTCCAAGTTTTGTTCATAATTATTTCCCTGTGTAAGTATCCCCAGGTGTCTTGACAGTAGAACCTGACAAACAGCTTACCTGCATGAGATTGTGATCAGCTTTGCCAAATGGAGTGAGCTAAAGCTGACAGTTACTGAGCTGCCAGATCCAAATATTGTTATTCACTAGAAAACTGGCTTAAAAATGCAGATTAAATTCTACCTTTTCCATCTTTAAAAAAAATCTTATAAAATATTAACTCACAAGAGAAAAGAAAAAATTCTTTTGGATTATACTTTGCATTTCCATATTGAATTTCTTATCTAGACGTTGCCTCCCTGTCTAAGAAGCCAGCTGATCTTGAAAGAATGGCTGAGCTTCAGGTGAATTATTATGATCAAGAGCTTTCAAGTGCTTTAAGGCTTTACCATGAAATAAGCTTATAGTAGAAAGTTTGAGTAATATTCAAACATTCTGTAACTTCAAAAATTCAGTGAAAGTGTTAGAGTAGTGTGCAAAGTCTGTGGCACTAATATACACATTATATCTATACATATAGGATTGTTAATATTCATATTAGGAACCTTGTCCTCTCACCTGAGAACATTATAATCCTGGGTCACTTCTGTTTATGTTTCCAGACATCAAAACCATGTTAAATTTGAGTTTGATAAATATAGTAATTTTGTAGTAATTTAGATAATCCGAATTAGCTAATTAATCTACATTTAATCTGAATTTTTTTCCTATCTGTTCTACCCAAGTTGTGATGCAATTCTGAACATTTTATTTGTGTCTTATATTTCTAAAATCTTCAAGTTTTCTGATTGCAAAATAGAAGTATGAAGTGTGTTGAAGTCATCTTAGTGACTGTACTAATACTCAAAAGACTGAAATAGGAAACCCAAGTGCTACCTATAAATCAAATCATCACTAGATGTCACTCTGGGAAGTTGTTACAGACTGTTGCAACAGGAAGTGCTTAAGAAGGACATTTTCCTCTTTACTAGAACAGTAACCAAATGGTCTGGAAAACCCAGAGGAAAAAAAAACCTCTTAAGGCTTTCCCTGGGATTTTTGGAGCATGAGATGTGGATCCAGCTGAGTAATCTGCTCTACATTCCTTTTAAAAATAAATAAATAAACCAAAACTAAAATCACCTTAATCTTACCTATTTGCCAGGATTGTTTTGCATCATTATGGTTATAAGAAATCTTGACATTAAATATTTATGACTTAATAGGTCAAAACTGTTTGCTACTAAGGTAAAATCTTCTGTCAGCTTAATGTCAGGCAGACTTCTATATTTTCAAATTCTAAGTTTTCAAGTCCTTTAAATCTGCCACTATTGATAAGCTGCAGTTTATTTATTGATAAGCTACTTCTCAGCTTGTAGTGTCTGATGGGTAGCATAGGAAGTTTACTTGAGAATCTGTTTGTCCTTTATAGCTTTTGTGTTTCCTATATGAACATGGAAAATATTTAGATGTAAAATTTTTACTTCTCTTTTAATATTGCTATACATCTTATTTTGGGTAATCATATTCCATGTATTAGGGATACTTTTACATTTTACTTTATGAATAAGGAAGGGAGTCAAGTTGGAATAAAGCTCCCTACCAAGCATATATAATATTAATATAATATACTGGAAGAGTTCCCACCTTTACCTAATCAAAAGAGTGCACATTATGACTGCACAGGTTGGAACTAAGAGATAATGGTCTCTAGAAGCATTACTCAAATGGGAAACTTTAAAATTATCCTAGAACTGAAGAACTCTGGGACCAATACCCTACATATGATTCATAGGATCACAATTTAAAATATTCTACCTCTTCAGATGCAACATGAGGCAACAGTGTTGGTGGAAATGTATGTTCAAGAGAGGCAATAATCCTTATCCTTGTGTACAGCTAACAAGGCCCAACAAAATGAATGAATGCCACTTAAAGTTTCTTTGTGATATAATAATTTTATGGGAAAGAAAGGCAGGGAAAAAAATGGAAAAAGGTTTTCAGTGAACTACTGGAAGCATTTCCAAATTATATTTTAAATTTTTAAGTTTCTTGGGCAAGGATATCATCAAGTACTCTGGGGCATTTAATTCTTATTAAATTCACTGGTTCTGAATAATGAGTTGCTTTGAGAATAAGTTTGTCTACTTAAACTTTACAGCACTTCGGGAATCAGGACCTTGCTGTGGAATAATGAAATAAGTTATAACATTAACAGAACAAATATCTTGCTGGTTGCTTATATTATATAACCCTGCTGAAAGACAGATATGCAGTGGCTATTCTCTAATGTAACTTTTTAAGAATTTTTTTGGAATTTTTTATCCACTTACCCCATTTATAAACAAGAATTAAACCAACCAGCAACTCAGAAGACTCTTACCTTTCAGAATTTGCTCATGGTTTTGTGCAGAGAATCTTCAGTTCTTAGGAAGCAGAGCAGGTTAAAGTGGGTTTGACATAAGTTCATTGAGAGCTGTTGTTTTTAAATTACCTCTTTTTTCCTTTAAAAAAGTTATTTTTCTATTCATTCTATAAAAGTAAGCAATAGAAATCTCAAAGGGATCAACTCTACCAGTTTAACAGTAAAATTAATAAGGCACTCAAATATAATGCAAATAGATAAAAAGCTGAAGGAAAATAAGGGGGTTTGTCTCAGTAAAAATAATAAATTATTGAGTTTGAGGGAGTGCTTGGGTGCACACATGACTTTAAAAGTTTTTATCTGCTTTATATTTGAAAACTGACCAAATATTTTTGAATTAAGATTGAGGTTCTTATTTTAGTTGGGTTTTCTGCTCACTGAAATGTAATTTTTCCTTGCTTTTTCCATGGTTTTTAATTTGCCATGTTTTATGAAAATTATCTTGAAATAAACTGGCTAGCTTCCATGTTGCTAAGGTAAAATTGTTGTAGGTAATGGTGTGTTTTTATTATTGGTGCCCATTAGCAACTCAAAAAATATAGTGTAATGAACTGTGCAACCAGTACAGAAAATAAAACTCAGTGAAATGTTTACACTCCGATTGTTAACAAGCAACTATAAACTTTTCAGTACATATAATACAGTTTCCCATACATAATAATCCACTGAAATCTGCTTCCTAGGGCTTCCTGGTTGATAATTGTCTTCCCCTCCATTTATCTTATTGCAAACAGACACTGATCATGTCTCCAAATATTTGCATCTGAAACACAGTTTCTTACATACCACCTCAATATGAAGAGTTGAAATGTACTTTGGCAAAGATTCCTGAAGTGTAATAGATCTTTTTAGGTCCTTTTCCAACCATATTCTCTTTTAAACAGTTCTATGTAGCTCTGAACCTATTAATTTTTGAGTTTCATTTCTAGCTATAAGGAAATGAAAGTTGCTCATGCCCATGTGTTGCAGAAACTGACAGATATGTACTGGAAGTATTTTATGTAATATTTTGGGGATGCAAAATGTTCTTCTAGTGCCACCACCCAGTGGCTAGCAGGGGGTGACAGTCACACAGACATCAGGATCCCCTGTACGAGGGTGTCTTCACCTGAGCTACAGCTCATGGTGGGTGCCTGCTGTGCCTCTGGTTTCAGGGTTTTCTGTGGGGTTTTTTTTTTTTTCTGACCTCTTGTGTTGTTTTGTTCCTTCTGTATGGTTTTATTTAGCATCTACAACACTGGGACACAAAGTACATTACCTGGCCTGGCATGTTTGCACCAATGTGACTGTTCCTGGTCCTACTAGGGATTGTGTATCCCAGTTATACACTATTATAGTTGGTTGTTCTCTATTGTTTTTCTTCTCCAGAGTAAAGTTCTGTCTTTTTATAATTTCATAGGCAGTTAATACTTTATCACATTATCTAGAGCTATTTTGATCTGTTTGCTAGTGACAATATTTTTTCCATAAGCACTCCTTAGGAACATATTGGTATTTTTGTTACAAAATCCACCTGATGTGCACTTCTTTCACAGGCCAAGGGACCCTTAGTGCAATTGATTTAAAGTCTTCCTCTGATAACATTTTGTTGAAATGAAGTAGCTACTACAATCAGTAGTTTCTTCTCACAAGGAACTGAGGGTAAATTTTCAAAGTCAAAGTGTGAGATTTTGATGGGTACTCCTAATTTCAGTTACAGGTAGTGCTGTGGAAGAAATTGCACTTGATGCTTTGAGAGTGATCTCAAACATTACGAATATTCTTTTGTCTATGCTTGCTCATAATATTGCCACCAGTTACTCACAGAGCTATGGACACCAACACCTACATGGAGTTAGGAAGAACAGGCACAGAGCAATGAGTTTCCCCTTGCTATGACCCAATATTTCAGGACAATCCAGCTGAGAATTTGGCTTCTGTAGCTGGATATTTGAAGACTCAGTGCAGATGTAGTATCCCAAAGAGGCTTTGGGATCTCTTTATGTTTTTCTTAGGAAGGAGACTGTGTGCCTCTGGCAGGAGCATTGGAATCTGGGACTTGGGCATTTGCCAGCAAGTAGTGTAGCTGATCTTCCAGGGCAACTAGCATAGGTGTAATAAATCTAATTAATCTGTCAGGCCTTCTACTTGATTAAGCAAATGGGAAAAAGAAACTGCTCTATTTAAAAAAATTGTCCATCTCTTGCTTCTGAGTAACTTTATAAGACCCACCTGCCTACAAGCTTTAGTATTGCAAGGTGTCATACACTTCTGTTCTCAGTTTGAAATATTGAGAATCATTTCCAGTGATAAGCAAAATATTCTTTCTTTGAGTATGAAGTGAAAACTGAGTATCCAAGGACAGAATTTTGTCTCTGTACCTTTTCATAAGTAGGCTCCAGAAGCTCCAGAAACAAACTTACATTCAATTTTGTTTTCTTGTTTTTTGTCAGGTGTTTTAAAATTTTTACCCACATAGCAATGAAATAAATAATAAAATATCAATTATTAACAATCTCCTTTTATCCTCTTTGAAATATTTATAGCTAATCTTAGAGAATTGCAATGAAAATTTAGTTATCTTTGTGCAACTGAGGCAACCATATTGATTAATGTATCACAATGGAATCCTCATTTTACTGTAATGTAATCAGCAACTTTATAGTGATGCCCTTAGTATCATATGTATTTTATTACACATTAAAATGTAAAAATGGGGCTTTCTTAAATGACAGTGTAGAGCAGTTAGAAGCAAGCAACAACCTGCTGGTAATGCTGTTGCTGCCCAGCTGGTTATGAAGGTGACATCTGAAGCAATTTAACAATTGTAATTCCCTTTGCTTTACAGCCTTGGACCCAGAGGTTTTGTGTGTGTTACATCTCTAGATTGTAGAGTATTCAATAGCAAAATAGTGGTGATTCTGAAAACTAATTTTAAATTGGATCCAGGGAGGGTGTGAAGAAGCCTGCTCATGGCAAGGAAGTGCTGGCTCAGCTTTTGAGGCTGCTGATAAGCAGCACCTGAGGGTCACCAGTCCCTGGGAATATGTAAAACTCCTAAGGATTCACATAAATGCTCTGGATCTTCAGATGGATTTCCATATGCAATAGACTTGGGTTTTGCAGCTATTACTGGGGTCAGTGGGGCTGGCACACTGACATAATTTGAAGTTCCTCTTACTAAGCACACCTGAAGTGGTGATTCACTTTCACCTGAATTTGTCTTCCTCTGCTTAGAAAAAGGATTTATCCAGAGCTAGTTAGGCTGCTTCCATGGCAGCTGCCTTTTCTCTGTACAATTGTTACTTTTTTTTTTTTTTTGGTGCTTGAATGGTGACAGGGGACCCAGCACAATGGGAGTGCAGGAACAGTAAGGCTGAACTGGGATGTGGGGAGCAATGAAAAGGAAGACAGAGCACAGGAAAAGGTAATTAGGAGGAAATTTGAATATGCAGTGCAAGCATCATGTTCTGAAACCAGGCAGCATGTTGGATGTGAAGATCTGTCAGTCTGGGGGGGTCTGAGGGGGGCTCTGGGGATTGCTGAGGGGGGGGTCAAGCTGTGAGAAAGTGGTGGAAGGAGAGAAGCTGGGGTGGGTTTGCCTCACTGCTTTGGTGACAGTGGAGTGTGCTACCCTCACATAATGAGTGTCCCCCAGGAAGGGAGTAGGTGTATAGCTACAAATTATTTTCCTTCCTTACCACTGCAGATCTGCACATGCACAGGGCTGCTTGCATATTTTAAACTTGCTTCAAAGTCATGCTGGGATAGTATGCCACTTTGACAAAACAGCTAAAAACATGCCTGGCTAACCACAGGAGTTATTCTCATTAACATTAGTGGTTCTGCTTATAAAAAGAAAATTAGATGGGTGATAATGTACTTCTTAAAGTTGAGTCCTGGCTTCATGTAGGGTTACCTAGTATAAGAAGTCTAAATATCTAAGAAATCCTATGGTGTACTACAGCTGCATTCATAAGAGATAATGTACTGAAAGGGTGCCAGCAACATTACCACAGCTCTGTAGCATTGTTTCATGCCAACAGTAAATAATTTCTGTCTCTGTTTCAAGTAGAGAAACGTCTCTACTCTGACTGTTTGCATACACATAATTGCTTATAATTTCTAGTTGCTAAAATGGCTGTTAATGAATTCTCTAACTAAGGAAATCAAAGATAGTCCATTTAAATTGGAAAGTCTTCCTGGAATGTTAATTTACCATTTCCTGTATGTGAACAAATACTGCTTTCTCATCTTCTGATGGCTTATGAGAAAATACTGAGTGATTCAAATGAGGAGAAAAAAATCTTGAGCTTCACTAAAGCTCTGTCAGTATTTTGTCTTGAGATCTTACAACTTCAGTTTTATAGGTTTGAATTCTCCTGGATTGGCACAAAGAGTTGATTGATAACAGTGTAAGAGGGCTCAGGACCTTGCGTGTCAGTAGGATGGTTTTTTTGAAGCCAAACTTTACTAAGAGCTAAGATTCTTTCCTAAAATATTTACCTCACACCTTGGCTGCTAGTGTAGCTGTGAACTGTCAGGATACCCTGAACCTTATTTAGCCCACATGTGGGCAATTCATTTCTTGGGAGTGAGAGGAGGGAAATAAATTTCCTAAAGCTCTTCTACTACAGATTTCAGCCAGGCTTGGAGGGTAGGAGGTTCAAAGAACTGGATCAAGCCTTGCCAGTTTTGTTGGGTTGCACAGGTCCACAGTTAATTTCCCAGGGTTTGGCACCTGCAGATGCTTTTCCTGACTCGGGCAATCATTCAGGAACTGTCATACATCATCTTTAATTCCTGATACATATCTGCTAATAGCTGAAAATCGAGTTAGCAGGAAAATAATGCAGAATTTTTTAATAAGGTGGCAATTGTAAGGAAATGGAACAACAATGTGTTTGTTGGAGTTCTTTTGTTTTCTCTCTATCTCCCAGCATACCACTTATCAACTGACTTGCTCAAATTTTACATTCTGAAGTGCAGGGCAGGCTGAGATGGTTCCTTTTCAGATCCAATTCTGCACCCCTACTTTAGAGAAGAATCCCAGTAAAGTCTTAAGATGACATTTGAAGAATCAGTCCTATTGTGAGGTATAATTAGTCTAATGAAGAATTTTCCTGTCATCATTTTCCAATCTTTTTCAGTCACGTAGGAGAAGGAAGCAACACTTGTGTATGTGGGCATGTGTAAGAGGAAAAGGAAAGTTTGTACACCAGCTGATTTTGGTTTTGTATTGTTCATTGTTAATGTACAAATATATCACATAAAATCCCATTATTTTCTGTAATAGGACCTTTAGGTCCTATTAGGACTTTATATCATCTTCCTAAAATCAGTGCCGGTAGATTCCTTGGGAAGAGGGAAATAGACTTGAAGAGAAGTTAAGGTATGGACTCTTGTTTTCTTGACTGTTCTTAGCCTTACAGGAGGAGGAAGGAGGATTGCAGTAGTCAGGGGTTCACCTATAACAGCAGGGAAGCAGCTTTGAGGGCTATTAGACATTTTGGTGTTGTCTTCTAACCTGCTTGCATTGAGTGATTTTCCCTTTCTGTTTTCCCAATTCCATCTGATCCCCCAGCAGAGCTGTAAAGACAAAAGCAGTAATTGGGGCTGTAAAAAGGCAGTAAAAAGGTCTGGAACAAGATGGAGAGAGAAACAGGACAGAAATAGTAGGGAATCCTATTGTATCAGGCATGGCTAGGAGTTTCTGTCATAAATAACTTAGTCTGAGATGACCACATTGGTGAAAGAGTTCAGGAGATGAAAAGATGAACAGGTTTGTCAAACTTGTGTACAAAATCTTTGGCTGAAGAAGAGACTGAAATTAGACTTTGAAGTCTTAATCCCTGTGTAATGTCTGTAGAGTATAATGCTATGGGATGGGCACCCTGTGATCAGCACTACTCACAGCAAGCACCAGACATGAATGGGAGCTTTGGATTTACCTCGGTATAAATTAGTAACAATGCAAGACATTGCTAATACTGAGCAAATAGACAGCAATTTGCTTTCCTTTTGCTGGAATCTGTGGAGCTAAGTTATAATTCAGAAGTAAAAAACCCTATTTCATCTTTTAAATAGACCTGATATGCTGTATTATTGCATTAAAGCACTTGAGCACACATCACTGAAAGATGTTACCACACCAGGCTTACTTGAGAACTTGTCTTAGAAGCAAAATGATAGGTAGACTTGTATAAATAAAATTACAAGCCAAATACACTAATATTGAAAACTATAGCATTGGCCAGTGGCATGGTTAGGAACTTTAAGAAATGGCTTTGGGAGCAGAAAATAAAGTGGCAGCATAAAACCTTCCACCAAAAAATGCATTTCGTTCATCAGATTTAGAGTGGTTGGTATGTGGTACAATGGTGTACAGGATTCTCTGGAAAACATAGAAAAGAATTTGATCATAAGTTATATGAAATAATATTGAATGAAGCGAGAATCAGACAAAATAATCTGTATGTGTTATTTGAACTTGATTTCTTTGTTGTTTTATTTGTACATATTTAAGAGCAGAGCATTAATCTTACATTAATGTTACTTTAGCTGAAGTATTAACATGGAGATTAAAGTTGAGTCCCTGCTTGCACAGGACAATGACCATCCTCCAGATCTTTAAGACAGCTGTTCAAAAGCTGCTTTTCTCAGTAGGGAGAGAATTGTATAATTTTAGGGTTGTCAGATGTGCTTTGGAGAAGTGTCATCTTTTCTATTAAGATATCACCATTAAGAATTCTTGAGTTACTCAGAAATGAACATAGGAAAGGGAAGCAGAAGCTTGCTGTTTGTAAGCAGATCTGAGCCTGGTTTGGTGGCCTGGAGTTCCTACTGCAGACTCCAGACTGGGCTTCCCTGATGCTGGAGACACTACAACATGAGGCTATTTAAAAAGACTGGGATTTTTCACTGGAATTTTTCTCCAGCAACGTGAGAGGGAGAAAAGACAACCAATTACTTTGATTTCTGAAAGGAAGAGTGCTGTGACAGTGACACGACTGGCTTAGTATGATTCTTCAGAAGAGAGTGACTAACCAAATACTTGATAACCAGATGACTCTAAATGTGTTTTCTGTAACTGTCCTACCATTTTATTAATCTGAATTAGGTGCTTCTGGGGAGGAAAAGGTAACTTTTCAGTCACCTGAATGGAAAGTCATTGCTCAGCAGGCAACTCTTAGATTCTTCTACAATTGTCACTTCTGCTGGCAGGGGGGCAGAAAGTCAGAGGTGCTGGCATTCTTGGCAGAAACACAGTACTTGTTCTAAGGGCTAAGTTAAGCAGTTTGGACTTTGTGACTGCACCAGCTTCCAAAGGAATAAATAATGACTCAGTTTTTAATATTAATAGTATTTTAGCTGGGGCTTTAATGTGGTTTTGTCTTCATACAGAGCACGTTGTTCTTAAAGAGTGTAAAACAAAGGAAATTGAATCTTTAGCTTGTGCCTGCAGAGGTTGGACATGCAAGAAACATCTCCTAAATTATTTCCTTTTGCATTGCAATGGATCACAGGTCTGCACAGCATCAGTACCTGCCTCCAGCACTCTGAACTGATTGCAATTACCTGCCCATGCTCTACAATTAATTACAATCTCTGGTCACTGTAGAACACAAAGAGAAAATGGAAAACCAGAATGTAATAATAAGCATCCTTCTTTATATAAATCTTTTTTTCTTATGAAATTTATATTTGTTCTACAGAAATAATTCTGAAATTAAACACCTACTGAATGGGAGCCATACTCATTATCTTGCTACAGATAAACATACGATGTGTGTTGAAACTCCAAATAGCCTCAAGCTGTAAATAGTCAACAATAATAACTGATCAAAAAAAAAAAAGATTAATTTATGTACTATGAAGCTGGTGTTTTTTCTTTCCCCTCCCCTTGGCCTTTTACAAGGTAATTGCTGTAGTATGCACTGAGCATAGTTATTCAGCCGTATCAGCATGGTTTCTCAGAGCACTCATTTATTTGTTTCTCCATTAATTTTCTACATAAAACAATTAAACACTTGAAGTTGCAGTGTTTACAATAGCTTAGCAAAACTTTTTGAAGTGACTGAATATACAAATAAAGAGATGATACGCTGTTATACTGGGAAACAAAAATTAAAAAATTGACTTCAAGTATTTCATGCACCTTCCTTAAGCAGAACCTGAAATCACATACAGCCTTCACTGTTCTTTTCCACCCTGATGGACCTTTCCACTGAACCAAGCCAGCTGAACACTTAGGTCAACTGAAATTGGAAATGGTGCCCTGGTCTATTCAGGAGCAAATTTCCTACACTCTTGCTAAGAAGCCATTGAAAACACGCTGAAGCCTGAGAGACTGAGATTTCAGTGGCTTCCTGATAAGGTCCATAGATTTAAAACTGTATTTTCTCATCTAAATATTTCCTCCACTCTCCATATAAAAATTACAATGTTTCTTCCAAGTGAAGGAACAATTCTGTTTTTTTCAGTTTTAGCATTTTATCCCAAAATGTTCTCTATGGTAGGCTTCGTTGACATAATCTATTTCTTTTGGTTTAGACATATGTAAAAAAAAAAAAAAGTTATATATCCCACTTTTAGACATCTACATAGTTACTATTTTTTTAAGCACAGCAGATTTTTCCTCCTATTTCCTAAATAATATTTCTTTAATTATGCAGTTTCAACTTTACTTTGACTGCTTTATCAAAATACCTAGTAGTGGAGCTGTGGCTCTCTGTACTAATCATTTTTATAATTTTATCCTGTAGTTTATCTGGTTCTTTCCTACCTGATCACTTATAAGAATATTTCTGGTATGGACATGTAATAGAGAAATAAATAGGAAATAACTCCTTCATGCCCCTCCAATTCACTTCTGCTCATTATTCCTCTGAGAGCATTGGAATTGCTTTGTTCAATTTTGTCTGAAAATAAAATCCTCTTAATAACATTACTATGTGTAAAAAAATAGCTTGAGAATTCACACTGCTTCCAGGGAAACAGAATGTTTAAGCTTTGCAGAGAATATAAACATGATTTTGGTTTTCAAGCAATGGAGATTTGAAGAACACTACTGTGATTTATTCTCTACAGAATGTGTTCTGAGACAGAACTTGTGCTATGCTGTATAAAGGAATTTCACACTTTCCTTTTTAGACCAAATGGTAGAGAGAAGGTATTTTAACCTTTATCATTTCTTGTTAAATTGCACCATCTTTCATACAAAAGATTTTTACATAGGTCCTTGAGTAATATCTTCAAGTAGAAAAGAATATGGGACTGTGTTCTGTACTGTATGCTAAGAATAAGCTATTCTAATTGTTATTCAAGGAATCCTCGTTTTGGGGGACTAAATATTGATGAAGGCAGTCACCTTGTTTTCAATGATATGAATTTACACAGATTTAAAAGAAGCAATAGGTGATTTAAGCCAGTTACAAAATGCACATGCATATACACACAAAGCCTTTTAGAATGTCTCAGCTGTGAAATTTCCAGAATGTGCATGGGTTTACTCTCCTTATCTCTAGTTCTGCAGGCCTCTACCATATCAGATTTCAACCAGTGTTATATCTGCACATGTTGGTTTATGTTTTGCCTCCTCTCTCTGAATTCTAAGGGGAAAGTTCCACTGAAGAAAATGTTGCAGGACATCAATCTGTCATATTTTTCTTCTTCCTCTGTCACCTCCATGCTGCTTATTCCACTATTCCCAGTTTTGAGCAGATAGCTACTGTGTGCCACTCTTTGGGAATGCAATCAGTAATGTACAACACATACTTCAGGGGGCCATGGAGGTTCTGATGTGGGAATCACCTTGTTTTACTGTATCTATATTAAATAAAATACCAAAGTCTCTATGTGTTGATCTTGCTCCAGGCAGCTTATAGGCAGAAGTCAAATGAAGATGCAGTTTTTCTTGATTTGGATGAATGTCTTGATGTACGTTTTAGCTTTTTTCAACATTCAAATTTTAATTAAATGAAAATTCTCTAAAACTAAAGGCTTTATTACTTTTAAGAGGGTACTGAGCAAAGGGGGGAGCACTTAAAATATATCATTGTAATTCTCAGACCAAAGGATAATAATTCTGTTTTGCAAGAACACAGTTTTATAGCATAATGATAAACACTTTTCCATGAAACTGAGGAATCAATGACTCAGTAGGAGATTCAATTTGGACTCATCTATTTGTAACCCATCATGAGAGAGGTGTAGCATGAGGAGTTTTGGGATAGACAATAGAAGAGAAGTCAGGATGGTATCTAGTAGAAGAAGGGGCTTTAAATCCAAAAATTCAGGAAGGTAAAAATTTAACTCAAAGGATTCTGTTAAGAGTGTTTAAATGAAATATGAAGCCCTTTTTAAAACTGGCATTACAGCTCTAAAGTCATCAGACAGAAATTTATGAAGCCTGTATCTAAATAGATATATGGGCAAGATAGCATGGTTCTTGGGGAAAAGTGAGGATTTAAGAGGGATATTAGTTTTAGAAATCCTTATTGGCTTTGCCATTCGGTGCTATTTCTTCTGAAATTAGTTTTTGCTTTCTCTTCTGTCTGGGGAGCTTTGTGACCCAGCCACCAAGATGAATAAGCAAGCAAATCCAAATTGCTCCCAGAAATCAAGGCAGTAAGCTGCAAGGGCATTTTGGGAAATGATGGTGCAATCTTCCTTGAAATCCTACTCTTTACAGAAGACTATATCAGTCTGTGTTTGTCAAAACCCTTATATTTGTGCAAAGCTCTCAAAATCTAAATAAAGAAGCACTGATGTGCTTTATCTTCTTTGATCATGAGGGGACAGCCCATCACTCATTCAAATCTCTAATAATTAATATTTGTAATTTCTGCAAGTACAGTCATGTTAATATAACTCATGTTGGTTTTAAAATAAATTAATTAAAGGAGATTTCAGTGATACCAAAAAAAAAAAAAAAAAAAAAAAAAGCAAAGCAGTTTATTAGTTACTTGACAAAGGAAAGGGGTAAAAACATAGTTTCAAGACACATTCAGAACAGAATTTCCTGCCTGTGTAGGAACTGCTGCTGAAAAGCCAGCTGAAGCTATCAGTTACCTTCTGTGGTCACATCCAGAAAGGAAGAAGCAGGAGAAGCTTTTTCCCTTCTCTTTTGTTACAAAGTAATACTCTGCATCCTTACCAAATTGAACTGAATTCTGGATTTGAGAAATCTTTGCCAGGGCCTTAGGAAAAAATTTTTTTTTTCTTTTTTCCTAACATGTAATTCAAGATCTTCAGTTTGCCAATCTTTCCTCTTTTGAAATATGTAGTTTTGGAAAGTAGTTTTTTATCCAGTAGGAGCAGCTTTATTACCTTGAACTTCAGTGTCATTGGTAGTTTGAGAGTTTCACATCATGCCCTCTGTTTATAACCTATTAAATATAGCATTTCTTTTTCTATTAGCTATTCTTTGTTTATCTGGTCACAGGAATCTGCTGGGCAAAGATCCATACACTGCTTCATGTTTAGAATATTTATATAGAATCATCAAACTGTAACAGAACTTTTTGCACTCCATATTAAAAATTTAAAAGGAGCAATAGTCTTGGGGAAGTAATTGCCATTTAAACCTGAACTGACCCACCTCTTTCTGGCTTACAGAAATGAAGATTAATTATTGGAGAAATGTAGTTATATCTAAGGCATTTTTTTGAAGAGTCTGTAAATGTACATGCTACATAAAGAAAATACATTGAATTATTTCATTAGACATTTGTCAAGATGACTGAGTTCTCAAAAAGGTTTTAAGAGAGAAATATTTATGGTTGCTTCAGTCATAGCAATGCCCTACAGTTCTCATGCCAAATTACTAAATTTCTAGTCTTGTTTCATGTTTTTGACAACTTGTTATTTATCCAAGCTTTTGAACCTTTCTAATGTTAAAGAAGACTGTATGAAAATGTAGGATTCCCAAAAGGATGATATATCATCTCACAGCTGGGAGGGATCTCTGTACATGTTCAGTCATCCCTCAATCATTCCACCTTGTTGCCTCATACACACCTTAAGAAATGTAGTTTCAGGCATTAACTTTTCCTAAATGAAGATAAAGATTTAGAAATAGTAAAATTGTAATTCCTAAAACTATTGTTCTGCCTTAATTGCTGAGCCAGAATTGTTGTGCTATGCCTCACTTTAGACCTGGAGTGACTTGAATGATTTCCTTCTGAAATTTATTATTCAGACTCCCATTGAATATCTGTGCCAGCAGCAGTTTCAGGATGCTGTTTCAGCATGGTTTTCTGCTAGAAAGTGGTGAAATGTCTTTTTCAAAATCAATTAAATCTGCGCCTTATGCTTGTTCTAGTCCTGTGATAGTTGGTGATGGAGGAAAAGTTCATATAGCAGGAAAGCTAATTTAAGTGTATTGTTACTTCTCTTTGCACTTTAAATTTACAAACATTTAAAGTTTAATGTTTTGTCCAATTATTTGGCTTCGTTCAGTGGCCTTCAGTGAAGTAAGGAATGTCACCCAAGTGAAAAAAAACAAGGAACTGATGATTCTTTCTCACCATTGTGATGGACTCCATCTTTTTTGACACCTTTTTATTAAACTATCATTTTGAAGAATTTGGAATATTTCCAGATGAAATTGAAGCAGATGAAAAAGAGCCTGTTTTTTTAGTTTACAGTTGGGAAATGGACTGGTGAATTCCACCTTTCCAAAGATAAGCTGGATACCCCTACACCCATGCCTGTGGGAATAAAAGTGGCCAAGGGATAGTGTCAGTAACTGCAGCAATTGTGAAGCTGATACCCCTGAGATGTTCTGTGCTCAATTTTTTTTATTTTTGATTTTTCATCTACAGTCTGGAGAGACTGAAAATTTTCTTGTCAATTCAGGATGAAGAGTGGCTTGAAACATGGGTTTCAGTCCTGAATCACTATGATAGTTACAATGTTCTGGAATTGAGTGAGGGTAGGAATTCCTGGTGTAGTTAAATGAGCCTATTTCCATTTGGTTTTCATATGTTTCTTCTTGTATTTTTATTGCAAATGTGAGCATTAAAAGCTGGATAGAACTATATCATATTTTTAATGCTTGTTTTCTGTGGCAGCGATTATTGTGTGGAGAGTATTTTTAAAAAGTGTAAATACATACTTTTAAAAAAGTGCAGTGCATGTAAGCAGCCACCCTTGTAATCCATTTCAGGCTTATGGCTCTTCATGCTCCATTGTCTCTTCCATATGGGTTTGTGGGAGATGTATGTGCCATGGCTGAGCAGCAGCACAGTGAATGCTTCTCATGCTTAAAGGGACCTCCTGATGAGCTACAGATAATGCTCAGCCACCTCTGAAATCACAGATCCTGCCTTACTTGCTGGTGCTTTGAATAATGTTTGTCTCAAGGATTTTTGCAGCATAGAAGTCTAATCTTTGATAGTCCCTCAAGTACAATTTCTGCTTATTATTGGAATAATAATAATAGTTAGCATTAGTTCTGTTACACATACTGAGGGGGGAAGGGGTATCACACTCCTCATCCATGCTTGTGAGGGAAAGAAAATATATGGACTCTAGGTCACCTTTAGGGAAGGAGTACACTAGGATTTGTCACTGTAATTTCCATTAATCAGTGAAAATGACAAGCAACATGTGTTCTCAGGAACAAACAGCACACAGTGTATGCAGCTGTGGGGCAGCTTGAGGTAAAAAAAAAAATTGGCAGTGGCTCCCCTCTAGAAAGGTGTAACCAGTTCTTTTGGGTTACTTTATGTGTTTTCCTATTTACTGTTATCTGTTACTGCATGGTTTTAACTGCTGTATTTTATTGATGTTACTGAAGAGGTCTTCAAGCTGTAACAATCACTATAATTGTATATTCAGTTTGGTTTTTTTTCAACCATCTACTTATATTCACCCTGCAGTACTGCAGGTGTCTTGCAGATCTCCTTTACCCTTTATGGGCTGCCATCCATCCCTACCTTGGTATCATACCTAACACATCATTACTGTGCTAGAAGTATTGAGCTAAAACTAGAGATGAGAGGGGCCACAAAATTCTTTGGAGAAAAGCTGGATTTTTTGTGTCTAAAGACATTGAAGTTGTATATTGTACGTGAAGTAGTCATTTAATAAGAATTTTTATGGCATTTTTGTGTCTGCTGTACTGATGTGATGTTTCTTTTTTCCACATCTCAGCTTTCCACATCTATAGCTTACTATACTGAGAAAGTAGGATAGAGGAGTTCACAGCATGTAGCTGCTTATGTGTGGATAACAACTGTTACCTCTAGCTTGGATAAATACAGCATTATGCATAAAATCCACTCTTCTGTGCTGAGAATCTAGGAACAAGAGTGCTATTATGTAGCTTGTGTTCCATTTCCCACTTGTTGTCTCAGCAAGTGGTGGTGTATTTGCTTTAGATTGGTGTTTCCTATTTTATTCAGGGGGATGAAAATATGAGAAACTGTAGTTTTTTGGTTATTCTATACTTCTGCAGACATATGCATATATATATTTGGGGGCATGCAAGTTAGTCATAAGGACTTAAGTTGTTTTACTTATGGCTAAAGAGTTTTGAAAATTGGGATTCACTTCATCAGTTGAGCAATACACACTGATTGAGAAGTCCTTCATAAAGAAAAAGCTGCTGTAAGAATTTGGATGAAAAGCAGAAAATGCTTTTAAAATTCAGTCAAATATACTTTGTAATATTTCCTGGACATAACTTGAACTGACTATTCTCTTCCCAAATACATCTTCAATCAGAACAACTCTTTTCCTTACAAAGTATTTTGGCTATTTCAATAATCTTTCAGTTGGCTGATCCTGTAAGTCAATATCTCTACAACACATTGGTAAATATTTTCCTAGATGTTTCACATATATAAAAGGTGCCTTGCATAATAGGGATACATTAAACTAGTTGTCTTTCCCCTATTCTGACATGGACTTTATGCTTTTTTTGCCTTTTTACATTGTTACTCTGCACGAAACTGATAAAGTCAATATTTTCCCATTTATCCCCAAATGAGTTTCTTAAGGATTGTATTTAATTTGGAATGGTTATCATATGTTTGCTTCATATCAAAGAGGTTTTTTTCCTCTCCTTCAGCTTTTACCCCACCTTCAAAGCTCTAGTTATCCAATCTCTGCTGTGATTTAACCAGGCAATTTAAAGCCATTTACATGAATACAAATAGGACTTACACAATGTTTCACATTATTAAATTCAAGTAGTATGGACATAGGGTAGCAGGATTGTTTTAGCAGGTGAGTGGTAGTGGTGCTGGGGTGGAGATTTAGCAGGGATGGATGGTTACAGTGAGGTCAGACACCTGAGGAAAGCAAGGAAGAGAGAAGTTGATTGGGAACTCTGTGTTATAATTGCTTTACAAGGCAGGCAGTGCTGACTGGGAAAGAAGAGATGGGAATCTCAGAAAGTTATAGATCTGTGTCAGATGAAAAGATGCTAGCTGAAGATGACCTTGGATTAAAATAGTCCTAGAGAAACAAGAGAGGGTGATTGTTAAATAGAAACAAAGGAGGAAGGCAAGAGACACAACTTTTAGCACAGAGGAATTCAGCTCCCTGCCTGGTGACTCCTGACACCAAGCACTTGGAGCTCAGCCTCTCCAGATGACTCTGAAACCCCGACCACATTGAAGTCATTTTGGACTGCATTGAGGTCAGTGGAGCACACAGACTGAATATTTCACTGTGGTTGTTATTTTCTTATTTTGTTTTGTCAGTTTTCTTGTCCAGATTTTTTGCATGCTTAGAAAAAAATAAAATATTTTCGTAGCTTTTTTGCTGGCAGAAGGTAGAAGCGTTTTAGCTGTGTGCTTTTTCTGATGGGATAAACTTTTTTATGTAAATTGTAAAGAAGCAGGGTTATTTCTTAACAGGCCAAACTGCAGTTTCTTCAGAGCACTCTAAATGAAAGGAGACAGTCTTTAAAAGGAATAATAATTTATGTCTTTAAAGGCATCAATCTCCTTTAAAAAAGAGACAAAATTCAGCTACAACTTGATATATGATACTTTATATCAGTGAAATAATAGTGACTTTTTGATCATATCAGGTAAATCATTCACTATTTTAGTGCAGTATTTATAGAATCTAGACTGCTGAGGGGAAAACAGAATCCGACAAAAAATGATGCTGGGATTTGAGCTTCTGGAAGACAATAGCTTCAATGAATATGTAAGAGAAAACATTAAAAAAAAATAGACAATTTGGGGTTTGCAGTTTTTTAGTGAATATGCAGATTCACGTATCTGGTCCTATAGATATGCTGCTGTGTCCTTTAGAAGAAAATGAAATTTTCTCTGGCATTATTTTTTTGTTGACAGTAGGATGGACTGTGTCTCTGTCAAACTTGATACAATGGATTTTGCTTGTGAAATTGAATTTTTTGTATTATCTCCAATTCATACTAGTTCTGTTGCTTCTTCACAGAAACAAGAGAGGCAAGGGGTCATCCCATTCTTATATTTCTCAGTTCACTTCTCATGCCATGCTGACACATTTTTCTCCTTACAGCTCATCAATCATATGGGCATTTTAGTCTTGTTCAACAGCTTATTGAATATGTCAAAATGTTTTGCTGTGTTTTCTCAAGTAGCACAGCCACATAAGCCCCATGTTATTTATACTGTACAACAGGGATGAAAAGCTTGACATATATTTAAGTGTGCTCTTTTCTGACCATGTTCCTATTTCTCCAAAATTTACCACTTCATTCAAACATTGACTCTTGCTCTGTGATTTCTCACTGCTGCATTTAACTTTTGGCAATTTGAAACATGCTGTAAAACACTGAAGTGGAAGGTGTGACAGGGTTTTGAATATGTCAGGGATGAAGAGCTCTTTTTCCCTGATAATTTGCAAATACCTCATTTAATATTTGAAGAAAGAGGAGACCAAAAAAGAGATTTTTCACCATGAACATAAAAATAAGGAGCAGCCTGACAGGTCATAGTGCAATGAGGGACATCCTATGAGATCCACAACACCCCGGTGGGAACCATGAGTATTTTCTTGATGAATTTTATAAGGCCAGGGTTTTATTGTACTTGTCAGACCAGACCCTGAGATGTTTTAATCTATTCCTGCTCTATTGCCTTCAAATGGAGCATGACAGTTGAACAAGTTAGGATTTAGCAAGTTAATTTACCATTCATACATTTTGTTGTTTTCTGTCACAAATAAGGTTGTTGCATAGCGTTTGTACTTACATTACATGGAATAAACTTTGAAAGCATGAACTCTCAGATCCATACAAACAAGTTCAAGTTACTATGCACACATTAAAAAGGCTCTTGTAAATCAAAATGTGGTTTTCCTAATGCCTCAGTAACAAGTTGAGATGCTGGTAAAATAAATCAAAATCAACCTGCATGACTCTGTATGGTAACTACTCATTTTACAGATTTTCTCCCACTGAATACACATTTTATTAAATAAGTATTAATAAATGCTTAAATAGGTTATAAAGGTGAACTTAGGCAATATGTGTAACAAAAGGAAGATTTTCTTATAACCATTTCCATTATTGTGTGCTTTGGACTTGGGGTCTTGGGGTAATGAGAAATCAGCAAATGGGCTTAAAACAGACACTACTCAAGGGAAGAAATGTCACACTCTCTTACAACAGATTTATGAGGCTGTGTGTATAACTGCTAATGAACATAATCTTCTTGAGCATATATTGCTGGGAGGCAATTCTGAGATCTCATTAAGTTGTCTTTGCACGTGGTATGATGAATTTTAAAGAATCTTATCAGGAGAGTGAGTCAGGGGCTCAGGCAGGCTCCCCCAAAGCCCTCTGGCAGGGGTGTGATGCCTGTGGAGTTCAACTGAAAGGAAACCAACACATCTCAAGGCATACAGAGTCATTTTCTCACAGCTATCCTAATGTTCTCTAGTGAAGGTTTCAATGTGGCAAGAGATTTGTGAGTATCAGATACAGGGGCTTATGTTCAGTTAGGTGGTGCAATTCTTCTTTCGATTAGAATATTGTTCTTTCAGGGAAAAAAAAATCAGCAGAGTAGATTTAAAGGGCAATTTCTTTATTTTCAAGAGTTGTGTTTCATTTTCCTGCTATATACTTTGCTATATATTGAGTGCTGTGCATTTCAGTTCCCTTTGAGTCTGATGAGGATGACCCATATGGATATGTAGGTTTTGTTTAACAAAGGATGTAGTAATTCTGATAGAGTTAGCTGAATAGTAGAGGACTTTGGAGAAGTGAAAACTTGATTAAAATTATGGACTGACTAAACAGAAGCTCATCCAAGTCCAGGAGAATTGTTGTCTTTGTAAGACATGAAATATTTCACATAAATTGAGAAAATGCTTGTGGACTTCAAGATCCAGAATTTCATCCCAAGATTTGAGTAGAAGCACAATCTGTTTTAGAGCAGCGCTGCAAAGAGTTACTATGGAAATGACTGGAAAAGTAATTTTATATAGATTTATATTTAAAAAAAAGCCTGTATACAAGGCATTTTTGAGGGGTGACCTGGAGAAAAGTGAGAACTTAGGAACTACAAAAATATTTATAATCCATACTTCCTTTTATTGTTCATTGTGGTTTGAATAGGTACAGTTTAAAATATGATTTATTCATGTCTCCATGACCTAGTAGCTCTAACTTAACACAGATAATGAAGCATTTAGAAGATTTTGCATTTTTTGAGTCAGTACCTAATCCACCTGAATTAATTTTTTTGGCTAAGTGAAACCTTTCATATATCTATAGCAACTCCAGGGAATGTTTTGGTCTAAAAGTGGGAGAAAAATAATGATGTGCAGTATTTTTTTAAAATCTAAAAATCTTTGAGTAGCCCAGATTGTTGCAAAGGTTTATGTTTATTTAAATAGTTACAGGGTGTTATGCATTTTTATTCCCTTCAGATATGTTTATGATGGACTTGCACAAGGTTGCAGATGTTATTTAGTTTGGGGTGGTTTTAATAATGTCTGCATGTTCACAAATATGATTTTCTGCACAAATGCAAAATGCATTTTAACAAGAATGAATAGTTGCTAAGAATAAGTTGAATTTCAGGATTATTTCAAACTCATTTTCTGTAGGTATATAAGCTCTGCATTACAGCAGACTATTGTCTACCTACCCTTATATTTTGCCTTATATTAGATTCTTCAGTGAAAAAGAGTATAAAACTTTGTAATTTGAGGCAAATTACTGTCTCCTGGGTCCCTCTCTCCCTAACTGCAGCAATTAGTACAAGTCTTATGTTCATGGAGCATGAGAATTTAAATTCCTTATAAATTTATATCCAATATAGAGAGTATCTTTGGATACTTAAAAGCACAATGCTGTATGTATGTGTAAATGTATGGTAAATTTAAAACTATTTTATGCTTGACCTTCTCATTATCTTTTTAACTCCAGAAAGTGTATAGCATGCTTAGAATGATAAAGGATTTTTCTATTGATACTTCTATTTTATTTGTGTTTTTCTCTGAGAAAAGTGAAAGCTCACACAGATGACCTTCTCTCGATGAAAGGGGTTTTTTTTGTGGTACTGTCATGTCATATCTACCCACCAAACAAATAAACCCTTCATTTTTTCATTTCCTTTTTAAATTATTTTGGCCCTTTAATCCCTCTGTATTCTTTCTGATACGGAGAGATAAAGCCAAGTATATTCCAACTTTATGTAAACTTTGTTTCTTCTAAAACCCATCATCATTTTCCCTATAGAGTGTATTGTAATTACAACTATGTTGTTAATAGGCTGAGAATTGCTTTCTAAATGTTTATTTAATTGAAGGTGTACAAGTATCTTAATTATGTATTTTAATTGTGTATACACCACAATTATCCATAGTGGGTTTCATTTCATATTACTCAGCTACACAGATTTCTGTTGCACATCCCAATCCAATTGAGTGCCTTCTTTTTAGACTTTAGTTTGTATTTCTACTGGTGAAAAAAATCCAATACCAATACTATTTTCTTCTTTTAGTATGGAATACATAGACATTTTGTACCACCTATTCTTCTTGAAAGAGTCACTGATTTACAATTGGTTCTGGGTCTACAACTTGGCAGTAGGTTGAAAAAAAAGGGGAATTCTGAGGCTCAAAAGCACAAGTGCTTATTTCTGAGACAGCCAAGTCTGGTATAAGGCTGCATGGAAGCATGAAGATGTAGTAAAGGGAGAAAAAAAGATTCCACTGCTTCCAACTGGCTGACTATGTAGAAAACATTATTGTGTCTTCAAATTCAGGGGTTTTTTTGTTGTGTTTTTGGTTTTTTTGTTTTTTTTAGAAGGAGGCTTTGTGTTTGTGTTTTTGTTCTGGATTCATTATAGAAGAAGTGTTTTCCCTTCTTAAGTAATCTCTAGACACCTAATTGTTAAAGACTTCCAGACTAGCTAGACCCTGGAGGAGTAAACAAAGACACAGAAAAGTTAATTTTCTTGCCAGGCTTGAAATAGGAATCTGAATGTGAACATAAAAATTACTTTTTAAAGTGCACACACAGACAAAATTGTATGTATCATCAGGATTCAAGGCATGCAAACTTTTCCTGTATTTCAGCAGTAAACTAAGCTGTATCTTGCATGTATACATGGGAAGACGACCAAATTTGAAGGCTTCAAAATGAGTTAAAAGTCCATCTCTTGACCATTTTTCTTTAATTCAGACTTACCTCCAGGCCTAGGGTGTTCAACATTTCCCCTAGAAGTTTTGTTATGACAGTGTTAGTCTGCACTCAGTTTTTGAAGTAGTTTTCAGTCAATTCACGGGTATTCACTTGTGTCTGATTTTTTAATTTTGTCACTGTCAAGAAAACATACGTAATATATGGAAATAAGAATGATCACATTCCAGATATGTTTCCTTTATCTTTCTCAAAAACTGTTGTATTGAGATTTAATCCATTTATTATGTAGTTCTTTCTACAGTATGCACTGTATAAGTAGTGTTATAGATTGAATTATTTTATCACTTGCTATTTAAACATTCATCTTCATTTCAACCAGCAAACACAGAAGGCTGAAAATTCTTTATTTTCCGAAAAGGAAACTTCACAGAAACATGTAAGTTTTGTTGTCAGCCCTGCTAGGTTGTATTTTTGAGATGCAGTATAGAATTTCTGGAGGGAAGGAAGGAAGAAGGGTGGTCAGCCTCAGGAATTAAAGAAGTGTTTATGGCATCTTGCCCAGCTCCCTACAGCACTATCAGAGCTTCCACTAAAAGCAACCACTGGATACTGAATGTGTCCCCAGTAGAATCCTTCAGTCCTAGCATCTGTGGAGAAGAATCTCCAAGGCCCCAGCTGTTCAGTGCAGTGGTCTTCACTTCTGTGATTTACCACTTTTAATAAAAGTTTCCTAGAATTTTGCATAATAATTCTTCAGAGAGCACATGAGGATTGTGTCAGAGAAGATAACTGTCCCTAATTCTTGAGGCTGTCAGTGCTTTTGTTACAATGACAGAGGACAAGAGATAAGAAAGCTTTCCAAAATAACGGTAGAGCATTCTGTGTTCCACTTGGGAGTCCTGTCCATGTCCAGGAAAGTGACAATTCCACTCTGCCTCTGGCTTCTGTCTCCACTTTTTACTCTGTTTATCACTGATAAAAGACAAAGAAAAAAAAATCTCATTCCTTGTCTTTGTGTAATGTGTGAGCTCAGGAGCACCTGATCGTAAATCTTCCCCAAATCACTTTGACAGCGTTAGTATTACCCTGAAAAAAAGCCATCTCAGTAAATTCATACAGTGATTAAGGTGTTTATTTTGAACATGCCCTGTTGCTCCTCTGTTAGGTCTTCTAGAGTCACAGCACGACCTGTAACTGCAGAGAGAGGATTAAAGATAAAGTTGTAAAACCAAAATATAGTAGCAGCTCAGTAAAAATGCACCTACAGGATTTGGACTTTTGATACATTCATAGAATCTCTGGGAGATATGAGACAATAAGTAAGGCAACCATGGCTGGGTGCTAAATTTTCTTGTCTGGAATTGCAGTCACCCACTAACTGCATGGGGTTAACAGAGAAAGCAGAGCAAAGATGATCCTGTGGGACAGGTGGATGTCCAAGAGGGGGAAATGCTCTTTTGCACTGAAAATATTTTTAAGTACCCCTGATGCCCTCTCAACCCTTCCTTTCTCCTAGGATCCTACTAGTCCAGATCTACTATTATCCTTTAGGATTGCTTCTGCCATTCCCGAATATTGAATTTTTATCCTCTTCAAAGCATGGACAAAATCCTAACAAAATAAAAATTAAGTTTTGCCTACATTGCTGAGAAACTGTGTTCTAAGTATGATGGCTTTGAATTTGTTTTTCTGTGAAGCAGGAACCTCCCTGAAATCCCAATGAAAGGTTTGTGGGGATCAATGTATCAAAATATATGGAAAAGAGGGATATCTGCTTTCCTACTGATGCACAGGTTTCTCTTAGGTTAAAAAATATACTTGATGAAGTTTTGATTGGTTTTATTGCTAGCCATCATTAATGTACTTTGCTCATTCTAATAAATCCCATTTGAACTTCCGCTGACTGGACATTTCACGTGGGTATGACACAAATTGTGCTTGACATAAAATTTATCTGGATGAAGTGTTTTATGTCAGTGAGTTTAATGAACAAAATTTAATGGGTCACTTGAGGCTTTGTTGAGTACATCCATACAGATTTGCTTTTCAGGGTTCAGATGCCTTTTATAAAACTGTTGACTTAAATTCACTGGGAAGTTTGCAAGTTTGGTTTGTTTTTTTTTTTAGAGCTCAGTTCTTCAACTGGGATATAAAACATTGACAAGTTAATTTAAAAGCAAGTCCTTTTTCAGCAGATGATGGAGCACGAACCTCTAATGCTTACAGAGTCTTCATGCAATAGGTGTAGCAGTATTTTACTTTTTTGACAGATCCTTTTGCTTTCACATTGATTTCCAGGTGATAAAAGTGGACATAGAAATGTAATGTTTCATAACTTATGTAAATTCAGAGAAACCAGGAAGTCTTTTCAGTCAAATCATTCTCATACACTTTTATCTTTTGGTATTCTGTAGCAATGGGAGGCAACATGTTATGTCTTTGAATGTACATGCTGGTACTACTCACTGAGTTGTCCGGTTAGATTTCAAGTCATAGAAGCCACTGTTACTCCTTCTCTGTGTTTTGGAAGCCTGTGTTTTTGTACAAATCTTTGTTTCATTCAAAGACAATAAAAACCTATGGGACAGCTCTAATGCCATTGCCAGTTAGACCAGTTCATAGCTTCCTATTGTCCATTCTGTTGTGACAATATGAAGCCTCTCTTAGTGTGAGAACTAGGGAAAATATGAAGATTTTTTTTTTTCACTCACTAATAGAGTTAAATTTCAGGACAATATATTGTCAGTATGGAGGCATCAGTTTTCCAAGATACTATGTGCCTGTGAAACAAAATCAGAGACATGGGCTCAGAGAATCTTATCCCTGCTTGACTAAAATATCAGTTGTTACAGAAAGGTTCTTGTGAGGTTTGTAGCATTGCATTCAATGACCCAATAATTCTCTTCTTTAGTTGACATGAGGTTTTCCAGTGCTACACAGTGAGCCTTTGCCACAGAGCTTTTTATCTGCCTCCAAGTACAGACAAATATGAAACCATAGCAACATGTAATGGTCCCAGCACAAGCAAAAGGCAGTATTCATCATAGTGCTCATGTTCTGCAGTCTGTCCTGCTACAGACTGTGACCCTGGCTGACTTCCTAAGTTTTCCTCACAAATTTAAATATTTTATGTAGGTATGACATGTCTATATGTTACAAAACTTTATAGCAAACAATAAAAACATCAGGAAATTTAAAAAATAAAATAGACAAATATCCCAGTGGAGCAGTATCTGTCCTGTGGCACAGCTTTCAGTCAGTGCAGAGTAGTTAGAGATTACTCTGTAGAACAGAAATGGGAATGACTGATACCAGAATAATCTCATTGGATAATTCACACTGCTTAACATAAAGAAAACATCAAGTATGTAAAAGTCTCAAACCCATTACAGGCTGTTATAAGGAAGAAAGATGCAATGCCTTTTCCATGGCCGTTGAGTAAGAAATTTTAATTTAGGATTAAGAAAAAACATTTTAATGGCATGGAGAGCAGGCAAACTGTTTAGAGATGCATGAAGTCTTTCTCATTAGAGGCCACTGAACAGTGCCTGGACTGACTAGAATGTTTGACTGGATTAGCAGAAGCACAAAAGCATTTCCCCTGAGGCAAGGAGACAGAACTTCTTCAGGTCCTTTCTAGTCTTGTGACTCACAGTATTGTCAAATTATTAATAATTAACATTTACAAAATGTGTTACAGAATGCCATAAATTCACAGAAACTCATGTAAATTGTGAACAAGAATCAGGCAGCAAAAGCAAGGCTAAATGTTTTATTCTTAAGGTACCATATCATTATGCATAATTGCCCAATTAACTTAGAAAGGCAATAAGTACCCAGCACAAAAGTGATAAAAGAGTTGGATGCAGAAGGTTTCCCTGAGCTAAGACCAAGTGGTTCATTTCTAAAAACCACTGCTAGTGCTCATTGAAAAAATATTATTTTAGAAGGTGTCTCTTTCATAACAAACTTGTTGAAATGAACAAAATTATAGATAACTCTATAACATTCTGAAGGAATGATAGATCCCATCTGGTCAAAAAGCAATGCATTTTTAGATCATGAGATTATCTTGAAAATTCAGGTCTGAATCCATTTGCTTTGAGACAAATAAAAAACCTGTAAGTATTACAGTGGTAAAAGATTAAGGGACAATAAAGGAGTTAGAAAAAAAATGTCACAGGCATTTTCCTCTTAAGCCAGTTGTACATGATTGTTCAAAGAGTGTAGGCAAAGTTAAGACATAGTTTTATACTAAATTGTGATTATATCATATAATGACAGTATTAAGTATTTACAATCTGAATGTGTTGCTCTGTACTAAAGCTTTAAATATATTTTAACATATGTTCATATTTCAAATGTGATCTTATGATGAGTGCTTTTTATCAAGGAAAAGAATAATGTGGAGAACAGAGCTTAAACTGGTGCAGAGCAATGGATTAGAGGAGAATCACAATTTCTTCTTATAATTCTTTCCCAAACCATTACAAACTCTTCTGTTTCCTTTTAAGACGTATAATTTTTCAGGTTTTTACCTCCTGTAGGAGGGAAAAGTTTAATGCCATCAAATATTGTATGCTTCCTTGTGGCAGGTATACTAAGGACAATATTTAGTGCTGTTTGTTGAGCATTACCATTTTATTCTTCCTAAATGCTGAGTTTTTGATAAATGGAAGGGGTTCTCTCAAGATTACTAAAAAAAAATCCCCAAATTATTCATCACACAAGGAGGTCAATTGCAATTCACCATGATGCTCTTTGCCCCGAGGACCTGTAAGACTGACTTACAGCACATGTATTGTTTATTTTCACAAAATTAGTCTATTTCAAAAATCTGTTAAAACACAGATTAAATCTGTTAACCTGGATTGGAAAAAAACTGCTTCAAAGGTGAAAAATATTATAGATTAACATGTGAGCGAAAGCACAGTTTCTAAGTTCCAAATTGAATTAACTTCTGTTGGCAATCCAGAATATTGTTGTCAAGATGCTTGCTTTCGTTATCTGACTGAATCTTTAACCCTCTTTAAAAGAAAATACTCAGAAAGTGGACTTTTAAGCATGGAAAGGGTGTTGGAATTACATGATTGGCATTTATGAATCAAAAACTAACGCTGCTGAATTAAGAGGTGACAATGTGTGTAAGACTAAATTAGAAGAGACATGTTTGATTCCTCAAAACTTCCTGGAAATATGAATTCATACACTGAAATCCATGTGATAAATCCCAAGTTAGTAGGCTTCTTGATGTTGCTTCCAAAAGGGATGGCAAAATGATGATTATTTCCCTTAGGTTAAGGTAGATAAATATGAGGATAAATTGGATGAGCATGAACTGCACACAGAATAGTAAAAAGGCAGGCAAACTGTTAGTATGCACCTTGCTCTGTGATGCTTTGGTTACTCATAGTTATTACCTAATTCTTTGCCATGTGTCATCTCACCTTGAGCTCCACTTCTACTACAGCAGAAAGTAGTTATTACTTTCTAAAGTAATTACTTTCTGTAGTAACAATTACATCTCTTTTTATGTTTTGATCAAATGTACATCTTTTTAGTACCTTGGTGATTTTATGGTAAAATGTAAGAGAACATAGCTACTTCTTCAGACAGTGGATTTTTCATGCACCATTGGCAACAAATGAATTTTTTTTCAATCAGATTTTGGATGCCAGGTGTAAAGCATGATGATTGTGGTGAATTTTTTTTTCTCTTTTAATCTGCTGAAAGCCAAATGGAAATATCACCCATTCTCTGCTGCAATGCCAGCTGGTAAGGCATTAAACTGAGCCTGAGCTGCTGCCTCTAAAGGTGAGGGCTAACAGTTCTGTAAGGCTGGAAAGCTTGTGCAATTTGAAATGGGTTTAGAGCATTTTACTTTTAGGTCAACAATTCACAGCTGATACAGCTGGGTACTAACCAAAAGCTATCATCATGTTTGGGAAAGCTGCTGCCTGAATAAAATACTATTATAGCACTTGACCAAGCAAGGACAAATAACTTTATCACAATCTAGCCTTCAAACATCAGTAAGTAGCAGCACCCCTTCATTTAGGGGTTGGGTGGGAGTGGGCTTGGTGACCTTTACTTATCAAAGGTATTTTTAGCATGAATAGATAAAATGCTATGAGGAAAGCAATAGGGTAGAAAAAATAAAATCTGTTTTGGGCAAGGAAGACACACTGTAGACACAAGTTTAAGGCAAGAGTTATTTTAACTCTCCTGAGAACACTTGCACATTTCCCCCTCGGGTTGTATTATTTCCTTGGATCACAGCTGAACAACTTCATCTGCTGAGCTGCCAATAAAATATTTGCAAAACAAGTAGCAATGAAAAGTGCTGGTTAAAACCTCCCTGCAAGTATTTATTGACTGTTTCCATTTCAGGTGGCACACAGGCATGAATGGGTATTCTGAACACCAGTCCTATAAGTTCCCCAAACCCATCTCTGTGCACTTGGCCAAAAACTATATTTTCACCTACATTTAGGGTGACAAGAAATACCTAGCAATTCAGCCAGTGCATAGGTTTGTATGAAATGTTATATAGGGTTTTTTAGTCCTTGGAAGAAACTCACATAAATAAAAGAGGCTGCCCTAGGAAACATCTGATTTTTTTTCTTATGGTTTTGGCTCCTGGGATTTTTCTGTAGCATAGCAGTCTTGGGAAGATTCCTGATCAAATGAAATTAGTCCAAATGGGTTTTGATTTTACAGTTCTGTTTAAGTTATGCATCCATATCATACTCTAATCTATAGAAATCTTAGGATGCAGCAGTGGCTTTATTTCTATGCCTTTGTAAACCCTTTATTTTAGATTTATTTTTTTAAAGAATGTATATATTTTTATCTTTCTTTCCTACAGAGTGCTGAAATTTTCTGCTCTGTCTGACCAGAACTAATGAAGTTTTACATATCTCCACTAGAATTAGATGATCTGCTTAAGTCCCATGTTTGATTATGTAACTAAAATACAGAGGTAAACCAAATATACTACTGAAACTGAAACCAAAAATATTTCTAAATGCCAGGAAAAGTGAGGCTCAAAGACTTTGTGTAATAAATAAATTATTTTACTTTTCTGAATGCAGAACAAAATCCTTTACAGACATATTTGATTAGGATTTTGGATATTTGTATGGCTGAGTTGTTTGGGGTTTTTTTGGTTTTTTGTTTTTTTTTTTAATGTAAATTTAGATTGGGAGTGGCTACTGTGGTAGAAATTTACCTGTCTTTTTAGTAAAATGAAACTATGGGATAACCTTGATCTAAACTAGAGAAGTAGCTTAGAGTATAAATTTTGAAAATGTCAGTGAATGGGAGACCCCCTGAAAATGCAAGCTTTGATTGACTTGAAGCATGCAAGCCAAAAGCACAGAAAAATAAATGCTGGGATCACTTCTAATTAATTTAAACCATTATTCTGGGCCTGTTTGGGTTCTTTTGTCTTGGGGTTTTTGGTTTTTTTTTGGGGGGGGGTATGTGGTTTTTTTTGTTTTGTTTTTTATGGGGTTTTTGTTTGGTTTTGAAGGTGATAGTAGATATCTAGACCTTCGAAATAAATGCAAAATCAAATTAAAATTAGGACAGATCTTTTATTGGAGACAGTCCACTGATCAATACAACTTAATTTTTTCAATTCAAAATATTTTTAAATGCTCAGCTATTTGGTATTATAAAGAATCTGCTACTAAATATTGCTGAAAAATAGGAGGAGGATTTACTGTGGGTGAGCTAGAAACAATAGGAAACAGACTAAGGGGTACTTGTCAAAGTTTTAACAATCAAGAGGTTACTTAACAATTAAACATTAAATTATTAATAATTAAAGGAAGTCCCCTGAGCTGGAACTAACTACAGGGTAGGTGTACAGGAAAGGGAACCAGCCATCTATATTTGTCCTAACTACCTTTCAACTGTAGTTAACACAAGAGTGGAGCAGGTGGACTCTTGGTCAGGACCACACAGTTCATGTGTTTTAAGAGAAAAAATTGCATCTTTTTTTTTGCCTTTCCTACCCAGGATGCTTGCACACTCCCAATGCCTTGTTCTGAGTGAATCTGAATTTCTTCCACGTGTATAGTCTGAGATTACATTGGAGATGGGAAGTCCTCTTCCTCCATCTTCCAACTTCAGAAGAGGTCCAGAGAGGTGTTTTACATTGTCCTTGGGAAAGGAGAGAACTGAACACACATCTTGTGTCCCATGTAGTGGCCCCAGTGGTTTTTCCACCATGCTTTGTTTACTTTTATTTTTTGTCATGTACCTATAGATTTATACAAAATGCCCCCATGGTTCTGCAATGAGGCTTGACTGAGATGAGGACCTGTGCTGGCACAGAGGGCATTAATTCAGCAAAAGATTGATGCTTTTATACTCTTCTTTTGAGCTTTATGTCTTTGGATGACTATGACACAGTGAAGATTATCCAGTGAATTAAAACCAAAGAGGTGACAGTATTATATGGCATGCACACCTCATCTCTATTTTTGGAATTGTGTTTATTGGTATTCTGCTGAATTAATATCTGTGGTTAGTAAAGAAAGACAAGTGTAAGTTATACCTCACATGTCAGAAAGGCATGAAAGCTCATTGAAATGAAAAGGGAACTGTAGTCAAATACCCAAATGATGTATAGGGACCAGAAAATTTCATAGTGTTTATCAACATTTGATTCTAAAGGTTTTTTGTACTCAAATGGAGTTTGATGTGACAGCTAGAAAATGAAAAAAAGATGCTTAGACTGACTAATAGATAAAAAGTGACAAAGAAAATAACATTTTCCCAGGATGGATTTGAATGTATTAATGAGCCTGGGTTTTTCTCTTTCACCTTTTTCTCTGTATATCACTAGAACAGTAAATGTAACCAAATCCAATCCCTCTTCCCTAGTGTCTGGGGGGAAATGAATAGATGTGTGAAAACCAAACTCTTTGATTTTCCAATATCTAACATCTAGTGAGACAAGAAATCACTGACTTGTATTAAAATGCAAAAAGTAGAATTTTTTTCCCTTTCTTGTTATGCCTCACAAAAGCAGATGATAAGTAAATGATTACCCTTCCTCTAATGAATATAACTTACTTCTGCTTTCATTTAACAGAGAAGAAATTACTTAGAGGTTTAAGAGGACAGAGAGGAAGAGGGACTGCTTTCTCCAGGATCTGGAACCGATCCCAAAATGCATACTTTTAAGCATCCTTTCAGAATGCTGTTGGGGGAAGGAACTTGGGAAGAGGGTGTTTACAGTTTTGCAGCTTGCTGTGGTGAAAGCTTCCACCCACTCCTACTACATGGTTTTTCAAAATCACTAACAGTAAACATAAATACAATGTTTGTTTTAAAATGTGTTTGAATCTAGCTCTGCATAGGATGAAACACAGAAACTAAAGGAACAGATTTTCTTGCTCTTGCCTTCCTCTGCTGACTCCTAATTCTCTTCTCCAACTGCAAAGCATTCCATAAAATTAGCTGAGTTTTTGCAGATCTTTACATAATAGAAAAGAGGAATCCCATCCAGGGAGCTTGAAGTTCTTTTTCTGCTGAAAAACAAACAGTTTTGGCAGTGGTTTATCTATTCCAAGTACTCTCATGTAAACTTCAGTAGAGCTGCAAGTGCTCCCAGTAAACCTGGCAAATAGTGAATGCAGTTATAGAGTCATAGAATCATAGAAAGAATGGTTTGGTTTGGAAAGGACCTTGAAGATCATCTAGTTTCATCCTCCCAACATAGGAAAGGACACTCCCCAGTACAGCAGGTTGCTCCAAGCCCCATCCAACCTGGTCTTGAACATATCAAGGGATGGGGCAACCACAGCTTCCCTGGGCAACCTGTGCCAGTGTCCCCACCCTCACAGGAAAGAATTTCTTCCTAACATACAATCTAAATCTACCCTCTTTCAGTTTGAAACCATCCTCTCTTGTCCTACCATTCCATGCCCTTAGTACAAAGTCCATCCCCAGCTTTCTTGCAGCCCCCTCAGGTACTGGAGAGTGCTCTGAGGTCTTCTCAAAGCCTTCACTTCTCCAGGCTGAACAACCTCAGCTCCCTCAGTCACAACTCCAGTGCTCTGATCATTTTTGTGGCCTCATCTGCACTGACTCCAGCGGCCCCATGTCCAGTTCCTCCTGCAGCCCTGCTTGGCTGCCATGGGTTACTTTTTCCAGCAGGATGGATGCACTGAGCTCTGCCTTTCTGCTGCTGCTCCCTGCTCTGCAGTCACCTTCAGTTTTAGTTTGAAGCAGGGTATTCATCCTCATGCTTAATTGGCATGAAAGGTACTTTTCTGATAGATCTGCCCAGATCTGCCTCCTTCAATTTTAAATTGTTTAGACAGACTACATTTTTAGACCACTAAATTACTTTTAGAAGTTGATGCTTTGTTGTGGCTTACTTGAAATATTTACAGTTCTTACAGTGCTGTATGTGACTGAAAAATTGTTAACAAATGAATGCTCTTGCTTTTCTTTACAAATTTATTATGGACTTTCATTTTTAAGTAAGAATGGTGTCATTTGTACTTTGTGCAAAGCAATACTTCTTCCTTCTCTTGCATTGCTCTCCACATGACATAGGAATTTTGTAGTTGTTTTCTAAAAGCTTTACAAAAAATTTTAAATTAGAACTCTGCTCTCCCAGAAGTGTAAAAGCCATGTTAACCAGCTGGCTAGGAATCTGTCTCTCTTGATTCTGTGAAAAAAGCAGTCTTGCAAAGTATGCTACATTCAGCAGAGTATGAAATGTCAAAGAACTTCAGTTCTGGACTCTGGTATTTCATTAGCAGAAATTTTTCATTCATTAGTTTAACCTTGTATTCATTCTATTATTGAAATCCTTAAATACAAGTTTTTCTAGAAACTCCTCATGTTGAGACAAACTTAAACTAAAAAGACAACTGGAATACTGGTTTATATTTGATTTGTCTGTTCATTAGACTGGAGTAGCTGAGGAACAACCAGAACCTCCCATAGTGTCACTATGTCCCTTGTCACTCTGTATGGCTGAAGTTTTGGCTGGAGTAGTTGAGAGGGGGAGAAAAAAGTGAGACCTTAGTGATAGCAAACAGCAACTTGGCCCCAGAAAAGTGAAATAAAAATGGGTATGTGTACCCCATGTCAGCTCATCTCTTCTCAGAGTGTTAAATACATTTCCCTCAGGTTTGGCATGTTATCAGTATGTGTGTGTTTTCTTCAAGAATCAGGGTGTTGAAACTTTAGATAATGTTTCAAAAAATATATCTTCCTGTAGCAGAGAGAAAAGCTGATGTGAGCTGAAGTACAAATCTATCATTTCTTTGAAGCAGCAGTTGAAAAACGTAATAGTAATTGTGGCAACAGAAAAGAGGATGAGATGTTACATGGTCTATTTTATTACTCTGATGTTTTCTTACTCTGGGAAGCAGTTAAGTCTTCTCTCCTGCTTTCTGCCCCACAGTCTACTGTGATTTCTTTTGTAATTTGTGAAATTTCTGTCTCTTGGTAGCATGCAACAGTAGTTCCTTCGACTGAGTTCCAGTGTGTGCAGATGCTCAGGTGTTATGCCTCCCTGTGGTGAGGTTCTGCTTCTTGTTTTTCTCTTATATGAGATGGAGTAGAAGATTTTAAACATAAGTATTCTTGATAACTCTTCCTGTCCTAGCAACCTGAAGTCAACCAAGCTTTGGATGTTTCAGAATTTCCCAAAGCTTTATAAGTTTTAGTAGATTGAGGTCTCAAACAAAGACATTCACAGAATCACAGATTGGTTTGGTTTGGAAGGGACCTTAAACATCATCAAGATCCAAGCCCCCTGCATGGACAGGGACATCTGCTTTGAGATCAGGCTGCTGAAAGCCCCATCCAACCTGTTATCTTATTCCTGTCAAGGATACGACTGGAATTTATTTTCTCACTAAATATGAATATAATCTAAGTATCATTTTTCCTTGGATCTTAAGATTCCTTCTTCATTTCAGAGTTACCTGAATAAAATATTGATAAATGAGGACTTGGGCTTATCTAATAATTGTGCTATTATCTGCCTAGAAAATCTGATCAGTTTAAAATCCTAGTATGATTCAGGAGTGTGCTATTGTAACTCAGTGAAATAAATCCACTGACTCTCACTCTCAGAAAAAGTGGAATGAAGGCAGATTAAGATGTGCACTGAGGCTGAAGGTTTTTCAAGAGAAAACAATTTCCTTCCAGCTCCAATTAATGGACCTGCCCAAGTAATGTTTCAATGAGAAAAGACAGAACAGAATACTCACTGTGTTATTACATGCTTCAGGTGAAGAAGAAAGTCCAATTGGTGTAAGTATAAAATTTTCTGCTCATTTTATGGAGCTCTGCATTTGCCAATGAATTTTCTTTCCACAGGGAAGATATTATCGAATTCATTTCCTCTAGAGACCTCAAATGCTGAAAAAAGTGCCTGAAGTAAAACAAATTTGTTTGCATGCATGTAGCAAGCAGCACTCATTCAATGGAAAGCAACCCCAGATTTTTCATATGGTTTATGTAGTGATGCTGTAGCTATGATAGTCTTAGGACAGTAAGCTGACTAGTGTAGTTTGTGAAGTTAGGGTTTTGAAAATGTATTTCTTCAGCTTTGTAGTAGCCTGTCAGCAATAAGAAAATAATAAATTATTTAACTTGATACAGAGATTTCAGTGTTCTGGTGGTGAGGACTCTGTAGGATGACCACTGTAGGATTCTTGCAATCAATTCACAAAGCAGGTCACAGTTATCCATCTAATGCTGAAAGTAAATGACAACCCCCAGCATATGAGAATCACCATCACTAAAACAATACAGGATTAAATTTAAACCAGGATTTAATTAACAATTAAATTTTTATTGTCTGTTGAAAAAGATGATTTTATGCAATGGCTCATTGTAAGAAGGTCTTGCTGGAAGCAGTTAACAAAACTTGCATGAACTGAATTTTGTGAAAAAACAATCTCTCTTTTTCCCCCTATTCTAAGTACAGCAAAGTTTAGTTTTATCTTTTCAGTATACTAAGTGTATAGAAACAATAATAATGTAGATAATAGAAGAATGTGGAGGGAAAAAACAACCATACTATGCACCTAAGCTTTTTAAATATCAATCTATGAGAAATTCAAAGGACAGGAAATGTTGCTATTACAACTAGAACTCCTGTTGAATATAATGATGAAAGGTAATAGATTCATTTTCACCTAGTGTTCTTGCAAGAGTTGGGAGGAAGAAAATGTATTAATTTAAATGTTTCTTTAAAAAATATATATAGTGGCAAGAACAGTTTTTGATAGTCTAGTGCAAGACAATTATTTTGAAAAGTTACCTGCCTGCTCAGGTCATGGTCTTATGTGCTGTTGTACTAAATGGAAAAATCAATCAAGGAAAATTTTGAATCCAGTGTGTTGAATATAGGGACAATATCAAGGACCTATAAAATAGAAATTGAGTCAATGAGGCTTTCTAACTCACTACTAGCAATCCTTTTTTTTTTTTCTTTATCATCATGATTGGACTGTAGTCTTTTAGATTTTTGCTTTCTTATAGAGAGGGGCTTAAGTTCATCCCTTTACAGCTTCTTATGGTGTTGCTGGTGGAACTTCCAGTTGTCAGCTGAGGCCGTCTCTGACGTCAAATCCCAAGAGTGCCAAGTGAAAAACTCTTAATATTATTCCAAAATATGAAAAACACACTCGAAAAAGTTGTGTGGACTACATTTTCAAACGGTATTAAGGAAGCTGAGCTCTTGGAAGAAGATGACTGCTAATAGGGGCTCAGAACTGCTGGTGCATGAGATATGCAGCCCCCTTTGTGCATATTAATAATTACAGGTAAAGCCTGGAGTGCTCAGGTTTGACTGAAGCTGAAAAGACAAATGTATAGTTTATCTTCATTTCTGCTTGGGTCAACTTAGGATCTACTTATGATAAAATCAAAATGTGCCACCAATAAATTAAAACATTATATTTATCAAGTCATCGGACACTGATTCATTTCCAGTAAAAAACTGACCATAAGGGGGTTTTTACTGCTGTGGAGGATTGTGTTTTCAGTAGCTTCTGTTTCAGTGCCTTGCAAGATTTGGACTAACCAGGGATGACTACTTACAAATAGTTTGAAATAATTTGAAATTCAGAGTTTCTTGAAATATCACACATACCCAGCTGCTGATACATTGAATGGCTTAGAGGAATGGTGTGATTGTCTGCCTATTTTATCCTGGTTTATTTGATCCAGTCTCACTGCAGTGAATGACTACTTGCTATTTTCAAATGGGATGTGGTGCCTGAGGTTGCCCAAGCAAGGCTTTTATTTCAGTTCAGTATCCATATAAAGTGAGGGAGGTGTGTGTAATATAACAATGTCCATTTGGGATTGCCAGGGAAGTTGGCAGCCTGACCTGCTTTTGATTATGGTAAAAGCCTCCTTTTAAAAAGCAATATCTGATTGCTCTTCAAAACTGTGTCAGTTTAGAAATCCTCAAGGACTCTGAGGATCTCAGGTACTTTTTGTGGACAGAAATTACAAAAATGTAGAAGGTATTTTCTTCAGCTGCTCATTTTGACTTATAATGCTTTGTTTAACAGATGATGGGCTAAAATATGAAGAATAAAATTAATAGCTTGATGAAAATTGATTCTAATTATTTTTTCTGCACATAGAATCATACCGAATCATTGAATTGTTTGGGTTGGAAGGGGCCTTAGAGATCATCTAGTTCCAAATCACTGCATGGACAGTGGCACTTCCCACTAGACTAGGTTGCCCAAGCTCCATCCAATCTGGCCTTAAATAAAGATTTTTGGTTTTTTGAGTTCTTTGTGTTTTGGAGGAGAGCAGGGAAGACTAGGGTAAGGGTACTGCAAAAGGAAAAAAGTAACATAAATGTCTAAAGACTGATTTTAGAAAATGGTCACTCTTTGTAGTTGAGATTTGGTGTGTTACAATAAGTTCTGCTGCCTTAATGGATGATAAACTCAAATGTGGATGACAAATTTGTTTGAGAAGGACTGCAATTTCTTAATAACAGAACATATACTGGTCAATAATACAAATTGCATGAATAGTGAGGATCTAAACTGCTGCATATACTTGGAATGATCATTTAAAAATACATTTGGATGCTGCTGAGCTCTAAAGCAGTGCATTTGGAATTCTCGGATGGCTTCTTGCCCTTTTCCTCCCCTAAAACCACTAATTATTTTGCATCTATAACCAGAAGAATATAGAAGAGGTTCTTTCAAGAGGTCAGAAAATAGTTTCAGTATAATACCAAAGTCTAGAATGATGTAGAAAAATTCACTAAATATTGCCTGATGATACACTTATAATTACAGTGTAGTAGAATATGGCTGACTATACAGTAGAATATATAGTTTGCTGTCCTCATCCCCCTTTTCTGCAGTTTCCAAATATGCTTTTTTTTCCATTTACATAATCTTCGTGGTTTTTTTTTTCTCTATGTTAGATAATCCCTTGAAAATTTCATACTTGATCTGTTCTGATACCTCTGGCTTTGGCAAAGTAAAGTGAAAACATAAATGTTTTGGGGCTTTTTGCAGGACAGTTACAGATGCAAAAACACTTGTTTGTGAAAGAAAAAAATAAGGTTCTGTTGATGAAACAGAATAGAGTCATTCCAAAACACTTGTGAATTCAAGCTACAGCTATAATGGCAAATTTTGCTGTGATTTCATAACAAAGCAAGCATCTTCTTAGGACTGATTTTTGTTTTTTCAGGGGAGACAATAGAATTAAAATTGCATTCCCCACACTGCTGGCTTACTAATTTCTGATAAATTTTGTTGGTTAGATTAATGTCCAGAGATTTTTATTTTATCCTATGCCATCTTATATTCCACTATTGCAGAAGAAAGTAATAAATATGCATCAGCATTCATCAGTAATATAGTAGGCATTTTATTAATTTGAGCATGGGTTGTGGCATTCTAATTCCAGAGTAGAAATAGCAGTGAATAATCAAAGCAGAAGTTTTGCTCTGAAATCCAATGTATTCAACAGGCCTTGGCTGTCACTGACATTGCTACCTTAAACATTCAGAAAATTGTGGAATGGAGAGAATGAACCAGTGGTTTCATCACCAACAAAAGGGATGCCACATTTGGGATGTTCACTGGTGAAGGAAACAAGGGCATTTCAGTTCAGTTCACCTTAATATTTCAAATCTCAGCTGTCAATAGTATACTGTTCTCCTAAGTCTTTCTACAAACTGGTAAAGGAATCAAAGTCAATTGGAAAGACAGGTTTGAAAGCTCCTTTCATCTGACATGTTATTTGGACATTGAACTGTGTAAACTAATTATTTTGCCTCTCTGTCACCCCCAAATTTTCCATCCTTCAACACCTTAGAGTCATGACTGTGACTCCGAAGCCTTTCTTTTGTCTTTGCACTTCTAAAAGGACTCTCTTGATATAAAAAGGTCAGAAGGGACCTCAGGAGAGCACCTCAAGCATTTGCTCTTCTTCAAACAAGGCTCTTGTATGCTCTTGACATCTCTGAAACTTAGACTTCTGTGTTGTTCCTCTTTTTATTTGGGAAAACATGGAACAAATCCTCAAGTTAAATGACTGTTTCATGGTGAAACTTTAAAAAAATACTTCTATTTACAGGCTGTCTTTCACTTCATTTATATCCTCCATCCGTGAATCTCCTTGTTGAAACAAGAACTGACTGAGATTGCTGGGCTGAATTACAAAAACATTATTCTTAAATGCTTTCACTTGAGGCAACAGATTTGCAAATGTGGAGTGCCTGAGAGCAAAAACTGACTGTGATTTGGAATTAAGGGTGATTACTTCAGTACCATGTGTTGGAAGCATTCAAGACCCTAGCTGTTTTTTCAAATTAACAAGGTTCTTGTATATCTATTAGGGGTGGGGTGTGTGTGTGGGAAAAGATGATGTTTGGTGTACTTTGACATTATTACTGAATTTAACAATTTAATGCAATTATTTTCTGACCCTGGTGAAAGTCTCTTGCAATGTAATTATGATCTGTTTGTGAAGCAAACACTCAAAAGACAGGATAAAGTCTTGTACCAGTTATTTTGTTTCTGTATACTCATCATCTATATCAGAGGCACAAGCAGACAAAACCACATTCTGAAACATCCTTCAAGCAAATCTGAGGTAAAATTAAAGTTTTTTTTCTCTAAGACCCCTTTCAAATAGAATCCTGTTACTGCCTCATGTCCTCTTTTTCAATACAGAAAGGGTTTTAAATAGGAGAGAGGATGACTGCTGCAAAATATTTTTCTCCACACTTCAGATCCAGTCTTGTATATTATGAGTATAAAATATAGTCTTTATAGAAAATTACAACAATAAAGCCTTACCATTTGACTAATTTCTTCCACTTCTTGAACTGATACTTAATATTGGTATTTGAAATAGGTTTCTAGAAAATATGTGCTTAAAAATGTGATTTCCAGCTTCCTCTATTTATTGAGACAGCTGAGAGAATCAATGCATCTTAAACTAATGAAAAGCTTATATTTCAGTTAATTCCCATCACCTTTTTTTTTTTTTTCAACTTTGGAACTTTATTTTCCCACCAAATGGAACACAGGTTTAATGTGTCTTGATTGATAAAAGAAGATAGACATAACAATTAATATTTCAAAGTGTCAGAGAAAAGCTAATGTGTTATTAATGGCTAGATATGAAGCACTGTATTCCTTGTAATGTTGGGATGAGAATGTTTCACAGAAGAAATTATTTTGAACAACTGAATCACTGTCTGAGGGCAGGACTATACCTAATTTTTCTACTCTTCCTGATTCTTCTTATCTTTCAAATAATGAGGTGTGGCTTGTATGCTAAACCCAAGATGCAGTTCCTCTTTGCAAGCTTAATCTTGTCTATAAAAGGATGAACACAAAAAGCCTTTAATTTAGATTATTAGGTTTGAAAAAACTGCTCAAAATGCAGAACATTCTGTCCTTACAGGATTTCTTAAAAAAAATTACATTCTCATTGAAGAATTTAGTGCAAAGTCTATGTAATGCAATAAATAACATTCATAGTAAATATTTATTGAAATTACAAAAAAAAAAAAAAAAAGTATATTACAGAAGGCAGGTAATTTGCACAGAAATGTAGACATTTAAGCACATGATTATGACTGCTCTCGTCAAATCTTGCTAAGATTTCTGTTAATGCAGACAAATGAGTTTACTTCACGTAAAAAAAAATAGTTCAGAGAGAGCTCTGGAAGTTTTACTAATGTTGACATATATGACATATATCCCCTCTTCTATTAAATAATCTTTACAAAAAAAATATATCTGATTTAAAATACAAGGTTGTCTTTATGCTTAAAAACATGCCCTAATGATAGCTTTTATCAAAGCTTATTTTGCCACAAAGAGGAAATCTTATGGATATGAAGTATTTCCTTTTGCTGCCTTTGTGCTTGAAAGGTAAAAGCTGTCTTCTTCACATCAAACCTTGTTGTTTTTTATTATATTTTTTTAACCAATTCATCTTAAGAAAATATAATGGAGGTACTGGAGAATATGAGAAGTTGTTACACGTTCTTCAGCATTAGACCATAACAGATACTTGTGGAGGGAAAAGAATGTCAGAGCAAGTATCAGAATGATAGCTGAGCTAATATCTTGCCTTGAATTTGTTGAACTAGTTTGTATATGTTAATAGCCCCTGCTAGATTTTATTTCCTTTATAAAGCTGGCATCTAAACCATCTGGCAATAAATTCTACAATTGAAGAAACAAAACAATGAAAACAAATAATTGCTATTTAACTAAGTTCCTTATTCATGTAGTGAGAGAAGCATTCTTGTGTTTCTTAAAGCCTGGATTTTTATACTCCATATGTTTTAGTATACAGTCAAGATGCAAATATACTCATCATAAAAATAAAGTTCGAATTTCAAGAAATGGAGTTTCCAAGTAATGAAAGGCATTGTTCCTTGTTTTTACAGGGATATGACAAAATGCAAAAGAGGTTCTCCCCAGACACCAAAATCTGATTCAAAAGTTGCCTCACCTGCTTCATTTGTCAGAGACAATATTAAGTGGTGTTTATATGAAAAGTCTCTCTAGGATTTTTAGTTCATTTTATGCTAGCGACTAGATTTGCTGTCAGTGTATAGCCCTGTAAAAATACAATATTACAAAATGCCTATATTGAATTTAAGAAGAGCAGATTCTGTTTGTTCAATCTATTAAAGTAGCAATCATGTCAACCAGTATGACAGCTGTATTACTCAACATCATTGCAAGCAGTGACAGATGGTGAAACATAAGGGCAAGCATGTAAATATGCATTTTATTAGAACCAGGGCATTGAACAAACCCTTTTTTAGCACAGCTGTACTTATCCAGCAGCACATTAACCTCAATATTTACTTGCCAGAGATTTTTTTCTTAAGTGAACAAATAAAAGTTCCACTCCTAACCTGAGTAGCAGAGTTGACAAATTGTAAAACACGATTGCTAGGAATGACCTCAGTGAAAATGGTGGTGGTTTAAAAATATATTGAACTGTTGCCCATGATCAGGTTTTGAGGCAAAGAGAGAGGGAAGGAAAGAGCAGGAGGTTAAGTACATTGCATTTGTATGTCTTCCATTTTATAAATAAACCAGAGTGTAGTTATGCTACCCTTAGAGGAAAGAGTAGCCTTCAACTGAGATAACATCTAGTACTGGCCATACCAGACTTTTTTATGGAAAGAGAGAGTGGAGAAAATATCACAGTATTTACAAAATATGATTTTTAATCTGTTTAACATGAGGAAAAAAAGGTTTCAAAGTTGCTTTCTTTTTCTATTTGAAAAATAATAGAAATTAATATGGGTTTTGAAACTGTTTATAAATGAAGACTACCACTAGATATTTAAATAACTACTGTAGGAAGATAAATGAATACACTTCTGAAAGGACTTTCAGAAAAGGGACATGTTTTAATTTAAACAAATTAGATGTCTGAAAACCTTTGGCAAATGCTGTTGGCTGTTAAAGGAAGGTACAATAAAGTGTATTCTCCCTGACAGAATATACTTCATGCCTTCAGCAGAGAGTATTAACTCTTTTTTATTGGAGTGAGAGGAGAGGTTCCTGCCTAAACAGTTTATAACCTTACCAGTGTTGTTTCTCAGGAGCCACCAGCAATAATTCTTTTTGGTTTCCTGCCTCAATGAGTAAAGCCAAACAAAGAATCTGATCCTGTGCTAGCCATGGGGCTTCCCAAGCACTTTGTGTTTATGATCTGGAGGGCAAACAGATAAACTTGTGTTTCAACATATGTTTGTGCATAATGTTGCATTCACATATTCTTAGTGAGAGAAAAATGACAAAAGAGCAGGAATAGCCACTGCATGATCTTTTCTCAAGTTTTTTCCTGAATAAGAAGCAACAGTCACTTTGTGGTTCTTCTCATCATTTCTCTACTCCTGAAGAAATTTGCTTTCTATCTGCTTTGTGCCATCAGATCAATGCAAAACAAGGGAATAGGGAATGCAGCCTGGTCCCCAAAATGTGCCATGTTCAGTCTGTGTATTAGGATAGCATGAACATCTTCATAAATATGGCAGTAAAACACATTTAGTGCTGTGGAGCTTCTTAAGCAGCTCAAGATGACTTGAGCTTGTGCTCCATCTTTTTCTTCTTCCTATCAAATAAAGATAAAATTTTGAAAAATGGGGATTGCTGTCAGACAGTTCCAGGCCAATAATGAAGTGATTCAATATTAGTATCTACATCTCCACAGAAGCACAAGTCAAGCTGAACTGTTATGCATGAGTTGGTAGATTATCCATATGTTGTTTGTACATACTCCTTGAGGCATGGTGCTATAAATAACAGAAACTGGAATGCAAAGTAGCACTCACCAAGGACAATAAAAGCAAGAATTTGGAGATTCATTCATAAATACGGCTGGAGGGGACCCCTTTTGATTGCAGAATTTGGTGTTCTGCAAGACACAAACTTTATTTGTATTAATCCCTACTGAAAATAGGTGCAGTGATAACTTAGATTCATATGCTCTGTTATAGATTACGTTATATTCAGGAAAAAAGTTATTAAGGCATTTAATCAATTTTTTCTCAACAGCTTACCCTACCTTATGAGCAAATGGGGTCTTGCTTTCTTTTGGTGGTCTTGAGGCTTTTCTATGATCAAACAGAAATTAGAAAAAATTTACAGGTCATGAAAATTTAGACTACTTTATATGAATTTGCAAAGCTTAAAGGGCCAATAAATAGTAAATACTTATACTGACATATTAGAAGAGTGTAATAAATTACACATACATGCCCACCAAGGTTATAGATAATTTTGTGACATTTACTGAGTGATAATAACAGAACAGCTAATTATTAAATTCTCTGTAAGCCTCCCCAGTTCTTTGGAATGGTTCCTATTATGTGAGATCATGGTTCATAATCCATTTTTCAGCCTCCTTGATATGAGATTGATTTTATGTTGGTTTTATGAGAATAGCACTGGGTTTAGGTATCTACAGGACATTTTGTAACACTCCTAGCAGGCTGATCCAGGTTTTGGAATGATTTTAAGGGGCTTTCGTGGAACATGTAAAGAATTTGTAACGTGAATTCCTGTTATCCCATGAAAAGCTGCTATTTGGGGATGCCAAACATCAGGATATTCTCTTTCTAGATTCTCCTGTAATCATCTTTTGTATATTGTAAAAACAACATGCTATAGTAATGAAATTTTCCAAAATTAGAAGAAAATATAATCTGTAATACAGACTATGGCTATTTGCAAAATTTTCATCTGATTTTATACTTGAGACATTTTATACATACGCATATAAGCATTTTATACTTGGGGAAAATAATTATATGTAAATAGATGCACTAATAATAACTGATAAAATTCATTAATTTTACATCACCAAATAATCATCATTAATTTAATTCCAGTACACCATAAAATGGCTAATTCCTCTTCAGCCAGTTCACATATAAATTGATAAAGGAGATGAAAGTAGTTTAGAAAATCTCATTAAGTGTGCAAAGATACATTCTGGTTTTTTTGTGCATGAAGTTCATTTCTTTAATCAATTAAAATGTAATAAACACTATGGTAAGACAATGCTGAAACTCCACGGGTAAACAGAGATCATAAAATGCAAAGTGAAGCATCCCCTAGCAACAGGAATTCTCTCACTTTGCATGCAACAATGGTTTATGCACTGGGGGCTGCACTTTAATCCCCTGTGCCAAAGCACTGGCATTAAATCCTGTGCAGAGTTAGTGATGTACCTGTGGTTTAATTTAGGGCTGCTGTGGTTTAGGGCCTGTACAACTGAGTGTTCCTTATTTACTACATTGTCACATGAACTTTTTATGTAATCAGATTATCTGTATTTTAACTAATTCATGCTAATTTTCTTTCACACCAAGATTTGAAATTTTTTCCTGAGACTTACAAGTAAAGCTTTTTCTCTAACTTGACAAGTGCTCCAAAAAACCCTCTGCTGTTTTAATAAACATTATTTATCTACTTGTTCTTACCTTCTGTTCATAAAAGGGGGAGTTAATGAGCTTAATGAGTCATTCTAAATGACTTCCATAGATCTGATTTATTAATAATTCAGAGGACTGCTCAAATGGCTACCATTATTTTGTGATCTCTGTTCCTACTCTTTGTATTGGGTACCATAGCTGCTGTGCAGTGGAAATACCTCTGGAGGACATAGGAGAGAAATCTGCAGTTGTCTTTATAAATATTTTGCTGCTTGGCTTTCAAGAGGCAAAAAGAACATTATTTTTATAGAGAGCATTATTTTTATAGAGTTATAAATCCAGAGAGGTGATGTGAGTACTATGTTGCAAATATATGAAAAGATCTTTAAAGGAATGAATTTCTTGTTGCTGTAGATTAGCTATCTGCATGTAAGCATGAGCATTCTCACTTCCATTTCTGAGTGCAGCTTGAAATATCTGATGAGTGACATCAGCTGATAAATGTTGTTTTCTTGGCAGACAGGAGTTTACCATGGGACAGTGTTTTGGAGATGTAGATATCGTAGCTCAGGTGGGATTTGGCAAATTCAGTTCTGCAGAGATCAAAGGATATGTTATAGTTTAAAATGACATGGGATCTTCAGCATTTCATTTGTGAATGTGCAAATGCTTTTGAGAGCATTCAGATAGGCTGCCCATTTCAGTAACTTCTGATATCTATCATTATTATCATTTAATTCTTGCAAAAAGAGATGGAAATGGATAAGGAGGGGCAAAAAGTAAAGTTTTTAAGGGAATTCAATTATAAAAATAAAAAAATCTCAGTACACGGAAGCCCATTGTTATATATTCAAATATAATCAGAAACTAGATTTATTTAATTCTTTTATTATTTTATTCACTCTGTTCAGTACTCATCTTCTAAGAACTTTGTCACCTGCCTTCCTACACCATGTAGGTGTTCTACTTTTTTGAAAAAGGAAATAACACTTTTGTGTCGAAAAAATGAAGTGATTTTATCCATCATTGTATCAAAATAGAATGCTTTGTCATTTTATTCAACCACATTTCTATAACCAGAGATAAAATAGCAACAGAGTGAGAACAAACTGTACCTTGCCAGAGATTTGTTCAAATTCCCTTCTTTTGATCTTATATTCATTTGCTTCTCCATGTATGAGGATTATATATTGCTGCAAGAAGTGAAAGGTTTTTACGATGCTTCAAGTAAAGGCTGTGAATTAGAACAACTTGCAGAGAGAATCACACACCACACAGAAAATTTATCTAAATTGAATAGAAAAGCAGTATCTTATAATGAAGGAAACAGCTTTACTACTTAGAAATTTGAAAATATGTAAGTGTATGAAGTTGGGATAATGACACCCAAAATCTCATTATGAATTCCTATTTTGTCTTTGTAACATCTGTCATTATCAAAATGAAATTCAGCAGTCATTCTAGTAGTCCCTGTTGTTAGAAATAAAGATTACTTTGTACATCTTAGTATGGCAGTTAAAAATCCCTGTGGGGAATTTAATTTGGATCCTTTAAAGCAGCAGCACAAACTAATATATTCCAAGAAAGTTAGATTGTCTGTGACTGTTCCAACAGCATGTTAGATAAATCCCAAAGTGTCACCTCTAAAAAAAGTCAGATGTCACGGGTTGCAAAGCTGGAGTAAGAGTTGCATTTTAATTGCTCTGCAGCATTTTAAGCAATAAAGCCCATTACAAACTGGCATTGCATGTCTGTACACACCTCTACATTATATACAAGGCATTTAAGTTAATGCTCTGATTACACAAATACTGCAGCCAGATAAAGTAAAATGCTTTAAGATGAGTTGGTATGTTTGTTCATTTGCACACAAAAGGGGGAGCAAAACATTTAATCTCAACTCTGCCATCAGAGCTTGGCTTTACTTATTCCTATTCGAGGCCTTGCTCAGAACAAGGCAGTTGTGTATGTGCCCATTACTGAGCATGAAGAATATCTGACTTTTTTCTAAAACAAATCCATACACAACAATCTGTAATTATTTTTTTGCCTTGAAGTTCCCTCTGGTCAGATTCTCTGAGCTTTCTCCTGCTCCTGGTGTTTATGCTGTATGATGGAGCTGCTGATGGCTGCGTTTCAAATGGCAGTGGCAATTGAATAAATGTTTTGTCCTAATCAAAGAGTCAGGCTTAGCAGATCTCTGTGTGACTGTTGCAGACTAAAAGGCAGCCCAACACTGTTGTGCTTGATAGAAAGTGGGAAAAAAACCTTTTTTAAAAAATTTTTGTAAATGAACGAGCTGATATTGGATTAAAGGGAAGATGAAGTGCAGTAGCCACCAATGATCATTTCACATGAGCACTTTGCTGATGGATTTTCTTTTTGATGTTTAGAGTTCCTGACTCTTGAAGGGTGAAAAAAATATGTTTGACAGTTCCAAACCATTTTAAAAAAATTATTTAAATGTACCCTATTTAATTTCAATTACTGACTCTATTTTGAAAATTGTTTTGAACTATACATCTAATTGTATTAATCCAGAATAGCATATACAGAAATCCATTACTTCCATACATTATGAAATCGTTTTGAAACTTAGATATAAAAGCAAATTTGCCCAACAGTAGACACGTATATCATCCTTAAAGCTGATAACTTTAGAAAAAAAGAGCATCAGGTATCAGAACTTCCAGGCATGATCCCTTTTCTATATATAGGAAACAAAGTAGCCCCCATTATTTTCTAGGTTTGGAATATATTTAAAGGATTTCTCATAATATATTTGGTACTATCAGAAGACATGACATAGTAAAATGTCTTTAAAATGCCTTTAAAATAGGGGTAAAAATGCCTTTAAATGTTTTTAAAATACCTTTAAAATAGGGGCTGTTCTGTTTCTTTACTCCTCTTCTTCCCCTGTCCTGTCCTTGAAAAAATACCTATGTTTTTTTTTGTTTTATTTTGGTTTTTTTTTTCCTTAGCATAGTATTTTGTGTTTTCATGCACATTGGGTTGTTTTCCCCAGACAAATTAAATCACCAAAAAGAATATTATCATAAAGTCACAGAATGGCTTAGGTCAGAAAGGGACTTAGAGATCATCTACTCCAACAAATATTACTTATGTTACACCTTGCTGTTAAGGGCATTGTTTTAAAAATCCCATGGGGTAAAAAAGATATTTACAGGTATAATTGTCCTCTGTTTGCTGATTGCAGTTCCTAAAGTGTTGGAGCCTTGTTAGCAAGAACTTCCCTGCAGATATTGAGAGGTTATGACACAGTAGTCGGTGAACCACATTTTAGCTACCAGATGTTTTGGATCACAAGTTCAGGGTGTCACTGTCTGCTAAAAAACATTTTTGGCAGTGGCTTTACCTACTGGTAGCCCTTCCAAGATTTGAAAATTCCCTTTGGTGTAAACAAAATAAATACATAGCATGGAAAACCAAGAAGCAATTCATAACAAAATGACCTCTTCAATTATTAACTGGTAGAACTCCTAAAGGCATTAAAATAAATGAACCAGAGCTTGAATCAAAAAGGCAAAAATTATAACTCGGGGCTTATACTTTCTAAGTTTAATTAAATATAAATGGATCACTGAAAGTGCATACAACTTCCTGTGCTATTAGTGCCAGAAACACTTAGTGATTTCCAGATAGAAACTGAATGAGAGGTTTGACTGTATCTCATCTAATTCCATTACTTGCTGCTGCTTTCCTGTTTCCCCTGAATAGCATCAGTTGACACTTTAGAGTTTCAGTCCCTGCAGAGTGCCTATGCAAGACTCAATTTAGCCCATTTTCCAGCTGCTTATATACGAAACCCTGTGTGGTTTTTAGAAGCATTTTACTGGTGTTGCTTTGTAGGGACTTTCATCAGCATGGAGTGGATAAGGAAATAAATTTTGAAACAATTTGAAGAAATGGAATAAAGGTCTTAAAAATGAGGATTGAGCAGCCTGGAGGGAGCATTTAGCTGCTGTTGGGTTGTGCTGTGTTTGCTACTTTGTTAACCAAATCTCAAAACTTCTAAATCATGCTGAGAAATTCTGTGTCCTACCTTTTCTCCACCTGAACGGTGAACTTTCTTGAGTCTTTGAGTAAAGCTTGTAAAATGGGTGAGACTGATGTAACAGGTTTTCCTATTTTTTAAAAAAAGCTTTCCTAAGAGCATAATTCTTGAGGCTTTGTGAGTAACATCTTTGGATCTATTTCTGAGGCCTTTGCTGATACATTACAAAGTAGCTTCAATGGATTTTTGTAGGGAAAAAAAAAAAAAAAGAAAGAGAATCTGGTTCTATGAAATTCTTTATTCTTTACAGAAGAATAAAAGGCAACAAAAGGAGAAAGGAGTTGTGTAAGCGTTCGTGGAATTTCTGCTCAAAAGATGAATTCCTCTTATCAGAAATTTGGAACTCATAGTGAACTGAATTTTAAAATCTTCTCTAGCAGTTAGGAAACCATCTAATTGCTTGACTGCATCCTGTACTTTAGCTGCTGGAACACCCAGCAAGGACCAGGAGCATTCACAGTGCAGCTGATCTGTGCTGGCAGTGAACACCATTCACTAGCTCCCAAAGTACAGAGGTAATTCAATTACACTGCAATACAGCATATACCATCACATAAGTTCTTTTGTAGATGCTTAACTTGCCTTTGTATAAAATTTACCCTTTTCTGTGCTCAGAATGGCATTCTCACACTTTGTGTCAACCATAGTCTAAATAGAACACAGAAAGAACCAAGAGATGTCATAAATTGGAAAGAACAGTGAAATATATCAGTATTCTAAGCAGTTGTACAAAAAAGTAGAATAGAAAAGGCAATCCTTTACACTTCAGAGAAACAAATGTGTTAGAATGATATTCCCCAGAACAGGTTATCAGACTGTTCAAGTAGGCAAGATTACACCTAATTAAATCTATGTAAACAGGTAAATAATTACCACAAATCTATCCTATCAGAATAGGATGAAAATAAGGTAAGTGCCCAGTAAAATAGAAGTGATATTTTTCTTTGTGTTTTCTGTATGAACATGGTCTCCTTTTGTATTCCTTGCACATCCAAATTCCTACTGAAGCCAGTAGACTTTCTAGGTGAAGACTATATCTGATTTGACTCCATAATTTAATCAAAATGATGAAGTGTGAGCATTTCCCAAAGTAAGCTGTAAATCAGTGTGACAGAAGAAAAAGAATATACTAAATAAAAGTGCTGAGCTAGTGAATATGGATGGGCAATAAGAGCAGAAATAGCATGACTTCAGCTACAGAGTAGAAACTGAAATGTAACTTAAATTGTACTAAATTAAACCTAAATCAAAACCTAAGTATGTTGCTAGAAGCATTTCACAATTCGTAATTTTGTCCTGATTACTGAGCATGATAATTATATTTTAAAATAAAATGGAAGGTCATGTAGATGTGGTTGCTGTATCTATATAAATAGGATAATGGGCTTCTGAATGAGCAAAACCATTATTAAGTGTATGTGATACAAAATATTGGTAGGAAGAAGACAAAAAATCAAGGGTATTCTGCTCTTTTACTTTGTGTTTATTGACTGTGATTACTTCAGTTCAGCTCTGAAGTGAGGCACTGCAAGCTACCATCATACTTGAAGATTTGATGCTTTCCTCTTCAAGTCATGATGAATTAAATCTGTCACTGCCTGCAGTGGGCACAAAGGTTTACCACCTGGGAGCTGTCAGTAAGTATACAGTTCATGTTTACATTGTATAGCTGAAGCTTAATGAAGAAAAAATAATAGAGTTCATTATGGTTGAGCATGGAGCTTGGAACAAGTCTAGGTTAGTGTTTTGGCAGCTGCACTTTTCCAGATAAAATTGGACACAATGCAGGTGTTCAACCTTAAGGTTAATATTGAAATAAGCAGATTTTAATGCACCGAAAACCACCTGTAGAAGTTTGTGGGGATGGAGATGTTTATGCACTGCACCAAGAGTCTCATCCAGTCTTTGAAGGTGGGCTAGAAGATGAGCACAACTCATAACAAACTGGGGGGGGAGTCTCCTTGGGGCTGGTTCTTACTCTCTGAAACAAAATACCCAGCACAACTGATCTGAAAGGGTTGTTTGAGTCTGTGTCATCCCCCTGTGCTCCCTTTTCAGAGATTTCCTACAGCGAAAGATCAGAAGATAGCCCCAAACCCACATGCATTTCATGCTTTGTTAAAATGTATTCCTTTGGTTTTGGAGGGGTTTTTTATTATTGTCCTCCTTTGATATGTACTTTCGATCTTTTGCATCCTTTATGTCTCTGAATTTTTGCAAGCTGCTTTATTCATAATAAAAAGGCTTACATGCTTGCCCATGGAGTTTCCTATGCTATTAATGCTTCAGTTTACACTTAAAAATCAAGACAAAAACTTGCTGCTTTTTCTAATTTGTGTAAAACAAAAACCTGTGAAGAAGCCTTTAGACATCAAAATGCATTTCTTCTGCTTACATAATTTACAGCCTTGCTAAGATCACAGAAAGAAGTGTGGGAGGCTGTTGACTGCAACACAGAACCATTAAACTATTCTCCTTTCAGTAAAAGCAGCGATCACATCATCTCACATCTATTCTTGTTCAACCTTAGATCATGAAAGGAAATGATATTATGGGGTGGAGGAACCCAACAGCTTGAAGATTCTACAATGAAATCCCTTTTCAGATTGATTTAGACCTTACAACAAATATAGAACTGTCCTAAAAGTCTATTTAAGTCCAAGGCAGAAGTAGAGCAAACTCCTGTGAGGTTCCTGACAGAATGCTTCTCCAAAGAAGTCAAAGCTTGTTTATGGCCTGGTCACCTCTGGTTATACCAGTGAGTACTGATGACAAATGTTGCTTGGAAAGTCAAGGACTTTCATATCCCCAGAAAAATCAACCATGTAAAATCAACCTTGATCTGCCTATTTTTGTCATTTACTTACATAGAATATACTCTGGGAGAAAAAAGTTCATTTATCTTGCTTGATTTCTAGGGCACAAGAAGGAGCCAGTAGTGTTCTCTGATCCATTCATTTAAACTGTGGCCTATATTAAGGTCTCAGGAGAGGGTCAGCATTCCTTTGCTGTTGAACAGTTCACTTCTAGCTAACAAATATCCTGACTTTTGCCCTCAAAGTTACTTGGCTATGGCAGCCTAATTTACTCCCCCCAAAAGATAAATTTGCTGGACCTATGGCCATCTTCCTCATAGAAGTAGGTATTGGAGAGCATGCAGATAATAACCATTCTCCTTAACAGAATGATAAGAACCTAACTGATTTTCATGATAACTTAGAGTAACTTTTACAAGATAAAAAGTATTTTTCAGCCTTTGTGAGACAAAGCTTATGAGGCTAAAAAAGGTGGCACATGGAGGGTAGTTTTTTGGGTTTGCCTCCTGCTAAGTAGATTATTCTCATCTTTAACCCCAAAGTAGGGGAATAATATATTAACACAACATGGAACTGTCAAAGAACAATTTTTGGATGCTCTTGTACGCCAGGAACTTCACGGACATAATTTAGTTTTCTAATTGTTTCATCTGCCCTATAGGCTGGGGCTTAGTCTTCCACACCATTCCTATTAAATGTTCCAAGATCTGCCATTTTCTGCTCAAGTGGTACATTTTATCAGCTATGTCTTCATTAACAAGTCCTGGGGTGCAACAGCTGAATTTTATGGAGGAAAACCATGGGTGGTGAGGAGGTCTAGGATGTATGTTTCAGAGATTTCACTTTGGACTGTTCTCCTCTGGTTGTATATGAATTCTGTTCTGTGTAGGTGCCAAATATTGCTGCTAAATATTGTCAATTAAACCTGGCCCCATAAAATTTGCATGAGCTCTGTAGGCAGCATAATTGTCTAAGAAACAGAAACAAAGACAAAAAGAAGCATCAGTTCCTTCTATAGCTCCTTTAATGTCTTTAATGGTCTAGGCTCTCAGATACTTTAATTTTCAGAGGTCACATACATACATCATCTACAAGCAATGTAATTTAACGTGGGGCACTGAGACTCTTTACCTCCTCTAGCAAGTTTGAGCAGTGAATTTTGACTGATTTTTTTTTTTTAAAGTATGCTATTAAATCTAAATGAGTGTTATATTATTAAAATGTTTAAAAATCTATTTTGAAGCCATGATAATCATTAAGGATTCTTTTTTTTCTTGGGTTAGGGTAAGTTAAATGTAAAGGACATCAACTGCCTTCTTACCAACAAAGAAACATTTCATGAAACTACATTTAAATTTCTGAAAACTTTTTCTTTTTAGACATTTGTAGTTAAAATATAATTCTAAATATGAGAGCCAAAATTAAGTCTGTTATACTTGCACTACTCCCAACAGATAAGATTTAAGAGAAAAATTGAGTTATTAAATGATTAAAATATTTCTGTAATTGATAAATCTAGGTTCAAAGCTCCCTTATGGTGTAGCTTTCTGCTTCCTTGTAGCAGGGTGCTGAGGGAAAGAAACAAAATGCTAAAGGCAAATGTAACAGGAATTCAAGAAAAATGTTGAATGTCTTTGAACAACTATTTTCATTAAAAGAGAAATAATGAAGATCAGCAGAGGGATATATATATTGATACCTCTAGTGACCAGGTCTGTGAGTAAAACAGAGGAACTGGTCAATGCATCAGTTTAACACTAAAACTGAGTTTGTAAGCAGTGGGAAAGGAGAGGGACTGAAAGAAGAACAAGCCATAGCTTATTTTCACAGAAACACAAACTTAATACCTACTTGCTGTCTGAGCTGCAATAAATAAAAGCTGAAGGGAGCTGCCAGTTTTCTGACCTGATACATGCTCAGTTTGAATAAAGAAGAGTTCTGCGATTTGTTTTGCTGAGCTCTTTTCCTGTTGTTTGTAGTTGCCACATCTAATTGTGCTTTTGTAGCCCTTTAATTTGCATGAAAGAAGGTAATATAATTGAAAAACTCAGGAGTAAGACAAGTTCTGATCACTAGCAGAGGCCAGTTATTTGTTATTCATTAAATGCTAATGAATCTGGCACCTCTGTTTTATTTGTTTCACTCTGAAATTGGAAAGGTCTTGTAATACAGCTGAATCTATGATAAACAAACTTGTTATATTGAACAGGTTTTTTTCCCCCAATGTTTCTCTTGAATAAGCAAGTTTGTAAAACCAGGTAACTATGTGTGTTTGAAGCATCTCAAAAGACAAGCCTAAAACAGTTAGGAAGTGATTCACACAGATTCCTTTGAGACTCTGGCTGAACTTTTTGAAGTTCTGGCCCTTTGGGGCCAGTTTTGGTGTGATTCCTCCTTGGTGAGGAACCAAGTGCTAGTGCACTAAAGCTTACAAAGTGAGCTTGGCTTAAAATCAAGGGGTAGAGTCTGGCTTCCATACCTGTTCTCATCTCTGTCACCTATACTACCAGATGTAAGCACATGCAGCAGTCTTTTATTGTCACTGATGTCTCTTACATGACTAGTTTTGACTATTTGGTTTTTTATGGTATAATATAACAAAGAAAAACCCTGAACTCCCTTTTTAAAAAAATTCTGAGGACAGTTTGACACCTTCCTCTTCTGAAAAGTTGCTTTCCTTTTTGCCTGATGTTAATTTTCTGTGTCTTTAAAATATATACAGCCTGGAAAGCAAACACACAGTACTTAAATTTTATCTGTACCTTTAAAGCATTGATATGGCCATAGATACAGGTCCACAAACCATCTTGCCCATGCACAGCACAGTTTCTACCACTTGTTTGAAGGACAATCCCTACTTCAGAGTGTGGAATAAAAGGAATTAAATACAGAATCAAGTAGCTTGACTTTCACAGCCTACTCATTTGGTTTAGAATTAACAGTGTGCGTAAAAAAAAAATAAATTAATGTGGTTGGCCTTGCTTATGTGGAAGTGACAGAAATTTGGCTTATAAGGATATCAGCATGCTGTGCTTCTATTTTCTCTAGTTGTACATCTGTAGTTGTTTTATTGGGGTTGGTAGGACAATGACTGCTGCACTTTTACCCATCCACAATCTTCTTTTGGACACTGACCCACCTGTCATGCACAGACAGCTGATAGCATGACTGTCCTTTGAGGAAAATTACAAGGGCTCCTACCCAGACAGGTATCCTGTACTATATCCCATTATGAATTTGTTATTAGGGTAAATCCTACTTCTAGTCAGCAGTGAGATGTATTTCCATCTTTTTTTTTAAAGTTTCATAATGCACCACAAGAAAAATTAATTGTATTAAATGCTAAAGGACCAAGTCATTGTCTTTAGTAGAATATTTGGCTTTTTAATCAGTAGTGTAAGAGTGGGAAGTGTCAGGAAGTAAGGGAGATCACTTTTCCACAGGAAGAAAAAGGAAAAAGTTTTCAAATATTCATCTCAAATGGTGAGCTGTGCAACGTTTTCAGCTAAAATATGACACAGTAGCTTTCAAACTGTTTCTTGTTCAACTTCCAAGGCTTATAAAAATAGCATGTGCTTTTAGGTATTCTCTCAAAGAAACTGCAACTAACATTTTGTTTTAACAATACCACATATGTCAGTGTCTGAAAAGTAACCATATAAAATTTTAACCTCTGACCCTATAACTTCAGTGACTGTTTCTCTTTTGCAAAACTATGTTTGAGTAGTTAAATGCTACTGGAAATGTCAAGATCACAATTCATTAACTGAGGGAATTCCTCTGAAATACTGCTCAGATGGAAAGCAGTTCCAGGTCCATACAAAGTACAAAGAAAAATGATAACTTAAGGATGACGTTGAAATTTATTTATTGTTTAAAGAAAATGCTGTGAGTTGAAGGTGTTGGGAGGGGTTTTTTGAGTTCAGGGAAAAAAAAGGAGAGAAACCCATTTCCCTTTCAACTCATTTTCTTTCCCTCCAGTTTCTTTTGAATCTTTAGACAAAAATCATGATGTTACATTTTCAAGAAAGACTTTCTGAAATGCAGCTTGTGAATTAGATAGGTAAATTAATCTATTAGATAAGTATATTAACCAAAGAATACATAGCTAATATCAGATAACATATAATAGGTAAATTAACTGAAGGAATTATGCATTTTTATAAACAGAAAATAAGACATTATTGCCAGAACACGCTATTATAATGATTTTTTAAAATGGAGCATAATTCTATTTTTTGCTGAATTTATACAAATCCAAATGACAGGGTTTTCTGTCTTGGGAATTCTTTTGATTGGCCTTTTAGTACGGGAGCCTCTAGTTATCTGTGTGAAAAAATAATCAATTCAAACTTACAGACTTCTTTATCAGGGGCTGTCAGGCCAATGATGCTATCAATAACTCAGAAAGAAAAACAAGCAGACATTTCAGGTAGTATCTGACTAAACTATTGTACACCTGTTTCATTAAGAAGAGATCTAGACAATTAGTTCTTCATTATTAGTGGTCATGAAAAGACTGATTGCCCTGAATGGCCAATGGTTATGCATCAAATCAGTAAAAACTATATTTTTCACAGGTCAAAAGCTACATCTTGTAGCTTTTGTCCATTTTTCTTACCTTCTTACTTACCTCATGGTGTTTCTTTTTTCCTCACAATTTCATGTGCAGTATAATTTACTTTGGTCTATGATGAATAGGCTATTTCTCAAGCAGCTGCAATTTTTTTTCTTTGTTTCCTCCGCATTGATGCCTAAATCCTAATTCTTAGATGCTCCTTCTATTTTTGAATTATGCAAAAGAATAAATTGATTAGTTTTATCAAAAAGTGGTGTTCAGGCAGACTGTGGAGTTTTCCAGCATTAAAAAAATATAGGTTTTCTCCCTGAGAGCTGTAAATATTGCTTCAGTAACATGGAAAGTGTAAGCCAGGTGCTCAGTAGCCGTAAAGAAGTGACGATCTACTGGAGTCAGACAAAAAACCTGAGCTACCATATACAGCTATACATTACAATAATTGCCTGTGGTTTCAATTTCATTTCCTCTGGATGACAGCATAGGACCTTTCATCAGAAGATGTGATGCCTTTTGCTGTTAAGTAAGCCTCTTTGAAGCAGAGAATAAAGTAAAATCTGATATAGTGGTCATAAAGCATAGAGAGGCTTCACCTGACCGTAGCTAAATAAAAGTAATGCTAAATCTCAGTTTAGGACCCACCCTTAAGTCTATATCACTTAAAAAGCCCTATAGCTTTTTCTCTGCTGTACTGGGAAGGTCTGAGTTGTGGTCACATGGCTTTTGAGGCTGAACTTTTGCCAAAAAAAAAAAAAAAAAAAACCAACAACAAAAAAGTGTAAATAATGGCTTGGGGATAATTTTCTCTCCTCCTCATTTTGTCTGCAGTATCAGTAAGCAGCAAGAGGTCTTTGCTGATGCAGTTCCATGTGATTTGAAGATCAGCTTCCCCCAGAGAAGCAGGGGAATATACATTTCTTCAGAAAGCACATCTTCTGAATTACTTACATTCATCTCTTGTGACTGGGAGAGTTCCCAGCTCTGTTGGTACTCCTGGATTTATGCCATATTAGAAAGATAACTCATACATTTGCCCTTTACTCGTGTTTAGATTGTATTTGCAGGACTGCAAAGAAGGAATTTTGTCACTGTGTCTTACACTACTCTGTTCCTCTTTGGAGGATCCATTTGTTTATTGTGTCTCAAACCCAAGCACATGCATTCCATCCTCATGTGCCTCCCTCTCAGAGCAGGCATTGCTTTTATTCACAAGATAAGCATGCCACAAAAATAGCTGGGTTTTTTTGTTAATGCAGTGGCTAATAGCGTGGCCTCCTGACTCTGTGTAACTTAGCCCCCCCAAAATTTCAGCATTTTAACATCAGATGAATGAGCATGTTGTGTTCCATCTGTGAAGAAAGGAATGCACAAATCTCTGGAACTCCTTCAGCAGTGACTAACGCAAGCTCCGATGGAGTGGCAGTCCTGCTGCTTTCTGACTGTGTACACCACGAGCTCTGGGTTAGTTCAATGCACTTGCTAGGATTCCTGTATATTTCAAACAGCTTTTAGGTCTGTGGTGGCAGCTTCTTGAATGACCTTGCTTACTCTTTTGGCTGCCCAGGCTGCTGACTGCTGTTTGTAGCAAAGCCTGCGGTCCTAGTGACAGATTTCTAGCACAGATTTCTGATGTGCTGTTTGCCCTTCTGGGTATCTCTCTTTCATTCTCTCTGCTTCAAAAGGTTGAGCAGAACACTGAATGCAGGGTTTTGACTAACTTCAGCTCTGCTAATGCTTCACAAAGCACAAATGTTGAGTTATTTTCATAATACAGGAGTATAGAATATTTTCTTCCTGTAGCTGAGATTTCATATAGTGTTTTGAAATAAAACACTTTCTTAAGCTGATAGAAATTAGTATTTAAATACAAGCAAGGCCATATCTCCAGAATGTAAAAAAACAACGTTTTAATAAAATATGTATTCATTTAGCAAAGGTAGAAAAATCAGCAATAGCTTCTTGCAGCCTGCTCTTGTGGTCTAATGAAAAAGAATAGTGCATAAAATCCCTAGATACGCCTTTTCCATATGCACACCTACTTATTTAGATGTGTACATATAACAAGAGTTCAACAGCAGGTTTGATAAGGAGTGTGCTGCTATTGCTAACTTCAGTGCTAACATCATGCATTTTTAGGCAGATCCGTTGCAGGGTTATCTTACACTGGGATTTAACTCAAAACTATTATTTAACTAAAAGAGTAAATTGTCTTCATATAGGATGGGTTGCAGTATAGCTGAGAAAGCACCAAAAAATCCAGGACTTCTCCAAACAACCCAGCAGGTGTACCATGAAAGAAAAAGCATGTTAAGAATGGAACTGAGTCCTCCTTCCTCCCTCAGTTCCTATGAAACAGAGTCAAGGATCAGCTGAGTGGATGTTTCAAAGTTAGAGGAAGGTTTAATTTTGTTCCTGGAAAAGATTTTAAGTCTCTCTTTTGGTCTGAGAATGGCCACTGGGTAACAGGCTTATATTTGCCCATGTGTTAATGCAAGTATTTGTGTGTGCACACATGTGCCCTCACATGCCATGCCCTGCATCAGATCTTTGTGCATATGTGACTGTGTATGGATATTTATGCTGCATCAAATGCTCAGCTTGCAGCTCAGAACTACTCAGGGGAAGGAATGAATTTTATTAGAAAAAAATGGCTGCCAAGCACCTGGGAAAGTACTCCTGAAATATGATACAGAACATTAAGTTGTATAGCATAAATATAACTTCGGGCTTGGGCTTCAAAAACAGATACACAAGGGAGCTCTGTGATCATAAAACTGTGATCAACCCTACTTCAGTCAGCATTTTATAGTTTAAGGCAACCCTTTCAGGAGAAAAAAGCCTCAAAGGGCAATTCAATTACTTTTATATGTTTCTATTTCAATTCAAAATTTTCTTACATCTCTTTTTTTTTTTCCTTCTTTTATTTCTTTTTTCTTATTTGTATTTTCCTAAAACAATGCACAGACTCTGTATCGTTATGTAGAATCCTTCATTATATGTGTAAGTTCCAGAGCTTGATGTCCAGGAAAGCTGAATTTTTCTGAGATTTTTTTTTTACATAATGACTTCACTACATAACAAACCCTGAACCATTTAGTATGGGGAGCATTCTCATTTTTCAGATAACAGAAATTCATCTGCAGTATTTTTTCCATAGCTATGTAATGAGGCTTGTAGAAACATGATACAAAGAAATGGAACGAATGAATCAAATTGTAAGGAAAAAAACCTCAAGGATCTGACAGCAGAAATGACAAACAACAGGCAGCTCTGCAGCTTTTCTCATTGTCAGCTGAGACATTTCTTTTCTGCTACTTAGGAGCATATTTTAGAACAATATCTTCTCTCCCTTGTATTGCCAGAGCAGGCTAGGGACTTTAAGAGATGTTCAGATATCTCCAAAGCTCATTTTGAGTAGTACAAAGGAGTAGCTAGAGAAAGAGGCTGGATTTACTGAGGCTTCTCTAAAGTATTTTCTTCATAGGGGGATCATTTTGCACCTCTAAGTGAAAAAAATGATTGCAGCAGACTTTTTGGGGTAGAGAATCCACGTCTTCAAGCTTGTGAATGCTAGAGAATTCCTCTCTAGGAAGGGAGATGAGTTAAAGTAGCCTGACCAGGACTGATGGCTGGTACCTATTGGTGGTTTATTGGTGCAGAGAGAGTTTGCCAGGCTAAATGCCAGAGAGGAAGCATCAGATTTGATTCCAGCAGCTCTCTGCTATCACTCTCTGTTTTAAAGAGCCTGAGCTGAAAGAGAAATGGATCTTAATGTCAAGCAATTTCTTCACTCTAGCAGAAAGATCATGAAAAGTGACCCGTCCAAATGTCCATGATGTGCAGCAGAGTTGTTAAGCTGTCTTTTAAGGGGGTGAAAATGAGAAATGTCCTCGAGCTATAGAAGAATGAGCTCCAAGCACACCCTGCTGCATTAAAACTCTGAAGGTGGCAGCTCTGGCCAGGGCTTCCCACATCTGAGCTCAGGAGGCTTAGGGATGCCTCTGCTCCAGGGGAAAGGGAGCTGGGAGCTGGCAGGGTTGGAGGGGTTGGATGGATGATCTGCCCATCACTGGCAGCTGGGGCATGTTATCTGAAAGCCTAACAGCTGCTTCAAGATCCTTGTGTAAATAAAAAGAAAAATGGGGAAAAAAAAAAAAAGAAAAAAAAAAAAAGAAAAAATACTATTGCACTGATTATTTTGTTGCTTGGGCTATAAGGCCTCTTAGGTAGGTGCATGGTAACAATTATCATTTATATTTTATATTAAATATGGCCACTGAAAGCTTTCTTTTCAGTACTGTTTAACTTTATACAGAAGATGAAATTCCTTGAGGGGATACAAGAAATTCTGATTTCTGTTAAAGCCAGTGGCAAGAAAGAAAATCAACTACAAGCTTGTGTTCTACTTGTCAATAGAGATGTTTGGCTTTGTACTTGGTTTTTAGCTAAATCCATGCCATTAGAAAAGCTTTGGGGTTTTTGTTTTTTTACAATAGAACATCAGGACTTGTGCTGCCTTATGTGGTTTTATGCACATGCCAGTATCTGTATCTTAGCATGTTTATATTCTGTAACAGTAAAACCAACATTTCATACCCGTAGTGCTGCTGTTTAGTCATAAATTTTAAGCTTTTTTAAAAAAATTATTATTTCCTATTAAGCTTTAATTAATAAAAAGTGAAAATTGACCATTGCTGCAGTTACAAATACTGGAAATTTCTTTATGTATGTGGCAAGATTTCTTATGGAAAAATTAAAAATTACCAATGGAGCATTTTTTCTAAAAGATGAACACTAAAGAAAGAATAGTCACAACAAGAGACTAAATCAGCTCGCCCACATTATAGATACATTGAACTTTTTATATCATTCTTAAAAAATGAAAAGGTTTGTATCATCTGCAACACAAGAAATCATGAATGTGAAAAATTTCTGTTAGTGGTTTGATACTTCTTTATTTTTCTGGGAGTCTGAACAGAATTGTATGAGATATTTCAAATAATGGGAGCTAAGCCAATCAGTGGAAATACAGGAATCTTGTTAAGAATGGAAGATTCATTTCTCTGTGTGTTCAGCTGGCTGGATAGTGAAATTAGCTTTTTACACTTTTTAGTTGGAAAATGAGCTTGATCGTTTGGTTTTTTGCATTTTTTTTTATTTTTTTTTCGTGGGGGGGAAGATTGGTTGGGGTTTGGTTTTCTTTTTTGGTTTTGTCTGGTTGCTCAGGTTTTTCCATTGTTTTTTTTGTTTTTGTTTTTGGGTTTTTTTGCTTTACTTGAAAAAGCAGGTTAGACATGTCAGATTGTCTGTGTTTACTACTGGCTTAAAAAAATCTTATGCCATTATGCTTTTCAGCTTTCTCTTTGCTTGCTCAACAGAAAGACATGGATTATCTCTACCTGGTGTGTACAAAGAAACCTTCCTTTCCTTTCTCCTTCCTCTTCTAAACCATCTCATCCCATTGTTCTCACTCCTTGCTTTTCATTTATACTTTTCAATTTAAATCCAAGTGCCCCAAAGTAGAGGAACAGCCTCTCTGGGTGGCTCTGCCAGACACACGAGCAAAAGTCTCTGATTATGACTACTTTGTGACTTGCTAATATTAAAGATTTCAGGTTTTTAGATTTAAAAAACATCTAGACCATTCAGAATTAAATATTCAGGCTACCTTTTCTTTTTTCTTTTTTTTTTTTTTCTTTTTTTTTTTTTTTCTCATTTTGCTGGAAAATGAATGGCACAGAATATGAAAGAGGATCACTTGGTGTTCTTTTTTAAACTAGCTTGAATACTGAGAAGTTCCAAAAAGTGCCACTAATATTCCTCCTATAAAGAAGTTTTATAATAAACATGTAAAATGAGATTTATTGTATCAAGAGGCAAAATAACCTCATTATACAGAAAGCTCCAACAAACTGAAGTTTGCCTAGTATATAATGCAATAGTTTAATTTGTAAACCTGATTATTGCTCTTTACAGAGTTCATTAGTGCCTTGGAGTCCTATAAGACGTTTGAATGATACTTGTTATAATTAATATTTAGTCTTTAATACTGTTTAGAGTTTTCCAGACTTCCAAAATGGTTCTTGTAATTGCTTTTTAAAAATCTGCCAGCTGTGCAAACTTCACTGCTCCAAGGCTACAGAGAGGCTCCACAGATGCAATGTGGCATTGCATTGATTCATTAACCATTTGTATTCTCACACAATAGAAGTTTTCTGATTGGAATTGCTTCCTCTCATTCACAGATAAATATTATTCTTGTATCCATATTTATGTCATTTAATGAATCTGTAGACATGGACTGATTGTCTCTAGGGAATGACACTGGTGCATAAGTTTCTCGCTGAATTTCAGGGAGTGTATATATATATATAAAATCTATAAAAAACACAGTCCAAGATATTAAGCACCAGAAGAAACCTCACAAGTGTGTGTCTTACCCAAATGACCATTTCAAGTGTGACTTGTATCAGTGGTATTTGCACATTGGAGTTTTAAAATTCCAGAATGTGCTAACTCTGACGATGAACACTTGTGGCATGCTCAGCATGAAATCTGAGCTTTAAGATTTTCTGGCTCTTAACTACCATCTCTGCTGTCTTGCTTAGAAACAGGGAACAGACAAACTCCTATTAGTGACTCTGCTGCTCTGCTTCTGTGGCTTTGAAGTGTCAGAGGTTTCTTTGTGGCTCCCTGCATTTCTGCCTGCTCTGCTGGGGAAGAACTGCACAGCAGGAAATCAGCACACCTTTGCCTCCACTGCCTTCCAAGCTCTCCAAGATTTTGCTTGAATAGAGGCATTTTGAAAGCTAAATGTAACAGTCAACGCCAGCTCTGCTTCGCAGGGAACTGAATTTTGGAGATCAACTCATTCTTGTTCAAACTGCCTTATAAGTGATCCTGTAGAATATGTAGATACCAGTTATTCCATTTAGTAAATTCTCATAAAGATATGCATTCTGTTTCCAGATAGAGGAAGATTACTTTCAGATTATTTCTATTTTCAGATTACAGGAAGTCTGATGGGAGTCTGGTTATTTTATGATTTTATGTAGAGATTTTCATAAGGTCTGCATCAAATAAGGCATCGGAGCTCAAATGCTGTGTTGCTGAGAATCATTGTACCTGAATTGATGAGTAATAACATTTTTCCATAGTGTAGGAGAAAGGATGCTATCAGTGCAGCATTGCCATTATGTCAGCTTGAGTGCTCACTGCTGATGTTTTTCTCCAACTCTTATTCCCAAGATGATAGAAGCAGCCACATTCAAAAGCTCTTATCTCCACTCTGCAGATGGAGATGAGAAGTGTGTGGTAGGCTAAGGGTGAAATTTTCAACAGAGATGGGTGAGTTACTTAGGTGCCTAACTCCTATTTTCAAAAGTGATACAAGACCTTTTTAAAGCAGCTGTTCTGTTCACAGGAAACTAATCTCCTTAGTTACTGCAGGAAACATGCAGCTTTATATTAATCGTACAGCAAAGAGGATGAAGGGGAAAGTTCCACAAAATAGGCAGGAAACAAGACACAGGGAAGAATGTTGCTCTGTCCCTTATCTCTTTGGGCAACTGATTGACTCTGTGTTGATTCCTTTATTATTCCTAGTTTGTGAACAAAAAGACATTTTTTAAAGCTACAAGAATGTCTTTTGTTATCTCAGATGGGAAGAGTCTCTCTCTTACCTTGACTTTCACTCTCTCAGTCCCACCATTTTCATAGACTCCCCTGGTTTCTGGTGATCCCAGAAGAATATCCTCTTGGCCTCTCCCAGAAAATCATTAGGAAAAGCAAAGGACTCTTGCACTCTGTGTCACTTTGTAAGCAAACTCTGTCCTGACATTTCTTACAGTTCAAACATCAACGTTGTCCTCACTGAATAACAAGAAGCCAGCTTGTCCCACATGATACGTGGTCTTCTGGAGGACAGGGAGCTCTTGAAACATCTGATGTGTGTCAGGTCCTTTTGGATTAATTCTTTTCTTTCAAGTAATTTACATAGACTGATATTGAAAAGTTTGTTTTACAGTTTTCTTACCATCCAGGCTTAGATTAAATCTAAGCTCTTGTCTTCCTTCCCATCCAAAGATGGTGAAGGTTTGTGCTTGCCAGAGCTTATGGAGAGAGATAGCATCTAAAAAGAAATTGCTTTGTCTAAATTGTTTATGATAATTTCTTCACCTCCTTCTTAAAAAAAATAAAATGTAGGACGTGGGTCTTGTGGTGAAATGGGATGTTTGATAATCTTTTCTTCCCTGTTTGTTTCAGGGGATCAAGAGTAGTGCCTGTGACTGAACCTCCAGAAGAGCCTGAAAAGTTTTGTCTGAGCTCCCTGTTGCTGGTAGCATTGATTGTCAAGAACTTTCTGTGTCCCTCTAACCCTTTTGAGTGTGCAGCTGCTCTAATAAGAACATTTGCCATTGATGCAGACACACAGAATCTTTCTTGTGGCAGAATTCAGACATTAAGGAGCAAGAAGGGTCACCAGACCAGTTTTTCTGCCATATATAACACTTCTCATATCTCTTCAGTGCTTTTTCTAGGTCTGCTTCTATGATCTATGGTTTTACACACACCCAAAAATGCCAGGTAGCTGAAGTGCAGATATTTCCTCTTTTTGTGAGTGAAAGATGGCTTCAGTTCCACAGCCTATGTTCATTTTATAACTCTATTTCTGTACTTCTGACCTTGCCCTAGCAGCAAACTCTGAATGTTGAGACACAGTAGGATCCTGTCTAGACCTCCCAGAGGAAATTTCTACAGGTGTCTAGCTACAATCTTCTATGAATCCTGCACTTTTTGATACCACTGAACCTAGGTTGGTTTAGGTGAATAGAGTGAACCTGTAGTGGCACAGTGCTGTCCACTCTTCCTAGAACTTAATCATTTGATTTTCAGGGAAAAGCTGAGAACATCCAGCTGCTTTATCTGCCTTCACAGCTGAATCTTACCAGTCACATATGACCTTCCAAGCTGGTAAAAGGGATTTCACATGTCTAAAAATCACTGTTTTCTGGTTGGGTTGGGTTTTAATTTTGCTGCAGCTAGGAAAAGCACTAGCTAGAGAGATAAAAACATACCCATCTAACAATTTTTTTGCTGTTTTTCATATTTTACTACAAAAATGCTCCACTTATATAGTATGCAAAAGAAAAGATTCATTCTTTGCTCAGATTTGTATATGCCAGATGCCAAATGACAGATTTATTCGGATGCCATGAACTTGTCTTTCATAGAAACAACTTACATCTTTTCTTTCATCCTGTAGCCTAAGTCTCTGCTTTAGTCTCAAAGAAGCACATGCTTTTATGACACTGAGTCCTATCTGCCTTCAGTTTTTCCAATGCCTTCTCTCATGACAGCAGGAATTCAGCATCACTTCTGCCTCATTTTCAGTCCTCATTCAACAGGCTGCATAGGCATGTATGAAAAATCCCAGAGGCTAACAACATTCTATATGGCAGTCTTGTAATAATTGAGTACTTCTCTTAAAGAAGTGTGTTTTCTCCAGTTTTTCTCTAACAGAGCTTGATAATATGCTTGTAGCTTTAAAATAGCAAGGGTAAAACAAAGTTGTCTTTTTCTGGCCTGTTTACCACAATCAGTTTCCTTTTCTCTAAGGCAATAAAAAATTCTGCATATAACTCCAGGCCTTCTTGCTATGCCCCAAACCCTTCTTTAGAAGCACTGAATATACATTCAGGAATCCTTAAATACAGGTACTTTGTCAGGGCCTAAGATGAACATTTCCTACTGATTATGTTTTCTCATGATAAGTTTTCTGAATAGCAGAATATTTTTGCTTTTGGTGTGTCAGTTTTACAAGAAGGAAGACATGAGCTATTACAGCCTTCACAAATGTTTCCTCCTTCATCCCCATATTTCTTCCTGCTCTTAGTCCAATCACACAGGGGCTGAAGCTCCTGTACCTGTATCTATCAGTCCTCTGCTACAGGTAAAAGCCTACCTTATATTCTTCTAACATCTGGGATTTATCAGCTCTTCTGCATGTTTCAGCTTAGAAAAGTAAAATTCTCAGAGCTTTTTTTTTCACCTTTAGACCTTGAGTTCATACCCTTCTGCTAGAAATAGTCTTTGATGTGTTTATTAGCATTTTCTGGCTAAATGCCCTTGCTTAAGGCATTTGGTTATTTTGGATGCTTAGACCTTTTAATTTAAATAACTGATTAGATGTTATCTCTCCTGCAGCAGAAACACATTAAGAGCCAAGGCCCTTTCTATTAAGCTTTTACATTTCCATTTTTTGGAGCTGTTCTTGTTGGATGGGTGCAAAGCTGAAGTTGTTCAGTGCTTACAGCATTGCTGTTAATCATTCTGCTTTAAGCCTTATGCAGCACATGTAATTTTGTTTACAGATACAATGAGGTGCCTGAGTTCCTGCTGCAGAAGAGCCTATAAGGATATTTTAAAACTCAAATATGTACCTGTGCCTTCAAAACTCTGTGGCCCACTTGAACAGCATCCTTATGCTCCTGAAACTTGGGGCACTACGTACATTTCAAGGCAATAAAACATTGTCACTTCACCCAGGAAAGTTTGGAAATGACAGAAGGAACATTATTGCTGAAATACATGTGATTGTCACTCAGAAGACCAGAATCACCCTGGTTAGCTGCAGGGTATTTGTAAAGAATGACAGTTCCTGCCAGAGATGACTGGACCCTCTTGGCATCTCTAGTACCCTCCAGGCATTGACCTGGTAAATTGACTGGGGAGGAACTAATGCTCCTGAATTTTGAACTGTCACTCCTGTGCTTAGACTTAGCTGGGATACATTCAGACAAAATAAAAAAAAATATGGAAATTCAAGTATGGGATTTGAACTTGGAGGGAAATAAACCACCATTCAGGAATGTGTTCATCACCCTATGTTGATATTAAGCATTAGAAACTCCAGATTTTAAGAGGAGGTTTTTTATGTGCTCTGTTAAAAAGTTATTGTACAATACTGCAGCAATAAGTAATGCAGTTAATATTTGGTTTTGTTCATTGTTTTTTTTCCAAATATAAATGTCTACATTAATAGACAGTTTTGCATACACAGTTGTCATACAATTAGCTGAAAAAATATGTAACTAAGTGGATAGATTACTTTCCAGTGATGTGATGTCAAGTCTGCTGAGGAATGAGATAAATAGGGAACATTTCTATACTATCAAATGACTGACACATTGTCACATGAAAAGGGGTAGGAGGAAAAGTTGTAAAAATTACCTTAAGTAGAATTAAGAGCTGGCATCAAGTTTGGGAGGAGACAGAAGGAGAAAAGTAAATAACAATTTCTTTTTTGTACTGTAGAATTAGTTTTGTTGTGCAGTCAATTTCTTTCATTGACCTGATTTTTTTAAAAAAATTATAGAAATTTGATGGAAATTATAGTTTCAGAAGGTTTTTTTGTTTTGTTTTTTAATCCAAAGCTATGTTTACATGTGTGTAAAACATGCTAAAGACTTTAATACTACAAAGTGTGTGTATTGCAAAAATTGCAATACTTCTCTACAGTGATTTGTAGATAGCCTTGCCAACTCTTTCTTCTTTCCGTGTTCAAAAGAGAAATATCAAAGGCAGAAAACAGCTAAAAACTCTTTCTGAATAGACAGGCATTTTCTTGCATACAAACTACTATGTATTTTCTTCTTTTCTTTTTCATATATGATTTTTCATACAGGAGGCACAGACAAGGCATTAACACAGCTTGACTGTGGATCTGTGGGCAAGGAACAGACACAGAAGCTAAATGTTGTAACTTTTGTCCCCAACTCACTGAGGGAGAAACTTGAGGCTTAAAAAAACCCCACCAATACCTTTGGTTTCGTGCTGATGCTTTTTATCTGGAGGTTCAAATGGTCAGTTCAATGCAAGTTGTAAACCCCAGGACATGTATTCATAGCTTATATGAAATCCAAATAAAGATGGAAAAAATTGGAAAAACCCCCAGAAGACCAGATCAGTAATAATTTTAGCAAGTATTAGACATTTAGTAAGTCCTGGTTTACTGTTTAATTTCTTACTGCAGTATGTCTTGACTAATGAAATTAATGAATTAGGTGCATTAATATTTATTTTAAAGGCTTGCAAAGAAATCCAGGAGTTGTGAGTATCAGAAATGAATCAATGTGAGGTATTTTCTTTATTCCAGGGCATCTCTAGGCCATGAGCCCTTCAAGGAATGCTTCACTTGTGAATTATTTGTATAATGAATGTGCACAAACCCATCTGACTTCAACGAAATACACATTTTCAACATATAATTTCTGTAAGAATGCTCAAACCATCAGTGCTGGAGGCCTAAGCTGTAAATGCCTTTGAGGTTCCTGCATACTGGAAAAAAATGCAGGAAATTTCTATTCTGATGGGCTGCAAATTAGATAGCAAGCAGTCTCCATTCCGGATGAGACAAAAAGTATATGAATTCTCAGGTACTTAGAAGCAGCCTGACCTCTGTGTTACCTCCTTCCAAATTTGATTTCTTGTTATTTCAGATAAACTTAGAATAAATATGTAAGTTATCAGATGTTCATAAAAGGTCAGAATATTCACAGATTTTTTGTGTTTTGCTTTTTTCTTTGCTTTTTAGTAATGTTGGTAGGACTTGTGTAGCACTATGAGCACACTAATCCATAGTTTTATGGAAATTACATATTTCTGATGTCAGTAATCATATTGATCGATACGTACCATAATCTCTAGAAATATTTCTGTTAAATACCAACTATGACTCTAAAATATCAAAATATTAATTAGTTCCTATTTAGAGAACTCATGTGAAGTATACAAAAAGCAGATCTTTTTTGTATAACTCACAAAAGGTCTATCCCAATCCCACTGAAGTCTGCAGGAGCTTTTTCAAAGCAAGGAAGGCCAAGATTATAAAGTTTTTGTTAGCACTGTGACATAAAATGCTTTCTTTGCTTTTCTGATTCAGGCAGAATGAAGCCTGAACTGGGCCTACAAGTACATAATGTTTTCATATGGCTGCAATTTTCAAGCCCAACAGATAAAAATTAAAAACAATAACAAGCTTTTTTGTGCACTCAGAATAACTCATTACTGTGCAGTTGTTTGGAAGTTTGGATTGTCTATTCATTGCAAATAGCATCTGGGCTCAATTACATTCTGTCCTTTAGGAGGCAAGGATTTCAGAAGTAATAAAAGCACCTTGAGAAGTGGTTTGCACTAGACAGTTAATGATTTCTGGAAAAGACAATTGGTTTGATTCCATAGGTGCTGCAGAAGGGAAAATGTTCCAGATGAAATGGAAATTGTTTCATGAATCATCTCAGGATTTCACAGAAAGAAGGGGGGGAGTATTATTACCAATTATTCTCTATAAAATGAGTTTAGCAACACACTATCATCTAAAAAGGAAAAGTGAAAGGTTGCTAAATTGGATATTTAAATTTTGCTAATGAGAATGAAGTGAGTTGATGGATGTTGAATCATTCCTTGGCAGTTTTTAAACAAAGATTATCATTCATTCTCTTTCTTGCACTGACAGATGATGTTTCTTGTTCAAACGAGGTTTCATGACTTTTGATGAAACCTGCTGAAAATAGCATTCTCCTGCCTAAAGTGTATTTTCTGTTATAACATGTTGCATTGATTGTCATGGGATGATAATTTAGGATGCTCTGAAATCCTCTATCCTTTTGAGGGCCCTGGGTTTTGGGGTTTTTTGTTTTGTTTGTTTGAAGTGTGATATGCACCATGACATTGCTATGTCACTTATGAACAATTAAATTAAAAGCTTCAAAACCAATAATTTAAAGAATGCTATCTATCTGATATTCTTCTGTATGCTTAAAAATGCCTTGAGGAATTACGTGGTACTTGCCCAACCAGAATCTCATGTGTTGTCAGGCAACTGTCTTGCCAAAGATGGCTTAACTTTTACTTGTTAATGATGATTAAAGGTATTTCAGTGCTTGCTTAGAGTTGGGCACCCTCTATTGTGTTCAGTGGCACTTGGAGTAACTATGGAAGAAAATCAAAGCTTTTGTTTCCCTCTCATTAGTACCAGACAAACTGATGTCCTTTGTAGGGGCAGGTTGTGTGGCTATAACAGAAGCCAGCAGTTTACTTTTTGACAATAACACTCAGGGAAGACTCCATTCTAAAGCTGTTTAATATTTCCTCTTGGAATTATAATCTTCTGAGTAACTTGTCAAAAAAAGAAAAAAAGAAAAAAAAAAGACATTCACTTTCCACAATCCATGCTGAGTTTGTGGAGCTGCTTCTCTCTCCTAAAAGTAGCTAATTGGCAAGCTAAATTAGCATATTGGGTGTTGCAGACTAGAAAAGGATAAAGGTGATTTTCCCTCCTGAGTTGGGAAGTTGGGAAATAGGTGAATCTCTCCTGCCTGCAGCTCCCATCACTGCTTATTCTTTACCAGTGGCTGCTTTTCTTAGCACATAATTTTCACTCTCCAGATAATAACAGCAAGTGTGATGGGCTGCTAAAATTCCTTCCCTCACTTAGGTTAATTATGTGGAGAACTGGACTTGAGACTGCTAAGAGCATCTGGTTGTAAGTAAACAAAGCAAATGATGCTATAGATGCTATTAAAAAAAAAAAATTACATGCCCACTTTTATGTGTGCTGCTTATGTTCATACGTAATTGTGGAAGGCTCTAAGAAGCTGGAGATGAGGAGGTGTTTTCCTGCAAGAGAAAAGTGTTGCAAGGTACAAGCTTGGAAATGGATTTCAGGGTTTTTGGAACAGTCTGTGTGTGGATGTAGGCAACTGCACCTGGATTATCTGGTGAGCTTTCTGTCCCTCACTGTTATTGACCAAAGAGGAAATAAAATACAGAGGCTACTTATTAATTTATAGGAAATACAGGATAAACAGTCAAAAAAGTGCTTTGGTCACTTGTCAAAAGGACAGATGGGAAGGAAGTGATCAGGTGGGTAACCAGATTGTGATACTTTGTTTCCTGCTTTGCTAATATTGTTCATTTAATATCAAGCATCCAAAAATAGTGATGATTCTTGTTTCATCAGCAGGCACAGAATGATAAACCTGCCAATGATCTAAACTTGGAAAATAAATTAAAATGTCTTAGAAAAGCAATTAGATATTATTTATGACAGAAAGAGTGTAATTGATTGACTGAATTGAACAAGAGCTAATAATTTTGTCCATTTAACCTGAGAGGTGATCTAGTGCTTTTCCTTTACTATTCTGAAAATGTTTATGTAACAGGAATTTGAAAAGTTTCTCTTGGATTTTTTGGTGTGGGTTTTTTGTTTGTTTGCTTGTTCTTTGCTGATGTTTTGTTTTTAAGAGATTTCACGGGTGGCTCTGCAGGCAGAATTTAGTTTGAAATTTTTTGAAATGCCAATGAAATGAAAAGCCACTGGTGCAGGAAATTCCCTTATATTCTTTCATTTTCTACTTCATGTCACTCAAAAAAAAGTATAAACATTTTGTTCATGCTTTAAAATTGCCTGGAATACCTTGCTGTCTGCTGGCTGTGCAGTATGGCCATTCCATGTACTTTATATAAACCATGATACATACCTGGTTGTGACATCTGCACTACTCAACAGCATCTGAAGTGGCAAAGCTTTGATTTCATTTGGGAGTTCTGAGCACAGATGTCTTAGAAATAATGCATAATAAAATACATCATTAAAGAAAACAGACTGAAACAATTAACTTCCACTTTGATATACCATGCTGTGTATACCACGTTTAAAAAACTGTCACCCACTGAAGTGTTCTTACATATCCATTGGTAGGCTTAGCAAGGCAAGATAATTATTGCTTTTTCTTCCACCTCTAAGATAAAACATTTAAACATAGTTTAAAAATAAATATCTCTGTTTAAAAAAGAAAAGTAAAAGTTGGAGCTGACTCCCTGTCATGCTTTCTGGTCAGCAATAACTTTTCACAGTGAAATCCCTACATGTTGACAACAGTTCCATCATCCCAGCACATTCTACAGCTTCTCTCTTTTCAAATGGAAGACAAGACTTCAAAAGCCTACCATGGTGAGACTCATTTCTGCAAATCAGTCTGGGGCACAGTTTCTAATGCACTAAGGAATTAATAGAATATTATTTTGAGAGTGTGAGAATTAACATGAGGCAGAGAGTAAAACAGGTGAAGTGTTACAGTGGGATAGGTGTTTTCTTAAAAAAATAATTTTGCTGGCCCCTGTGCCATTGTTTGGGAACCAACATGTGTTTTATAGGAGGGCCTGACAACCTTTTCATTCTGTGCTTTGCATTTTCACTGTAGTGTGAGGCTTGTCTTGAGCTCTTGCTGAGTTAGTTGGTAGGAAGAATTTTATAGCCCCATAGAGTGAGCTTCCGTGAAGGTATGGAGAATGACTGCTCTGGATGCTTTGTATAGGAACAGGTTTTTCTAAGCAAGTGTTTAAAGATTGAGTTTTAAAGTGCTTAAAATCATAGCTGGAATCACCAAAATTTCAATTAGATCTAATTACCATTTTATCCTAGGTTCACAACTCTGTTCAGCACTGTCTACACTTCACTAACAAAAAAAAACCCTCCCTGAGAACAGTGTTCTCAATTAAAAGCAATTGGCTAAATCCTTGGATCTTCACTAAGTCTTTGTCAAGCAAATTACACTGAAATCTGACTTCCCCACCTTTCCCCCTTCAAACAGGAGTGTAGGAGACTGTTCATCGTGTAGTTCCATTTTTATGGTCCCCACATGTTTCTGGCAAAACCTCCCACTCCTCTTATTTTGTGCTTCCTGACATTGCAGCTTGCAGAAGGATGCTCCAGATGGTGCTACCCAAGAGGCTTAAGAGTACATAGCCAGCAGATACTTATTTTTCAAAGCTAGAAAGTTAGAGGTGCACATTCACTATTGCACAACTTGGAAGAAACTTACCTGAGCTTCCTCTATTTAATTTTATTTACCCTTCATCTTGGACTCCTTAATTTCTGTTTTCTGAATATAAGTAATAATTATTTTTCTTTTTGTTTGGGAAAAAAGTTGTGTTTTTTTTCAAAAAGGGTGCATATTAGTAAATGTTGCAAATGCCTCCATTTCTTTTTTTAGAGTGCTCTTACACTGAACCCTAAATGAACTCGAGAGAGAGATCTGCCTGTGTGGTTTCCCAGGTGTTTCTTCTTTTGAGGGAAATGACAGCCATTTATCCAGAGATCCCTGCCTGGATTTGGCAATGAGCATGTTCTGCAGTCAGAAAAAGGGACCAGGCAGGTATTTGTATCCTTCTCAGGAACAACTTCACTGAGAGCTCTTGTGTAAACCCTTGACTGTGGAAAAGCAAGGATGATGAGAGACCAGCAGGCTGCTGATTAATGAGCTGTTGAGTGGTGCTGGATGCTTTTGAGTCTGCTGCATATCTTCTCTTGAAGTGTAACATAACTGGGTCTGCAGTGCTCAGCACACCCCTTAGGCTTCATTATTTGATCTCTAAACTGTCAGCGGTGTAGACAGAAAACTGCAAATTACAAGCATCACTTGAGATGTGCTTGTGCACCTTTTTCAGCGTTGCAGGGGAAAAAGACAAAGCATTCCAAATAAATATATTTTGTTTAGAGAGCTTGGAAGAAGGACAATCACTCTATATACACACTGAGATCATCTGGTTCATGGAAAAGCTGAAAGCAGTGCTCTCAATACAAGCTCACGTTGGCTAGAACAGAAATAAGACATTTGTTTACAGGGAAAAAATTAGCAAAATATAGCATAGCAGAGACTCATGGCTTTCAGCTCAGATTGTTCTGGAACAGTTTATTAGACTGAGATAATTGTATAATCATAAGGCTGAACACAGAGAAGGCTCTCACTGTCTGTGCTGGCTGCCTCCTGCCACGTGGGAGATCTTCAGAGCAATTTTAGAATAAAGGCATTATATCACTGTCACTCCAGGAGATGAGAGCAGACATCCAGTGCTCCTTGAGGCAGCTGTTGTATTCCACATTTGTCATTAGATCTCTGCAGCAGTTTAACTTGAAATATACATCAGAAAGCAGCCAGCTACTAACTTTACATAAAGATGCCTCTTGTACAGGTTAACCAGACAAAAGATTCAAGGAAGAGATTTGGTAGCAGTGAAATATTTTAAGCCTAAGTGTTCACATGAGAACTGTCTTATACCAGTGCTGTTTGTACATACCAGAGCCTGAACCCTGATTAGTAGGACACATTTTTTTGGATCAGATTAGAGAGAGAACTGGCTATTTTTATTGGACTATTATCTCTGTAGGATTTCTAAGCTAAGCTAGTACAGAAGTGGATCACTAGTATGTTTTCTAGGAACTGGACCAAATAAGAAGTGAATAAAGCAGCCCGTCATTGAGTCATCTATAGACTCAGCTCAGAAAATACCATTAAAATGGACTAATTAATAATTTTAAATGAAAGATGCCTCTGAGAAATATTTTTCATGGAACAGAATCCACCACTGCTGTTGGCTAGTTGTTGGAACAGTTGTCTTCACCATACAAAAATAATACATTCTATCTCTTCTCTAAATCACATTTAAGCTTCCAGCACAAGTTTTTTCAGATTAAGTAGTCATTTTTACAAGATTTTTTTTTTCAGTAAGAAGGAAATTTAATTGCAATAAGCTTGTCTTTTAGCATGATCCTTGAGTACTTTGCCTCCCTCTACAGCATATTTATATTTCTTTATTAATTCCATAGTTCTGCTCTGCATAAGCTGCATTTTCCCTTCCTGAAGCACACCAAAGCATGTGATGAGGTTCTTTGCCAATGGCTCTTAAAGAAACCAGTCTGTCACAAAACAGAAGCAGCTTTAAAAAGATACAGAGTCAGAAGGCACGGTCCATTACATTTCAATGGTCATGAAATGCATGGTCAATTGCATTCATTACAATGAAATGGGGAGTGCTGGAATGGTTGCTCTTGAATATATTCCTGTATTGATGAGAAAGAGATTAATAGGAAAGTTTGCTGCTGGTGAAGAGTATCAAACATAGAATGGCTAAAGACTATTCTTCTACCGTCTCACAGTGCCAAGTAAGCAGCATAAAGCTCAATTCTGATAAAAAAGAAGTCAGGCAAAAGTTAAAAACAAGCAAAACCTTCAGGTATCATGGTTCTAAATATGGCATCTTGGAAGGAGAATTATAAGCCTATCTGTACTTACCTAGAAATATTACCTTGGTATTAGGTGGTGGGCAGGAAAGTGCAGGTTTTAGAAAGTTTTGAAAAGGACAGGATGAAAAACCATTAGACAGCTCCCTACAGTTTTTGGGAACTCACATTTAAATATATGCTACAAGTCCTCTCACTTTGTGTCTGAAAAGGATATAGTAACCTAGGAAAACACAGAGAATAATGATCAGAGGTGCAGAATGCTTTCTGTATGCAGAGGAAATGAAGTAACTAAGACTTTATAGCATAGAAAAGAAATTACTGTGAACTCTTATTAATAGAGATCTCTACAGCCCTGAATGACACAGAGGAAGTCTTGAGGGAATGATTATTCACTATTTAAAATCCATAAAAGAAGGCATGTAAAGTGAGATTATCAAGGAGACAATTTATATGGAATTGAAAAGAACTTTTTTTATGCGTGTGTTATGCATAATTAAGCTGAGAAACTCATAGCCATTGAAATTTTTAGTTGTCACAAGTTTTGATAGGCTCAAAATATGATAAAATAAATGATGGAGAGTCAGATAATCATGATACCATTGAGGGAACTGACAGTTTGGGAACTGTTGGAAGCTCAGAGACAATGAAACTATCACTCCATCCTAGGATTGTACATTTCTGAGCCCTTACAAAAGGCTGTTGTTAAAGACCAGCTACTGGGATAAGTGCTTCTTTCATCTGACTAGCACAGTCATCCTTTTGGATGTCTGATGCAAATTCAGAATTCTAGTGTGCCAGACAATCTGTCAAATACAAAGTCTTTCCACTCTTATGGAATAAGCCTCTTTTAAAATACATTCTTGTAACCATCTTGGTTGTGGCATGACACTATAGCTGAAATCCTCAAGAACTCCAAGAAACCATTTTCTATAAATTCAGTTCTTTAATTGATATTTATATTCAAATTCCAGGTTAGCTGTTCCTTTATTTTGCTCAGCACCAAATTCAGGCTCAGAGTTTCATAATTACTCATGACTGAACCAAGGCTGGAAAAAATTAATTTGTGATGTGGTTGTGGTCTGGATTTACATGGCATTTGAGCAGCCATGCTCCAGGTTGTGTAGTCTATGAGCAACCTATGTGCACTGTGTATTTTGCATTTTGTAAGCCTAGTAATACTGCATGTTTGGTCACTTATCTACTTGGGTTTTGAAGTTTAATCATTTAGCAGCCTGCTTTGTTAAAGGGTTTGTATTACCCAATTTGTCACCCTTCTCTTTTATGTTACTGGTGGTTTTTTTCACATTGTTTTGTGGTGTTGGTTTTTTTTAATGTTAAAGTAACTACAAGGAATACAGAAGGTGCACAACGTGGGTTATTTGTTTAATTTTCCTCTTTTACTATTATTTTTGCATTACATTATAATAGGAATTCAGAGAGCATCTTGTGTACAGCTGTGCCTCTGCTCTTCCTTCCTAGTATTAAGATCCTGCTCTTTTGGGCAGTTTTACTGCAATATGGATAGGAAAGATCTTACATTGGTGTATACTACTCCTGTGTACTTAAACTGTGTGCATTTCTTGAGTTCCCACCTGCATTTTTCCTGCATTGAGTTGTAACTGTCCCATTTTTCAGGTATAGTCAATAGATAGCGGGACATGTCTGTACTTGTTCTTTGGCTGTTCTGAGGTCATTTTAATATTTATTACTCTTATGTACTGCAGTGCTAAATGTTTTTACTCCAAAATCATTGTTCATGTGGGGTGTTAAATCTATTTATCTCAGCTTTAAAAAACTAGTGGTTGCATGCATGTAGGGGAGATCGGCATATTTATTATAAGAGAGCAAACAGTTTTTACAGCATTGTCAAACTCTGTCAGTTCTAAAAGACATTGATAACAATGTAGAAGGGCCAATAAATCAATAATGTTAATGGGACTCCCTGCCACATCTTTGGAAGTTTCATGAAACTTTCTTTTTTACCAAAATGCTGAATTGAAAAAAAAAACTGGGGAATGAAATCTTGATCTGCTGCAGTCTGCAGTGAAGTGATTGAGTTCTCTCTGACAGACATGAGTGAAGATCCAACCCAGTTTGAGAACCTGACTCAAAAATTCTTGAGACAGAAAAGCAATAAGCTGCTGCTGATTCATAAAGAGTGTTCTGCTACCCAAAAAGAAAAAGATCTTTGCATGGAGGAAGTGGAATGTTTTCCTCTATATTTACATTTTTATGAAAACAAACAGCAATAGTTGTTTTGGGGAATTAATATTCATATGCTAACACTAACAAAAAGAGAAAAAAGTGCATTTTAGTACTATGATTTCAAAGTATCTCAAAGGCTACATGCTCCTGAGTACTCCACTCAAGTTGAAGTTTGTTATATCATGTGTCCAAGCACTTGGAGGCATGATACCTACTACAGGAGGACTTACCAAAAAAAAGTTAAATGTTTTCCTTCATCCACAATATGCTTGGCACTGATACCCAGTGAGAATTGTTCATGTGTGTGAAGGCCTAGCTGCCTGTTTAGCCCTGACAGATCAGAATTCATCATCTCAAACCTCCCAAACTGCAACTGTCTGGAGCACAATTTTAATGGCCACTGAATTTGGGATAGTGAGTGCTTTGGCATGTTCAAACAGGTTATCACCAATGGTTTTAAAAATAATTTCAGGAACACTGGGGAAAGAAAAAAAAAAAGTATTTAATGTTACTGACTTTTTAATTATTATTATTTTAACATTGTTGTCTCCTGAAAATTCTCTGTGATTAATTTAGATGGAAAATTAAGGAAAGAAAATGCTTTCTAAAACCCACCCTGGCCTTTTTTCTATAATAGGGAAGTCAGTGACTGGAAAAACTTGAGATTCTGACTGATTCTTAACTGTTTTCAGGTGTTAAAGTAGGGGATCATAAAATGTGATTTTACTTTTATGTAGCATGTGCATGCAGTCTCTAAAGCTGTAAAACCAAAACCCCTTAAGTCCTTCTTGAAAAAACCACCCAGAGCTTCTAATTCCACAACACAAATAATAGTTTAGAAGTTAATTTCTCAATTATCTACTTTAAGCAATAACAAACTATCCCCAGAGGAGCCATAATACAATAGCAGAAATGTTGCTTTTTCAAGCCTAAAATAATCAAATCTCAAAAACTGTTCTTAAAATCAGTTACTAAAAGTGATATGCCTTGTAACTTTTTTCATATTTACTTGCCATGAGACTATTTTTTGGGTGGAGCATGGAAGATGCCACCCTTGAGCAAGGAGCACAAGAGAATTGTCACGAGTGTCTGTACCCCACTTCCCATCCTGATCCCAAGGAACTTGCCAAGCAGTGATCCCATAGTCTTCTAAGTATACAGTATACATGTACTTATGGTACAGCAATCACAAATATTGTCCTTGCCTGATCTTGGAAACTGGTTGAATAAAGACTAATTGCTCACAGTGCTCTGTCCTGCTAACCAAGCAGAGATCCTACACATGCCATGTCAGTCTTTAAATATCAGCCCCTTGATTCCCTTGTTCTTCTTCCCAGAAAGAACAGTGGTGCAATTGAAATTCTAAGGGAATGAAGCAGCAAAAAACCTGCTTGTTAGCAGCCGCTGCTTTAATTCAGCCAGAGGTGACACTGAGATTCTTCCTGTGGTCATGGAAGAGTTCATTTCCATTTGGTTGTCTTCTGAAATCCCAGCTGTGAAGAACTCTCCTGCAATTTATTCTGTAATCACTGTAGGACTGTCTTGCCATCTGGTTTTACATTCTAAAGATCATGATAAGTTCTCCAAAAGTTCATTGCCTGGAGTTGTCCTTGACTTTAAGTATTGGACAATTTGCTCTGAAAGCAGTACATAGACACACTCAAAAAGACACATGTAGAGGAGTGTAAGAGACAGGCTAAGGGTTGTGTTGCTGGGGAACTGGTGACAATGTTTGGGTGTGGAAGCACCAAAGGGGCAAATAGCAGGAAAGAGGGTCTCAGAATGGCTCATGTTAACCCACCAAGGTTGGCACAGCTTTGAGACACCAGTGCATTTATCTGCAATTTTATAAGTCACTCAACCTTGGTGACAAAGGACAGTGATGTCTCTTGATGACTACAGAGAACTGCAGAGATGTGTCCAAGGACCTGACATCTGCTGTCCCTTGTCATCCATGTCATCACAACAGATCCTGGACCCAGCATCTCTGGACAGGAGCACTGAAGGGCTTGACTACTGGCTGGACCATGTGAGCATCCTTGCCCAGACAAGTTTCTTGGGCATCATGGATATCCAGGTGCCAGTGAGTATGAATTTCTTAAGAGCTTTAGTGAATCCTGCTTTGTTTCAGGTTTTTAGTTTTAAGATCACCTTCCCCTCCTGTAGGATCTTGGGTGGACATTTGATATACTGCTGATCCAGTCTTGCAACAGTATTTTCTACACACACACAGAAAAAAAAAAACCAAAACAAAACAAACTCAAGAATGTGCCTTAATTGTGTCTATTTAAAATGTGAAGAATCCATACTAGATCCCCAAAGATCTGTTTAAACTCTTCCTTGGGGCCATTCATTCAAGACTTCCCTCTGAGAACCCTCCTAGCAATTTATCAAATCCTTTAAAGTTACATAGTCCAAAACACTTCTGGGCCACAAGCACGTAAACATTTATTAGAATGTATATATTCATTTAATTCTTGCCAACTTCTGCCTTATTAGCAAAATCCAATTCCCCATATGCTGAGACAATGACCTTTATATTATAAATTCAAGGATTCATAAAACAGATGGTAGACACAAAAAAAAAGGGGGGAAAAAAAGGCAACAAATAAAACCCCAGCTTGTCCAGCTGCAAGGACCAAAGTATGCATATTAAAATAATCTTGGAAAGCTGGCTGTGCTGGCTAAACCATATGGTCTCAGTTATGTTATACAGTACCCTTGAGCTGAAGCTTATTAGCATCTTCACTTCTGTTGATGAATAATATGTAAAAAGCTATCTGATGGTGATGATGAGACATTTCACAGGAGTGACTATCAGGATTCATGGAGTATCAAGATTTGTGCTGCTTGTAAGATTCAGGATTCACTCTGGTTTTGGTTAGAGATTGGGATATAAAAAGAAAAGTGGAACTATGGCTATAACTATGGTGCTTAATAGGTGTAAACAAGACAATTTTTTTCAGGTTTAGAGAGCTGAAGGACAAGGGGAAAAGGTTTCAGGCTCGAAGAGGGGAGATTTAGGTTAGACATTGGGAAGAAATTCTTTCCTGTGAGGGTGATGAGACACTGGCACAGGTTGCCCAAGGAAGCTGTGGCTGCCTCCTCCCTGGAAGTGTTCAAGGCCAAGTTGGATGGGGCTTGGAGCAACCTGATCCAGTGGGAGGTGTCCCTGCCTGTTCAGGAGGGTTGGAACTGAATGATCTTTAAGGTCCCTTCCAAGCCAAACCATTCTATGATCCTGCAGCAACTCTTTGCTAGAAAGGACAGTGGGCAGTGAGACAACAACTGGAGCACAATTGTGACTTTCTCTTGCTCTAGTTTTCAATTCTGTTACACTAAGTGAACCCACGGTGGGTTTGGTGCAGTGTCAGTGACAGCAGAATTTATCTGGTCTATTGTGTCATACTAGTGTGCTGCTGACAGCGTCCTCCTTGCATAAATAAAACATAAATTATGCCTTTAATTAGTTTTTTACCATGCTATCCAACATAAAAAACAGTCATCTTCAAATTCATTTGTCACTGTGATGTTCTTCCATGGAGGCAATGGTCAACAACCTTGCAAGTATCAGTTACATTCCAAAGATCATTTCTTACATTCCTAAGAAAAGTGTAAATCAATTCTGCTTCCAAACAGTAAAAGGAAAAACACTTGGGATTTGTCCAAGGATTAAACTAAGATATAACTTATTTCAGTTAGGACCTACAGGACTCTTGGTTGACAGGGTCAAAGAAAGAGCAGGATTCTTTGTCAAGTTTAAGGCTTCTCTTTTGACTGCTGTAAAAGGATTTCCACTGAGAGCACAAATCTTCTGTCTTGATAGACAGTAGTACACCCCTCTGCTGCCCCTAGTTGGTACTTTGTTTGCATGGTAATAATTTTATATTAACAGTAGATATCTGTCTTTGACATTTTGTTTATGCACCTTAATTCATTTTATACTGTAGTGGTAATTCTCGTTTGCTTTAAATGCTGCAAAACCTAAAACCTTCACACAAAAAATTTGCATTTGACCGGTCAGAGGAAATGACTGGCATTTGTCATCCTTGCTCATTGTTTTGAGGCTCAGCAAGTTTTCTGTTTGAAAAATTCAAATGTAATGAATCTTGTACAAAGCTGTCAGATGCAGCATCAACAGGTAAGATGGGTCTTAAGCTACCTGACACACACAGCCTCTTGGAGGAAGTAGATTGTTTAGTTTTATTCTGTTGCTGCTGAAGAATATAAAAAAATACAAGATATTTTGTGTGTTTCACCAATGTGAAATTCAAAGTGCTTTAAAGTCAGTGAAAGTATTTTTAAAGACTGTTAATTTTGGAAAAATGCCTCTCTTCTGCATACATATCTCCTAGCTTCACGTCCAGGAGAAACAAAACATCCATCTTCTGGTGAGTTCTGACATTTGCTGCTGCTGGTAGAAATACAAGTTCTCCAGCCCCAGACTTTGATGTTAGCCCCTGGCCAAACCATGTTGTAGTGTTTGGATGCTAAGGCATTGGCTTTGAAAGAGACTGTGCATTTAGCCCTTAAAATGTTGTTTGCTGGCATCTGGGCACTGGCAAAGGATGAAGCCCTGGGGTCACTGCCTGCTGGTGGATCCCACTGAGTGTGTCAGAGCACGGGGAGGGAGTACAGGACCCCAGGGCTGGGGAAGGGGTAGGGAGAATGATCACAACTACTGGGCAGGTACAGGCTGAGGGAAAAGCAGAGGTGGCAGAAGAGAAATGTGTCATCAGAAATCAAGAATTGCACGCAGCCTCCCTACCTCCCAAAAAACCCCAAATGCAACAAACCCAACAACTGATAAAGTATAAGAAAGGACTAGAAAAAGGCTGCCATAGCAGAAGAAAAGTAAATCTCTGCATCTGCTCCCTCATGCATGTTACAGCTCTAAGGCTCAGGTTTTTCCTGTAGTCCCATTTGCCTATATCAGACATGAAACACAAACTGATGGGCTAGTCATTAGTGCTGGTTTCATTTTCCAATAATGTCATGATCTTGTGTGACCTTGGACAAATCATGTAGGGAAACAATCTGAGCCAGTTTAAATAATTTTAGCTCCAGTGTCTGTACTGGAGAGTCAGTGGACACTCTTTGATTTTAATGGAGCTTTGAAAATTTATGCCAAGTGAGGATCTTCCCTATAGTCTCCAGGTTTTACTTTCCTATGAGTAAAATGGCAGTAACAACACTCCCCCGCCTCACAGGGATGTTTTCAGAATAAACACATTAAAAGAGTGTAAGGCTCTTAGACATTCTGCAGATGGGAGCTATAAAAGTCCCTCAGATAGAAAAACCTGAGCTGTGGCAATCCTGTGACCTACATCAAGCACCTCTGTTCCCATCACCAGCCCTGCCTGAGCTCAGCTCCCTCAACTGTGTAATTAGCTGGTCTCAAATAACCCTAAAAACTTCTAGAAGCTTTTTCAGCTCTCCCCTTTCCTTTAAGATCTGGCTGTGTTCCTTTTTCTGTGATCTACAGCTTGTAGGCTATTTCTCATCAAACATACTTGGAATCTAGTTTATACCTGGTTTTCTTTCCTTCTCACAGCTGCTTGGCTGATGTAGCATTTGAACATAAATTATTTTATAGAATATATTTTTCTTTCCTATATAGCAGAATTAGAGCTTCTTTAAAGAATCTCCATTGGAATATCTCTTGGGATAGGGAGGTTTTTAGCTGAGGCAATATGTTATTTCATCCAGCTCTTTATATAGATACTGGAAAACAAGCCATGAACATGAATATCTTTTCTCCTATAAATGCTTTTTTGTTCTATAATTTGTTCTAAATATAGAAACTAATGATGCATATTGCAGAATTCTTTATATCCTCATTTTTCTGTTCTTGCTTCCAGTTCTTAAGACTAGAAGTTAGAAGGGTTAAGGAATTTCCTGTCCTTTATAGTGTATGGATTCTGATCTGCTCCTGGTTGAAGACTGCTACATCTGAGCTACATTTGTCTCCTGTAGGTAGATTTTATTCTGTTGTAGGCAAATGAGTAATTTGGTAAATCTGCCAAAGTAAATAGAATCCATTGCAGAGAGTTATGCCAAGTGGAGCCTTTTATTAAACAGCCCCAGTTCCTGTGCTGTCTGTGTGGAAGAAGCTTTATTTTGCATTTTTCAGTCTGCAAAGTATGAGCTTTCTTTGCCAGTAGATTGGTAAGAAAGACAATTAATAAACTTGCTAATTTCCCTTCTAGACAATTGATGCTTTTCTTTGAAGAGTTAGTTTTCTACCATTAGACTCAGTAAACATAGTCCAGGAGTTCTGTGCCACCAGCATAAAAAATTTATTACAAAATGAGTGTAAACCAAATCTAGATCCCACTGCTAGACAGAGGTTTTCATTGGGGTTAAAGAGGGACCAAAATATGAAGTTCTTTCCAGTCCTGGTGATATCCCTCTGGTTCAAGAGAGAGATAAAGGAATAGAAAAATATGGTCAAATTTGCCCTAATATCTTCAATAGATGTAATTTTTCTGGGGAGTGTAACCATATCCAACCCACTATTCACAAAAATAATAATAAAGAAATCAATCAGAAATCTGCAATTGACTCAAGCCCTTTCACAAATCTTTTTTTTCTCAGTTGAATTAAATTGTTTTTCTGGCTCTCCATAGAAACAGGAAACTTGGAATATTCAGAATGAAAGAAAAAAAATGCACAGTCCTGTAGCAGATCAGTTGTGATAACTTATAACTAAAACAAAGGAAGGAATGGGTTGCAGAACAAAGATTTTTTTGGTGGCATCCTTTGTAATGAGAAATGGACTTCTACAATTTTTTTTTTCTTCAAAGGATTAGTAGTTACCATAGCAACTGATACATAACATTCTTCACTACCTCCTGAGATCTCAAGAACAGTTTTTAATAGAAAAGATGTTAATATCTAAAAAAAAAAATAGAAGAGACAAGGTCTTTCTGCACTTCAAGGAACCTGTATTGATTATGTTCCTTTGTGAGGGTTTTGTAAGAGCTGTATGAAGGACCATTAATGATATGGAGAAGAAAGAAAAGACTTTTTTGTTCTGTACAGAAGTCAGAGAAAAACCCAATGACCCGTTCTGTTGAAATTTTGTCTTAAGTATACTGAAGTTAAGGTTATTTGCAATGAGAATCTCACCTCTAATGCTAGAAAGCACCACAGCATGCCAGTAAATTCTCTTTTCAGCCCTTCTGTGTACATTGAGGGCATGACCTAAAACATTACACACTCACCTTCAAAGCACTTTAAATGCCTGAAGTCTGAAAAAAATACACTGACCCCCAGTCACCATGAATATGGGGCTTCATTTTTCTGCTAACAGTGTTAATCAGCATAAGAAAAGGATGCTTTCATGTCAGCTCTTCAGTGCTCCCTTGGGCCTTGATTCCCTGGCTGGCCAGCTCAGGGATCTCTTGGGAATAGGGGGTGATCCTCTGTGGGCTGGGACATTCAGGCTCCCTTGGCAGGGAAAGGAGCAGGATGGAAAATCAGGCATGAGCAAGGACTTGACTCAGACATGGGACAAGATTGGGAGGATCCCACAACCTCAGAAGAACTTCAGCACTCAGTGTAGCAGGTAAATACTTGAGAAAAAGATGAATATTTCTCATATCCTTCAACGTACTAAATTCCAAACATTTATGTGATATGTGCAGATAGCTCCAATTTTCCATTCTCAGTGGAGGGACAGTGTGTATAAAGGGTTTTTTTTTCACACAGTGTGATAGTGGCACCAGTTTATGTAGCTGGGCTCCCAGCTGTGATGAACTGATTTTTCCAGTGGTTCCCACAGAGCATATAGTACAAGTATGTCTGACAAAAATAGAAACTTTTGTTCCAGTAATCTGTTTGGATATTGAATAGGAAGTTGTAATTTTCTACATGCTTATTGTCACAAATTTGCTAGCTGATACTGTCAAGAAAGCTGTTACCTCATGATTAAATGGCTAAATAACAGACAGAAAGGTTGGTGCTGCTCCTGATGGGATGTCTAGGATGTGAGGTTGACCCACCTAGGCAGGTGGCAGGAATAATTGGAGGGCAAAGCCCAATTATCTATGATACCTGATGGTGATATTCCACTGAAAAAGCAAACTGTAGGAATAATCCTAGATGGATAGAATATCTAACTCCTCTTCTGGACAAATAATACACAGAAATAAACGCAGTCTTCCTGCTAAAAGCCCGCAGAGAGAACACAGAAAAAATTCTCTTGATAGGCCTGCTAGGATATTTTCCTAGCAAAAAGCTACAAACTGAGAATTTTACTGCTCTTAGAAATAATTTTCAGGTGCCATTTACCTATTTATGGTTTGCATTATAATGTTCTGTGTTGAACTATCCATATTTTATATCCCAGGAAACTGAAGTCAGAATGAATGACAAAGCCTTCCCTTGTCCTCAATTTCAAAGAAATTCAACAGGGTTTTTCTCCATAACATCCATGATCAGTTCTCAGAGCCTCTCCAAACCCTGAGTAAATCACATAAAAAACTTTACAGTACATTTATTTAAAATTGGCATTAGGTTATGTTGATATTTTGGCAGAAGATGCTTTTGGAAGGTGCTTGTCTGAATCAGGACCAGTAGCCTTTGGGCTAAATTTTCAAACATGGTAAATGGCTTTGTTTTACTCCATTGATGATCCCACTGTTTGTGTGTCCCACACATGCCCCCTGAGCAAATGTAAATTGCACAATATTCACTGTTTCTTCAATTATGAACTAGGATTTTCTTTTGTGCTTAATAATACAAAAAAAAGTAAAGAGGATGGTTTAACTTTTGACTGTGAAAGCTGTCTTTGAGTGAAGAATCATTAAAAGGTTAATACCTTTCCTAGCACTTTAGGAACATAAAATTCACTGCTCCTGTCACCTTCACCACATCCTGAGTTCCAGATGATGAATAAACAGACTGAAGATTATCATACAGGGAACATCATGTGTAAAATGAAATTCTTATTAAAGTTTATTGCTTCAAATGAAATATGCTTTGTAGCTCTTCCTGTAGAGATTCCTGCTGAGTTCTGTCATGATATGCTGAAATCTAGTCTTTCTTCTCTCATCCTTCTGCTTAGCCTTGGAAGAAAGCAATCTTTTTGATGAGGCTTTGTAAAGTTTGTAACAGAAAATGTCACCAATTATTTGATTTCTTGACTAGAGACCTACAGGGAGTGGCCTTGGGTCATCAGTGACATGATCATTGAGTTTTATTTTTTTTAAACCTGATTTTCAGTTAGTTTCAGATAATATATTGCAGGGTATTTTGAGGGTATATAAATAATTAGAAATCTTCAGCCCCATCTATGAACAAGACTGCATGAAGATGTCTTGTGCCACCCTGAGATCTTTCAAGACTATCCCAGAAGGTTTCGCATTCTCATAAGAACTCTTGTGACTTTATGCCCCCTGGTCAACATTTCAAACAAGCAGAATAAAACACAACATATTTCTCTGATATACCCTTTATCCTGGCTTCTTCCCCCAAGACACAGAAGGCTGAGGGCAACAAGCAACAGGTTTGAGCTGTGTTTCCCCCCAGGGATGTGCTCAGCATCATTTTGAAGAAGTGACATTATGTTTGGTTTGCTTTCTCTTTATCTGCCTGCAAGTAACCATCAACTGAATCCTGACAGCAGTTCCTTATAATCTAGTTATCTTTTCTAATTTTCTGGTGAAAAAAAAATGAGCTTTTCCTGAGGAAATTCTGCAGTTGAAGTACCATGTTAATTTCTATATTGCTATCATCTTGGAACTGAGAAGAATAAGGGCTTGCAGTGATGTTGCTCAGATGACATTAGACATTCCTTAAATCCACTCCCATTAAACTGTGGTCTGGTGTCATAGGTGTTCGTTTCAGATACATTATGCTTAGTGAAAACGTGTATCATTACTTGCTTAACAAAAAATTCTCTAGGAGAGAAGTGAGAGAATTAAGATCTGCAGAACTGGCTTTGGTTGTGATAAACCTACAGAAAAATATCACTGCTTACTTTGCACTGGGGGTTATTTTTTCTTGTGCTACTATTAGCACTTCCACATAGTTTTTGGCTTATGCAACGAGCTTCCACTTTCCTGAGTCACTTCAAATCGCTGAAACAAGCAGGAAACATGCTGTCCCACATACTCTGATAGCTATAATTAATTTCCTTGGAAGTATTCCTGAAAATCATAATCTATACATCTATATTTCATGTGAGACTGGACTGTTGTCTTTAAATCAGATAAGCATGTACATGAGGCAGCTCTGTTCATCTGTTCAATATAATAATTTCATTTATTTTAATGTAATGGTTTAGAGGGTCGGCCTGCAAGAACCAAATCTCTCCCAGGTAGATATTCTGTTTATAATCATACATATATCATATATAATCATATTCTTTCCTAGCTAACTGTAATTATGCCTTCTTTAAGTGCATGTCTCTGTTACCATCAGCCTCCACCAAGTTATTCTGTTAGGTTGCTTAGGTTACTTTCAGCTAATGCCAACCCTTCAGGCATGATTTTACTCATATTTTCCTATTATACCCCAAGTTCTGTTAAGCGTTGTCTGGTGCAAATAAACCCCATGGGGATGCACAGTGGAGGGTATTTTACTTTTCCTTCCCTTATGGATCCACTGAGCAGAACCAGAGAAGAAGTCCATGAGATGTTTGAGTAATCAGCAACAGCAAGATAGGAACCTGCAGCCAAGACTGGCACCAGAGGGGGTGAATTGAGTCTCCAAGGAGTTGAGGATGACTGGCAGAATTTTCCTTAACTCAAAAATTCACTGAAAATGAAAAACATAGTGAACAGGCAGAGCTTTTCACAGATCCTTATTTCTACTTAGTCTCACACAGTTACTTTTGCAGTCCTAAAATGCTAAATATGTTGGCCCATATTCCAACATATAGGAAAGCCTGTTTTATTCAAACATTGCTCCTCCAAGTTTTAAAAAAATCTTTTCATCTCTCTGAGAGGAGATAAAGGGTATGGAACAAAAGAAGAATGTCTGCTTAGACCCACCCCTAATCTCAGTATAATTTGTGGTCCTATAGCACTGGCCTGTTAGAATAGCAATGTGATACCTTTTATCCCCACATATCAATGTCAAAGCCATCTCTCCTTTTTGTCTATTAAGCTCAATTTTTGTCCTACCATCAAAGTACAGAAAACTTCCAGGTTCCAGCATAAAAGGACTTCCATTCTGCTCTTACTGCAGCTGCCTAGATTGACTCACTTGTATTAAATGTCAGTTTAGTCTGACAAGTTTCAAAGCTTGTTTCATGTGTAAGTGGACATATTTCAAAAATGTATCTCAAGATTAAATTCTTATTTTTAAAATATGGCTTACTCTCAAGTTATAGCATTTATACTTATGGTAAGTTTAGGAAAGTAGATTATTTAAACATTTGCCTATGTCCCCCATTATTTTGAAGGATCTTGGTTACTTATTCCTTTTCTGTTTTAACAAAAAACTCAACAATATCTGTAAACTTGTGCTCTAACTGGATGCACTGTTGTATTAGAACTTTTTTCTAGTTAAATTATTTCTCAACGATAGAATTTTCATCTGTGTTCACCTTTAACCATGGCACATCTCTATCTGGTCCGGATGCATCTTTTTATTTCCTCTAAAAAATGCTAAAAGTAAACCTGTATGGCATGCATCATTTTACATAAAATGTGCAGCCAACTCTTTTGGCTTCAGTACCCCACCAAAAATGTTACAAGTTCCTTTTCTGATACTCTGAACAGATTAACTATAATCTTTCAAAACACCAAATGCTTTACAATTTGTAACTTTCTGGATTTAAGTCCTCTCCAAGTATTTTCTTCTTCAAAGGGAATCCTGTAATTCCAGCTAACATTCTTTTAGGTGCTTCCCTTGGTTTCTCAGAATTCTGAATTCCATTCTGAGGAGTTTTTTCAAGTTTTATTGCTGTTAGTGTGTGGTGTTTCGAAATCACTCAAGAGTCAAAAAACCTGGCACAGGGCAGTTTCATTTGTTGCCTGACTTCCAGCTGACTAGCATTGTCAATACTAGTTCAAAGCTTATTGGAGATATTTGGATGAAGCCAAGGAGGGGAAAAACTGTGTGTCTATGAAAAATAATGTCAGTGTGACTTAGTGCATCCCTTTCCTATTATAAAACAGCAGCCATTTTTTTCTCGCCCTTTGCCTTACTCTCTCTCTATAGCCCTATAACAATTTTAAGACACTTAAAATCCATAGCTTTCATAATTTCTGTTTGTATGTAAACAAATACAGCTATGTTATGAAAACATACCAGTGAGTTCTGGTCAATTCCATTTACCCAAACATCAGTAGCCAGCTTTTCTTTCTCAAAAACTTTCAAAACAAAGTTCCTGGGAAATTTACCTCATTATTTGCAAGCAGAGTAGTCGGTGCCAGTCAGTGGTGCTGTTTTCAGTGATTTAGGATGAAATATCTTCAGATTTCTTTCCCATACCTGCTGACCCCCTGGCTTGTCCTGGTTTTCCTGCCCTCAGAGCCGGGCTGAGGCGAGGGCCCCGCTCAGTTAACTGCAGTGAGGGAAGGCAAACATTCAAGCTTACCTCACAGCTTCAGTGAAATCTCATTTAACCATGCCCCATTACCAGGCCTGGAACAGGAAATCCACTGAAATTTATTCATATTTTGCTTTTTAATCAACTTCACGAGCTGATTCACTGTTTTATGATCATTCGCATGAAGGGAAGACACTTCTTTCCCCTTCTTTAGTGGCAAACCATACATTTTTTAAAATTTTTTTTTAACTTCCACGTGAAAACAACGGCTCTCAAGATGATTTCTACAACACAACCTAACCTGGTGAGGCCCTAACCTGTACAGCCCTTGAGAAAGGAGCAAACTTTATTTCCAGCTGCACAGCTGCTGGGGGGGGGGAAAAGCCCATGAAGGTTTAGCTAAGGAAGTGGTTGTACAGGAGGTCTTTTTCCCCCACCACCAACCTTGTGGATTTTTGCCTCTCTGTAAGCATGGCTTTGCCCTAAAATGCAAATCCCACAGGAAGGATCTTGCTGGAGGCACCAGTTTTTAACCTTCTGGTTCTTTTCAGTGCTTCACAGAACTCCTGAGGCCGTGGCAGCTGGGCAGGCAGCTGACTCTTTGTTCCACAGCCCCAAACCATTCCAAACTCCAAACCATTCCAAACTTCAAACCATTCCCAACCTCCTGTGCTATACAAGTGGAGTTTGCTCTGGGGTGGGCAGAATGGGTTTTCCTGCACCCCTCCTGGGGCAGGGTGATGATTCCACACAGCTGGAATGGGGGGAAAGAGAAGCCATTGGGTGGGAAGAGAAGCTGAGGCAAAAGTACAATGTTGCTGGCTAAATTTAGCTTTAAATGAAAGTGACTTTGAGGGATATACACAGGAAAGAGAGGTTTGAACTTTCATTTCCTGCTTTTCTTGTCTTCAGTGTGGTATATTCTAGCTCCTGCTGAAACCCAAGCAGTTTCCTCCAGGCTTAGGAGGAAGGAGGAATAGGGAGTTGCAGAGGAGCAGGAATTGCAGAGCTGCTGGAACATTTATAGTCTCTCAGCTGTGCTCTACTGGCTGCATTTTCTTTTCTTTTTTTTTTTTTTTTTTTTACTTTAATTTTAGTGACTTTTTAAAAACGCTTGTCACACATTCTTCAGTTTCAGAATATTCAAGTCCTGTTAGCCTTTGGAAAAACTGGACGAAACAGATCTAACACTTGCATGTTGCACTGGGCAAGTGGGACAAATGGCTGTGAAAGGTAATGGTAGGATGCTCTTGCAAAAATAGATACTGGCGTGTGAAAGCTCATTGGAGCAAGTAATGAGCTATCTGGATGGTGTGCTGGTTGTGTTTAGTGAACTGCTGGTGTAAAGTCATGCACAGTGATGTTTGAAATATGCAGGTGCCTAGAAACTCAGGGTGGTTTTAAACTGAGTGGATTGTAAGTTTCCTACTGCTGCTCAGTAATTAATGGACTTAACTAGATCTTTCTGAACATGCCTCATGTTCCCTGGAAGTGTGTAGGGGTGTGTGGAAGTTTCAGTGTCCTCAGAGGGCTGTAGAGGCTCTGCTTCTCCAGGTGTGGAACTGATGCCTCTTTGTATCAATACAGTTGGTATTGTGCCAGCCCAGTAACACCTGATCAATGGTTTATGATTTTATTATGGAAAAATGAGTTAATTAGATTACATGGGTACTTGGTAACAGCCCTATGATGTGGATCTCTGTTATTCTGAACAGAAATTCTCTTTCAGTAACAAACAGAAGGGGTCTCAGACTTAGGCAAAATCTTGCAGTGTGTCTTTCACGTGAAGTTAAAATTAACACTATATTTTTCTCTTGAATGTGTGAATTTAAACCAAACTTGAATATCCACCATTTGCTTAGCAGACCTATGGCTCAAAAATCAGCCCACACATCCCATTCACATTATAATGAAAAATCAATACCCAGATGTCTAACTTTCAAAAATAAGTAAGTTAATCAGCAAGACACATTTTGCTCCCACAGAAAGGCTTTTAATTTCTTTTTAATTATTATTACTTGTGAAAAAAACCTTGCTAACTGCAAGTTCTTTGCTACTCTTTTCTTCACTCTGTGTGTGTGTACTTACATGACCTTGGCTGCAGTCCAGAATGCTATATGCTTATGTCCCCCTGCCCTGCAACTTTACATGCTACTGGCTCTGAAGATGAACTCTAGGCAAGTTTCATAGTCTTGGTAGTTTTGTGATGTTTCCTCAATGGGGAGATAGTCATGGTACTAACAAGCATGTTGCACTCACAGGATTTTCTTACAGCAAGCCAGAAGTATTTATGTGTATTAATTCAGTTTAGATGTCATGGTGTTATGCCTCTTCCCATTATTGCCTTTGGAAAAGCTAGTAATATTTGGTTTATTGGGATGCACTACTGCTTCAACATAATGCAAATGTTTACAAGCAAATCCTTCTAGGAGTTTGAATGTTGATGTTTATTTACCCCAGCTTACCACCCTTCTTGAAAGATCAGATAGAAGCATTATTGCTGTTTGATGATGTTTGGGGTTTTTTGTGGGTGGTGGGTTTTTTTGGTTGGTTGGGTTTTGGTTTTTTGAGGTTTGGGGGTTTTTTTCTTAGCACCACAGTTTCATATAACTATATTTTTATTTTACTGTAATGTAGACACTTGCAGATCTTGCAAGTTGTTGTTGTATAAGTGAGGCAAAGAGGTTTGGAATTTAGCAGTAAATGTAGCAGTTCCATCAAGCTCAGTTCTACAGTTTCTTACACAGTTGTGGCTGTCAAAAACTCTGTTGCACATTCACTTATCTGGGATAGAGTTGTGGAAATAAGTAGGCTTTATAGAAAAAACAGGAAAAAGAATGCAATAAGCCCAATATATAATTAAATAATTGTTGATTTAAACTTTGGATTACTGTCAAAGTTAATTTAGAAAGTCCTTCTTCTAGTAATTTATTTTCCTTGTCCTATGATCTTTAAAGAAGATTAACTTGCTGTGTATTCCCCTTCATGGCACTGTTACATATTTTATTTATACACAGTCAGGGACTCTGAGCTCAAACCACACCTTCCATGCATTTTTTTCTTTATATACTATTTAGCCAGACCAACCACTACCAGAAATTGCAAGAGGAATTTTTACAGTGGAATTTTCTCTTCCTTGATTTTGTTCCTGTTTTGGCACTTCACATGGAACAATTTTTTGGAAAAGCTTTTCCCTCTTAAAAACAGAACAGAAAATAATGCTTTGAGACTACTGAGACACATACACACTCAGATTTGTATTTTATCCAATTTATCTTGACTTGTAATGCATTGATCCATTGTTTCTCATAATGGCTGCTGGTCATGTTAGTTTTCACTGTATGCCTTGAGATCTATCTCAAATAATCCACTTCTCTGGGCTGGGATTCAGAGTGGGTTTTCTTTTGCTTCTTACTTACTTTCCCTCTTCCTCCACTCAGTAGTACACTCAATTTTCCTTTGTTATCTTCTCCACTTTAATTATGTCTTTTTGAAAGCTTTATTGATTGGTATGAGTTAGTTAGAAACTGTGAAAGATGAATGATAATGAGGAGAGGCTTTCTAAACCTCAGGAACGTGATTATATATAAAGAGGGAAAAAATTGTTATCTTCTTTGGCTGCTTAACCATACTTAGTTTTATTTCATGAGGTATAATCATCTTCCTCCCCTCTTCCCTTAACTTTAAAGGAAATTTCTGCAAACAAACAAACAACAAACACTTCAGCAAGACATTAACATGTTTCATAATGATGGGAACAGACAAATGTATTGCAGCAAAACTTTTCTGTGGCCTCATATACAAAGTGCAGGAATGCAGAATCACTTGCCACAAGCTTTTGTCTTGCCTGCCTGGTTCAAAAGGCCTTTGGTGATGTGTGTTAACCTTTGCATGAAAGGCAAGAGTACTTTTTGGTACATACCTTCAGTACTGAAGCAGTGTTAATGGCACGGTGATGCTGAACATGTGTATGAATTTATTTGGCAGAAAAAGTTTGGTTGACAAAACCAGAAACCTCCTCGTATGTATCACTGCCTTGTTGAAGGCAAGTTGTTTTGGGGATATTGAATTGTAATTTTCCTCTGAAGTGTCTTGGCACGTTCAGGCAGATAGCATTGCACAACTACAAGTGCAGTTTGACTTTTTGACAGAAAAATCAAACTGGCTGATGAAGCTAATTTCTTTCTTCAAAAGTTGTGTGCATGAATCAGTAGCACGTTTAACAATCTGGAAGATTTCCAGGTCTATGTGGTCAATAACTCAGCTTCTGAAAGCTGCAGTAATTTCTTTCAGATTCCTGGAGATGCATCTCTCACAAAGCTGATTAGCATGTTCAAAGACACTTCCACTTTACAGCAAGACATAAGATATGCTTTACTTTGTTTTGGTTTTTTTTTTTTATATTAGATGTCTGGCAAAACTTAAAGTTCTTTCAGTGTACATTTTTGTCTGGAAAGGTAGAGAAGTTTCTTAGTGAAAGTGCAGCATCTTTTTAGCAAGCTAGTAAGGGAGATTACACTGTATAGTATTTGTACATCACCTCCTAATGGATAGTTACTCTTTGGGGTACTCCCAGTAAAAAATCAAGGCAACAAATACATGTATGTGAACATCTACTTTTCTTTCATGTACTGTTAGCTACAGAATACTTGTACCAGATGTTACAGTTCTTCTCAAGGACTGAGATTCTTGTTTTCTCAGCAGAGGTGTAGCCTGGCAATAGTTCCATTCCTTAATCAGCTCTTGAAATGCCAAAATTTGTACCAAGGAAGCAATCTATTACTACATTTCACATCATGCTGAAGTCCAGCTCTGAAACTCAGCCAGCAGGTAGAAGCATCATATATTATAGTAGAGGGTTGCTTTTTTTTATTTCCCTGTATATTCTGTATATATTATTTTTCACCTGCCTCTATTCTCCAGTCATTCTGTCATGGAAGATGGCTCTGCAGTTCTTCACAGTAATCCCAGAAATTACTTCTTTCTGGGAAATATTCCCTTTTCTTCAGGTTTTGGGGGTTTTTTTTGATGGGGGAGGACAGAAATCAGTCTTGGAAATTAATTACTCTTTTGAGTGAAGCTGCACTTCAGGAATGTGGTAGAAGGTGGAGGTGGTGGTTCTCTTCTCTAATGTTTGTGGCTGACTCAAAGCCACATATCCCAGAAGGATCAATAGTGCATGTTCTGGTGGACCTTAGTTGTCAATATCATCTCTAATTCTTTGCATTAGTGCAAAGTGCTGATGCCCTTTGTGCAAGTGCAAGTGGCCTTTGCTAATGACTGCTTGTTTCAGAGGTTACTGTCTTGTTAAATAGCTTCTCTAGGGTTTGGACAGAGGTGACCCAAAACCTGATTAAAAACACAGGTATGAGACAAGCGTGTTTTCACTTGCACAAAAATTGGTAGTAAATGAGACTGTCACTTCAATCTAGTTTGAAAAATCTGTACTTACTGGGCCATCAGCCAGGGACTTCTGGATCTCAGAATAATTTTACTGCTTGATGTACAATAGACAGGATGTTAATCCATGCTGTTAGACTGCTGCTCTAAGGAAAATAAGGCATTTTTCAGCCTGTTACCCTGGCATCTCTAGACCTCAGTCTGGTAATGGAAAACTGGTAAGATCATCATTATTCAATCACAGCTACCCTGAAAAGATTCCTGTTGCTAGAAATACATAATTCAGGATTAGGACTTTTAAAATTTTCTTTCTTTACATTAATACAAACTTTAATTATTTACACAGAGGAAACCTGTATGGGCTGCCCAGGGAAGTAGTGGATTCTCCATCCCTGGAGATATTTCAAAAGAGCCTGGATGTGGCACTCAGTGCCATGGGCTGGGAACCGCAGCGGTAGTGGATCAAGGGTTGGACTTGATGATCTCTGAGGTCCCTTCCAACCCAGCTCATTCTATGATTCCATGATTATTTCTCATAAAATAAAGAGTAAACTTTATAGTAACTTTTTTGACTTCAGTATATTCTCTCCCTTAGGTTTTATTAGATTAGGGAACGTATTTTTAAAGTATTTTTTCCTATTGTATGATGTTTTCTCCCCCCATGCCCATCTTTAAATTTCTTTAATTAGCTTTATATAAATACACTGTTCTAAAGTGCAAGTAATTTGTAATGAATTAACCAAAGTCAGATATTTTCCATATGAAGACTGTAACTGAGCAATGAAAGATGTTACAGATATGTTACAGGAAGAGTTTTCCTGGGAACTGGGTTGTCAGGAACAGACTTGAAATAAAGTCGAGTTCACTTTTGTTGTAGGTAGCTGTGGTAGTGTTGAGATGATAACACCTCAGATGAGGAAAAGATACATTGCCATTAGCCATACCAATGTGAATTCTTGCTCCACTGTTCATGCAGCACTGTGAATCCTTCTCAGCATTTTTTTTTTAAGAGGAAATGCTTAAAATGTGTAAGTGGTAAACAGCTGTATCCACCCAAATTGCATTCTGTAGTCATTGATGTGTATTTTAGTTACTTTGTTTCCTTCCTTTATTTAATACACATTAAAGGTTATTTTCTTTAACTGTGAAACAACATCAATGGGAAAACAGGTTGCCTTATTTAAAGCAATATATTTGTGTGACTATAGCTTCATAAAAATTGTGCTGTGAAGAAAAATATGAAACTAGGAATGTAGTTTGCATTCAGATTTGCTTAAACAAAGCTAGATGGTCCAGTGGGTGCCAGTTTAGGTGTTACAGGGAAAAAAATTAACTGTATGACTTGGTGTGCCTCTTCTTATCACCTTCCTCTCTATACCTGAATAGGAACATTTGAGTTTAAACAGAATTTCCTTATCAGCTTGGACCATGGAAAAGCATTGGCTTCACCAGGGAACTTTGGGCTCTCTGTGGTTTGAAGTGGGAGGTGAGACTGTTGATAAATACTTGTTAATGTGTACTTACCACTTTATTTAAAAAGCTATTTTTACAGTTCAGTTGTTGCTATGGGATACATCTGGCAAGTATGGTGGTAGTCTTATACTCTAGAAATTGACATACTACAGAAGAAATTGTAATCTACATCTGGAGAATGTGTTACCACTACACTACCAGTACACAGGTGTCAATGGAGTTTTGTAGAACTTGTTGTTTTTCACATTTTATTTTTGGAAACTTTTTTTTTCTTTCTGAAAGACATCAGTTTTCAACGTGATGACTAAATCTTGAAAACATGCTAATGGAGTAAGCATTAAGGAAAGTAGTCCTAATAGAGTAGGGGAAGACATCAGTCTAGGATGTTGTTCTTGGCCTCTGGGTTTAATCCAGGGCAGTGTAAATGGTTGATTAGTTATGCTGTGGGAGGGAAGGGGAGAGGTGAGTTTTAAACATGCTCACACAGATTAGTTTGTACCAAATGATCTCTTTCTAGATACTCCATAGTATACACTCATAGTGACACTAGATAGAAATGTTTTAAAGCCACCACCTATGGGTTAACTGAAACTATCAATATAGCACAGTGCATATAGCAAGATAGTTGTCTTCAGTGGCTCAGCATATTCAAATGATTTGCTTTGCCCCTTTCTTTTCTTCCAGGCTTTCAAAATTAAATTTCACTTGCATCCTATTAGGCTCAAGCTCTTCAGAATAAAATGTCAATGTCTAAAGATTTTCCTAGTTTTTTTTTTTTATTATTATTATTTTGTCAGTGAAATGTAAAATAATGTTTACAAACACTTCAGCATGTATGGATTTGTTTTGGTTTTTTTGTTTTCTTTCTTTGAGTGGTCCTGGCACCAGTCAGTTAAGATGCAACAGTAGCTCTCCTGATTATTTTTTTTCCCCAAGGCGACTTTTGGAAGCAAGAGCTGAATTACCTAAACACTTGATTTCCAACCTGCCAACCCACTTGTGGGTATGTTGCCAAAGGTTTTGAGGTTTTTCTTGTTCACTGAACACTTGCACATTCCCTTTGCTGCTGGTGGAATGACTGAACTTTTGCCTAGTGTCTAGCATGCTTTCAAATGATTTTCCATAGTGCCCAATAATGTGGGTGTTTCTTCTGGAACAGCAAGGTAATCCCTCAATTCATTTTCCCATAGTAGTTTATATCTTAAAAAAAAAAAATTAGTTGAAGGAAATGTGCCTTCTTGGTTTTCCCTGGGCTGTAAGAAGAAAGCGGGGAAAAAAATCTGAAAAGCACTGTATGTTAAAGAAATAAAACCTGAAACTTAAATTTCCTGCTTTTATCAGGGTCTGGAAATGCAGCTAGAAAAAGCAGAAACACTTAACAAATTCTGTCTTTAAATCTGTGAATTAAACTTGCTGGTTTAGTCCAAGGCAAGTCAAAAAACTTTCCAAATGTGTTGACTTCTGTGAGCAAAACTCATCAAAATTTAGATGAACAAGAATTTTATGTGATTTCGGTGAGCGTTAACACTTGATGAGATCCTGCAGAACAAACTTAAAACTTTCACAGAGAAATTTACCAGACCTTTTGATCTGTGGGAAATTGCCCCATACGAAATGTGTTACTTAGACACAGGTGACTGTAAAGGCATTTCTGTCTACCAGTCAGAGGAGCTTAGATGGGTTGACTGAACTTGTTGGCTACAATTAGACTGGAAATATCCTGAAGGATATTGGTGAGTTAAGTGAGGCTTGGGAAATCCATGTCTGGCTGCATCCTTACATTTGTAGTAAGCTGTAATCACAGAAAGTTGGGGGATGCTTAGATGCAAAGCTGCTCATCTGTGAACAGTTTGCTTTCTCTGTTTTTTCACAGTTTTTTAAAGTACTCAAACTTTATGGCTTAATGTTTTGGTAGAGTTGTTTATGTACTTCATGTGTGTATTTGTGTAGGCAATGCACTCATTGACTTTGCCAGATCATCTGGAGGAGCAAATTTATTTGGGTGGGCAAATATTGTATTTCATGAAGATGAGTAGAACTGGGTGTACATTTTAATTCTGATTTAGAGAACGTGGAATAAATAATCTCATGCTGAGTGAAATGAAGGTCTTCTTTTTCCCCTTAATGTTTCCTGTTTTTAGCATTCTACTTAAAAGCCTACTAAATTATGTATTTACTATGAAACTTTATTTTACAAATGTGCCTTCAGAAAGAAAGTTTTGAGCAAAACAGGCAAATTGCCAGAATAATTGTGTGCAAGTGCAGCTGTCTTTTGGGATAGAAAACACTTGTCCTAATCTGGAACTGGTACTTAGCAAGATGTTTGAACCTAGTGTGTCTGCCACATTCACATGGGTCACTTTAAGAACACTAATATGGTGAAGGAAAAAGAAAATATCTTTGGAGTAGGAGTTTGCCAATTGCTGTGGCTAATTGTGTGTGAAAGAAAATCTAAAATCTCACTTCTAAGTGATCACATATCCCTTCATGAAAATCCCAGAACAAGAGCTGGCTGGTATAATTCAGCAGTTCTAAAATTACTGAATGTTTTGATAGTAAGTGGCCAGTAGTCACAATCATAGATTAAACTTCTCAAGAAGAAAATTTACTTGATAACTTTATGGAAAGCGAAAGTGTAGGAGGAAACTTGACATGGTTGGAATCAGAAACTGACTCAAATTTAGAAAAATGGTGTTAAAATAGGCAATCGTAGTACTCAGCACAAAAAAAAAGTTCTGTTACAGCTCCAGTTAGAGGTGACTAAAGTTATAATCTTCTTCCAAGTGTTATACTGTGGCTGAATTGCTATTTTTTTTTCCTACACTACACTCAGGACCCACCTAACTTATATTATGAAACCTATATTATTCAAAGGGTTATTTTCTTGACCCTAGGAGGCCTGAGTTCATAGCACTGCTGTGTGCAGGTAAGCACTGGGACATATGTTTATAAAACTCCTCCTGCCTCTTCTATTTCTGAAGGAAAAATAAATTAGATGCTCCCACCTGTGTATGCTGAGCAGCAATGCCCAAATTGGAGTCAGAGCACTCAAAGCCTTTTCATGAGGAATGTAAATAAAATCACAAGTCTATTTTTATATAATATCTTGAGTTAAGAAAAATATTTTTATGTCCCTTCCTTTGAAAAAAAATAAAACACAACCTTCTGCCATGGAAATTTTGAGTCTACCTACAGGCTTGGTTTTTTTCTGACTCTGAATTTTATGTCTTTCACAGATCTAAAGTTCCATGCTTTAAACATGTAATCAAATTTACACTTATCAGCAATATTATAGTGTGATCAGATCCCTAAAATCAAAATGGCAAATTTATGTGGCCTTGAAGATTTTTCTTTTCTCCCTGTGGTACAGTTTTCTTAAAGCAGAGCTGTCAATGTTTATCAGTATTGTCTTAAGTATTTCCACTAATGAAAACAGGGAAACTAAATGCATGCAAATTATGGAAGCTACTCTGCATGTTACAAATTATATTTTATTTTGTTAGGCTTAATGAATATTCCTTAAAACTATTACTTTCTTGGCTCTCCATGTGTCTCATTTGTCTTAAGTTAGCTAAATCAGTTATGCATGTCTTAATCTTTGCAATAATCTATGAACATACAGTTTGCTTAGGTACAGTGTATTTATCCTCATTTTTCAAAGACTATACCTAGATATTTTATAACCACATGTTCTCAAAATTTACATGCTTAACTGTTCTTCAATCTGTTTTCCCTTGACCTCAGCTTAATTGGAATCTAGGCCAATTTTTTTTTTAATTGTAAACTGAGAGGCATGAGTTTAAATGTCTTTTAAATTTCCATCCAATATCCCTGTTCATTGGCTCACCATGACCTAACCTACTTATCTGTAAGGATGCCAGTGTGAAAGTTTTAGCAGAAAAAGTGAAGCCAATGCATTAATCCAGTTTTCCCCCCATTAAATACATGAAAGATATTTTGTAGGCTCTTATCTTACAGTTGCTGAAAGTCATTTTAAAAATATATACCTTTCACCCTTTTATCCTGGAAAACTAATTCCTTGACCCTTGCCCTCATGTTTCCTGCCTTACTTCCCCTGTCAGTCTTGCCATTACCAGCAAGCTCAGCCACCTAGGCATGAATATTAGAGTAAAAATAGTATTAGAGTGGTTCTCCCCAAGGACAGCTGTGTTTGTTATCATTAATAAGAATATCAAAGATCTGGTGATTTAAAATGATCATGTTAGTGGTACCATTGACAGCAAATTTAACCTGGATTCCAACACTGGAATAAAAATTGGGTCTGGTGAAGGAAATCCAGCTCCTCATCTGAATTACAAGCACTGGATGTTTCTCATAGCATACCTGGCTTTGAAGAGAGGTGGGGGTAGGCAAAGACCAACTCCTCCACCTGTATTAAAGCTTATTTTATGTCACTGGATGATGTCCCATGGCTGAGCAACCAAGGCTAGCAGCATCAAAGCCATGTTGAAGCTTTGCTGGCAGGATAGTTTGTGTGCATCTCCCCTCCCTTACCGACTTTGTGTTTCCTCCCTGCTGCCACCTCCTCCCCATCTGATTCCTTCCCTGCATGCAGGAGTATCTATTGCCTGGCTCCAGCTCTGTTGATCAAAGGAAAATGTGTCCAGTTTGATGGGAGACAGGATCCCTGTTCTGTGAGACCTGGAAGTGGTGGTGGCCCAAGGGTGAAGCTAGCAGGGAGGACAAGTTTTGTGCTCCTGCATAAGTGTGGACAGGAGTCAGGACAGGGAGATGTCCACCAGGACCTGTGCAGTTGTTATAAAAAAATGAAGTGATCCAAGAAGAAATCCTAAGCCAAATTTGAATTGGTTCAGAGAGGTGAAGATCTTCATCCATAGCTCTTCCCTGGGTATTCCCAATACTGCTTCCTGAAACACCAGTGGCTTCTGTCAGCCATGGCTCTGAAGCCTCCTGAGATGCCCCATGACTAGGTATGGAGAAGCTGAACTTCATTCAAAACCAAATTTTAATATGGATGATGATGGGGGCAATATGTTAGTACATCCATCTTAGCGAGGAAAAAAGAATATTTTTATCTTATGCTTGAACTCAGTCTGACTTGAGCCAAAAATGCCTTAGTTCATAGTTTAAACAAACCAGCTGAAATTCTCTGTCTTGTCCTCTGGAAGTCCCCGATACCTGTTTAGTTTTTATTAGAAATGCATATTTTGAGAAATAATACTAATTTTATTGTCAATACTTTGTTTTCTATAAACTTGTTAGTAACTCAGTAATTCCAGAACTGCTGTGAATATTTTGCTCAATGTTATTGCTGTCACGATAGGAACAATGCTAAATATTTTTGCAGGTGAAGTGATGCATTTGGATTTCTGGCATCATGTCTGGTGAGGTGACAGCAGCCTGCCAGTGTGTGTGCTAAAGCCAACAGCTTGATCTGTGCTAAGAGGCTGTTGGAAGTGTGTGTTTGTCAGCTGGATTGGTTTGGGGTCCTCGTTTTAGCCTTCCTATTTATATGCTAAGCCATTAGGCCCAAGAGCTCACTGATGTACTGGATTAATGATGAGTGAACCCTCCTTAAACTGAAGTTGAAATTTCTTTAATGGAACCTTAATGGTGTTTGCAAAGTTTCTATTAACTCTTCTTTGGGACAAGTTAAGAAGTTCGGTATTTTTGACTAAAGCAGAAAATTAGATGCTTGAAAATAGTACTTAAAAACTTCACAGCAACTGTTTTCTTGGATTATTTTCAAGAGTAGCTCTTAGACTATTTTTTTTTCCTACAAATATGTAGGATTTTGAGGAATAGCAGAACACTTTAACTTTTGTTTCTTCTTGTAGGATTTATATTAAAACACTGAACTTTAAATGAGGTATCTAGGTAACCAAAGTACTGGTAATTATTGAAGCTCTGTCTCTTTCTGTGCCACTCCTTAAAATCTGTATCTGACACTAGGATTGGCGTTTATAAGTTATAAACTCTTTCTGTAGGCCACAAATATTTTTCTTTTCTCATTCTCAGGCTGTAACTTAAATGTGGAGTGCCTGTGTAGGACGTTGGTAAAACTGATCTGACTGAACTGGACAGCAAAGTTCCCCACGACGTGGCTGAGCCCTGACTGACTCAGGTGAGTTCTGAAATAACCCACTCGTGTTGCTGTGTGTTGCTGTTGCCTCAGGGCTCCTGTGCATGAGAATGTAATCCTTAAAATGGTGCAAGAAGGGCACTGAAGTGAGCTGGGCATGCCAGCTGGATTTTGTTTCCTCTGATGCCAGGAAATCAGGACACCATTAACAACTTGCTGGGGATTCTCTTTGGGTAGTAATGAGTAGGAAATGGAGCTTGGCTGGGTGACCCAACCTCTATTGAGAGAGCCTGCTGAAATGCCAAGAATCTCACCTCTGTACCTCAAAGCCTTTGTTAACTAATACAAATTCTCATCAGACAAAGTCTGGCTGCCCTGAACATGCTTGTCTTATTTCATGCAATCTTACTAAAAGCTTTTTTTAACAGTTCTGAATGGCAGAGTGATTACTGTATTAGGAGCTCAGACTGATGGGGTAGACGTTGCCTGACTCATCTCACTTTCTGGTTTTAAATATAACCACAGCTTTTGGAGTCCCTCCAGAGTCAATTTTTTTTTTTTTTAATTGCTCAAAATCAGTTCTGTATCTTCAGATGACTCTCTTAATTTGTACTGTAAAGATTTTTTTTTAATCAAGTGCTTTCAAGTCATGATAGGAGAGGGAGCAGGTTGCATCAGCCCTGTGCTATGAGTAGTCAAGTCTTTTCTGGTTTGTTTTTTTGTTGTTTTTTTTTCCAAAGTAGGAGCATTTGTCACTGTTAGCTACCCATCACAAGACTTGTTCCATGCTAATATACTTGTGTTGTTGTTCTTAATGCTGTTTGACACGCTCTTATATTAGATTTCAGAGTGGGTATATTCTTGGATCTTGTATGTCTGACTGTTACCTGTTAGTCAGATTTCTTCCCTTGTTTCATTAAAAAAAAAAAAACAACAAAAAAATCTATGCTTTAAGTGGAATCCAAGCAAACTACAAAAATTAAGTGCTTTCATTTTGCAGTTTAAAAATCTCAAATCCATTTTGTTTAAAGAAACCTTTAAAAAAACAAATAATATTCAAAATTTTAAACTATTTCTGGAGACTCCTGGAAGCTGTGGCTTCACTGGGAATCTTGGTCTGGTAAAGGTTTCTAGGGTGGACCTGAGTTCTGAGCATACTGCACACCCTGGAAGTCAGAACCTTTTGAAGAGTTTAATAGGCATGCAGAATATTTGGTTCTCTCAGGCTTGCTTGTCCTTAGTTAGCATATCATCAAAACCTACTTTTTATATAGGTACCTAGCACAGTTTGGATCTCTCAGAATTTACAGGATAACTTTAACTCCGTTAGCTTTATTTCATGAGCTCATCTGGTTTAAATAAAACCTACCCCAAAACCACCCAAATTAGCAAGGATTCAGTCCCCTACTTATAGTAGTGCTCCAGTTCCTTTGTTAATTCACAAATTCACTATGGGTACTCAAGTGACACGTGTGTCTGTGAGCAAAAAACTTCCTGAGCTGAGGAGGAGAGTGCTCATCCTCCTCTGCCATGGTCTGAGCATCCCCTGTCCTGTGCTGGGCTTCTTGCCCCCCTTGCATCTTCTGCTCTGACACAAGGGCAGGTTTGAGAGAGAAATTATGAAAATATTTTTCATTTGATATAAATAAATGAGAAGATACCATACTCTGTTAGAATACTAGGGTTTAATCAAGGTAGTTGTTCTGAAAGAGGATTATATTTCATTTCTAAAATAAAAAAATTCTCAGAGCAAAGCAATGCTCTGTTTTTCAATTTTCTTATTAGCCATGTGACTCCTCAGTCTCACAATGCACTTGTTTTTAATAAAAATGCATTAATCTAGTAATATACTATATAGCATATAGCAGCAAATGGGACTAGAATAACATAATTGGATGTATCTTGATAGACAGTATATATATATTAAGTTATCTTTTTTATCTCCCATGTGTTGGTTTAATTAGTAAAGAGCTCTTACATGGAGTGCTGTGCAACAGTGAATGAACTATTATTAAAAAAAAAATCCAAATAAACAAGAGAAAAAAACCCCACAAAATGAAATAATGAAACAGATTTGACCTTGTCTTGCCTTATGGACTTATTGACAGTTAAATTGTCTGGCAGACTGTGTTGGTTTTATGGTGCTAAAACCAAAAAATTAAAATTGGTTTACCTGTGCAATTACTTTTTAACTAAAGAAGGCTTCTAAATAAATACCCGTATAGATACTTTTAAGATAATTCTGTTACAAATTATCCCAGAATGTTAACTTTTCTTACAAAACAATAAAAAATTCACAAAGCTTCATTTGTTGCTTTTGGACAGCATTAAGTGGGCTTTGTGCACTTCAGATTTTGAAGGACTTCCCCTCTGCCCCTGGTGCATTTCTAATGAAGCATCACAGTTTGTGGGATCACATTTTGATAGCTCAGATCTGTGTTATTCCTTGAGAGTCAGTGCAAAACTTGGTCCTGCAATGAAACAGGACAGAAATTCAAATATTTGAAGTGAAATAGTTGTGTCAGAGTAGTTCAGGGACTGTAGAACCCTCAGCTGAATTCCACCCGAGTCTTTCAGAATAGCTTTTGGTATTCCTGTGCAAAGCAGATATGTAATTGCAAAGCTACCCTGGAGATTTCTACAGAGAAACTAAAGCACTCAGTCATTGTATTTTGTTTTTTTCTTAAAGGCACTAAAAATTATTCTGTCACTCTGAAGGACTTTATGGAATTAACCTCATCTACAAAACCATCTGAAGTGATCTGAGAATATATTTTTATATGTATATCAGTTCTACAAAATAGAACATACATGGAGTTTAATAGTGTGGGTTTTCTTTGGACAGGCAGTAGAGAACTAGTAGTCATACTTAGGTTTGCCAAGGACTCCTAATGTATTTTCCAAAAGTTCACTGAAATTGAAGCATCTAGTAGTATAACTGAAGCCAATAGATACTGATTTAAAAAAATAAATAGTGAAAGGTGAGTGTCAGAGGACATGAAGGCACAGACCCTGGTTGCTGTGCACAGTCAGAGTTCTTTATTGTGTGCTTTGCTACACTTATATAGTATCCTGATACCTATTGATTGATTTATAGTTTACATCTAAAAGTGCCCTGTCTAGCAGTATTGTCAAAATAGTACATTTTGATATAAAAGCATGCACTAACATAAAACCTTATCTGTTTCCCACCAAAGACATCTGGTTTTGAGACATAGCATTCTCCAGGAGGCCCATTCCTCAGGTTATTTACACCATTCTGCTCCCCTCAGGGTCAAGCAGTATCAGGCAGTCCACCAGGCACCTCTCTCCCATGCAGCATCTGTTCTTCTGTTGTTTTCCTCCAGGTGAGGAATGGGAATGCCATGGTTAGTATTTTCTTAGAATACAGATGACCCATTGAACAGGGCTGTGTGAAGGGACTGAATGTGTATGAGAGGGTTACAGTGGAGAGTTTTTTAAAAAATTCAACTTTGAACATCAAAAATGAAGAAATGTTGGAGACCAAACATTTTTCATCTGTAGTGTGCTTGTTTAAGATCTGTTTTATTTGATTAGAGACAGATGATTAATCAATTTCCTTTAATGGAGGTGGCTAGGACTCAAAAGCAGAATCTTTGCTCTTCTTTTTTTTGTCTCCAGACAGAGCTGTTGTACAGCTGGGACTGTAATGTGATACTGAGTTAATTTTATGTAATACAATTAACGTCTTCAATAATTTGATTATATGTGAGATGATTAACTTTATAGAGCTAATTTTGAATATTTTGTTATTTCTGCAATTTGAAAATTAGTGAGTTAAATGTCCTAATCACTAAATATCTTAAAGGCTCTGTTTTAACTTAAATTTAGATTCCTTTATGTTGGGATTATAGCCTGTCATTTCTTCAAAAAAAATATTGAGGATTATTAATCTTTTCTTTAGGATAGGCATCTTCACCAAAGTACTGCTGTTCAGTGAAATACTGGAGTAGGGGAAAAAACATATACTTGAGTAAATTACTGAGAAATTGAGCTTCTGTGGGCTTGCCAGCTACACAGTTGTCATTATCCCTTTTTAAGGACCTGGTAGATTAATAGGAATCATCTAATATGCTGGTTTACTTTGTTGGCAGAATAAAACAAAACCCCTCAAACCCCAAACATAGCCTTCTAGGCAAAGGGGTTAGGTGCCTGGAATGGGGCTTGGCCGATTTCTCATCTTTGAGTACCACCTTCCCTCTACCTTTTAATCTCCTGTCTCATTAAATTTAACTTAATAAGGTCAGAAAACACCATGGAGCAACAGAGGAAACACCAAGACTGGCAATGAAGCTGAGGTGGGAGGAATGGCCTTTCTAAATGATCACAAGTTGCTTAACTCTGCCTCTTTCATGGAGTGCTCTATTTCTCCTGTCTTTGTAGATATTCTGTCTATTTAGATGCTGTCTTCACCTCACTTCTGACTTTACAGCCAGTATGCTGCTGATCTGGCAGTCCTTTACTCCACACAACAAATGGATGTAGTTGCCAGCCTCCAGTTTGGGTTTTGACTGCTGAAGAGCCTCTAGGACCTGTGAGTTCATGTCACTCAACACTAAGAACACAATGCTGAGTGTTTTTGAACAGAGTCCTTCCTCAGTTGTGGCCTTGGTAGAGTCACCAGTAATGTTTGTTAAATCTGGTCATGTACTTGCCATTAGTTGTGGCTCACCAATAATTCAACAATAATGAGGAAACCATTGCTCAAAAGATGAAATGTAGTTGCTTTGGGCTTTTTTTTCTTTAACTCTAATGCCCTTTGCTTCCCAGCAGCTCTTTGCTTGTACCCCAACTCTTCCTATAGCAGTGATGGCTGCAGTGTGCATAATTTTATGGTTGTCTTGTTACCCCTCCATTGAACACCTGAACACGTCCTTTGCCAAAGGTCTAAGCTAGCCTTAGGTAAGCATGCAAAAAGTACTCTGAAACTCATGAGTTTAGGAGTTCAAAGAAAATGTAATTTCCTGGGGGTGCAGTCAGTGCTGTCTTGCATTGCTTCATCATCTGTGATCACCAACTGATGCTTTTTTAGCAAGAGAGAGGAAAATCTATTCTAATGGCTTTTGCTGTACTGATTGTGCTGAGTCAGTGACTCAGTCTGCAAAGTTAATTGGAGAGAGGCATTAAATTGGGTGGAATTTGAAGGATTTTAGTGTTCTAAGCCTCAGCCCCTCAGGCTTCACACAAATGAAACACATAATCAGCTTTCAGTAAGCACTAGTTTTCATTAATCATAAACTGTAGGCAAAGTTGGAGCTTGCAAATTTAGGTCTTTTATTGTTGTTTCCTGTTAATGGCTATTATCTCTTTTTCCCATTGTCTGTGACTGTGGTAGCACAGATGGCTAAAATCCCTTGTAGAAAAGTAATCAGCATTTGTGAACATGATGCATTCAAAATAAATGACAGAGGAGGAAAAATGCATTGCTTGAGAAATTAGGAAGCAGATTAAACTATAATAATGCATGTAAACACATCCAGGAAAGCAAGCTACAGCTTTGTTATCAACATAACTCTAACTTCAATACATGTAACCTTCTATGAATTTATTGCCAGGATAGGAAGCAAGTTAAATTAAAATTGGAAGGCAACTGGTTTAATACCAGTAATTTGGAATGTTCATTTTTAAAAGCCTAACAAAATGTGATGTAATTGGCACAGATAGTAAGGGAGGAAGAAGAAAGGACACGCTTCCCTACAGATCCTAATTACTACATTTTAACTGAAATGTGACTAAAGTTACAGCTGTTCACAAGCACTTCCCTTTGATCAAAGAATGCAATATATTAACTGGAGTTACCAGCAGCCTTAGCTTTAAACTCACCATGTACTGTTGAGTTCTTAATCTTGGAAGCAATAAGAATTATTCATAAACCCCCCAGGGAGAGTTATGGGGGGCCCTTGAGATGAGCACATCAGCTGCCACCCTTCTCATGGATAAGTGACTTGTGGCTCATTTCTTCAAGTTTTAAGACCTATATTGCAAAGATAATAGCAGGATAAGCAAATGAAATTACTATCACCTCTCATCTCTTCTTTAACTTTGTTAGTAATGGCTTAAGTTATATATGCTAAAATGGAATTCATGCTATAAGCTGTGGGTTCAATCTAAACATCAATAAAGCCTAAAGCTAAACATTTTTCTTAGAAGTTAGGAGCATTTTTTCTGTGTCCTTCCCAGGATGGTTTCCTCCCTCCTCTGCCCTGCTTTCTTCAACATGTACATATTACCTGAATGTTGGTTGGGGTTAGGTGTGGAAATTGTCTTGGTGCTTGTTGGCCTGGAGAAAGCAGAGAGTAAGTAAGGAGAAACCCAGCAAGAAGAGTAGCAAGAAAGCCAGGCACTTCCCCATGTATTGAGGGGAAAAACAGTTTACTAATTTTTAATTTTTTCTTTTATTCATAATTGCTGATTCTTTTTATGTAGATCTTAGCAGCCCTCTTAAGTTGTTTCTTAGGATTTCAAGCTCTTCAGAACAGCACCTGTTCTAGTTTAGTAGTAATGTAGTAATCTTGTAGTAGTAGCTAGAGATGCTGTCACAACACAACAGAACAATGGAAATAAAGATATAGACTCTGATCTAGAGAGACCATATGCATAATAAAATTTTATTCAGCAAAATCTAAAGGCAGAAGTGAAGGATGCAGCCTTGGCTTGCTTACAGTTATTGTAGCAGGAAAATTCTCCAAATGCTTTTAATGAGGGATACTAATTCTGTGTTCCCTAATGACATTAATTGTTTAGTTCAGAACTCAAATGACTTGCCCTGGGAGAGAAGTTTCATGGCTTGTTGCAATCTGTGTGAAATATTTTCTGTCAGATAGGCAAGTGTGTTTTTCTTTTTAGATTTGTTTCTTACCAATAATGATCTACAGCAAACACAACAGACACAAACTCTTGTCTGGATGCCAGTTTGCCAATTGTAGAGCTGGTCCAGAGCTTTTAGCCTTACCATATTTTATTTTTAAAATATAAAATTAGAATATTTATTTTTGTGAGGAAAAGTTTTCCTCTTCAAGACTGGGGTTTTTCTTTGTGTTTTTCTTTCTCTTTCAACCCCTTTTTTTTTTTTTTTTTTTTTTTTTTTTAATGAGACAGTGGAAGATAAAGCTTCAAGAACATTCCAAGAGGGTGATTTAGCCTTCCATGCTTTTTCCAGTAACTGAGTAATTGTGGTAGTATGATGTGAGCGAACAATTAAATTCACACTTATATGTGAGGGATTTAATTTCATGATTGAAATTAACTGAAATTTCATGACTTAATTGATTCAGATATTGAATCTCACTGGTAGAGATTGATTAGGAATGACGGGGAAACTTTAGAATACTAGAGGTAATAACAACTATTTAATAGTAATATGTTCTACAAGAGTTAATTTCTTTTTTTTTTGGTGCTCATACAAGGGATCCTGCATATTTTTCAGATGAGCAGTCTACTAGTTTTAGTTCAGAGGGGGCTAAACTGTCTATCTGAATACAGCTGCCTGATTAAGACTCAAGGAGAGAACCTTTACAGTTTCAATATGTAATCTTAAAAATCTTGTTTTAAACACTTGGATTTAATAATGTCATACAGTGGATGTGAAAGGGTGACTTCAAAAGTGAAGTTGCCTCCTCTACAGCATAGGATATTTTTAAGTCTTTCCTGAAATGGTGTCAAATATGTGTTGGTTCCTGTGATGGGCTTAACCAAATGAAGGTGAGATGACAAATGGGCAATACCAAATTCACATTAACCTTTATTGGCTGAAAAGCTCCCTGAGAAACTGTGAAGAAATTCAGAAGGTACACCTAAACACAGTTTAATCACAAATATATTGAAGCAGGAAAATACTCATTATGGATTTATTTCAGTTAACCAGACAGTGTATTTTAGTCTAATATCATAGAATCCAGACCTTTTTTCTTTCAGTTCTCAGATCTTGTATTGGATTAGTATTGTGCAACTGCTTGTAAGCATAAGTTGGTTGTTTTTTGTTTAGTTTTGGGTTTTTGGGTTTTTTTCCTCTTCAACCAAGCTGCAGTCCCTAAGAGAAAATGAATAGCAAAGCTACACAGAGAAAGCTCTCTGGTGAGGATTTTGTCAGCACTCCTGCAAAATACTTAACATTAAGTCAAGACTTCAGCTCTCAAATCTTGTGAGCTAAAGGCAGGTGCAGAATGATGTTGACAACCAGCACACAAGGTACAGTTTTTACAGCTTGTAAGAGTTGCAGGCTGCTCAGCTGATAATTAGCTACCTTCACTTTAGACATTAATCATGATGAACTCTCTAATGCAGTAAAGGTATAAAGTAGTCAACAAAAGAGACAAAATATAAGGAATCACCTGCTTTGTTTGGAAAAGCTGATTAAAAAAATTATTAGTTGTTTTGTTGGGGTTTTTTTGTTTGGTTGGTTGGTGGGTTTTTTTGTTTATACTTATTATTTTAATGTTTTTGATTGTGATGAACTCACAGGGCAAGAGACATTCAGCTCCATTCTGGAGATACCTTTGTAGCATCTTGTCAACTAATTGTCACACTTAGCAAGATAGGAAAAAAAAATTCATCCTTCTTGAACTAATGCATGTGAAATGTCATATCAATCAATGCAGAAAAATAGAGCTACATGCAATCAAGATGAGCTGATCTGCTTCAGAGAGAATATAGCAGCAGTGTTTGTGAGGTGGGTTCTTTTGTTTTTGTATAGTTTTTTTGCTACTGAGTGTATGCCAAGCATGTTGGTTTTCTTGGGCTGCTGTAAACACTATCTCTGCATAAAAACAATTTTTTATTGAGTTAATGGTGGAGAAGGATTTTTGCCATATTTTTGGGATAGCCATTTCTTTCTCAAATTACATATTTTGCAGATTTCTATTATCATGTGGCAAATAATCAGTTATACTGAATCTACATGGCCAAAACTAATTCTCTCTGCCAAGACATCTTGTTTCCATACAGGACAGCTGTTTGAAAATTGAAAAATCATAAAGATCCCCTTAGCTTATTAGTTAGAGCTTCCAAATACAGACTTTGTGGCTGCACTTTCATTAAGGGAGGGAATTGCATCAACCATATGCATTATGTTAAGTTCCACCCATCACTAATAGTTCATAAATATCTTCTTTTCCAAGACTGCAGTTAAAGCCAGAATTCTTATTTAGAGTTATAAGGATTTTTGAGTATGTCATAGCTTGACACTGGTGGCAGCACCAAAATTACTGCTGTGAAAGTGGAAGAGAATGAAGAACTGTGTGTTTAGACCATAAGAGTAGCTGTCATTAAGTAAATATTTAGATAAAAGAATGATTAAATAGCAGCTATTTTTTTTTTTTTTTTTTTGTCTCAGTTGTGGTCAGCAGCTGGAGGTCACTGATTGTTTGGGATTTTAATTCCTAAAATGGTATGAATATAAACATACATAAGACATGGAGAGCTAGGGTTTAAAGACAGCCAAGACTCAAAATATAATTGGTACATAGCAGAGGATGCATAATTTGTTTCATAAGAAAAGAAAAATTAGTTTCTTTTTTACTTGTCACATACTGGTCTGGTCACACAAATTTAAAAGCCATGGAGGTACCAAAACATTACAGCTTTTATGTAGAAGGAGGAAAAAAAAAACCAGTTAAATGTGTGTCTATTTTACTGGATTACTGATTTTTATGTTAGTGAGAGCTCTCAGACAAAATCCTGCATGCCCTGGTGCTTTTGGGTTTTTTGTTTGCAATTTATGCAGTCAGCTGAAACATAGCTTCTAAAAATTTCCAAAATCTGTGTGAAACCATTATCTTTTGGGAGACTCTGAGAGTCTGCTGACCTCACTGATTAGAATTTTTCCCAGAAGGACAATTTTAAAGTGCATAGCCCTGTCTAGAGTGGGATCTACCTGGTAAGGGGGCTGGAGCAGAGCTGGGGGTGATGCCTGGAAAGAGGTAAAACCTGACACCCTTCTGCAGAAGCTCCCCCCCTCCAGGCAAGCATCTTTTCAATGGCTTTGATGCCAATGCCCCTGGCTTCTGCAGCAGCTGACTGACAGCTGAACAACAGGAACTCAGGGGTACATATGGCTGTCCAGGCTGTGGCTGTTTGGTTGTCTCTTGACCCACCGCCATCTCGCGTCGGGCCCTGTCCAGGGTCAGCGCCATCTTGAAGAAACTCGCTGGGCAGCTGGGCCCTGGGGGTGACTCTGACTCTCTCTCTCTTTCTTTCTTCCCTTTCTTCCCACTTTTTCTCTCCCACTTCTCTCTCTCTTATATCTTCTTCTCTTCTCTCCCTCTTTTGCCTGGCTCTATCATTTTGCTTGTGACAATTGTCAAATAAAAGTCTGCTTGCACCCAACCCTTCCAAGGTTGGACTTTGTTTCATGGATCCAAAACCAAAATAAATTTTAATGTTGCCTCAGGCCATGACAGAGACAAAGTTAGAAATAGATATTATGTAATGAAAGAAAACCAACAATTTGTCATTAAGCAAGCATCCAACTCAAACTTTTCCTACTTTTCCCACTGTTAGTGCAGTGGTCTGATGTGTCCTCTACTCCTTAAATCAGGATAAATTTTAAATCTGCATCATAATTCTTCAGGTTAGTTGCCACGGTGATTTCCATCCCTGTTTTAGGGGACAAGATTTCTATGGGAACAATTATGTAGTCTTTTGCTCTTTGTGTTATTTGTCACCCCCTTCCTGAATAACTTTTCAGTCCATTGACTAGATTTGACCAAAGTTACCTTGAAGACATCATCTTTCTCGCAACTTACTGGTTGTATCTTATGCTTTGTTGATTCTCAAGGCAAAACTGGTTGAGGAGGTGGGGACAGCAAAGAATACAGAGCATACTAGTACACGTTTTTCCCTGATTGCTTCATTAAAAGGTGGCAGTCTGGCTGTGTGGTTCTGGGGAAGGAGAGATGTAAATGGGAAAGGAGCAAAAATCTTCCACTTTGACTTGCTGTTTGAGCTGTTGTACTTGTGGGGAGAGTAATTTAGTGCCCAAATGGGCACATTGATAATAGTCTGTGGAATGCAATATTAATGCACAGAGCAGCTGAGGATGCTGTTCAAAGCCTTTTCTTCCCCCAGAAGTGGAATTGGTCTCTTTCCAGTAATGGAGTGTGATTAAAAGAAGAATAAATGATACAGTTGTGGGAAAGATAACATGAAGCAGATAACCACAGCTGTTGAGAGTAGCATGTTAAGTGATGGAATCAGTTCCAGTTCACACCAATGAGGTCTTCTCTGAATGATCAACAGAATGAACAAGCATAGGGAGAGCTCTGGAGGACTCTGCAGAAGCAACAGTTTAAAATTTTAACTTCCTTTCAAAATTGACAACAACTGAATTTGCTGATAGGTTAGGATATAATTGGACTGTTAGGATATAATTGGACAGAAATTAATTTTTGAGACTTTTGTTAATGATGGCACTATAATGCATTCATTCCTAGCAGTTCCAATAGTTCTATTAGCTGGTCCTATCTCCTGATTATGCAGTTTATTGGCCTTGCAGTATCTTAGTATAACTAATTTCTAAAGAATTATATGGCCAACAAACTAAATCTAGAGTAACTTCTTCTTCTGTGATTTTCACTGTAAATTTTTTCACAATCTTGCAGTCTTGGGGCTAAGCAAGCAAGTTAAGCTTGGTAAAGCACCAACATAAAGCTCTTCATTTGACTTTGCTAAATGAGAAGATAGGCATTTGTTCCCTATGAATGTGTGAAATGGTGAGCTGGCACAGTGGCTGAGCTATAGCATCTCTGTGTTACTGGACTTCACAAAAATTATTTTTCTTTGGCTAAAGTGGCCCAATTTTTCTCAGTCAGTAAAAACACCAGATGAGCTGTTGAATTTAATGTTATGCAGTTCAGAAATAGCACATCTCTTTAATTTTAAATTTCAATAGCCTGACCTGGCACAGCCCTCCTACATGTAATTTTAATTAAATCTTTTGTTTTGTGAAAACAAAACTGTAAGTACAGCCTATTTCTGACCCTTAATTTTTTATCAACTTTCTCTAAAGTCAAAGACACTGTCATAACTCATGGTGTCTTCACAGCAATGGTGATGCTGTTCTACATAGAACTTTAGGAAAATCTTTTTCCAGGAAAATAGAGGTGGGTCAAGTTGTTGTAAGACAACAAGCCAGCTCTTTAATTTGTGATCCACAAGAGAAATTTTATTTTTTTTCTTTGGAGTCACACAAGATTCGTAAAAGATGAACAACTGAAAATGTCACTAACCAGTGATTTGTTTAGGAAGTAGCCACTAGCCACATGCAGGTCTCTATCCAGTGATGATTCCAGAATTGGAGCTTACTTTTACTCTTGCTTATTATTCATCAGAAAGTGTGTTAATTATTTAGCATCAAAATGGTTGCTGGGGCTGTGTTAGCATTCAGCAAGAAACGTGACTGACTTCAGTTTCTGGGCACCTCGGTGTATCCCAAATTCCTTTTGGCTTTTTTTTAGTAATAAATTAATTAATAAAATCTCACCAGTGAGCAGATTCTGTAAGAGATTTCCAAGGTGTTAAGGAATTTATTCTGTTGTTCTCATTTCCTAGTGTTTTCTTGCACAACCAGGCACAGTTCTGGATGCTGTGTAGATTTAGAAAATACAGCGACTCACACACAATTCCTTTAACAGGGGCTTTTTGTTACTTCATGTTAACAGGAAGGATATTATTCACAACAAGAAAATCAGTGCAAAATGTCATCTAAGGAGACTGACAGTAACTGTTAAAAAACTCCACGAGGGACCAACCAGTGTCAATATAACTTGGCTTAGATGTAAATAGTATGAGGAAAAAGGCATTCTGAAATTTCATTATCTTCTTTTTGCCTTGTAACTTGATCATTACTATAAACACAAGCTTCATATTGAGGAAAAATACCAGAAATAAAACTAGCTCATCCAAAATGGGGAGAAACTGAAAAAAAACCCCACCAAAAACCAAATAAACAAACCCCCCCAGGTAATTCCTTCTTCTTTATATTCACAATTGCCTGGATTGCCATTAATTTATATAGAGCTTCACTAAGGTGAAGTAAAAAAGTCACTTCTATTCTGACAGAGGTACTTTTCTCCCACAAAACCCAAGCACTCTGCTGTTCATCATACTTTGATCCTGTAATCTAAAATGATATTAAATCAATCCTTCTCTCATGTAATAGCCAGATCATCTTGTGGAAGCTGAAAAGATTGTCTCCAGTGGCTGTTTGTACTTGGTAACCAGTAGTTTGATAACCAGGAAGATCAGATTGGCCACTTCTTGCAGTCCCTGTGAGGATTCTTCACAAGCAGGACCTGATTTATTGATAGCCCTTAAACATAAACTTACTAGCATCTTGTACAGTCTTTATTTCTGAGTCTTAAATGTTTAAAATGTTTAACAGTGTTTTAAATTTGATTAAGACATCATCACAAATCTTGTGGAGAAACAGAAAATAATTTGAAGTGGCACAGAGAATTTTTTCTTTAAAAAAAAAATAAATCACTTATTTACTTCCTGCAGCCTTTTATGGTGATTTTCAGTATTTTTTCTTAATTATATTTTTAACAAAATTTCAGTTGTATCATTGAGTATGTTTACTTGTCTTATTTTTATAATCTCCAAATATGCTTTTTTTCTTTTTTAATACAATTTGAAGACAGATTTTTAGGATGTATAATGTTCTGGTAAGGAAGGAAACATAGAAATTATTTCTAACCTTTAACAGCCTTCTGCACATCTAGTATTACTGGGGGGAAATTTGGAGTAGCTGAGGGTGTAAAATATTGTAAACTGTAAGAGTAAATTTTATGAAAATAACACTGTATTTCATTTTCAAGCATTTTAACTAGGATTTTCAGCTAGGAATACTGGCCTTGTAAGTTGGTTTAGAAAAACCTCCAGAAAAAATAAAAACCAAACCAAAAACAGAACAAAAAAACCCAACCAACCAAAGACACCCGCCCCCCCCCAAAAAAGCAAAAAAACAACCAATTAAAATACCCCAACAAACCAAACCAAAAATCCAACAAAAAAAACCCTACAAACAAAAACCAAAACCCCCACACCAAAAAACCACCACCAAAATAAACTCAAAATTCTGCTTTTCAAAAGTAGTTGAAACTTTCATAACAGTTCTCAGTGGTTTTGTGTTCCAGCCATGGCCAGAACTGCAACAAGTGTCATATTTTAAAGAAGTCTGGGCCCTATTCAGAAGCTTTTATTACATTAAAACAACAGGACAGAATTATCAGAAAGCAAAATGCAAGCTGTAATTGTTTCAGTACACCTGAGTAGCCTGACTTTTTACAATTTCTGTACTGTTAAAATACTTCTTTCTGAAAATGGTATCATGATAAAAACACTGTTGTGCAATTCAGGAGTTAAATAAAAGGAGAGAGACTGTAAGGAATATAGTAACTAATAAGTCATGGTATGGTTCTTGATTAAAAAATAATGAAGGTACTTGATTTGCCAATTATTAATAGTCAATTTAAATGGAATAGAATTATTTTTATATGGTGGTTATATTGGCAATAAGATACCTTTTTATTCAGGCGAAGCAGTGTTGCAACAGTTCTGAAATTTTAGTTTAGATGAAACTCTTTGGGTAGAGGGATGTCTGATCTTAGTATTGCAAAATATACATTTTCTGTGAGAAATAAATTTTCGAGGTATATGAGTTACTGTGAGGACTTGGCTAGAAGCTTTAATGCCAGTGTGTTCAGTCCCTTCACTGGCTTTCAACATATTTACTTGTGAAAAATATTAGTTCCTGTGACAGTGTGCAGAATAAATCCTGAGAGGGATGTTTGATAAGTCTGAAATTTGTAGTGGTTTAGTAAAGAGAGAAACAGTGAATCCATAAATCTTCCTATATCCAGTGTGTGGATTTTCTTAAGTCCTGGCTTCTGTCCTTCTCTGGGATGTCTGTGTTTTATTTTTTATAGCACTGTCCAGGCCCAGCCATTCCTGTAAGACAAAATGATGATGGAGATGCTGTTGGGTTAGTGTTGGTATTTTCGGGTGACGGTGACCTCTCTACATCTGCAGCTTTCAGACCTGCTGGAGAAACTGATTGTTTAATGCTCAGAAGGTAGCCAGTGGGCAGCTCTCAGGCTGGGTAGAAATAAAGCTCAGAGATTGTAGAAAATTATTACTAAATATGGCCAAGATATATTTATTTCTATAAATTTATTTATCAATCACTTGGATAGAAAGTGTTTGTCAGCCCGTTGTCACCAACTTTACAAGGCTTTTGGCTGTATTCTCAAGTGCTAAAGGGTGAAGGAACAGCAACTGTTCTAAATAATGGTTTGTCACCTTCCCTGGAATATGAGGTCTTGCCAGTGTGGCACCTGGCTGCTGTGGTTTGTGCTTTTGACACCTGAGGATTGAATTGTCACATATGAAGCCACGGTATCTTTGTATGTTTAGAAACAGCAACTTCACAAAGAATAACATTACCAAGCAGATCTTGCTGAAAAAGATTCAGATTGTTCAGATTTTCTGTGTATATAAGAGGAAAAGTGGATACTTGTACACTTGCATGACCACCTCTGAGTAGTCTGAGTGGACTCCATGTTAAATAATAGGATATTCATACCCATTTGCATGGTCCCAAATAGAAAAAGATTAATGCTGCATTCTCTCTTCAACAGCACAGTTGCATTGCGTGATGACATTTCAATAAACAAGACAGCAAGTCCTAAAGACATGAGAACACAGAATTAAAATAAATGTCATGACTTGCCCATCATCAGCACCAGTTATGTCACATAATATTAGAAAATTTTTCTTGCCTTTCCAATTCTGAGGGTTGTTCCAGAACTTCAGTACTCTACTGATTAGCAGTTTTAGAATACAGGCTAAATGTATTGATGCCCCTCTAATAACCATTTTTTTCTCTTCTTGCTGTTGCCTTTCCACTCACTGATGTTTATCTTCCTGAAGCATTTGTGACCACCTCTTTTCTGTATTTTATTGTGAGAAGCCAAAACTTGTTCTGTTTCTGCTATATTTTCTCATTTTTCACTTCTTTTATATTGTGGCTATTGACAGGACAGAAATACCAGAGGCAGATCGTTTCTAGTGATTTTGTGACTTCTGAGGTCACATTTTTTTCCTCTCCATCAAAGTTGTAAGGCCAGATGACTAGGGAAAGAACATAGAAAATAAGATTAGTGTAAGGCAGTTGTTAGCTCCTTGATGGTACTGGCAGTGAGGACTTCCAGTAGTAAGGATGGGAGTAGAAGCAGGTTAAGATCTTTGATACATATGACAGATGTTAAAATGTGTTTTAAAAAGCCATGAAAAGCAGAGATCAGAAGCATGTTTTATTTGTCCACCTCTGTGTCCTCTGAATCCCCAATCCCTCTGGTCTGTGGCTGCTGTTAGGATGAAGAGTGGCCACCAGTTTTGGTGTGCTCTGGGTGTTCTCTGCAGCTGGGGAAGAAGGGAATGTGCAGAGTCTGATCCCTGTAGATGGATCAGCAGGATGCTCTGGGTTCTAAATGGAGCAGCTGATGTGTCAATCAAAAGCAGAATGAATGCTCACAGCAAAGCTAAAAAAAAAAAACATGGAGCAAATAAGAAACGAAACATTACTAATTGTTTTAGTACTAGGGTTTGTTAGGTAGAAGGGGAAAACTGTTGTGGGGTGAGAGGTGTCTCTACGAATAATTCTTTTATGGCTGAGGCACCATGGAGTACAAGACACCCTTTGAAGGTCCTTTCAGTCCTAAGATTGTCCTTAGGTTAGGAACTGCTAAAATAAAGGTAAAGTTACAGATAATTTTTGTTTATGCTTTTCTGGAAAAGAAAAAAAAGGAAAATTAGATGTTAATTTCAAAAATAATTTGTAATCATTACGGCACTGACTGGTGGGATAATGTCCTTCAGGAGTTTTGTGCCTTCTCCCACGTGTGATGGTTTCTTTGGCTGAATTTATACTCTGGTCCTCTGCGTAACATCTGGCTGGAAAATATTGTATGGCTGCTGGGACTACCCTATTACATTATCTTATTACTGTCATAGCCCACATATCTATTCTGGAAAGCTTTGTAGTCATTATAGACTATTTTTTTATCAAGTAGTTATTAATCTCTCTTGTTATTCACTACTTGAAATTTTATCCCTGGTGAAGGAAAGCAGTTTTGTCATGCTGGAAAAGAATCTTAAACTGTCTCAATAATAATAGAACCCTATCTTCTTAATAACTATAAACAATAACATAATAAAATAACTATATCTCTCCCAAATTTGATATTGGAGGGGGGCTGGTTTGTAACTTGATGTTTAGGCACTGACAAATGCAGAAAATACTTGAGGAGGGGGAGGAAATTCAGTTGGCAATGTAAAAACTGCTTGTAAAAACTGCTCATGGAAGTGCTTTGTGTGACAGATGGGCTGGGCATCATCAGGATAGGTTCCTGATGACTGTCATGCAGCATGTGGCTCCATTGCATAGACTTTACCTCTTCAAAGCAATTAAAAGAACTAACAGGACAGAGATACCAGTGCAGCTTCATATAGCATGTTGAAGTCACCTAATTAGCAAGTAGCCTTTGATTAATTAACCCTGTGCAAAGCATCTGGCACCTGAGCTTAAGGTAGGGCAGAAGGACCTTGCTATTTGTGATGCAGTTGGTGAGAAGACATTCTGGAAAGTTTATGAATAAAGATTCACTGTAAATGGACAGTATATATGTTGGTAACTTGTAGCAAACCATAATCTGATCTCCTCAGCCTGTCAGGCACCTTTATTCAGCCATCCATCCCACAGAAAACCAAGTGAAAATGTTCCCATGAGTTGTATTTTTCTTTTTCCCAACAACCTGTCACCTTGGTCTGACTGCTAACACACAACTAAGAACACAAAGTTCCATTGATGTCAGCAACTTTTGTTGTAGATAATTTTGGAAGATCCAGTGAATAAAAATTGGTTTTTATCTCCTCTTTCTTAGTCATTCCTGTTCTCACACATTCCACTTGAGAGGTGGGAACACATTAGGATGTTGGTATTACATTTATAAAAACATTTATGTTCATTTGACCCAGTAGTTGTCAGTGTATGAAGATGTTTTGCTGCACTTTTTTCTTTTTTATTTCCACCCCCCCTCACCATCCCTGACACTGTCTTTGGACAGCATCTTTCATCCACATGTTTCTTCAGGTTTAACAATAAATGAATATTCATTCTGAAACCCCTACACCAACACCACAGGTTATTCTGCTTTGACACGAGCCCTGTTGTTTCTTTTATTTAAGGTTGTAATATATAGAGAAACAAAGCATCAAAGATTTGGCAGGATATTAAAGTATGGAATAAAAATTTGAATATAAGAAGATAATATGAATTTCAGTTTTTCAAATTTTGATCTTGAAATCTTCACCCATGTGTAGGCATCATTACCTTCTCTTAAAATCATTCACAGATGAAAAAAATCTAATTAGATCCTTGAAAAAAGGACTGTAAATGTGTTCAGGATGTAGCAAAGGTATGCATGTGGTTTTGGGTACGCTTTCATGCAGGTGGTTTTACTTTGTTGTTTACATCTAAGACAACGTAGAAATTTGAAAAATCCATACTGATAAATATTGCTTTTCTTTATTAAAGAAGATCAGGGTTCATTGAAAAAGAACTGAACAGTATCTTGTTCTTTGGAGTGGCTGAAAAGGGCAATAGGTGCATGGAAGCACAAATATGTGATGTTAAATCTCACGAGCAAATAGTGTGTGTACAAACCACACTGCCTGTATTTTTTTAGTAGCAACTGTAAGACTTATGTCGGGATATTTTGATGTGAGTTTTATCTGGTCTAGGAGTGGGTGAATATCAATTTGCATTTGATAATAATTAGAGCTTATAAATCTTGTTTTTAAATAAATATGAAGGTATAACACTGTTTCTAAAAAACATTTCGCCGCCGCTTCTTCTAAGAAACTAGACAGATGCCCTGTGCCATAAAAACATTGGCTAAATTTTATTTAAAATGTAACTTTACCAGATATAATAACTAGGATGCCAGTCAACACAGGGTTTATTTGTTGTGTAAGTTAAACCTGTAAAAAATTACTTTTTATGTCATCAGTGTCCCCGGACAGCTGTCTTTTCTCAGAAGGTGACACTGTATTTTTATGGCAGACTGTACTGGGAAGATTCTTAATTCTTTGAGGAAATCTTGGGAAGCACATAAAAATGGTTTGCTCAAACTAGTTATCTTTCTTTACAACTTTCAGAAGAGGTCAAAGTTTAGTGTACCAGGACACTTTGCAAGAAATTAAATTGTGAAATATTTTGAAATTTGGAAGACATACTGTGATCGAAGTCCAACATGAAGTCAGTGGAGACTTAGTATTTTCTTATACACTAGCATCAATTTTTCAATTTTTCATCACTTTAGCTGTCTGCCATTAGCTGTAGTAAGAGCAGAAGAGTGTGTGTAACCAGATGGAATTATTTCATCCTGATCCTGGATGCTTCCCTCTCTGCCATGCATATATATCCCAAAAGGCTGATGGAGAACTTCCAGTCACTCTGTATAAACAGAGTTGCTAGTTGTAAACTTTGCAGGAAAGCCCACTGAGGCCTGTTTTATCTTCAGTCAGAGACAGTTTTGCCTGCTCATCTGTTTTATCAGCTTGCAATTCTAGCCTCGTGCCAACACCATTATTACTGTATAAATTAATGAGAGCATGTAGTTGCTTCACCTTCTCAAAACTTCATAATTGCAAATGTTAGACACTTAATTAAAACAAACAAAAAAGTGGCCTTCCCCAAATGTTTTTTCATGAGAATGCCATTCAAAAGTTTCTGAAGATTTTAAGAGCTTGTATGAATCTTAACTTCATGCAGCTTTTGCTTTGATGATAGAATTGACATAGATTCATTTTTTATAGGAGTAAAATACCATTTTTTTTACCCAGCTGTAAAGGTTAACAAGTTAATAGAAACACAACTGAAGTTCTTTGAAAACACTGAAAGCACTTCTATCATAAAATAAGGTTATGAAGAATGTCAAATGTCCTGTAGTTTTGTGTGTATTGTGTGCAGGTTTTTGTATGTGTTCTTTTCTTGGACCATGCTAAAAAAATGGAATTTCATGCTTCATAGCAGATTTCTTGCTCCCTCATTAAGTTCTCAGACCTGCACAAAGCCCAGCTGGCTTCTGTTTGTGATGCCACTAGCACCTTTGTGGCAGCAATAAGGACAGTTCAAATTACTCCCTTGTGCTTTGCAGAATAAGAAACCAGACCTTCAATAAAAGCTTCTCTCCTCCTTTCTGGCCTTGCAGAAGCTTTTTATACACTTGCGGTGTGCAAAGAGGCAATTAGTCATTGAAATCACAGGACAGATCAAATATCCCAAATGTAAACAACTGTGTGGATGTTTTTTTGTGGTGTCAGGTACTTGATGGTCAGGGCTGAAGATCCAAACAGAACCACTTCATGTTCTTCACTTGTGTGCACTCTGAATTCCATTGGAGAAATAAATAGTGAAGTCAGTTTGCTCTCAAGAATAAGTCAGAAAATAAAGTCAGTCCTGATCCAATGCAACATGAGACCATTGAGTACTTAACTTTTTTGGTCAACAAAAATAATAGGAAACAACAAAAATTAAGGAAATACATCAGGGAAGAAAGCAGATACACAAACCACTGCTCAACATAACTTGTGGGATTTTGGTTTGGTTTGGTTTTTTTGGCTTGACTTATGCTTCAGTGTGGCAAAAGAAGTAACAAAGGTAGAGGGTACAGTACTTAAGTTTTATTATCTTTAACTGGCATAAGACCACTGGTAGTGTTCAGCTTCTCTCACTCTTACTTGGAGTATAATTAGGGGGAAATCAGTAGAAGTATACCAGGTTTTTCATTTCTTTTACAATCAAGACATTTTACCAGTGGGAATGCTAAAGCATGCATCTAAAATGCAGCTGAGGGGCAAGAACACTGAGAGATTTGCACTTCCAAATGTTCTGCATGTTCTGCAGATTGTATTGACTTATACTGAATCAGAAACAAAAGAGAAATTATGCAAAAGCAGGACAGCTCAGGATATTTTCCTCTCTCTGAGGCACTGCAAGCAGAAAGCAGATGTCAGTATTGTCTAAAGCCTGCAAAGTGTGTTGTCATTTTTCCCATTTGGAGATTTTTGGCACTGCTGAGTCATATTTTATGGCAGCCCAGGTAAACTGTGCTTGTTGACTTCTAAAAGAACCGGGTAAAAAGAACACACCAAAAGCTAAAACCAAAACTATATATGATTTTACTTGTTCACTTTCTCATACTTGCCTCAGAGTATCATGCCCCATTGCTTTATCTTACATGATTTCATTTGTGGTGCTCATTGCAAAGAACAGAGTGTGTGATATTTACTCTTTTTTTGTTATATGTTCTACTAGCCTGCATTGTCTTAAATACTGTGTGGCCAAACAATCACTATTATTTTATTTGTGTCATGGAACTGAGAGAGAGAGGGCGGGCTACAAAAGAAGTTACAGCTCTGTGAACTAAACTATAATTACCTTCAAAGTATTAACTACAAAAATTTTCTTACATGAAAATAACTTGACAAAAAGGTAAATACAGTGTTTGTTCCCTGAAGGAGGGCTCCATGCTGCAAAGTAATGGGCTGAAAAGTAAAGACTTCAGGTCCCCTCATCCCCTAGCTGTACGTTCTCTGAAACAGATGAAACACTACCTTTAAAGTTAGTAGTTTAGTAAGTTTATTTCCATGTTAAAGTACAATTGCAGGGAAATAGGGGGAAAAATGTTGTTTGGCAACAGTTGGATAATTAATAATCTTCTTTGCCCCCCTGCCTCTTAAGTGCTTCGAGACAATCATTAAATTTTCTGCTAGAAATACATAATGAAAACTTAGTGGCATTAACGTGTATAGCATTGCATGAATAAATATTCAAAATGAGTAAAGAAGAATACTAATAAGATCTAAGTTTAATGTATGAGTTGATCTAAAATTACAAATACTTTTTTGCATGATACTTTTGTTGCACAGTCTCTGTTTTTTTATCTGAAGATTAAAAATGAAATTGAGAGCAAAGTAGAATTTTAAAGAAATAAGGTGCCTAAAATGGCAAAGTGAAATGTGTAAGACATCTCTGCCTAGATTCAGTAACCCTAACACTCCTTTTCCCTGACAATAAAACAATCAAAACTACACTTTCCTTTTGAAATTGTAAACTCTTGTGCTTTTGAGTAGAATATTACATTAAAACATTAATGTGACTTTTATTCTTTTCCATAGATGTCTCGGGCTTTTTTAACATGTTGAAGTAATCAATAGATGTGTGCATTTGTGGATTAATGTCCTTATAAAACCAAGGCTTGAGAACTAAATTCTCAGCCATGATTATGGAAGTAATGGTGTGGAACTATGTTAGTCTGAGGAGCTGAATGAAATGGTTCATATTACTACTTGAAAAAAAAAAATTCCTGGATAATTAGATAAGAGATTTAAATAAAATATTCTATGTCTACAATTATGAAAAAGATCTGGAAGTGTTTATGTAAACACAAGCCCTAATACATTTTTCTTGAGGAGGTCTCCACTGCTGGCCATAGAAGGGTTTTCAACCATTCTGTTAGAATTTGGTGCACACAGATGTTTTTAGCAGTAATGAATGCCAACCTTCTTTAATATTTTATGTTCATTTATGAGCTCTATTAATATACTGAAGAGCTGACTGTTAGAACCAGCATTATACTGTCAATAAAATTTAGAGGAAGCATTTAAGCAAATTCACCAAGGCAGCTAACTAAACAGAATACTTTAACTAATGTGATTCAAGGAATTATATTTACTGCCTGTGGTTAGTTATGTAATTTTTTTTCCAATTAAGTCTCCGTGGCCTTTCTAGTATTCAGGTGTCACCATTTTATTGGATTTTTTAGTAATGCACGTTCAGTAATAGAAACAACATCAAATAACAAATCACTGAAGAGAATAATGTTGTCAACACATTCCTTCATAATTTGAACAGTGGCACAGGAAAAGTAATTAGGTTGACAATAAACTAAGCTAGCTCCTCTCAGTACTTGCTCTCAGGCTGATAATGAAATAATGAGTAAGTGAATGTGTGGAATCAGTGCTGAACATGTGTGGGTTTTAAATGAGAAGAATGATTTGTGACATGGTAAATAACTGCTTTCCTGTTTTATGAGATGTTGGTCATTGGTGAACAAATGGTAAAGTTGGATCAGTCTTGAAAGTTTGGAGAAGTATTTGAAGCTCTATGGACAGAAAAGGGAAATACAATTTCACCATTATTCCGGAGTATATTCTGTATATTCATTTATACAGGAGTGTTAAGTTCAGGAGGAGCTCTAAAATACTTTGGTAGTGATCTTAATGGCTGAATAAAATCCATATTAAATATTAAGTAATAAGTATTAAATATTTTAATAGTATTAAAATATCCTCTTCATCTCCTTTCAGCTCCTAGTTTTTCTGTAAGAGATTACTATGTGTCCAGTAAATTCTAAGTAAATGCAAGGTGCAGGAATTTCGTAATGTGAGGGTAAAGGGACTTGTATGCTGCAAGATAGATTTTTTTTTTTAAATCTTATTGAAAGGCAAATATTGTTATGTGTAGGCAATGTCAAAATATGAATGTTGCTGCACATATTTTAGGAGGAATTCGGGTCTAGACTAATTTTTTTTTTCATTTCTCACTACAGGCTTAATGTATGTTTTAAAAGGTAATTTTTTTATTCTGTTGAGAGTAGTAAGCAATTTATAAATCATTGTCACATGGGGATGTCAAAATGCTCAAACGATGAGCATCTTAGTGCTATGGCTTTGCAGGCTGGGAGCAGTTTGGATGTTAAGACACTCGCACAGCAGTTTTAAAAAGATGATTACACACATGAAAAGAGGCTGTTATATTAAAATGAGTTATAAGAATGATTTTAACTTGTGTACATGATATCTGGTGTCAATCAGTGTGCCTTTTTCTTTTGCATAAGTACTATGTACTATATATAAACTACTGAGGAAGCAGCATAATTTTCAGTCCACAATTTTCATCCTTCTTGGACGACTTCTACCTGTCCCACTACTGAAAAATCTAATCAGAAATCAGACCTGCTTTGTTCTGGTCTTACAAAAAGACCGACTCCGAGGTTTTCCATTCTATTTCCAAAAACTCATCCTTTTCCACAAATCAACCTTGATTTCCCACAGCTAATCATATTCCATGAGACCTGCAAATGAATGCCTTTCAGTGGTGGGAAGCAGCCCACCTTATATCCTTATTTTCACTGATATTTGTATAGTTTTTGAAGGTTTGAGAAAAAAAGCCCTTACACCTTACATGTTTTGGGAATTCTTAAATTGGGACTGGTTTATTGCATGCTTTTTGTACATTTGGAACTAAAGATTAAATACTTCTAGAGGAAGATTGAGTTCTGAAGTAGAAGTTGGGCTTTGTGACGCAGAATATTTCAACTTCTAGATAAATATCTGTTCACACAGCAGCACAGTATTGAGCTGCTTGGTCCCATATCCCCTTGGAGCAAACCTGGCGCGGGTCCCTCTGGCGCCTTTTGACTGTTTTTGCTGAACTCTGGCAAATTATCTATTCCTGCAGCTCTGAAAAATCTCAAGTTTCCTGACTCCAAACAACTTTCTGGCAGCTGTTTTTAGGTGATTTGGAGCCACCTAATTTCTTTGGAGAAAGCAGCTCTATTTCTCCTCTTTTCCTAACTAGCATTTCATGACCCAAAGCTCGGCACGCGGGCGGTGTGAGCGTTAAACACAACAGCACCATACCTGCTGCTGACAGCTGTGCAGAGCACTGCAGCCTTGGGTGACATCTGCACAATTGCTCTCTTGCCTGCTTCTCAATTAGCCTAATGAGGAAGATACACCATTCCTCGTATCCAAATCGGCTGCAAATGGCCCTCTGGATTCCCCCATTGCACCGCAACGCTGCGCTTTTTATGTCTTCAAATATTTGCAGAGCTGACAGTGAGAGATGATGTTATGCACTGGCTGCCTTTTCTGCAGCACACCCGCTGCAATTTTCCATCGTTATTGTAACTGCCTCTGTTTAACAAGAAATGTCTCTCTTTTGACCACTCTATCTCCCCATGCTCCTTTCCCTCAACTACTGATTTGGATACAGTTAGGAGATGGCTTCATAGTAAAGAACAGCCCTGATATGGAAGGGGAAAAAAAATTCTGGTAAAAAAGAATTTTTATGCTCATATGACAGCACCCGTTGGAGGATTTTTGCTGACGTTAAGTATCAAGGTTTTAAAAAAACAAGCAACAAATGACAGGGCAGCCAGTATACTCAGTGTTACGTGGGATGTTTAAAAATTTGTGTCATTTTTTCAGAAGCTCAAAGACAACAATTCAGATGTTTTACTTCCTGTAAAACACATTTCTCTGTTGTTTATAGTGTCATTTTTTTTAGAAAACCCATTTAAAAGTCTTGCAAAACTTACTGGAACGAGTAAAGATAATTTCATCAGACTTATTACCCAATTACTCACAAGGCTCAATTATTCAATGTATTTACTTTTTATGATCCTTCTGTGGATAATTTTTCTTTTTAAAAATCTTCCCAAGAATCAGCAATAAATAATCAGTGATTTTATGAGTGGCAGACAAAATATTCCAGCAAAGAAAAAAACAGCTTATTGATTTCTTTTGTGATTAAATAGCTTGGCATATTCTTATATCAGTGTAGCACCTATACATCAGGTGAGTCATATCCTTATTTTCACTGATATTTGTATATTTTTTGAAGGTTTGAGAAAAAAAGCCCTTACACCTTACATGTTTTGGGAATTCTTAAATTGGGACTGGTTTATTGCATGCTTTTTGTACATTTGGAACTAAAGATTAAATACTTCTAGAGGAAGATTGAGTTCTGAAGTAGAAGTTGGGCTTTGTGACACGGAGTATTTCAACTTCTAGATAAATATCTCTTCAAACAGCAGCACAGTATTGAGCTGCTTGGTGCCAGGCTTGTGTAAATCTTAAGTGAACTTCCAGTTTTTCTTCCAAGACTTGTTTTAAAGTGCCAAATATTTGGATTCTCTCTGCTTGTCTTTACACTGTGTGACTTAGCTCCCTTCTTCAGTTGATTGCCAGCACTCTTAGACCAGAATCATTCATGTTCTCCTTTCCTTGGTGAGATCAGAAGCAAGTGATGGGACTCAAGGTACTTGCAAGGGAGAGGAAATGTGATGTGCTCCAAAAACAATTTGAGGTTTGCGTTAGAACCCAGACTGCAAAGCATTCCAAAGCCTGGCTCCCCTGTTAAATGGTTGTAATCATTCCTTCAAGGTTTGGGTTTTGCTTTCTGAGTCCAGGTATGTTTCCTTTTGAATTTTCTCTAT